>OZ023252.1:16322440-16962347 GCA_964006365.1 Trididemnum miniatum | reverse complement strand
AAATAATAACTTAAAACACTGAACAGTTATCGGAATAAAAGCAACCTTGCTACTTAAAACTATATTATTTTCTTCTAAGTTTTGAAACCAACTCTAGCATTTCACTTCATTCCACTCAACCAGCTATCAATGGATCGTATTCCTGCCTATTGCCTAATCGTTAGTTCTCACTTCTCAGTCAGCTTGTGGTGAAGCAGCGCGAAAAAACGCGGGAAAACCAAACTATTTCGAAAATGTCCGAAGGATGACACAAACGCCGCTGTGTCTCCATCGGCACGCCACTGGCTTGATACGATTTGTCATATCGGAAAAGAAAAGGTTGCTAGCAAGACGATTTGTAAAATCGAAAAACAGTTTGTGAAATGATTTGTCAAATCGTAAAACAGCTTGTGAAATTTGCAAGGGACAAATTAATGTTTCGACTATAACCAAAGTCTCGTCAGCCTTGCTACGCACAGCCAATCCAGGCTAAACTCATTCCAGACTGTAAAGACTCTGTTTTTGCATTGCTTTACCAGTACATCTCGACTTCATCTCTTTTCTAGGTTGTGCCCTATTTTTGGCAGGCGGCTGGCCCCAAACAACGATACCCAATGAAAGAACCTATAACCACTAACCCACAACTAAGTTACAGGTAGCCTAACTAGCCCACATCACTAGAAGCCCCCATGGCAACCCACTCATTTCTAGTGATGTGGGCTAGTTAGGCTACCTGTAACTTAGTTGTGGGTTAGTGGTTATAGGTTCTTTCATTGGGTATCGTTGTTTGGGGCCAGCCGCCTGCCAAAAATAGGGCACAACCTAGAAAAGAGATGAAGTCGAGATGTACAGGTAAAGCAATGCAAAAACAGAGTCTTTACAGTCTGGAATGAGTTTAGCCTGGATTGGCTGTCCGTAGCAAGGCTGACGAGACTTTGGTTATAGTCGAAGCTTGTGAAATGATTTGCAAAATCGGAACACAGTTTGTGAAATGATTTGTCAAATCGGAAAACAGCTTGTGTTATGATTTGATTTAGAGTGACACAAACGGCATTAAGTCTCAACAGGCACGCCACTGGCTTGATACGATTTGATTTGTCAAATCGGAAAAGAAAATGATTGCTAGCAAGACGATTTGTCAAATCGGAAACAGTTTGTAAATGATTTGTCAAATCGGAAAACAGTTAGTGAAACGATTTGACATATTAGAACTAAAAATTGATTACAAGACGATTTGTCAAATCGGAAAACAGTTAGTGAAATGATTTGTCAAATCAGTTAAAAAAAAACAGTTGGTGAAATGATTTGTCAAATCAGTTAAAAAAAAACAGTTGGTGAAATGATTTGTCAAATCAGTTAAAAAATTGTTCTTGAAACAAGGAATTTTTGCGTGACACACTTGGCACGCCATAATAGAAAGTCTATGGTTAAAGCGCCGTAAAACCACTTCATAATAGTGAATTTACCGGTAAAATTTGGGGAAAATTTACCGGTAAAATTTCTTGGGAATTTCCCGAATCCCGGGAATCCGTAGGATTTTCGGGATTCCGGGAGTTTTACGGAATTGCCGGGAAGTTTTTTGAAAGTTTAATGAGATTGAATGTAAAGAATCTAAAGATGAAGCATGATCGGAAGAATTTTTTCAGGACGACTCGTAACCAAAATTGTGGTGTATTTATTAAGATTGCAACCATTATTACGATCACCCAAGTTATGTGGAGTTATGTTTCTAAAAGAAAAATTGTAGCTGTGTTTTCGGGGTCCCATTTCACAATTTGTCTGTCATTTGTGATTTTACGCTTGCTTGCATGGTTTGCATAAAATTCTATTGATTCTACGAGATATACTTTCGTTTGTACTAGCTTATATATTGGGGGTGTAGGTTTGGGGACGTCTGTCTGGATTTCCCACCATGGGATTCGTCTGGCATTTGTGATTTTACGCTTGATTACATGTTTTGCATAAAATCAAATTGTTTTCATGAGGTATACTTTCGTTTGCGCTAACTTATACTGTATGCTGGGGTGTAGGTTTGGGGGTGTCTGTCTGGACCTCCTCCACCACAGAGTTCGACTGGCATTTGTGATTTTACGCTTGCTTACATGTTTTGCATAAAATCAAATTGTTTTCAGGAGGTATACTTTTGTTTGTGCTAGCTTATATATTGGAGGTGTAGGTTTGGGGACGTCTGTCTGGATTCCCTACCATAGGATTCGTCTGGCCTTTGTGATTTTACGCTTGATTACATGTTTTGCATAAAATTAAATTGTTTTCAGGGGTATACTTTTGTTTGTGCTAGCTTATATACTTGGGGTGTAGGTTTAGGGGTGTCTGTCTGGACCCCCCACCATAGAGTTCGTCTGGCATTTGTGATTTTACGCTTGCTGACATGGTTTGCATATAATCAAATTGTTTTCAGGAGGTATACTTACGATTGTTCAGCGCTAATTTTGGGGGTGCCAATATGCTAATAGACCCTTTGCACTGTAGCTTACTGCGCATGCGCGACAAAGCGACCTCTGCGCGAGAAGTTACTATAAAGCGATCAAGTTACTATAGAAATGAATGGCAAATAACTAGAAAAGCTTCGTTTTTTCGTATAACAACGGCAAAATTTCTTACATAAGTGAGTGTACTGCTTAGTAAATGTGTGATAGAACATAAATATCATCTTAAACCAAAAGTATTTGCTGCGTAAAGTATATTTTTTGTGGAGTTTACTGTTTACCGTAACGGCCACGTAGGCATTTTGCAACTCTTAAACTGTGACGTCATCTATATAATTATAATGAATGAGTTTCAACTTACGTGTAGAACACACTATTTAAACTTTAGGTTCAAGACATAGCACAAACTTAATTAAGCACTCTGCAATCTGCATTGTCACTAATAAAATTTGTAAACAATTTAACCATACAAAACATGAAAGCGACTTGTGAAATAGCGCTGTCTTCAGTAAAGGTTTTGCACGAGTTTCTCAGCAAAGCAATCTTGAATGCAAAATCAAGAAAAATTTCAAGTCTGAATCTGAAAGAGCCAAGTTACGCGCTTCTTATGGTTAAGACAACCCAACGTAACTCCAGTTTACAAATACCAGAATCACCGGCGTCAAAAGCAATTTTCAAAAAAAATTTCTGACTTTAACTGTTTTATAAAATATTAAAAAATGAATATCTTTTGTTTTACAAAACAAAATAGCTTTCATTTCATCAAAAAAGACAACGCAAAACAGCGATTTTACAATGGTTTACCATATGCTAACTCGCTTTGATGGCAACTTTTTGCTAAAACGACTTCGTTACGCTTGATTGAGCGTTAGTGTGAGAAGCGTCTATTACTCCCTATTCCACCACTGGGACCCTGCCAGACGTTCAGATTGTTTAATAGACCATCTCGGCCCATAATGCTGCATGATTAGAAATTGGTATACTTTCGTTCGAGCAAATCGGCCTGGGCTCCCGGTCTATAAGCACTTGCTTTGTAATCAGGAAGCATGGGGAAGAAACAGGCAAATTATATTGTAAGTACATGCAGCATCTATTCCGTTTCTATCAGAAATTGTTTTCCAACATAGGCCTATCCTTTGCCTTGCTTATAACCATCTATACGCTAAAAATATAACAGTTCGAAATGCAAAATTAACTCCCATTACAGTCAGTAGCGACATTTCGAAATATTTCATTTCGGTAACTTTTCGTTTCCATCTTAGCAATTGGTGGAAAAATAGTTGCTGAGTTGTCACAAACATCCTTAGTCTTCATCTTTATAAGATTTGCCTTTGAATAAATTTCTCAAATCTTTCTTAGCTGTGCCAAGAAAATTGGCAAGATGTTGAAAGAATGTAATTATATTGCAGAAGCGCATTAACCTCAATATATTTGCATCGTATTTGTCCCATATTTGTATCTTTTAAAAATTGTGCTTTATTCCACCGTATTCAAAATTATTGAACCTAGCGATTATTGATCTGTTGTAGCTATGCTATCTAATGTGTTCCAGGCAAGGAAATGTCTGGGTCTGCATGGAACACAGAGCGGAAAAAAATGTTTCATGCCCTCCACGCCTTCTGCAAAATGATGAACAGCAACTTGGGTATATTTTTTCCCATTAATTGATTGAGAGGTTGCATAACACCAGCCAAAATAATTTGATAAAATGCATAGCATTGTATTAATAGATTTGTTTCTAATCAATAACTCACCAATACAATGAAATCAAGTACAGTTGTAATATTCAATAACTTACCAATAGATACAATGAAATCAAGTAGGCTACGGTTGTAATGTAATCGGATACTTCAATTTCAGCTACTGTAGCTGATGCATTTGCAGTGTAAGGGCATCGCTCGTCAGATCTATCTTTCGCTTACTACCATCTTAAAGCTTGCAAGTAAAAGGGTGCAAAATCGCGAATGGTGGAATCAACTCTTTATTAAATGATCAAGTAAAAATTTTGGGGTTTCACAGATTAATTTCGGTTATTGTACCGCATTCTTAACCATTTGCTTGAGGAATGCAGCAAAATAAACATAATCTAACATAAAATAACCCAAGCACTATGTAATTTCATGAAGAAATCAGCCATGCATAACCGGCGTCATATAAGTAAACATTTAAACATGACAACGAGTCTGCAGAGACGTTTTTATATATTACCGGCAGTGCTTTACTTTGTTTCTGAACATCATAAAAACGTGCAGATGGCTTCATTTCGCGGATAAGAAACTATCTTTCTCTTGCAACAAGTTTCATTAATCTGCTATTACTAAAGTTATGTACCCCGACTAAAAAAAAATTGAGAAAAATCAAGTTCAAGCTCAAATATCAGGATGTCATAATAACATAAACATAAACTTTTTCATAAAATATTTTTGTTAAAGCCTCCTTCCTTGTGTGTTTAAGCCCAAAGTGAAAACTCCACTGCAACTGAAAGTTAGTCATTTATGAGAAAAAAGAAAGCCGCCTGAGTCAAAAGTTTTACGTCAGTATAGTCGGGGATTTATCGATTTTGATCCCTTTAAAAAGGGACTTTAATTAGAAACAAATCTAATTCGTACAATTCCCAGTTATCGAGAAATCTGAAACGGAAGTGAAAAATATATCATTTGGGTGCTCGTGGACCCTTCCTTCCAACTAGACAAGTAATCATGAAGTGGTTCACGAGAAGATGTTAACTTGCTGCATATATTTTCGAGATTTCGAATGTCTATTGAGCATTGTTCATCCCGATTGCTACATATTCGCAATGCCAGCGAAGCAAGTGTGAAAAGTTAAGGTGCAACCACACTAACTGAGACGGTGTCACGGTGAGACCTTTGAGACATTGTGCAGGTTTATCTTATTGTGACATGACTTTGCGCGGATGTGATGTCACAATAAGATAAACCAAAACAATGTCTCAATGGTCTCAACGTCTCAGTTAGTGCGTTCGCACCTTTAGTGCAAGAGCCTGGAGCTGCTGGTCGTAAATCACGTGACTGGTTTGCATGGAAATCAAAAAATTATTCACCAAACCTTATTTTTTTAAGTTAAACATAGCGTGAATAATATTATATCAAAATTAATCTGATTCATAGCACCAGTAGTATAAATGGCGAGATACTGGCCCGAACAGCAGCCTGGTAACTTCAAGGCAACAACCATTTCTGTGTAAGCAAATTTCGTTTTATTTGAGTAATGCAAAATCCTTGTTGAAGATGATCTAATCGTGAGGTTTTCAGCCTCTGGGCCATGGCCCAGTAGTAAGCCACGGCACTGTTTTCAGTGGGCCACAGAGCTTGACGAGAAAGCAACATCAGCATTTCCCAACCATGTCATTGTGTTGAGTTTGTGCTTTTCACTAAAAATTGTTGGGTCACCGTCATATTTTATCACTTTAGAGGGCTATGTGCTAACAAGGTTAAATAACCCTGATCTAGTCTAACATGAAATCAGCGAAGCCACTACCACAGCCCATGTGTTGCCCATTCCATGTGCATTCTCAGGCGCCACAGCCTAAAAATCGCCCCATATGGCCCATTTTGCAAGTGATTAAACGCTCGAGTAGCTCGAATGAATTACTCTTGCAAGTTAATTGCAGGAGTTACTGGCTTCGTGTGACCAAGTCTTTATTCAAATACAACAAGAATAATTTCGCTAATTCTAGGTTAAGTTTTATGTTGTTGAAATGAACAACTTTTTTTAAAATTCATGGTTAGAAAACATGATTGAACGCAAGAGATAACGTGTTTTCAAGTCTAAACTATCAACGTCATCTACAGGTTCCTGACGTGCTCCGCTGGTGCTTGGTACCACAACATTTTCTGGCTCCGGTGGAACTGTACAAAACATAGAAAACTATCACGTGCAACAGATCAGATTCCGCAGAATCTAACTGTAGCGTCGTTTATGTAGTTCTTCATAAAACGGCATTTAATCCGATTTAGAATCGAACCGTGTGTTGTTAGCTATTTGACCTTTCTGTGACTCGCAAGTGAGTAGCCGACGAACGCTGCAAACGCGCAGCTGTAACTGGTTTAAAAACAATCTTATCTTTGTTTATTTTTTATATCAACTACTCAATTGCATACTTGCATGTGATTTTCAATCGTAATTTGTATTTCCTGCTGTCAAGCAAAGCAAGCTTTTTGAGCGGGCAGTCGAGTTTGGTGACTGGAAGGCACAGACGTATTATCTTGCCAGCTCTTCAATTTGTATGAAATTTACTGTGTTAAGTTACAGGAGAAATCTTAATCGAAGTTTAATGCCAATTGCTACCAAAGTTAAGTTGAGAGTGGATTTGAGCCGCTGCTCCCTCTCCTATGTACTATAACGTGGCCACTGCCACAGACCTCTAGTAGTTAAACTTAAACTGCTAGATACAAATAACGTGGCCACTGCCACACCCTTAGTTAAGTTGGGCCACTGCCCCCTTCCGACGTGGCCACTGCCACACTGTTTGTTAATTAAGTTGATCCATTGCATAAATACTGGTTCGAATATCTTTATCTTTTTGGTTGTAACAAGGATTATTGCTTGCAAGAAGGAAAATTCTTTTGGTAAGTGTGAATGAGTTTATAATAGTGTGCGTAATTTGTCCTTTGGAATATTTATGTTTGATGTTTACTTAGAAAACCGTTACCGTTGCCGCGCCGTTGTTATCTGGAATTTTCCTGCATCCGACTTGAATCAATATATTCAACTGCATGACAATCGTGTGACGCGTGTTCAATTCTGCAAGCGAGCAAGTTCTGTTACAAAGTTTTCAAAAGAATCACTCATCTCTAAATCTGAATTCATCCTCAATCCAAGTTTATTTCCTTAGTGAAGAAGTTGCCATATCATTATTATCAGTGGGCGGTGGTGCCAAAGAGTAACAACAACGTTTAAACCTCTCTGGCACATTGTGTAGGCCATCAATTAGGCCCATTACAATTTTTCACCGCTTTTTTGTTTTTGTTTTATTCAGATTAGTCTACTGGCCGTATTCAGCAAGCCTTCCGGCCTGCTGCAAATACTTAGCCAGTAGATTTATATTTAGCTTTTGTACCACAGATTTTATTGTGGTTTTTTCTTTACCAAACACCTTTCTTCGAAGGGCTTGGTAATAAGTGCATGCTCCAATATGGTGATTTGGAGTTTCTTCTTCCAGGTTACATTTTGGACATGTCGGTGACTCGTCACGTCCAGTGGTCTTCCTGTGTTTCTGTAAGTTGCAGTGACCAGTGAGGACTTGCAACACTTCATTTAATCTAGATCTGTTGAGACTCAAAAGTCGACGAGTTAATTGGGACGAGGCCCACTCCACGTTTTCTTTTGTGCTCAGGCAGTCCTTTCGTTCTATCCAAGATGTTTTCCATCTTTCAACACTCCAATCCTTTATTGCAGCGCGACAGCTCGCACATGGGATTGGAACAAAAGGCTCAGGGCCGAAACAATTAAATGCTGATCCTGATTTAGCTAGTGTATCCGCCTTCTCATTACCGTGGATGCCGGTGTGGCCCGGCGTCCATGCAACAGTGACGTGATTGTCTTCACCCAATTTATTTAGGTGTTTAATACATGATAATACTGTACTAGATTTTACAGTATTATTTTGGATTGCCAGTATCGCTGCTTGGCTATCCACTAAAATTATTATTTCTTCATTTAGAGTTTTTTCCATGGTCAGTTTCTTCGCTACTTCAGCTATAGCGAAGACCTCTGCCTGAAAGACTGTACTATATCTTCCCAAATGGAAAAAACTTTGGTCTGTGTGAGATCCTGATGGGTATTCTATATAGAAACTCGCACCGGCTCTTCCATTCAATTTGGACCCGTCAGTGTAGCATCTGATTATGCTTTGTTCTAAAGCACGTTCAAACTGCACTGCGTCCTTGCGTTCTAAAACAAGGCAATTGTACTGTTTTCCAAATACCTTTGTTTTGTTTATCAAATCTGCGGGCATGCTCAACAAAGACAAGTTTTCCTTTGCTTCATTGCATACGTCAACATGACTTTTAGTTTTCCCTGTTGATCCGATTGTCATGGCTGACCAAAGGCCCACACGGGATAACCTGTATGAACCTTTTAGCGCCTCTGACAATATGAATTCATTAATTGGCATGATATTCAACAGCACTTCCAGAGCACCTGTGGGGGTACTGGGGAATGCTGAAGAAATCATGAGACAAGCTAGTCTTTGTACTCTAGCAAGCTTTTTCACTAGATATTTTTTATTTAGTCCACCAACCCAGGATGTACACGCATATGTGATAACAGGTCGTATCATTGCAGTGTATATCCATCGCATGTTGGTGGGATTTAATCCCCACGCTTTGCCCACTATTTGTCTGCATTGTAATAACGCCGCAGTCGCCTTGCGAGCAATACGTGTTATGTGAGGTTTCCAGGTAAGCTTACTATCAAGGGTTACACCTAGTAGTGTTGCTTCTTTGGAAATTTCTAGCTGGCGTCCGTTTAAACGCAAGGTTCCGAAATCCGGCTTCCTTTTGTTAGTAAACAGAACTATTTCAGTCTTTTTACTGCTGAATTGAAGCTCTTGATTATGAGCCCAATTTCTTGCAATATTTAGCGCTTTTTGAGCCCTACCTTTGATCCACAGCATGTTGGTGCCAGTGACCAAAATTGCTACATCATCGGCATAGGCTTGTACATGAAAACCCCTGTTGCGTAGGTCTACCAACAAGGAGTTTAATACACAGTTCCATAGAAAAGGGGACAAAATACCACCTTGGGGATTCCCTTTTACTACTTCTCTTTTAATCTTTTCACCATTTAGCTCTACTTGAACTGTGCGGTGTCTCAGTAAATTCTCAATCCAATGGACGAGAAAAGGCGACACCTTCAATTCTCGCAGAGCATCGGCAATGCCACTATGTGTGATATTATCAAAAGCACCAACAATATCCAGAAATATTCCTAGTGCTGTTCTTTTCTTTGCCAAGCTTAGTTCTATGCGTCGTACAAATTCATGCAGTGCAGTTTCAGTTGAAACTCCTGCTCTGAATCCATACTGGAATGCAGAAAACCTTGCTTGCAAATTAGAATCATCATTAAAATGATACAGTACTAACCTTTCCAACCATTTAAGTTGAAAGGAAGTTAAAGTGATCATCCGGAAAGACTTAACTTCATGATAGTTTTCTTTACCGGGTTTAGGGATGAAGATACCAGTCCCTTCCTTCCATACTTTCGGCACATAGCTGTACTTCAAGCACATTTGGAAAATGGTTTGGTATATATTTCTAATACTATTCCAGCCTTTTTGTAGTAGGACCGGGTAAATACCGTCTGGTCCCGGCGCCTTAAATGGCAGAAATTCGTTTATTGCTCTTTCCATCTTTTCAAGTGAACAGATGGAGCTAACAATTTCGTCGTGCGTTGGTAACACAGCAGTGTTATCATTTGGTTCTTCTGCTGCTTTACTATAGTTTACCTCCCGACTTCCCGGTGCTAGGGTGTCTAAAAGGCAATTCATAGTCTCAACAGAAGATTCGGTGAATTGACCATTAGGTCTTAAAACGTTGCTTAGTTGCACCGTTTCGTTTCGACGCATAATTTTAGCCAGCCGAGCGGTTGCACAGTGGCTACTCATCGATTCCGTAAAAAGACGCCAAGAATCTCTCTTGGCTTTTCTTACGGCATTTTTAAAAATCAATTGGGCCTGCTTAAAAGCTTCCCAATCGCTTCCAAGTTTTGATTTGATGGCTTTACGTTGGGCTTTACGAGCCTCTCTGCGGAGACAGGTTAGCTCTGTATTCCACCAAATATTTTCAGTTTTACGACGGATCTTACGCTGAGGGCAAGATACATTGTAAGATTTTATTATCTGTGATTGAACAGTTGATGCCAGTTTTTCTATATCATCTACTGATGATATGCTAACTGGTGTACTATTCAAATCATGTAACCTGTGATCAAGTTCGTTTGCATACTTATTCCAGCAAGTACGTCTAACGTTCCTGATCATTTTTGTTCTTTTGGTGCCACTTTGAACTCTAAACCTAATATACATGTGATCTGAAAAGGATGGCACATCACTGACATGCCAGTCACTTATACAGTTCTCAGCATTTCGGTTTATTAGAGTCAGATCTAGCACTTCTTCTCTTTTTCTCGTTCTGAAGGTGGGTTTACTGCCCACATTACAGATGTGCAAGTTCGCACTAGCACAGAACATAAGCAAATCCATACCTCTTGTATTGACGTTGGAGGAGCCCCATACTGTGTGATGTGCGTTTGCATCAGTTCCTATAACGGTAGGAATTTTATCTCTGTCACTGAATAACAGCAGCTCTTTCAGAATTACTGGTGGAGCTGGTTCTTCCAAAGCCATGTAAGCCGATACAAAGACAAAGCTATCTCCTTCTCGTCTTACATTTTTAACTCTCACTGCTACCACATCTTCGCTAGAAAATTGTGGTATGAGAGAGCATGTCATATCAGAAGTGACATAAACACATGCTCGGGGACGTTTATCTTTTTTATTACCTTGAAAAAGTTTCCATCCCCGGAGTTTACTTCTGATTGCACCTCCATAAGTCCAGGGTTCCTGAATTAGGACTATACCTGAACGAATGTTTTTTGTTACTTCACATAAGTTATAGCTAGCGGCCTTACTTCTGTGAAGATTAATATACCTGAAGATTAATATCTGCCAGCATTCAAATCCATTCGACTTGGTTTTTCGTGCTGGAATTTGTTTTTGATTACTTAAAGCGTTTGTTGCAGATCTATTACTCATACACGGTATGAATTTTGAAAATACAACAATTTTGCTCTAAGGTATTGATTGTCAGTCTACTTTAGTAGGAACTGGTTGCCTTCGAACCCTGATCAAGGTTCTGAGGCTCCTCAGCTCCTTCCGAAGCATCTCTGACGTTCTCGATTGAGTGCTAGAAGACTCCATCGACCTTTTCGTTGATGCAGAGTTGCAGGCAGTTTGAGGATTATCTCCAGGGTTAGTGATGTTCAAACCCTCTAACCCCTTCCACAACCATTCTCGCTGCTTCCGCTTCTGATTTCTTTCATAATTTTTTCCTCGACGCCACTCAGACGTGCTACCAACGTCCAGAGACATTGATGGATTCTGAGTGAGCGAACCGGATATTTGAGCGGTATTCGACTTTTCAATCGACAATGCCGCTGAAACTGTTGCCTCTTGATTTGCCAGAGGCTTCTCCTCCAACAGAAGAAAAGTCCAGGCTGAAGGCAATTTTTTCGCACTTGTCTCCACCTCAACCCTTGCAGGAGTAGAGGTTTTGACTAGCTGTGTACTCTCACTGCCGCTTAATAGTTCAAGAACTGTTCGCTGCGACAGTGGTTCTTTCCTTGTTAGGGGGACAAACCGTACTGTTTTCTTTTTTCGTTTGTTTTTCATTCATAAAGTTTGGTTTTTCTTTATAACTGGGAAAAACCTAAAGACCAGATTTAAAAAAAAAAAAAAAAAAAAAAAAAAAAAAATTGTTACTAGGCCACGTCAAGTCCCGCAGCTGGACCCAGGCGACTATGTGCAATGGACTTGTCATTCTGTGCAGTGGCCTCAGGAATGCCCCCCCAATACAACTGCAGGCCCCCTCCCAGTCGCCAACTGGAGCTACAATTGCATGGAGATTTCCACAAGCTGACGGAGGCAGCCCCCCCAATTGGCTAGATCAGGGGCGGGCCTCTGAACTATCTTGCGGCCGCGGTACGGAGCGCGTTTTAGACCGGTACCCTCTACAACTATGAGATTCCATTGCAATCATCTGAGTTCCAGTCACGCAATCCTGACATGTCCCATATAAACAATCTTTGGTGCCTACCACCCGCATCCTCGCTAATGCCAAACCTGATTTATCCACTCCCTCCTTCACAGCTCGACTTCTCATCCGCCAGGAAAAGAAGCCGAAATGCTTCAAGGAGCGAATTCAACAGGTAAGGCCGTTGCTAAGACTAAGTTGGCAAACATAAAAAGTAAAAATGCCAGAGCCTCTTTAGCCAACATTACAATGTTGTTTCCACCGGACACCACGTGGAGGCGAGGTTGGTCTTATGTCCAGCAAGTTGCCATATACGGTAGGACTGAACTGTGTTAAAGCCGCAATTTGAGCTGCTTTCATATTCTTATCGGTCGACTTTGTTTAATTTGCTGACTCACTTTTGGGCAGAATTTGGTTTGCGCTATCGAATAACGCTGAAGTTTAATTGAAATATTGAGCGGTTGATCTAACACTTATTGCTTTGTTCATCTGTTTTGCATGTTTAAATTTTATTGTTGTTTGTAACTGCTGTGATTGTAGGCTTAATGTCTCAGTGTAATAACGATCCCTGCAGTGCACTTGGAGTCGAACCTGAACCTTGTGTTCCTGACGCGGATGACCCAGAAGGACACGTAGAGGACGCAATTAACAAATTACAAGACACCTTAGCTCAAAATTACCTCCGAGCCGAAAAATTAATGGCATTGCGTCGACCAAATACTGGCGAGTTAAGTGAAGTGTCGGCAAAAATTGACCAACTATACGTGCAGTTAATGGGGGCTCATATTGTGGCTAAAACGGACAGTAAAGTCGTTGCTGCGACGTCCCAAAACAAGGCTGAGTTCGATTCTCGCAAATTTGATTGGCTTAGTGCTAACATTGCTGGCACCTCAGAAGAGCAACCTTTGACTCTAGACCAAGCAGAGTCAAGTAGTTCTATTCCTAAAAACACCAGAAGCATTTGCACGAAACGCCCTAAATCTTTAAGCTCTAAAGGTTCGCACTCTAGCTCTTCTACCACCATCAGTCTAAAGCGTGTAAATGCGGAAATTGAGTTTGAAACTGCCTTGTTGGAGGCCGAGCAGTTAAACGAGCGCTTAGAAGAACAAAGCGAAGAACGAAATTTACAAACGCAGATTCAACAACGCGAAGCGCAGAGAAAAATCGTCCGGATCGATTAAGGCGAATCACTCCCGGCCCGGATCGATTAAGGCGAATCATAGTGGTAGGTCTACGTCTAAACGTAGTACAACTAAAGGACAGGTTCAGCCATCTGGCGAAGTCTCAAAGCAGGTTGGTATTGGTCATTGTCGCCCCGGAGGCATATCTGAAGGGGTTTTAGGTAGGAGCTGTTTGCACTCTGGAGGCTTAACCGAAAGAGTTTCGTCTTCTTTGTCTTTACCGACACCTGCTAAGGTCACTATTCAAATGCCTCAGGTAAGTAGTGGTCGATTTACACGACCTCAGTTGGTCGAAAGTCCTTCTTTATCTGCTGCAGCTCAACCTTTCGTGCCTACGGTAAGTATGGGTCGCACTAGTCCACTGCAACGACCATCGGTGGTCGAGAATCCAACCGTCTTAGAACCCTATCATGCATATGGTCATTATCCTTTGAACCACGAAGCGGTGCCGCATGACAAATTTCGAAGAACTGAAGTTGCGTCTTTGAACCCAACGCAACCTGGAGTCATGGCATATTCTGTTAACACTGTTCCCATTGTATCGCAGCACCCAAGTGGTCAAGAACAAAGGACGGCAATGAGTAATCAACCGCCTATTCAGGTAAGTGGCACGGTGATTCATCCCTCCGTTCTATCTACTAGCCCCCAAGAAGTCACACCTAGTAGATGTGAAGCTCCAGCATCCGTAGCTTATCCTACGCCTAAGCAAGAGGATAATTCTTTCTTTTTCAATGGCAATGTAAGGCACACGACTCGCACTCAGAGCACGCATCCTGCGGCGGAGGGTCAGACCCATGTTCACAGATACAGCTTACAGCCTGGAAATGAATTGAGTTGTATGCCATATCCCGGTCAACAGTCGTCGTATGTTCCTGGACGACCGAGCTACGATAGTATGTTTCTTCCACGGCCGGAATTTCCCAAATATTCTGGCGACCCACTTGAGTACAGCTCATTTATTAATAATTTTGAGACCCACGTCGAACCGCGGGTAAAAGATCAAAAAATGCTGTTTTGTCTTCTTACTCAGCACTGCGTAAACTCTGTGCGAGAGCGCATACAGCATCTGCAAGGAAAAGAACAGTGCTATCAGCTCGCTAAACAAAAACTCTTAAAGGAATACGGATCACCATGGATAGTGTCTGACGTCTGCGAACAAAAACTCAAGAGCTTTTCCTCGATCGTGTCTGGCGATTCGAAACAAATCAAACGGTTCGCGGAGCTTCTGGAAAAAACGTACAGCATAATGACTGGCATTAGCAACTTTGGCAGCCTAGATTCTCTAGATTCGCTGACTATGTTAGTAACTAAGCTACCGTACGAACTTCGCCGGCGATGGGTTGACAAGTCAGTCGAAATCCAATCCGTAACCGGATCTCTTGCTAAATTCAAACATTTGGTTGAGTTTGTGCAACGAGAGTCAGAGATAGTTAATTCGCTATTCGGTCTGCGAAACTTGACCACAAAGTCTGATAAGTCACGAGGAGGCAAAGTTAAAGTTTCTTCGTATGGAATTTCAACCACCCATAATTCTGCGAATTCACAGAAAGAACCTAATCCTTTGCTGAAAGTTGGAGTTTGCTGGTTTTGCAACAGAACCTCTCATAAATTTACCACATGCGAATTCTTTCTTGCCAAATCAGTAAAGGAACGTTCTTCTTTTGTCAAGAAACATAAACTTTGTCACAAATGCCTAAGACTCCGGATTGTAAGAAAACAAGAACCTGCAGTGTTGAAGGATGCAATGGCACCTTCCACCATACGCTCTTGCACTACTCGAACGAAACCAAACAAAGGGACGAGCCTTTGCAGGAGAAGAGCACAGTCAGCACTCAGACTGGTCAAGAAAAAACAGTCGGATGTGCAGTCATGAGGCCAGACCCACATTCCAATTCTGACGTGTACTTGTGTGTCGTCCCTGTTGTAGTAAGTCACAACGGCAAAGAAGTTTGTACGTACGCGTTCTTGGACCAAGGGTCCACGCATACGTTTTGCAGCAGTGACTTAGTCAATTCTTTGCAAATTGATGGGTCTTACAGTAACATCTCACTACAAACAATTAATGGCATAAAGAGGGACTGCTCAAGTACTGTGTGTGAATTGATCATATCAGACTTGGACAAAGAGAACTTATTTGTGCTGCCTAACGTATTTTCGGTGGATAAAATTCCGGTAAAGCCGAACAAAATTCGAAACAAAAACATTCTGGATATGCCTCATCTGCAAGACATTAGCTTTAAGGAACTTGGTGGAGCTGAAGTATCTGTTCTAATCGGAGCTGACATTCCAGAAATGTTCTGCATAAGGAGCTACCGTAAGGGAACGCACGGTGGTCCAACGGCCATTGAGACCCCACTCGGTTGGTCTCTTCTTGGTCCTTCCTTATCTCCATCTTTTACAACTAACTGTAAAGTCAATTTCATTCGAAAACAAGAAGATGATCTTCATCAGTTGGTCAATACTTTATGGGATGCAGACTTCCAGCCAGGAACGGGCGTTCTTGATACGCCGAATTCAAGTGAAGATCGCAATGCTCTCCAGAGATTGACGACTTCTATAACAACCACCGACGATGGCCACTATCAGCTTCCATTACTTTGGAAAGAAGACTATCCGTCTTTGCCTAATAATCTTGAGATGGCCAAGCAAAGACTGTCTTCGCTAAAAAGAAGATTATTAAAGGATCCGTCTTTAAAAGCCAAATACACAGAGGTAGTAGAAAATTATGTGTCCAAAGGGCATGCGCGTCGAATGAACTTTGATGGTGGTCAAAGGCAGTCTAAGATTTCATGGTATTTGCCGCACCATCCGGTGATAAACCCACACAAATCGAAAATTCGAGTGGTTTTTGACTGCGCAGCCAAGACGTGCAATACCTCTTTAAATGACAAACTGGTTCGAGGCCCTGACTTAATGAACAGTTTTATTGGCGTCTTAATTAGGTTTAGAAAGGAATTGGTTGTGCTTGTTGCTGACGTGGAACAAATGTTCCATCAAGTTAAAGTTCAACTTGAACACAGAGATGCATTACGCTTTTTATGGTGGCTCAACGGTGATTTGGACCAGGCCCCAGTCCCATATCAGATGACGGTTCATATTTTTGGAGCAAAGTCGTCACCGTGTTGCGCTAATTTTTGCCTTCGACAAACAGCCGTCGAATTTGGCCACCTTTTTGAGCCGGGTATATCTCAAAATGTTCAAGATAGTTTTTATGTGGACGATTGCCTGGTTTCCTTGCCCACAATTCAAGAGGCAATTTCAGCTCAAAGAGGTTTGCGGGAACTTCTTGCTAAACGTGGATTTCGTCTCAGAAAGTGGATAACTAACAGCGAAGAAGTTTTACGGTGCATTCCAGAATCGGAAGGAGCCATCATCAGTCAAGCTCACCCTTTAGATGAAACGACAAACGAGAGGCTTCTCGGAATGTTGTGGAAGCTAAAGGAGGATGCCTTTACCTTCACGGCTGATCTGCCTAAAAAAACGTTGACTCGCCGAGGCATGCTATCAGCACTATCTAGCCTGTTTGACCCCTTGGGATTCGTATCTCCGGTGGTCTTGGAAGGCAAATTACTTTTGCAAGAATTATGCAAGCGAAAGGCAGATTGGGACGAACCAGTCACTCCTTCAGAAGCAAAACGATGGCTACAATGGATTAATTTTTTGCCATCGCTTAGTGGTCTTCTAATTCCACGATGTTTCAAGTCTTCTAACTTGGGGTGTGTAAAGCTCGTTGAAATACACATTTTCCGACGCATCATCTTATGCTTACGGAGCTTGTTCGTACTTAAGATTCTTGAGTGACAGCGGTGCCAACCATAGCACATTTGTTATCGGCAAAGCACGTCTTGCTCCGATTAAAGCTGTCACTATTCCAAGGCTCGAACTGACGGCGGCAGTATTGGCTGTAAGGCTGAATAACATCATTAAGCGAGAGATGGGAACAGAATTTCAATGTGTTTCTAAGTTCTGGACCGACTCCACCGTGGTACTGCATTCAGAAACAAAGATAACACAATGAATCCCATAGTGACAATGGAACCAACTTCTTAGGCGCCGAGAAAGTGTTAAGGGACGCATTGCAAGCGTTTAATTCTAATAAGATTCACACCACCTGTTTACAGCAAAATATCGAATGGCATTTTAATCCGCCGGCTGCGAGTCATATGGGAGGTGCCTGGGAGCGGATGATCCGTTCCATCCGCAGGATACTTCGCAGTATTCTAGGGAGCCAGTCTCTTAATGACGAGAATTTTCTGACGCTCATGGCAGAAATAGAGTCGATAATCAACTCAAGACCCCTCGTTCCGGTTTCGTTTGTCGACTCTAGTCAAGAACCATTGACTCCAAATCACCTCCTTCTTCTGCATGAAAGCCCGAACTTGCCACCAGGTGTTTTTTCGCCAGACGATTGCTATTCACGTAGGCGATGGGCCCAAGTTCAATACCTTGCAAACCCATTTTGGCGCCGCTGGCAAAATGAATTTGTCCCTAATCTATTGCAGAGACAAAAATGGTTCGAAGTTAAGAAAAACTTGCAAGTTAACGACATTGTTCTTGTTGTTGAGGATACGCAGCAGCGATCGAAATGGGTAATGGGGCGAGTTTTGGAAACGCTTCCGGACCGAACTGGCTTGGTTCGCACAGTGTTGGTCAAGACGCAAGCTAACGTGATTAAACGGCCTATTACCAAGCTCTGTCCCATCCTTACTTCGACTGATTTGTAAGTTGTGATCACGTGGTCACCTCAGCCCTCTGTTTTCTCACGATTTGTCATTTAAACTACTGCAGGATGAAATGTTATGACTTAGTTAAGTTGCGATTGATATTTATGGTCTGTTAACGACGCTTATTTATGTTTAGAAATGCTCACTTAGTGCCCATTTCGGGGGGGAGTGTAGCGTCGTTTATGTAGTTCCTCATAAAACGGCATTTAATCCGATTTAAAATCGAACCGTGTGTTGTTAGCTATTTGACCTTTCTGTGACTCGCAAGTGAGTAGCCGACGAACGCTGCGAACGCGCAGCTGTAACTGGTTTAAAAACAATCTTATCTTTGTTTATTTTTTATATCAACTACTCAATTGCATACTTGCATGTGATTTTCAATCGTAATTTGTATTTCCTGCTGTCAAGCAAAGCAAGCTTTTTGAGCGGGCAGTCGTGTTTGGTGACTGGAAGGCACAGACGTATTATCTTGCCAGCTCTTCAATTTGTATGAAATTTACTGTGTTAAGTTACAGGAGAAATCTTAATCGAAGTTTAATGCCAATTGCTACCAAAGTTAAGTTGAGAGTGGATTTGAGCCGCTGCTCCCTCTCCTATGTACTATAACGTGGCCACTGCCACAGACCTCTAGTAGTTAAACTTAAACTGCTAGATACAAATAACGTGGCCACTGCCACACCCTTAGTTAAGTTGGGCCACTGCCCCCTTCCGACGTGGCCACTGCCACACTGTTTGTTAATTAAGTTGATCCATTGCATAAATACTGGTTCGAATATCTTTATCTTTTTGGTTGTAACAAGGATTATTGCTTGCAAGAAGGAAAATTCTTTTGGTAAGTGTGAATGAGTTTATAATAGTGTGCGTAATTTGTCCTTTGGAATATTTATGTTTGATGTTTACTTAGAAAACCGTTACCGTTGCCGCGCCGTTGTTATCTGGAATTTTCCTGCATCCGACTTGAATCAATATATTCAACTGCATGACAATCGTGTGACGCGTGTTCAATTCTGCAAGCGAGCAAGTTCTGTTACACTAACGACTCAAATAGCCGAGTGGTGTGAGCATTCGCCTATCGAGCTAAAGACTCGGGTTTGATTCCGAGTCAGGTCAAACCAAATTCACAGCTTCTCTGTTGGACGCTTGGCATTGAAGAGACAGTGTGGTGAACAAGGCATCAAGTTTATGTTTTGTGCCGTTGGGAAAGAAACCTAGCAGGATTTCCCTATCTTAGTGTGGTAGACAAGTGGTCGGCAACTCCTAAACAGAGGTAGGCACGGTACTTCTTTAAAGTACTGGCGGTATTAGTACACGGTACTTTGTTAAAAGTACCGGCGGTACCGGTACTCGGTACTTGAAAATTAAAAGTACCGCGGTACTTTTGTCGGTACTTTCCAAAAAAGTTCCAAAAAGGAATTACCTGTACTGCCATACATTTTGTTGATTTTTAATTAAAACTGCAGAGTGTCATAATGATTAGTTACCGGTAGTATTTGGTACGGCACAATTCACGATTTACAAACTATATTTACCAACCATCAAAAATCGGTACAGAATAGGCTGAATAGCTAGTGGCAAGTGACACAAAAATCAGAAGAAATGCAATAAGATTTATGCAATTAAAAATTGAATTTTATGCAATTTAAAATTTAATAGTTTTTTAATTTTTTTATTTTATGCTGAAAGAAATATCGATTCAACGCTTCTTACTTAAAATTACTGTTTCATTTTAGTTTCATGTATTTTATAGATTTTATACTTTGGTTATTTTGATAATTCTGAAGTTATCGTTACATTGTTTCTTTCCCCATACTTCGAAAAACTGTTGCATTAATATTTTAAAAAGAATTATTTACCAGTTCAATAACTTAGGAAATTATTGTTAAATTCCTTTCACGTACTAATTTTTTATTTGAAAGTATTTTTATTATGAAATAAATTATGTAAAAATTTAATTATTTCTAAAATTTTTGTTACTGTATTGAATTTCAAACATTAAAAATTATGCTTTCGTTATGATTTTACACAAAAATATTTAAAAATGTAATAGTTTTTGTTATGAAAGAAATATCGATTGAATACTTCTTACTTAAAATTATAGTTGCATTTTATTTTCACGTATTTTGATAGAATTTATACTTCGGTTATTTTGATAATTCTAAAGATATTGCTACATTATTTCGTTTCTCGTATTTTGAAAAACTTTTACACTAATATGAATTATTTACTGTTTCGACAACTTAGGAAATTAATGTTGCACTCTTTTCACGTATTAATTTTTTATTTGGAAGTTTTTTTATTATGAAATAAATTATGTAAAAATTCAACTACAGTCAAACCTCGGTTTTCGAACGCTTCGGTTCTTGATCAAATCGGTTTTTGAACAATAAATTCGAATACAGACTTCGAACATAAATTCGGATCACGACCAAACCAATAGGGATGTGCCTCAAGGAAAATTACTCGGACTCGCCGAGTAACAAGTATTCACGACATTACTCGGCCGAGTCCGAATATCTACGACGTCAAAATTTGAACTCAAAATTAGGTGAAGAGCAAAAAAAAAAAGGTCTTCAAGTCCGTAGAAGTCCCAATTTCGACTCAAATTTGGTTAAAAAGCAAAAAATTAGGTCAAAGTGTCAATGGTTTAATACTCGGACTCGGCCGAGTAATAAGGCATTACTCGGCCTAGTGCTCGGACTTGACTCGGCACATTCCTACAAACCAAGCGAATGCAAACAGACTAATTGCCTGCTCCCATCGCTTTAACATGAGGTAAAGACCTCACACGACGACTATCACTTCGCACAGATGATTCATCGCAATAGATTTGCAACTTTTATGGAAGAGGATTTTCCTTCAAAAAAGTGATGACTGTAAAAGTGCTTTTGCTGCTGCACAGTAGGCTACAGTACTGTGTTTTTTTTACTGTTTCATTATTAACTTCTCCACTAGTACTGTACAGTATCTTAACCTTTAATATTTTCGACGTTTTAAAATTAAAAGATACGAAATGTTTACTTTACAGTATATTTTTCTAATCATCTTAGCTAGGAAATCCATTATTAAAATAAAGCACAATCTATTTCTACCCATTTTTTATTTATGGTATACATTATAAAGTACAGTTTATGGTGTAAAATACCCTTTACAAAAGCTGTTTTCTAGACTTGGAACGGATTAAAATTAATTACATTAATTCTAATGGAAAAAATTCTTTCGGTTTTCGAACAAATCGATTTTCGAACAGCCTTCTGGAACGGATTATGTTCGAAAACCGAGGTTTGACTGTATTTCTAAAGTTTTTTGTTATTGTATTGAATTTCGGCTATTAAAAGCTACGCTTCTGTTATGATTTTAGGTAAAAAATATTGAGGGGTTGCTGAGTTGACTTGGTCACAAAAAACAGATGCGGTTTCTGAGTTACTGTCAGCAGTTATGCTGTTACGTACCACAAAATTAAAATCATTTTATCTATTTAAATGTGGACAAAATTCACATGGAAGATTTTAGCAAACAAAAATTTCGCAATGCAGATATTCGACTTTGAGGAAAGTTGGTGAATATTGCGCAATAGTGTGTAAGTTTATTTATATTGATTCGGGAAGGTCATGGACTCTTTCGGTGAAATAATTTGTGATATCTGTCATAAAAAGTTTATGAAGAAGTGCAATATGAACCGACATGTGAAAACAATGCATGAAAAAATAGAAGATTTTACATGTACGAAATGCCAGAAAAACTTCAAGCAGATGCACCATTTAAAACGTCACCAGCAAAAGTGCGGAAAATGTAGAAGATGTGGAACACAATTTGATTTCCTGACAGATTTTGCGAAGCACTCTTGCAAAAGAAAACAAGCTGAAAACGAAAAATACCAACTAAAAAAGCAAAAAAGTTGTATCGAAAACCGAATTAACTAAGTTAAGTTTCAAATATGTTTTTGCTGTAAATTCACTACACTCGACGCACCACTAAAACCTCGTCCCACAGATTCCACAGCTTTCCGTCGTGTTCCGCTGGTGCTTGGTAGCTCAACATTTTCGGGCTCCGCTGGAACTGCGCAAATCATAAAAAACCATCAAGTGCTTGTTTCACCTATCACAAATTTACAGAAAAAAAGAAAAACTAGATGAATGGCAGAGCGCATACTGCATGAACTCTTATGCTGGGTAACAAAAAAACTATTGTGCGCGCACAGCCACAGACTTGCGCAAAGTACTTTCCAAATGTATTTTGATCACAAATACGAAATACAATGGCTCTACTTTCGGGCAATACCGGTAAATACAAAATACAAACAAATACTTTGACAATGTATTTAATTACATTTGAAAACACTTTTCAAAAAAATATCGCAAGCCTACACTTACAAAAACAACAAAACTTCGCTTGTTAGGTTTTGCGTAATATATAAAGTCATACATATTATTTGTAGTTTTAAGAATACCGTGCTCTTCTACGCTTTGCTGCATTGTAAAGCGCCAGATTTCAATAAAGAGCTGCTGCGTGTTATCAATTAAGCTTAATAAAAATTGTCCAAATATGGAGTGTGCACCCCCAGCGGTAACAAATATATTTAAAGTACAAATACTTGTCACAAAAAACATTTAAAAAAATCAATTTTATATTCCAATACAATAGACTTTTTGCACTGTATCTTACTGCGCATGCACGACGAAGCGACCTCTGCGCGAGTTGCCATAAAGCGATCAAGTTACTATAGAAATGAATGGCAAATAACTAGAAAAGCTTCGTTTTTTCGTATAACAACGGCAAAATTTTTACATAAGTGAGTATAGTGCTCAGTAAATGTGTGATAGAACATAAATATCATCTTAAACCAAAAGTATTAGCTGCGTAAGGTATAATTTTGTTAAGTTTACTGTTTATCGTAACGGCTACGTAGGCATTTTGCAACTCTTAAACTGCGACATCATTCATATAATTATAATGAATGAGTTTCAACTTACTTGCAGAACACACTATTTAAGCTTTATGATTTGTTTAGGTTCAGGACAAAACACAAACTTAATAATTAAACACTCTGCAATCTGCATTGTCAGTAATGTAATTTGTAAACAATTTAACCATACAAAACATGAAAGCGACTTGTGAAATAACGCTGTCTTCAGTAAAGGGTTTGCACGGGTTACTCAGCAAAGCAATCTTGAATGCAAAATCAAGAAAAATTTCAAGTCTGAATCTGAAAGAGCCAAGTTACGCGCTTCTTATGGTTAAGACAACCCAACGTAACTCCAGTTTACAAATACCAGAACCACCGGCGTCAAAAGCAATTTTCAAAAAAAATTTCTGACTTTAACTGTTTTATAAAATATTAAAAAATGAATATCTTTTGTTTTACAAAACAAAATAGCTTTCATTTCATCAAAAAAGACAACGCAAAACAGCGATTTTACAATGGTTTACCATATGCTAACTCGCTTTGATGGCAACTTTTTGCTAAAACGACTTCGTTACGCTTGATTGAGCGTTAGTGTGAGAAGCGTCTATTACAAAATACAGTATTTCATAATTCAAATGCGTATTTGAAATACAAATACAACCCAAATCTGCATAGTGACGTGGGTCATAGTAAAAAGCCCAGCTTTGAATTGAGGTATCTTAATTATTAGAATTCATTTAGGCGGACCAGTGAGATTAGCAGAAATTTCGACCGGCGAAGAGTTGAAATACTAAGCCAGATTTCTATTCAATGCTTTCACTTATGACGCGGTCGCGCAGTGCGCAAAGCAGAGATTTATACTTTTGTAAGCGAAGAGCGTTAGCTGCATTAATAACTATCGCAGTACGTCGCCAATCGTAGGGTTACTGGTATAAGGAAATGTAAGTTTCGTAAACTAATGACATTTACAGTACTTCAGCAACGAGAATTAAGTGAAGAGTGTAATAGAAATTTCTGGCCTAGTCCATAGTTTAGGTCACCACCACACTAAAACCTCGTTTCGCTGATTTTAAATTAATATTTGCTAACTAAATCAGGAGAACGATGTTTAAGCTAACCATTTTGAAGGGGACAAACATCGTAACGTTTTGGCGTAGTGAAGACATTTTTCTTCACTACCGGCACGCTTCTAAACGCGCAGACAGTTAATGATTATTATTGAGACTTTGCGTCAGCCAACGCGCTTACTTCATTGCAATGCCGTTGCGTTTATGCTAATCTCCTCCTACCACAGTATAACCGTCGTAGGGTGGAAGTGTTTTGATATCGTTAACCATGCAAACTACCAACTAGAACTTTCTACAGTTAGATCATGAAATATAAAACCTAAAATTTTTTATTATTTACAACATCAGCTGTTGTCCTTAGGAGCGAATCCAAAAATTTTTGGTGAGGGTAGATGCAGTTTTAAATAGATTGAATGAAAAAACTACCTAATTAAAAAACTATCTAATCAAAAAACTACCTAATTTAGTTGCACCTGCGCCGATAGTCCAGACAAGGTAGGTTAGTGCTGGTAGCCTACTTGTGGCCCCCGGATAAACGTCCCATGGCTCCCTAAAGGGGCCATTGGCTCCCGGTTGGGTACCCCTGCTGTACGGGTTTGTTATACGTACGCTTGGATAATCAGTAACTGAGGTTGTTTTCAAAATATATTAAACAGGAAGCTCAACGGTAATTGAGGAAGACTGCGAAGTGAGCTTGCGCTCTTCGAGTCAGCAGCCACCCAGTAAATATGTGAAATGCGATCGGCTCCAGCCATGAATCAAACCCGTGACGTAGGATCTGTCACCTGCGCGCGGTACCGCTAGGCCATGTATTTTTTTTTTTGTATTTAGTTGCATTTATTCACTTACCGTGAGAAAACAATCAATGCGCTGTTCTAGCTCGCTCAGGAGTTGCCGGCCATCTGTCTACCACACCAAAATGGGGGAATTGTGCTAAGTGCCTTTCCCAACCGCACAACAAGCAAACTTACCCGCTTGTTCCCCACACTGTCCCTTTAATGCTAAGCGTCAAGCAGGGAAGCTGTAAATACCAATTTTAAAGTCATTGGTTTGACCCAACTCGGAATCAAACCCAAATCTGCAGCTCCCGAGGCTTTCACCACTCGGCCATCTGAGCTGTTGCTGACAATTGCAATAACTTGAGCATTTGTAATAACTGTAGCACCCCTACTGCCTGTTCTATATTTTGATAGCATTTGTTAATTATGATGCAGGGCTTCCGCACAGCTGAGAAACTTGCCAACAAAGTGGTTCCATTCTTCACACTGTGTGACGAGCAACTGAGCAGTCAGCCTCATTACGACTTCGGTCTACGTGCGCTTAAATATGTGCTGGTGTCTGCTGGTAATGTGAAGCGAGAGAGAATTGAAGAGATCAAGAAACAGAGGTTGGCACGTGGAGAAGCAGAGATCGCTGAGAATTTACCTGAACAAGATACAGGTTTGTCGTTGTCTGGTATTTTTTCGTTTTCGAGCAAGTGGTGAAGACTGATTTGCAAACAGTTGCAAGGAATTAATATACCCCGATCAGAAAAATTTTGAGCCTCTTCTGATAAACTGGTTTTACTGCGTGTATATGAGTGCCACATTTTTCGTCGGCGTTTGCCGGCGTTTGTGTTTGTGCTTCGCTGGGATGTTTGCTGTTTTCTTATTATACTCAGAGTTAATTGTTCGGTAAAACCGAGCAAGCTGTATCTTACAGAAGTACAATGTGAACTTCATATGATTCAAATGTTTATGAATGATAAAAGCACAAATCACTCGGCCATACTCCACTTCTTCACTCTGCTTGAATTTGTTGACCATTGAAGTTGACTTATTAGAGTGTCACGGAGACGATGTTACCCAAGCTGGTGGCTGAGGACATTCCTCTGATGCGTAGTTTGCTCAGCGATGTCTTCCCCAACGTGGAATACAGAGAGGACAAGATGGCGGCGCTGCGAGAGAAGATTAAGATTGTTTGCGAAGAAATGCATCCGGTTTATGGGGAGTCGAATGAGACCGGTGCGTTTTGGTTTGCATGTCATGAAGCGCTGATCTTGCCGATCGCCATTTTTCGATCTAAATCAAATCTTCATCTTACTGGCGGTATTACGCTGAAGCGTGTAACGAGTGGCGGAGTCCATCTACGCTTTATAGCGTCTGGGCTACACAGCTCTGAAGAAACGTCGCAGCGGTGGCGAGCCATTGGCGACACTGTGCAGATTTGACCAACCCGGAATCGAAGCCCAGACCTCCCGCACCGATAGCGTGTACTTAACAACTGAGCTAACTGGCCGGTTTATTTTTCAATCTGTTATTAATACAATGAACTTGAAGTTCATCGTTTTTGCGAGCTACAAAATGGATGATATGTTAGCTACAAAAACTACAAAACGTCACCAGGGATGCCTTTTTATTACCGCTTGCCAAAAGCTGTCCATTTGGGGATATGATGGGCGGCACTTATTTTTTCAAGTAAAAATCTCTAACTGCACAAACCTTGACTCGCTGCTTACACGAAAACAGCTCAGTTTTTGGCGTTGGCTTAGATAACAAGTTGTATTTTGGGAAAAGACTAATATTGCTTATTTAGTCATTCCTCTTCTTTCGGCTTTTCCCTATTTAGGAACGCCACAGCGAGAAAGTCTTCTACATAAGATTCTGTCAACTTCGTCTCTCTCTCTCTCTTGCTCCAACCATCTCCATGTCTTCTCTCACCAAATCCATCCATCATCTCTTTGACCTTCCTCGCTTTCTTCTACCAAATTGTTTATTTTCTCATAATCACAAATTTATCTCGGAAACTTCATAAACATTGACAGCGCTGCCTGCAAATCATTGTGTCACTGAGCTTCTTGATCTGCAGACTGTTGGTGTGTAGCTATTCTAGAGTAGAGCTTGGTACTGAGACGCTGTAGAATAGATGCGCGTATGATATTTTTGATGTGAAGGTCTGACACAAGTTTGGTACCCACATACTTGCGCATGGAAACAGAAAGCGCACGCCCCAGCTGGATGTTTTGCAGAAAGCCCTTGCCAAAAAAAGACATCCCTCCCTCTCTGCAGTACCAGTACTTCAGGCGTAACGGAGCTAAATAGTTTCACTGTGAGAAATAAGCGAAACTATTCGTTTTGAAGGTACTGGTCTTGTGATCACCAACGTTGCGTTAAGAAATTTGGGCTGTGACGTGACATTGGACAATTGCCAAATGATATTGGTGTAGATTTAGTTACTTGTCGAGAACTATCTCGTTTCGTGGTAGATAGGTCAAAATAGTTTAGGTATGAGATACTGCGTCTGGCGCTGTTATTCAGTAAAGTAATAAATATTTAGGAACATTTACATGGTACTCTTGATCCGAACACGAGAGAATGGACCGACAGTCTGTTCACTTCCATATTGTGACAAGTCATTGATAATGTTCGGGGAGAGCTGGGAAGGCGTCATTGGGTGGTGTTTGATGGAGATGTTGATCTTAATTGGGTGGAAAACTTAAACTCTGTGTTAGATGACACCAAGCAATTGACACTACCAAACGGAGAGAGACTCGCTCTACCTTCATGTGTCCGTGTGATGTTTAAAGTGCAGGTAAGTGAGAATTTATGAGGGAAACGTTGGCGCATTGCACAAGTTTTGTTTGCGTATGAAATCTTATTTATTATACGCGTATATAGACAATAATATTAAACTTTTAAGCGAATTTAGCGGACTTGGTTCACCAAAACGTAATTTTTATGAATCGCCTAGATCCGTCAAAAAAATCTGGGAGCAGAAGGGTATGGTAGGAAGGGGGGTCACGCACTGCATGCTCCAGTTCATTGTATAAAATCAATTTATCTTTACAAGGAGTGAACTTTTTATCGACATCTAGCGTTGTAACAATAATAATGTGCTCGTATGGCGCTCTTTCCTGACGCACATTCAAATCAAAAGCGCTCAACAAAACAACAAAAACCGTAACGGTGTAATTAATGCAATCACCAGACAAAAGACATAATATAGTTCATTCATTATCTAAGACTGTAGGTTTTGCTCTAAAGCCTAGGAAAAAACGTTTGCCTTAAAGTTCCAATTGCGAAAAACATAGAAGTGCAGTGGATAAAATCAATCAAGTTTTGCCCACTAAATATTGTTAGCAAAATTGTGATCATAATGGTGAAAAATTTTTAAATTTACACTTCATATAATTTCAAATTTTTAGAATTATCACCTAAGATATCAAATGAAGAAAAGCTACCAATCTCAAAAATGTTCAGAATCAAAAGATGTACATATTATAAAAACAGTGCGACAAATTAAATCAAGTTTTCCCATCTTTAATCTACAGTAAACATAAAGTTTGCAGTTTTAAAAGAAAATGATTGTAGTCTGATGATAGGTTTGTAAAAAAAAAAATGGTTGCCTGAATGCCTGTATTCATTTAAATAGCTTGGATGCTTGTAGTAACTTTGAGATGCAGAGTGACGAAGATAGTAGTATCCAAGACCACAATGGAAAAAATTTATACTGGAGTCAGTTTAAGCTTGCACCAAACTATTAGCAATGTAAAACACTACGGTCAGCTTACTGCGAAAGAAATTGCTGTTTAGTTACCAGCGAGCCTACTCTTGCATCTGTCTACATCAGTTTTTTTTGTTAGTGTAGGAACTGTATCATCACCAATTTTGTGCAGTTAAAAAATGAAATTTCTGCTGCTTGTTTCCCGAAGTCACAGAAATGTTCATTTTATGATGTGCATACGGCACAGTTTTTGACTCTAGGCTGGTTCAATCCGAATTCGATAACGACTTAGTAATTTATAATATAGAGCGAATTTGAAAAACTACCGATAGTCCAATCGCCGCAACTCGTCCTGAAACTGCATTTTTTGGTTGAACACCACAAGCCTATTATTTTATAAATAGCAAAACACGTTTTAAGAATTTTTTTTCTTTTCTGCTATCTTTTGATATTACCAGTAATTTTATGTTATTTTTTCTTCGTTAAAAAACTGTGCATTGTATTATGCTCTGTCCTATTTTAAACTTCGTGAAAAAGCAGACCACACCATAGGTCTGTACAACATCGTTAGAATAAGCTGCAATTTGCTAGTTTTTTTTATGCAGTGAAACAATTTACGTAGTTCCTTACTTTTTGCACTTGTTATTTCAAGTTCGTGCTGTTAAAAATAATATTGACGCTGCATAATCGCAAACAGCTCAGCAGTGCACACAACGTTTATTTTTTTAACAGTTGTTGTCCTCGTTATTTTCTTATTGTTGTTTGGTGTTTTAATGGCGTTGTTCATCTTCTTACCTTGCTTGCTAGGATTTATGCTACTCTGGCCACAGTATCCCGGTGCGGAATGTGATCATGTGCTCAGTATCGACATGTTGTTTGCCAATTACTTGACTAAACTACGTCATATCTGACTCGATGAGGGAGGAAGCCGTGGTTGGATCAAATATGTTCCAAGTTCAAACGCAACAAACAGGTTTTATGCGTTGTGCCATTGGCAGTTTGATTACACGGATGCAATTATCGCGATATGGTGTGTGTCAATAGCTCAGATGGCCGAGTGGTGAGAGCATCTGCCTCTTTAGCTATAGACTCTGGTTTGATTCCGAGTCGGGTCAAACCAATGACTTTAAAATTGGTATTCACAGCTTCCCTGCTTGACGCTCAGCATTAAGGGTAGAGTGTGGAGAACACGCTGGCAAGTTTACTTGCGTCGTTGGAAAAGACACTTAGTGAGATTCTCCCATCTTGGTATTGTAGACAGATGGCTGGCAACTTCTAAGTGAGCTGGTTATGGCGCTTTGATCTGCTTCTCGCGATAGGAGGATAAATATGCAACTACATACTAATACCTTCGACTTGAAATCGTTCTTGCGTCGTGAGTTTTTGCTTGAAGGGCGTGTTATTTTTCATCTTGAGCAACAACCATCTTTCTTCAGTTTGTTATTTTAAAACACTTCAATTTAAACTGTGCTTGTTAAAGAACAGATGTTTGCTTCACTAGTTCGTGTTCACCGCGATGCTCATGCCTCAAGGTGTGTTTTAAGCTCATGTGCATCGGAAAGTGAGCAGATTGTTACAAGTCTGGCTAATCACGTGGCTAATTAACTCATTTGCTTATCAATAAAAGGTCGCTTTACACAAAATGTGACTTTCATTTGATTTTTACGATATTTTATCCACTTATGGCGTATGAAGTTAACGAAAAAGTACTTTATTAAGAATCATGCGGTTAGTTTCTATGAAACCGCACTCTCGTCATGTCCGACTTTTCCTAATTTTTGACGTGCTTAAAGATTACTTAACTAAGAAACATGGGCAGGGTTGCAATTCACAATGAACAGTTGCAGTTGTAACTGACGTAAAACTGAGTATATTGATAACAGTTCTTTTCTCTTCCAGACACAAAGACATTGTCTCCTAGCATGCAAGTTCAGAACGATTGCTATCATGTTCTGCTTCCATTTTTTTCATCCATTGAGTTCGTCGTGTCAACGTTAGACTTTGCTGAAAAACAGGTGAGTTGTAGCTATTTCGCAGCTTGTTCCCATGTTAGCAGAGGTTTACGGTCAGCGACATGCTCCAGCGGCACCGCGCGTAGGTGTCAGATCCTACGTGACGGGTTCGATTCACGGCTGGAGCTGATCGCATTTGGCACCGGGTGGCTGCTGACTCAAAGAGCGCAAGCTCACTTCACTGTTGCCTCAATTACCGTTGAGTTTTCAGTTCAACTTAATTTGAAAATATAGACTCCGTGATAATAATCGTGTCTGTTCAGAGCGTTTATTCTTCATGTGCAGTGTTGCAGCTCATTGGTGAATTAGGATAAAACTAACGTAGCAAATTTGACAAAGTATTTTGGGCGTAAGTGTGGTAGAGTTTCGCATGCAAAGTTTTCGCTGAGATACTAGCAGACTAAATGTTGTTTGTGTTGACTTGTTCCATTCAGAATCACGTGATGGACTTCACTCGACTTCGGGATCTTAGTTCATTATTTTCGATGATCGATCAAGGAATTCGAAACATCTAGCAATAAATTCAAACACATTTTGACTTCCCTATGCAAGTACGTGCTAACCGTACTATGGTATTTAGTATAGTAATTGCTTGGTTTTGGCTAGTATTGTATTTTTTGTATTTAGTTGCATATTCACCCTCCTATCGCGAGAAAACGATCAAAGCGCTATTACGAACTCGCTTAGGAGTTGGTGGCCACCTGTCTACCACACCAAAATGGGGGAATTCAGCTGAGTGCTTTTCTAACTGTACAAGTAGTAAACTTGCCCCGGCTTGTTCTTCACACTGTCCCTTTAATGCTGAGCGTCAAGTAGGGAAGCTGTAAATACCAATTTTTAAGTCATTGGTTTGACCCGACTCGGAACCAAACCCGAGTCTACAGCTCTGGAGGCGGACGCTCTCACCACTCGGCCATCAGACCTGTAGGTTAGTATTGTGATAAGTTGGATAGAATGTTGCTTTTCCAACTTTATTCACTGCAGGTTAGTGGTCAAGGGTCATGTTATACAGAGCAATGAATCGCAATCGTTGGTTTTAATGTGAATTGGCAAGAAGGATAATGTATTAATGAAAGTGCGAAATCAAGATTTGCTACCTCTACTTATTCTTTGCGTAGCGCGGCTCGTCGTACTGTATGAAAAAGCGTTATTTAGACCAGTGGTTTTCAACGTTGCTGGTGGAGCGGAATGAAATATTCCAGAGACTCGATGAATTTCTCTGCATTATTTTAACTCACTAGTTTCCTTGAACCCAGCTCGAAATTGTGAACTTGCTGAATAATAGCAAGGAGATAATGTCTTTGTGTCTGGAAGAGAAAAGAACTGTTATCAATATACTCAGTTTTACCTCAATTACAACTGCAACTCATTTCATTTTCGGATGGACTCACTTTCGGATGCACGTGAGCTTAAAAATCCGGTTGAAAAGCGCTGAGTTTGACCAATGAAGCGAGATTGATTGAACTTTTTAAGCATTTTACTTGCTGCATGCAATATATCGGTGTGATCTGTCTGCTCACGTTAGTGTATGTGTTTCAGTACAATACGTTGGAAAGATACATGCAACGTTATCTTCTATACTCACTACTCTGGTCGTTTTGTGGAGATGGAAAGTGGAAGATCAGGGAAGCGCTGGGCACTTTCATCCGTCGCTCCACCAACGTTACCTTGCCTGAGCAGAGGGACATGGACATGATTAATTTCGAGGTAATGTTGAATTTTCATTATTTATAGCAGTGTTTGTCCGCACCATCTAGTGAACAAAGTACATGGAAATAACGTATCATACAGTACTACTACTTTTCTAGACCTGCTTAGTGCTCATCTTTGGGGGGTCGCGCGGTCAGCTGTTCGAGTTGGAGGCTCCAAGCATCTCGATCCTCAGCGACAAAGGGTAGATGCTGTGGTGGGATGCCAAGGCGATACCAACTAAGATTTTCAACGTAATCTCGCCATCGAGTTGTGGGACGACCTCTAGACCTTCGACCACTGTTGTTGAACGCAGCAGTTTTTGGCTGTTCTTTCCAGGGGCGTTCATGTCACCTGTCCATATCAGCGTAGTTGCGATCTTTGTGCAAGAAAAGAAAAATCAGCCGCAAAAGAATGAAAGTTGCAGCAGGGATAATTGTAAAGTCATGACAGTAGTGATCATGATTACAATGTTCACATTGTAATTGTATGAACCGGAAAGATGTTTGACCATGTTAACACTTTTTAGGCTCATGTCTTACGTGGTCATTACGATTGATGGACAGTGGACAATTCGTTTTTGTTGCGAAAGCTGTCCACCTGAATGTCTTTTCCATGCACATAACTAGCAGATAGTTCGAACTAGTGGTTGATCGTATTAATCGCATAATCACTAGCTTTTCCGCAGTAATTCGTAACATCGAAGTTTACGACGCATCTGCTCGATTTTCGTCAGGTCCATGTTATATGTGCAATGGCTTGCTTGTCTGCTGATTCATGTACAAGTGAAAAGAAAAAACAATATTACCATAGTTACCATAGAACGGGACAGCGCTGTTTCGGGCTATTAGCCCTCATCAGCCGCACCAGGACCGACTACTGGTTAGAGGAAGGATAATTGGAAGGACGACGTCGTATTACCATAGTAACATAAAAATGTGTCACATGCCACCTGTTCATTAATTTTCTTTTTGCTGCGCTGAATTCGCGATGGTCGTGAATCTATACTTCTGATGTTTTTGAAATTGCCAATGTGTGCTGTTCAGGTGTCAATGACTGGCGAGTGGGTGCCATAGGTAAACAAAGTGCCCCAGATTGAAGTGGAAACGCATAAAGTAGCTGTCCCCACACTAGATACTGTACGACATGAAGCATCACTATTTACATGGTTGGCTGAACATAAACCAATGGTGTTGTGCGGACCTCCAGGTAACCACGATTCTACCATGACTAGGCACGATTGTATTTCGGAAGTTGAGATCACGAACGTTCTCTGTGATTAGCTGGCGACCGACCACGTGTAGGAGAAACAAAATGTTTTACTACGCCTCAAATTATTGTATCGTTAGAGAGCCACTGCTGTGTATCAAAGTATTAGTTGCAACTGCCAGTTGATTCTGGTAAAACGTTAAAATAGCGTCTGCGCTGTCAACGTGCTGCTACAAGGAATATGTTGCTTATTTAACCAGTATGTTGTGTGACGTAAGAGATTGTGCGCAAATCACAAAATTGTGTATTTTGGGAAGAAAAATGATCAAAGCTTTTTTTTAAGACAGGTCCTACCAAAAAAATTATATATAAATCTCAACTTATTAGTGTAAGTGCACCTTACACTCTCCTCGTGTGTTTAACTGTTTATGAGTGGCGTATATTGCCACAGCTATCTTTATCTACACTCTTTATTGAGTTATATTGTCAATTCGATTGTGGATTTAACCCTTGGCTTATTTTTCGTGCTGATAGTCTTAATACTTGACGAATATTTGGTTTGTTCAAAACGTGTTGTCGGTTTATCACTTGTCGAGGCATCTACTGTGATTACACGTCACCATTGCTTTTGTTTGTTGAGCTCTTTTGCGAGCTGATGCGACATAGTTTCCTTTGTCAGGTTCCGGCAAGACTATGACGTTGTTCTCTGCTTTGCGATCTCTACCTGACATGGAAGTTGTCGGTCTAAATTTTTCTAGCGCCACCACTCCTCAACTTCTACTCAAAACATTCGATCATTTCTGCGAATACAAGTAAGTTCAATGCATTTCCCACCAAAGTCTTTTCGCTTATTGTCATTTCTGGTCTTAGAATAGATGAAAAGTGATGAGCAAGAAATCTCCATTTTTTTCTGGGATCACCTGCACCGAACAAAAATCATGGAATGATGCAATGGGTTCATGAGAATGATGCAATTTGTTCATGAGAATGATGCAATGGGTTCTTGAGAATGATGCAATGGGTTCATGAGAATGATGCAATGGGTTCATAAGAATGATGCAATGGGTTCATGAAAATGATGCAATGGGTTCATGAGAATGATGCAATGGGTTCTTGAGAATGATGCGATGGATTCATGAGAATGATGCAATGGGTTCATGAGAATGATGCAATGGGTTCATGAGAATGATGCAATGGGTTCATGAGAATGATGCAATGGGTTCACGCGAATGATGCAATGGGTTCATGAGAATGATGCAATGGGTTCATGTGGCTGGAGGTATCTTCCAGTCAAACCGTAATCATTGGGAATAAAGGAAAACTAAATAATAGAGAAATGAATCTTGAATAAAAATTGTCTAATAGAGTAAAAGTTAAAAAGAAAATTACTACAAAAATGGTAGCGACGTGCATTGAAAGATCGATGCATCGCATGATCAATGATCTATGCGAGATATTGGATGTTGATGGTATCTATTTCCCAAACCTGTTACGATGCTTGTTGATATTTTCTACACATGAGCTCTGCTTGCAGGTGGACGCCCAAAGGAACAGTGTTTGCTCTCCATTCAGTTAAACAAGTGGCTGGTTTTATTTTGCGATGAAATCAATCTGCCAGATGTGGACAAATACCGAGCACAGAGGATGATATCATTCCTCCGACAGATAGTTGAACAACTGGGAGTCTATAGGACCTCAGATCGAGTCTGGATCAAGCTGGAAAGAGTTCAGTTTGGAGGAGCTTGCAACCCTCCTACTGACCCTGGAAGGAAGCCATTGTCACACAGGTATGAATTTCGAATAATTAGATCAAAATCAAATCTTCGTTATACTCGCATTATTACGTCGAAGCGTGTAACGAGTGGCCGGGACCATTTCCGCGGCTTAGTCCCTGGGCAGCACAGCTCCGAAGAAATGTCCCAGCGATGACGCGTCATTGGCGTCACTGTTCCGATTTGACAGACGTCAAATATCGATACTCAAGCGTCATATTGAAAGCGTGCCGGATCATGACATGTTATCTTCGATGACATTTCTCTTGTGTGATTTGTTAGCTGTTTAGTTCAAGTCTAAGCACTGTATCCATTTTTTCCTCCACCGTCGTCAGCCAATCCTTTAAATGTATTGATTTTTGAGATTATTTCTTGTAGATTTCTCCGTCATGTTCCAGTGATATACGTCGATCATCCTGCGCTGCGTCGTTGAAGCAGATCTATGGCACTTTCAACCGTGCCGTGTTGCGAATGGTTCCCTCCCTCCGACCCTTCGCCGACCCCCTCATCAATGCTATGGTGGAATTTTACACCATCTCCCAGGAGCGGTTGACACAGGTGCGATGTTCAACTTTTCTGCAGTGGCTAGTTTGAACCGATCTAAAAGAAGAATGAATCTAATACAATGCCATGAGGTAATTCTAGTTATTTTATGCAATTTAGCCAAACGCGTAGTCGAAAACTGATTCCAGTCACCTTCAGGATAGGTACCCTAGTCGAGCCTTAGTAAGTTTAACGAACATAAGTAGTAAGTGCGTACTTCTATTGAAACAAGGCTCAACGAAAAACTCCATTGATTTTGTCGCCGATGAAGTAGCTTCATTCAATGTCAAATCAAAAATTAAATCTTCGTAATACTCGTGAAATTACGCCGAAGCAAATGGCGGGGCCCATTTCCGCGGCTTAGCGCCTGGGCAACACAGCTCCGAAAAAACGTCGCAGCGTTGGCTCAGATTGACGACACTGTGTCCGATTTGACCGGCCCTGGAATCGAATCCCGGACCTCCTGCACCGATACCAGTTGTGCGTCAGCGACATGGCCAAGTGGTATCGCGCGCATGTTACAGATCCTAAGTGACGGGTTCGATTCACGGATGGAGCCGATCGTATTTCACATTATATACTGGGTGGCTGCTGACTGGAAGAGCGCAAGCTCACTTCGCAGTCTCTCTCAATTACCGTTGAATTTTCAATTCAATTTGAAAATAACCTCAGCTATTTATTTATTATTATTATTATTATTTATAGCTGTGTCTTAGCAACTTAGCTAACCGACTGGTTCAGTCTCAAAGCATTTGCGGTGGGCTGTTTTATTCATTAGACGTATTTTAAGAATGATTACACTTAGCTATTGCAAATTTTGGTGATGCGAATATAAAATGTAGTTGCTGAAATTTGTTTGCAAACTGGCGTTACCCAACTCACTGAATGTCGTTGTTTGGGCAGGACATGCAACCGCATTATATCTACCCTTCCCGTGAGATGTCGAGATGGGTTCGAGGTATATGCGAGGCACTGCGACATCTTGAATCTCTTGCAGTCGAAGGTTTGGTACGAATATGGGCGCATGAAGCATTACGCCTCTTTCAGGTATGCTTGCGTTTTGGATGTTGCATTTTATATCGAATGTTTGAAATCGTGTTAATTTTAACTAAACGACGTTTGTCCACATGTAAAAATTATGTTGATTTGAATCTCGCAGGATCGTTTGGTTCATGAGGAGGAAAGACGATGAACGGAAGAGAATATTGATATGGTTGCAGTCAAACACTTCCCTAATGTGGACAGTGATGGTGCACTCAAGAGGTCAGTATATTGCAATAATTTAGTTTCTTGAATCTTATGTAATTGTTGGTCAGTTGATACCTCTGATCAACGAAGTAGCGGAGCTTTGTGCTTAGATTGACCCAAGTCGAATTATATTTCACTTAATGTGCCTCAGATGCGATAAACAGATAATTTCTGCTCCTTACTTCGTTGGTTACCAAATTGTCATTGTTTTATTAATTTGGTTGCTTAAGCGCTTGAATAAGTGTGTTGTTATTTGCACTTTCCACAGTTTGTCGCAGCGCTACGTCACGCTAATCAAAATTCGAAATGACAGGTTCGATTTATTACTGCAGCCGACCGCAGTTGACTTATTTCGGACAGTTGTCTGCTCGGAAGAACGTAAAGCAAAGCTGCTTGCTCGAAGTCTGTTGAATGTTTAGTTCAATTCTCTGAAGAAATACTTGGATTTTTTGTTTTGCTTGGTTGGTCGCAATGGCCAGTGAGAACTGCCGGGAAATGCAATGCCACTGATGATGTGTGGTAGTTCTTCCTTCGTGGTTATAATGATGACACCATTCATTATCGTGGAAACGTCTAGCTCTAATTCAAACTCACTCGTCTTTCTGTTGCAGACCGATCTTGTACAGCAACTGGTTGAGCAAAAACTACGTCCAAGTTGATCAGGAAAAATTACGTGAATTTACCAAAGCAAGGCTCAAGGTATGCTATTCTGTGTTAACTTGCCCAATATCCGTGTTTACGCAGTAAGCTGCGTGGGAGCAGCAGGGAAAGTAATACAAACTCGCTTTTTTCATCATTTTAAAAGATATTAACTGTGAATGGTTGGTTTCTTCTAACTTAATAAACGTTATGCAATACCACTGCAATCACTGTCGCGTTTTTTGGCACGACGAGGTAATTAAAATCAAGCCAGTTATTGTCTTTACCTTAGTTATTCTCCGATAAACACATTCATTGTCCGCAGGTCTTTCATGAGGAGGAACTGGATGTTCTTATCATACTCTTTAATGAAGTCCTGGATAACGTTCTGCGGATTGATCGGATCTTCCGCCAACCTCAAGGTCATTTAACTTTGATTGGAGAGTCCGGGTCAGGGAAGACGGCATTGTCTAGATTTGTTGCTTGGATGAACGGCTTGAAAGTCTTCCGAGTGAAGGTGTGTTGCTAGTATAATGGCAAGTGGCTGCGGATACTAATTCTTGAGTTCAATACCAGGCGCTACTTACGAAATGTAATGATTGATACCTCTCATCTTAATGTGAATTTCGACAGGCATTAAGCTCTTTTAACCGTTTATTACAACGAGACGTTATTATGTCTTCGCCTGATCATAACCGGTGAAGGAGTGTATTCAATGAGTGTTTGGATTTTTTCATGTCACTTCCAATTACCTCATTCTTGGTAATACTGAACTCAAAAAGGTTATACGGGTACAAAAGGATGCTTATTTAGTAATAATTCATCACATTCTGAAACTATGCAATAAATTGTGCGTGCTTACTGCTTAGCTTTTCCTTTTTGATTAGTCTTCAACGTTTTAAAATTCAACAGTTGATAATGAAAAGTGCTGTGGTGTATTTTTGCTCATGCAGATGGAAAGCATCAATCAATTTTATGCTACTGCACGAGCAGTGCTTTATACAAGTCTCATGTTCAGGTTCATCGCAAGTACACGGGAGCAGAGTTCGATGAGGTTTTGCGTACTGTGTTGCGACGCGCTGGATGCAAGGGAGAACGCATTGTGTTCATCATGGATGAATCCAATGTACTCGACTCTTCCTTCCTCGAGCGAATGAATACACTGTTAGCAAACGGGGAAGTACCTGGTCTGTTCGAGGGTGACGAATACGCAGCGTTGATGACGCAATGCAAGGAAGGAGCTCAAAGGTAATCGTTTTTTTTTTTTTTTTTAATTTGAGGAAATGCTTATCTTTTTGTATGTGATTGATATTTGTATATAGTTGCATGTTTATCTAACTATCATGAGAAAGCGATCAATGCGCTGTGCGAGCTCGCTTAGGATTTGCCAGCCATCTGTCTACCATATTAAGATGGGGCGATCCCGCTTAGTGCCATTCCCAACGGCACAGCAAGAGAACTTGCCAACTTGTTCTCCACACAATCCTTTTAATGCTGAGCGTCAAGCAGGGAAGCTGTGAATACCAATTTTAAAGTCATAAAATATATTCAAAAGAGTACGGGCACGTACAAGCCATTTCAGAATTTTGTCGAACACAACTACTGACAATGTAGCTTCCTAAAAGCCCCGAGCATTGAGCAATATGGGATGACGTGGTGAAACATCTCTTACGTAACATCAAAACAAATTGTGATCTAGCATCATAGTGTGCCATTCAAAAACAGTGAAAAAATTTTTTCATAACGGTCTAATGAGCTATTTTCATAACGGTCAAATTATCATCATCGCAAAAATTGAAAAAATTGATTACTTGATAACAATCTGGTAAACGCAAAAAGTTCTTTGGTTTCCGAGAATTGATATGTGGACAACTGGATGTCCAATTAACGGCTATTCAATACGTTCATAACTCGGTGTTTACCCCAATTTTTGTGATTTACAGGGTTTTCCTAAAGTCTTGGCGCATTTGACATCCCCATGATCTCCTTAACTATGAATGGTAGCAAGATAAAAGTTGTGCCATTTTAAAGCCAATTACATTAAGCTGTTTTAAGCCTGTTGATTAAGTTTTGTAAGTTTTTATATTCTTAATAGTTTCCGAGATATTCAATGTTAAATGTGTCCTAGACTTTTTGGAACACCCTGTATTACTAGTTATCAGTTATGAATCTCCTGTGCAGTGATTGTTTGCTTCGTTGCAGGTGAAGTATCCACTCGTTCATGTAATTGTGTTGTTAATCGGGTTGTTGTTGCAGAGAGGGGTTGATGTTGGACAGCCAGGAAGAACTGTATCGCTGGTTCACTGGTGAAGTCATGAAGAATCTACAGGTTGTCTTCACAATGAATTCATTGGAGGAAGGATTGAAAGATCGAGCTGCTACTTCTGCTCTTTAGCAGGTCTGTACACGAAAATAAGACCACTCTGCCAACTTAGCATGCTGTCGCTCTCAAACAAAGTATAATTTGTTCCATTCTGCCAGTGTACGTGGCATTGCATCAAGTTTAAACCAACTGCGCTCTCTGGCATGAAGTAATCGGATGGTTGCAGTACATGTATTTTGCATTAAACCTCAACAGACCTTTGCCAAACTTTAATTTCTAAGACCTTGCTCATTCAGAAGTTAACAAATTTTAACATGAATTTTGATTAGGATGCGTTTTATCTTTTAGATGTATATGAAACTGGTTTGGTGATTGGTCGATAGCGGCGCTCTTCCAAGTCGGGAAGGAGTTTACGGCGAAGATGGATTTGGAAAAATCAAGTTACAGCCCACCAGGCTATCTTCCTGCTGTATAAGACAAATTCCCTGCTAATCCTACACACTGGTGGACTTTGCACGCTTGAGCGTTCTGTAATTGCTAAAATTTAAAAGTAAATTAAGAAGTGAAACTTGAAAATATTCCTCAATGAAAGTAGATTTGTCATAGTTTAACGCTTTCATGGCTTTATTTTGAACAAAGATGGTTCTGTCGCTAATAAATATGCATTGTCTTGCAGAGATGCAGTGGTTAATGCGTGTGTGTTTATCCATCAAACTTTGCACCAAGCCAATCAGCGACTGAGCAAGCGCGGAGTCAGCACGATCCTTATTTCTCCCCGAGCTTACTTGGATTTCATTAAACACTACGCTAAGCTCATGCATGAGAAAAAACCCGACCTCGAGGAACAGCAGGTATAATTGGAAGTTGAAAAAACGTAATTGTGGTGAAAACTAATCTCATTAGATCTGTTTGTTTATTTATGTATTTTTTTAATATTGTTGCATATTTAATATTTATTGTCCTGTCGCGAGAAGGCGATCAAAAGGCGATAACGAGCTCGCTTAGGAGTTGCTGGTCACCTGTCTGCCACTTTAAGATGGGAGAATCCCGTTAAGTGCCTTTGTTAACATCACAGCAAGTAGACGTGCCGGCTTGTTCTCGACACTGTCCCTTCAATGTTGAGCGTCAAGCAGGGAAACTGTAAATTCCAATTTTATAAAGTCATTGGTTTGACCCGACTAGGAGTAAAACCCGAGCTGTTTTTACAATGTGATGCATCACTTTACTCATGGTGGTTTTGCTTTCCAAATATCGTTAAATTGTTTCCATTACGTTATCCTAACCTATGGGGAGTTGATTAGTGTTAACTCGAAGAGCATTCTTTGCGTTTAACAGCTCAGATGGCCGAGTGAATAGATCGTCTGCCTCCGGAGCTCTAGACTCAGGTTTGATTCCTAGTCGGGTCAAACCAATGACTTAAAAATTGGTATTCACGGCTTCCCTGCTCGGCGTTCAGCATCAAAGGGACAGTGGGGAGAACAAGTTGGCAAGTTTATTTGTTGTGCCGTTGGGAAAGACACTTCGCGAGATTGCCCCATTTTGTTGCGGTAGATAGATAGCCGGCAACATTAAGCGAGCTCGTTGTAGCGCTTTGAACGGTTTCTCGTGATAGGAGGATAAACTACAGTAAATGTTATTGCAAAAATACATTGTTATGGAGTCATTTCGTAGCTTGGAAGCCTGGCAGGACATTTGCATGGATCTGGTTGTGGCAAAGCGTATTCTGAAACGGTGATGTGTAAAAGACAATTTCCGCCTGGTTGGTTATTTTGTGTTGAGTATGTAGTAACATGTAGTTATCAAACTGTTTAGATTCACTTGAACGTAGGACTTGGCAAGATTGCAGAGACAGTGGAGCAGGTGGAAGAATTGCGTCGCGAATTATCAAGCAAGAACACGGAGTTTGAAACAAGTGGTGAATGATCAGCAAGAAGCTGAGAAGAAGACATCAAGGCAGATCAGGTCATCACCTTGTTTCTGTTTATTTGTTTTTTTTTTAAATCGAGAAACAAAAGATCGCTATGATTGCTTTTGCTGATGTTATCATAGACTGTCGAGATTATGTCAGGAACTGCATGATAGGTGGAATGATTAGGCCACAGCCAAAATGATTCAAAGTAAAAACATTATTTTTGAAAAAAGTTGTTTTGGCATAGGCGTCAAGAAACGCTTTGTCATATCTCTTGCGTAGTTACTGGGACAAACAGCTTTTTTCAAAGCTGCACAAAAGCGCTTTTTGAAGCCTAATGCGAAAACAGCTTTTTTACCCAAGCTATTCTTAACAGGGAGTCGAACCGAACCAGAACCGGAGTTTTATAAACCGTTGCTTGCTCTACTTTTGTCAAACCTTAACCGAACCGTATTTTTCAAAATCGCTAAGAGCGAACCGGAACTGAACCGCATAATGTGAATACTTGCGAACCTTAACCGAACCCGAACCGATTAAAAAAGCGGCTCGCTCGGTGAAGTCACTCGCGTCACTTTGAAGCTAATTCGAATTCAAAATAATAGTCACTTATGCAAGTAATCTATGCTTGGTAAAGAAGTCTTTTACGTTTGATATACCCGGTCCCGTGGCACGCGCGTAACAGACTAAACAAAGCGCTTTAACACTAATTTAACGCTACGTGTGGATTGAATAGGCCGCCGGTGTCAGAGCATAGTAACAATTTAATTATCTCGAAATCGGCTTTACTACAAGTATTTTGTGCATTATATTGGCCTGTCAATGCGAAGAAAAATTGCTTTGTACGTTTCATTTCCTATATTGTGTTACTAGAATTATACCATTTTTTAGTGCGAACCTAAATCGGAACTTTATGAACCGGTTTTGAAATATTTTTTAATGGAGTGAACCCAAACCGAACCGTTTCAATTTATCTGAACCTCAACCGGAACTGAACCAAAATTTGAAACCGCTTTTGAACCCAAACCGAACCTGAACCGGAAAAATTAAATGGTTCGACGCTTTGATTCTTAAGTTCTGCGCCGCCAATCAATTATTCAAACATTATTTTTATGAAGGAATAATAGCACCGTTTTGTATATTAATTTATTGCTTTACTGATTGTGGAAAGAAGTGAAATAGGTCGATAATTGGTCATTAGTTGCTTATCACTAGATTTAAATATTGGAAGTTGGTATTCAGGGTTTGATTAATAATACGGGATAATACGGGTTCTCATGTTAATAATACGGGAAATGCTTGTACTGATTGCAATTATGCAACTAACATCAATCAGATGGCCAAATGGATAAGGATAGAGCGTCTGCTAGGAAAGCGGTAGCTTCGTAGCCCATTCCGAGTCATTGGGTCAAACCAGTGATTTAATAATTGATACGCGCAGCTTCTCCGCTTGACGCTCAGCGTTGTAGGGATAAAGTGGAGAGCGATTGATTGACTTCTTTTTCATCTCTCGTCACGAAAAAGCTACGGAGACGCTATACATGGAAAGAATCCAGACTCGCTTAGGAGTTTGGGAACTGACTCGCTTGAACTGAATTGAGAAATAGGTAGAAACAGACTCGCTTGGGAAGATTTTCATCAACTCAACTCAATTTGCACACTTTTTAGAATCCAGCTTGAAGAACTGAATCTTCACATTTAACAAGAGACGGAGGAAGTAGTTCATGAGTTGGACAAAGTCGAACCAGCTGTGTAAGATGCAAAAGCTGCTGTGCGATCAATCAAAAAACAACATCTGGTCGAGATACGATCTATGACCAACCCACCTGCTGGTATGTCCTGCTATCGTGTTTCAGCTTAAATTATCACTTGCTCTATACATTGAACCAGTGATTGGTGTGCTAATCATTCTTGGTTTGCTTTGTTAAAAAACAGACTTTAATTGCGTTATGGCAAGTGCTAAGTGAAGTACATGACAGCGCATATAGCCGAGTAGATTGAGCCTCTGCCTCTGGAGCAGTAGACTCGGGTTTGATTCCGAGTCAGATCAAGCCAGTTACGTTAAAATTGGTATTCACGACTTCCCTACTTGATGCTTAGCACTAACGAAAAAATGTGGAAAAAAAGTTTACTTGTGCCGCCAGGAAAGGCACTTAGCGGGATTCTTATATCTTGGAGTGGTAGAAAGATTGCCGGCAACTCCTAAGCGTGCGCGATATAGCGCTGTGATCGCTTTCTCGTGATAGGACAATAAGTGTGCAACTAACAAAAAAGAAAGGCGTAGACTCAGAACTCATTCCTCACTTTGACCCATACAATGGTTATCAATGTTTTTCGATGTAAAAATAAACCAACATAATGTTTTAAGGAAACACTTGACGTCAATCGACTAATTGCTAATTTTGAGAAAAGCTACTATCAAACCTTAAATTCATCTTAACGAGTCAGAAAATGTCAGTGTTTACTCGCTTGTTAATACTGTAGTATGAATAAAAAAATTTGAAAAAAATGAGAAATCTTGGACAAAATTTTCCAATTTTTCTTCAAGCTTGCCAGCTGGAATGATGATTTGTGGCCGAATTGGAATTATAGTGTGCAATGTTTTGGAGCAGGACTAAAGTTGTATATTCTGGAAACTCTGGAGGCAAAAAGTTGATCAAATTTTCATTAAACCCATTTATTAAAATCTGTATTTTGGCAAATCCGCGCTTGCTAAAACCTTGTGTTTAACTTGCTAAAACCTTAGAGAAAACAGTGATAGAGCCGATGGCTTGAAATTCGATGGAGAATATAAGTGAGTGGTTTTTGATTAACATCATGTGTTGGCAGGTGTGAAGTTGTGTTTGGAGTCAAATCTGCCTTCTACTTGGTGAGCACACTTCTGATTAGAAATCGATTCGTCAGATTATCATCCGGGACAATTTCATCTCGACCATCATTAACTTCCATGCTGATGATACATCTGATTATACCAGAAAAATAATGATGGACAAGTAAACTTTAATGTGCTAGCATGATTTGTAACAGCTGGCTACTGAAGCCTGGGATTACCCACAACGTGGAAAAATATTGATTGTGGTGTAAGAAAGTGAGGATTAATAATGCCACGGTTTCGAGGGCCTTCACATAATGGCACAGAGCAGAATGAAAATAATCTGTTGTTTTCTTAACTTGTTGTGACCGTCCGGTTAGCTCAGTGGTTAAGAGCATCGTTATAGGCCTGGAGTTCGAATCCCGGACCGGTCATGCCGGACACAGTGTCGCCAACGGCTGGCCAGTAGCCATCGCTGCGACGTTCCTCGGAGCTCTGTTGCCCAGACGTTAAGCTGCGGAGATGGGTCCCGCCACTCGTTACTACTACCACGAATACCACGAGTATGAGGATTTGATTTTTGGTTTGATTATTAACTTGTTGTGAACAAGTGCGCATGTGAACTCATCGCTGCTTCGTGTATCGAGTAACTTTCATTACATATTCGTCTTTTGTCTTTTTTTTGTCACAAACTTTTTCTACAATTACTTTTCGATCGTTATGTTAAAAATTTGATTATGACACATAAATCTGAAAAAATGGCCATGTAAACAGACTAACTTTAGTACCTTTGCATTACTGGGTTGTCTTCTGCTTTGATACAATCACATTTTTTTTTTTTTTTTCTTATTCAATTTTCCGTGTTTCACCTGGCTGTTGCGATAAACTAATCCTCAACTCTCTCCATTCCAACTAGACAAAAAAATATTTGAATAAAATTGCTATAAAAAAACGTAAAAATCAGTACAGTCCGACAACTTTTAGGCGAAACAGGCTGTAGGGTCTTACGTCTTTTATAGTGATTTTATTCAAATACAATACAGCTCTAGCTAGCCAAAGTTATTGAGCATTCTGCCAGAAGAGATTGAGCCTCACTCAGACTTGTATGCAATAAGAATATTATACTAAGCAAATATATTGTTGCAAATTGTGATGCATAAGTTCTTAGTTTAAGCAACTTTTTTGACATCATTTTGTAAGTTACGAACTTCACTTTCAGGTACATTTTTAACTTTGCGTACAAGTACGAATCTATCAACCGAGCCAGTCAAGCGTGTGGTCCGCTTGTCAAATGGGCGATCGCGCAGCTCCAGTATGCTGAGATGTTGCAGAGAGTCGAACCTCTGCGCCTGGAACTACGTACATTGGATAATCGTGCTCAGAGCAACCAGCAAGAAGCTGACGAGGTGGAAACACTCATCATTAACGTGGAACAGTCAATTGCCGAGTAAGTGACATGTTGGTTGTAAACAATTGATGGTGGTAAATGCAGGAACAAACCAGTCATTTGGTGAAATAATCAAAAACGGTTTGAGTGGTTTGAGTCAAAATTTTGACAATGACTTACCATCACTCTAGCCTTCTTTTTGTTCGTAGTTGTGTTGTCGAGATGCTAGGTCTAGGGCTCGTGAGATGCTTCAATGGAAGCCGTATTATACGGGTACACTAGAGATTATACTGGTGTACTAGAGATTTATTATACGGGTACATTAGAGCCGTATTATACGGGTACACTAGAGATTATACACTTCATTAAAACAAAGTCTGCCTTTACGATTTCTCTCACTTTTGTTCATTTATTGTGGCACTAACTTTATCGGGAAATACATTTCCAGCTTCTCTCTTAAATATTTAAAAGCTTATGGCATTTTTGCCGTCAAAGTGAGTTATTTTTGCAAAGCAAGTTGATCAACCAGATAGAAAACATCAATATTGCTGTGTTAATTTGGTAAAAACTTTAACATTTTCTGATTGATGATGTTTAGATCCAACGTGAAGTGGAAGAAACTGTTGTGGTGATGCAGGAGGTTGAGATGGTTTCAAGCCAGTATGTTCCCCTCGCATCCGCTTGCTCTGCGACCTACTTTACACTGGAGTCGCTTCCGCAATTGCACTTCTTATACCAGGTACGATTCAATCTGAGCGAAGATGGAAAAAAATCTTCATTATACTTCCGGTCGAAGCGTGTAACGAGTGGTGGGTTTATGTCCGCTGCTTAGCGCCTGGCCCACATAGCTCCGAACAAACCTCGCAACGGTGCCGACACTGAGCCGATTTTACCGGCCCGGTAATCGAACTCCAGACCTCCCGCACCGATAGCGTGTGTTTAACAACTGGGCTAACCGGCCGGTTTTTATGAAAAATGCAAAGTAAACGTTGAATTTTTTTAGTATTATCTTCGTTTTTTTCTTGAACGTCCACCACATCGTCTTGTATGGAAACAAAAACCTGGTTCAAGTCGATGATTACAGTGAGAGACTTGATATGATCAGCAAAGGAGTTTTCCAAGCAAGTTCCATCTATTTATTTTCAGCCAAGATGAGAAATTATTGTTGTGGTTTTATTTTCGGGCGTGCAATGAAATTCCAGTCGTTTGTGAGGTCACTACTTTAACAATCAGTTTGGTTGATTTATTTGGTCACAGCGGACCTTTCACGTCAATGTGATTGGAAGTGGATCTAAAGCGAAGTAAAATCTCAAGTACTTACCTCGCCCAACAATCATCAACGTCGTATTGTGACCTCATAAATTCACGACCAACCTTTGGAATGGTTGGTGGTAGCAGGCTCGTACTAGGGGAAGGCGTTGTGCCCTGCTCCCCTTTTTGATTTGCCTTTCAGTAAAAAGAAGAAATGTTGTTAAGCGTGGCAGACTTTTTTGATGGCTTTGTGGTTCATCGCCTGCCTCCCTTGTAAAATTTCTCCCTGCGCCACTGGGTGGTAAGATCTACCAGGTGTAGCTCATCCCATCATATATGAACGCGAGGATGAGGCAGACCTGTGCTTCTACCTAATTACCCCCTCCCCATTCATTGGCCTTACAAGCGTCCTTCTTCACTAATAAGATTTTCGACGTTTGATCGCCCGTAATAACTTGGCAGTTATGTTGCAGATGTCATATAATCGAGTAGCCCGGTCACTCTTGCACAACGATCGAGTCATATTCGCTCTGCTGCTTGCTCGCATATACTTGCGTGGTTTCAATACGAGTGAAGCGATGCAAGTTGATTCCAACCAGTTCTTGCGAGGAAATCGTTGTTCTTTCCAGGTAACTTGCCACATACAGATGGAACTTATTCGTGCTTTGTCAATTGACTAGGCGCTATGCTGAGCTTGTAATGTTGATGTTTGTTTGAATTGGTCCTTTCGACTATTATCGGATTCAATGTATTCACTAATTTGTTGATTTCGACTTTCAGGCATCGATTATCCAAGCAATCAAAGCATTAAGCGATGGACAGAGAGAGAATCTGCAGCGACTTGCCCATTTAGATGATTTCAAAAGTTTGCCATAGAAAATCCTGGTAAGTGTCAGCCTTGTCCAAACGTCAGAGGGAAGACACTTTGATTTAATTTTCTTCGATTCTGTTAATGTGTGGCATCGCATCATGAAACACTTTTTCGTATTATTACCTCATCAATAAAATTCTTTTACAATAAACAAATAAAAACTCAACAAACAAAGACGTTGTTTAACAAATGAGACATGTGATTAGCAACGCATTGTTTCCTCTCAGGCTTCAATTGGAACGACTTGAGAATCGAACTAGTGGCTTGCATTTGTAGCGTCTGATCCAAACACTGAACGACGTTTATATAATCCGTCGGCAAGGCGAACATAAAAGTTTCATTCAAAATTTTGCTTCAGCAATAAAAAATTGGATTGTTTTTTCAAATTTTAGCGGAACAGTCAAGATTCGACCGACCGTTAGCTCAGTTGTAAAGTACGCGCGATAGGTGCGGAAGGTCTGGGGTTGGATTCCCGGGCTGGTCGAATCGGCACAATGTCGCCAACGGCACGCCACCGCTGCGTTTATTAGGAGCTGTGTTGCTCAGGCGCTAGGGCGCGGAGACGGGCCCTGACATTAGTTAGTTGTTACCCGCTTCCGCTTCGAGGAAGTTAAAGATTTGATTTGATTTTTTTGGTAAAGATTTGAGTGAGTGAAAATGTTTGCATAGTCTAACAATCTAGTGATATGTGGCATTGATGAAGATCGTGTTGCCGACCATTGATGCTCTCCATTCCCTCATCACTCAGACGTTGCGTTCGGACCGGGTGTCAGCTGCTGCTGGAGCTTACGTGCAGAGTGTGCTGGGAGAGGAGTTCATGTCAGACGCTGAACAAGAGATGGATTTTGGTGAAATTGTGGAGAGAGAAATCAAGGCGAGCACTTTTACTTAGGTCCGAGTAAAATGCAACTTTCTCCACTCGATCAACAGCGACAACCAACATTAGCAAATCCACCTGCTTGATTAGAGCATCCACTTTCATCAGCAATCTGCATTAATCAATTTGATTTTTGTTGCGTTTTAACCCAGTAAGAACAAACCAGCTTTGTTTTCCTTGTCACTAACGGTACCTTTATTATATTTTTAATTCCTGTGAGTATTTTTCGTACGTTGTGTGGATCCTGCTTTGCAATTCGGAGGCGATTGTTAGACTTTTTGCCATTTTTCGGTGTAGTTGGATATTTTTTCTACGGAAGTAGGAGCCGAGAAAAAATTTGTGGCTTAGCTCAAGTACTATAGTCGGAGTACTTTCATCCAGACTGCTTGTTTGACCAAGAACCTGCGTTTATTTTTCATCATTTTTGTTATAACTTCATGATTATGATGCGGATTGCTCACGAGATGTGGGCTTGAGAAACATTGACGTTATTATGGGTTGTTAACCAATGATGCGGCTTTGTTTCAGGCGAATGAACCGGTGCTCATGTGTTCGCTTCCTGGTTACGACGCTAGTAGCAGAGTTGATGACCTCGCTACGCAGTTGCATCGTCACATCACTTCGATCTCTATCGCTTCCAGCGAAGGATTCGAACAGGTGAGTTATTGAATACAAGCTCAACGTTCTCTTCATGTAGCAATGGAATGTTGGACTGGATTGAGATAAGGTTTGATTGAAATGAGATTTGAAAGGTTCTTCTCTCTCTGCTTCGTGCGTTTCAGTTGGATGCCTAAATTCAACATTCGGTCAAGTCATATCCAATGTCAACTTTTAAATCGCTTTTAAAAAGACATTAACATTTTGTCCATATCCAACATAACATGAATTTGTAAGGAGAATGAAAAAGAACTGATAAAATAAATGGAATAAATTGATTGAATTTTGCGTTGCATGATTTTAAAGAGCCAGATAGCAAGTTACTATTTGACTTAATTGCTTGATTGTCTTTGGTGTTGTGTCTGAGAAGTAAATTCAAGTGAGTATAAGTTTCAAAGTGAAGACCATTTAACAGTGCATTCCGGCGGTCGACGAACTGAGTTTTGATCTAGAACTACTCGTGCTACAACGTTCCGATAGAGCAATGTTGAACGCTGGGGCGTAGCCAGCGAAATATTTAGGGGGGGGGGGGCAAATAACAATAGGCCAAGGACTTCAAAAAAATGATCTGTTCGGGCCAAGGCGTTAGGCTCACGCTGTCTTCCCGTATTTCAATTTTTGCCTCAAGTTATTGGTGTTTATTTTGTTTACAAATGAATAGTATTTGTTGCTGCTGCTGCTGCAACACTTTCCTGCACTTGCTGCCTATTCTTCATCTTAAAATGATTTTCAATTGAACATTCCTTCCTTTTGCTCGCGATATTCGACTGCCTTTTTCAGAGACGCCTTGGTAAAATTCGAACAAAGGGGGCCCTGGATTACGCAAAAATTCTATTAATTTATAGCAGATGTTTATACATTTTTTCAGTCACGCTCCCTTTGTGGTTAGTAATTTTTGCCCACGCCCCACTACCAGTGCCGTGTGAAGACTGTTGCCCCTCCTCCCAAAAGCTCCAGATGGGGCCCTTTAATATTTACAAGCATTTTGGCAGTTGCGCGTTTTTTCGACTCGGTTACTAACTTTCCTCATTAGCTGCATTGTTTCAAGGGACGTATCCAGGAGTTTCCTCAGGATGGGCGCCCCAAACTTTCGTACCCTCAGTTTCTTTTAGTGTGTGGCAAAATCAGAGCAAATTTGATGCAGAATAGAAATCAATGATGATTCTAGGGGATACAGCGGCATGCTCTTCATGCTCTCTCGGAAAATTTTTGAAACTTTAATTGTAATTTACGTCATGTTATTGCAATTATAGTGCTTTTTCAACAACTTTTTGACGAAACTTTCTTTAAAGTTTATTTCCTCTAATTTTGAGTTTAATAGCCTACAATAATATTGTGGGGCCCCTACAAATGCCCCCTCCTCCGACCGGGGGGACCGAACTTCGGAGATGCCTCGATACGGCACTGCCCACCACGCTGCAAAAAACATGCAGGAAATTTAACAATTTATTTGCAATGTTTTAATCGACTTAATGCGAAGGATGCAGCCGTTTTGCGGAAACAAGTTTTGATATTTGACGAAAAAAAGATTAGAAAATACACATTCAGTCGTTAAGCCACTGCTATGCTCACGCCCCCCTTGCAAACCTTTTGCGCCTCCCAGTTTAAGAACTTCTGCTTGAAAGTCTAAACGTTCACGAGGACTTGGCCGATTTTAAAAAACCCCTGGGCCCCCCTTACAAACAGTGTTTTAGAACTAGGGGGCCGAGCCCCCCCTGGCGTTTTTGCGATACAATCTTGCGTTTTTGCTGTACTTACACTTAAATATTTGAACCCATTGCGGTATTATGATGCAATAATGCTTAACAAGCGTTTTTTGACAAGTTATGTCGAAATTCAAATGGCGCAAAAATTAGCCGTTAATAAAAAAGTGGTAAAGATGGGGTGCTTTTGAAACGAAGTTTACGGTATTTTATAAGAATGTTTTAATTTACACTTCAGATTAAGCTTCGTCTAAAAGGGGGGGCCAGTGCCTCGGTGCCCCCCTTCCCCTGGCTACGCCATTGGTTGAACAAATTGCATTGTGTATATATTTTTTTAGGTATTATAAAATATAATAAGAGCCGACGACGGCGAAACAGGTTGTAGTGGCTGTATGTTATTAGTGGTTTTGTTTGCTTTGGAAAAAGCTATTTTGAGATTAGGCTTCAAAAAAAGTTCTGTCATAACTGTTTTGTGTAGCTTTGAAAGAGAGTTTTGACCGAGTGTTTCTTGAAGCTTAACGCGAAAACAGCTTTTTTTAAAGCTATTCTTAAATTCTGTGCCGTCAATCAATAATATTATATTTTATAATACAAGCTCAAGCTATTGACAGTTATCAAGCATTCAGCTAGAGGATCTTGAGCCTCGCTTTTAACTTATGGTTTCATAGGTAATTTAGTGGAAAGCAATGCTGTGTGTTTCATATGAAGGTGGTTTATAAAGACATTCCTGTTAACTTGTGGTCTTTTTTATGCGTAAAATTGATCTTATGTAAGGTAGAAATAAGTAATTGGAGAAATTTTGTACAGTAAATTTTTGTGATACAAGTTGATGTTAAAGTTTGATTTTTCGTTTAAACTTTTCGAATAAGAGTCGTTCTACACTTGCGCTACTTAAATGTGAATGCGCTACTTCCATTATTTTGCGCACATGGTCATCAAATTTCCGCGTTATCCAAGCGGCATGTTAACGCTACGTGGAAGCAGCGCCAGCATGACGGTTAGGTTGCGCAAAGATTCGTTGACCATCTGCGTGAAATAAGAGAGTTAGTTTTAAGATTGGAATTTCTTGTGCACTCGTACGTGTATTCTTTCTCTGATACAGTTTCAACATCGATTTTCATCGCTGACTGGTCGGTTAGCTCGGTTGTTAAACACACGCTGTCGGTGCGGGAGGTCTGGGGTTCGATTCCCGGGTTGGTCAAATCGGCACAGTGTCGCCAACGGCTCGCCACCCTGCGACGATTCCTCGGAACAATGTTGCCCAGGCGCTAAGCCGCGGAGATGGGCCCCGCCTCTCTTCATTTTTTTTTCACTTCGACGGCGATTTTTCATTTACACCTTTGATATCGCTTGGATTTTACTTAAAGGTAGGTCTATTGATACGTTGACGTACTTATTTATGTTGCTTTTTTTCATTATTCAGGTTCTTACACTATAGAGCAGAGGTGGGGAACCGGCAAAGCATAGCGGGCCGCATTGATTGCATGATACTTTCAGCGGGCCACATTCACTCTCAATTTGAAAGTTTTGTCCCAAAAATACACGATATTACGTCGCGAATTTATTAAGCATTCATGCTGAGTTGTTTTTTACCGCAAAAATCAGAGACTTTTGCGCGTTTTTATGACACGAAAACAGCACGTATTTGAATGTGAAATAGTTTTTAAGAAATCTTAACGTTTTCTATTTACCAGTTTGTTGTACACTTAACAAAGTTCTGACGCGGGCCACATTCAAAACTTAAGTGGGCCGCAGGTTTCCCACCCTCCCACCCTTGCTATACAGCGAAGCTAACGAAACTCAGTTTAAAATAATTCCGCGTACCGTATGTGCAAAACACGAAACTGACGAAAGCGTCGTTGAGGTCAAGTAGCGTTACGGCAGCTATTCTCTTAGGCATAACAATTGCATTGTTTTATGCGACTTTGCAGAATTCAAAAATTTGTGAATTACGAAAAAAGAATTTTTTGAAGTATTACAGTTTCATCAGTAGAGAATGCAGCCGACGGTTCTAAAGTTTTGGAGTTTCCAAGATTTTGCGAAATATACCAGTAAAAGACAACTATAAGAAACCAAGAAACGTCAAAAGTAACACCAATGGCACAGCTCCCGAGATGTTTGAATGAAGTAGGCAACAATAACCGTGCCTTCAAATGTTTTTGAGTTTTGGGAACAGTAAAGTGGTGAATTCCCTGGTCTTTTTAAACTATTCAAACCCACACTATGTATATCAGCTTGTTCGTCTCCGATAGAAAGAATTTTTAGCACAAGTGGGTTGATAATGCGACGACAGAGAACAAGGCTCTCTTTGGAAAAGTTACAAATCCTCATTTACTTGAAATGTCATGGTAACTTTTTGGAAAAACAAAAATCGATTAAACTCGGTGATATAGATTTACGCGTATTTTTAGAGGCCGAATAATTGCCGGTCTCGGTCTTGGTCTCGATTATTCCTGATCTCGGTCTCGAACCAAAGGTCTCGCAAAACGACCGGTCTTGATTTCGAAACAATTTTCCGGTCTTAATCTCGGTCTTGGTCTCGAAGCAAGTGGTCTCGACTACAACACTGGTAAAGACCAATTTTTTTAGAAATCAATATTGTAGAGCACTTTGTGCAATACTTGTATTTATGTTTGTTTTTTCAGTGTGCTGCAATCATGCATTAATGGTGGGTCCAACGATCACGGTTTAATGATCGTTTTTGAAGTGAAAATTGTGTTCACTTGTCAATTTCCCGATGTTGCTTTTAAAATCTATTCCAGAACATTACCAAAATATCGAGTAGAACATTCAAAAAAGTACCGACGGTATTTAAAACGGTACATTTTTAAAAAAGCATCAACGTTACCGATAACGGTACTACAAATGTAGCGCGTTACAGTCGCGCGGTACTGTTGTTTTCCTTATTGTAAAAAATTACTTTTCAGTTGTGCAATTATTTGTAGACAAATTGTAAATTCTAGTTCTTTTAGTTTTATACTGCTTTGCTTACCCTGCTGATAATGACAATTGAATCTAAGTTGTCCTAGTTCTTTCAGTTTTATACTGCTTTGCTTACACTGCTGATGATGACAATTGAATCTAAGTTGTCGAAACGTCCAGTTCTAAGAATCGCCGTGATTTTCTTTTCCCTCATTAAGCTATTTTCGTCCCATTGTACTGTTGTATTTAAAAGCATGCTTGTTTTCAAGTATTGCTGTCTGGTGCTGGATAAGACAATAAATGACGCATGAACATTATTCTTTCAAAAACTTGTGTATTTCCCAGACAGGTAACTTATAGTTGCTCCCAATTGGTGAATGACGATCTCTCTCGTTAATTGGCTGTTGGCTTGACAGTTTTTGTTTTTTTTTTTTCATTTGGTTTATCACCAGTGTTACGCTCACTTGTTTATGTTCTCTTGTTTTTTAATAATTTTCTTTGTTTCATCACGGTAGCTTTAAAGTATGACTAGGAATTTCTTATTATATGGTCATAATGCTTGCTCATTGTCGCCATTTTGTAATTTGTTGAAATTTGCTTGTTAGATTAGTTGAAAGCGTAGAGGAGGCGAGCGATTAATTCAACCAGTAGTTTATTTTGAGTAATTAGGCTTATTGCAGGAACAGCCGGCCCTGGGTGAATTTAATGTTTTTTGCGTTTTAGAGCTAGGCATAGATTCGTTTTACTGCGACTAAACTGCAACAATATATAAGCTCATTAAATTGGAGCGGGTCTTGCGAGCAGTAGAACACTAGCTAGCTTAATAGATTCATCGTGTTGGCTTGTGTGGCCACCATTTCGTAAAACGAATCTTGGAATTTTAGCCTATGTTAGATGCATTGGGATGGCTAGCAGTCAGAAGACATCTGCGGAAGAGATTAATGACGCGTGTGACCAGTCCATGCAGCCTACCAGTAATTTGGCCAGAGAGGATGCCCGAAAGCGCTTTGGCGGGTATCGATCCCATCTAACTAAATTGATGAGGGAAATAGACTGTGTTCTCAGTAATGAAAGCCCAGGCAACCCTACAGCATTAAGAGAGCTCATCGTCTTGAAGAAGAAAGCTGATTCTGCACTGGCGGTATATGTTGCTGCAGTCAAGGAGTCGGGTGCAGTTGGCGACGACTTAGAGGCTTCCAATTTGAAGCAGAAGAGCCAGTTGATGAGTGAGATCGGAGCTCGTTTTACCGCGTTTGTTGCAGCCGCCGCTGAACGTGGTTCAATTTATGGTTCATCAACTTCCAGCAAGCGCCGTAGCAAGTCCGGATCTACAAAACTTTCGGATGCCAAATCCTCGAGAGAAGCAGCTGAGGCTGAAATTAATTTTGTCCAGACTCAACGCATAGCCGCCCTTAAACGTGATGCACTGCTGAAGAAACAAGAAGCCGAGATGCGCCAACGCCAAGCCGAACAAGAAGTGGAGAAGCTTCGACTTGAGACTGAAACTGGTTTAGAGATGATACAAGCTGAGGCAGCCGTCCAGAGGGCTCGGGCCGCTGTGGCCGCAGAAGAGGACACTTCACCGATGCCGTCTGTGACTGAGGAGGTGGCGCCACCCATGTCTACCATGGAAAAGGTCAGTAAATTTATTGATTCGATTTCTTGTGACGATCGTGTTTCAAATGGGCGTCTTGCCGTTTCTGGGGCTGGCGTGGCGCGCTTTGCTGGGGGAATGGTGGACGATCAAGTTGAGTTCACTCACTCCCACAGAGAGGCGACGCTGGTGGCTTCGGGGATGCGAGACGATGACTGTATTTTGGTTGATCCTTCAGGCTGCGATAGACGGGAGATTTTTGTTAAGTCTGGCGTTTCGGGTTCTGCGAGCGGACTAAAGCTTGATGCAGTGGCTGAACCTTCTACCTTGAATAGGCGTAAGGGGGTAGGTCACTTGGGTTACTCTAGCAGACCGGACGACGGCATCGGAAGGGCTTTGCCAGGTGGCATTCCTTTACCTCGACCCATTTCAGCGATAAATTACTCATCTGGTCAAGTAAATCGGCCCCATTCTACGTTAGGCGCTAGTGGGCTAGACAACGCTAATATGCCGGATGGGACTAGGCAAAGCTGTGGGATATTGACCGGAGATACTGGTAATTCAGTTGACAGTTTGGCTGAAGCGTTTGCACGGGCGGGGCTTGGAGTCGTACCGAAGCTTGCGATTAAGTTTAATGGTGCCAGTGGAGACTATTACCGCTTCAAGGCGCAGGTGCAGACCCACCTTGAAGATAGTCATTTGGCTCTTAACCCCAGTAGGGCGCTGCAGTTCCTCTTGGATTCCACTGAAGGCGATGCTCTTGATTTGATAAAAAATTGCACTATGACTCTGAACAAAACTGTTGCCTTGCGCCAGGCCTTAGAGCTGTTGGAAAGGGCTTTTGGCTCAAAGGACGTTGAGTTTAGAGAGCTTTTGCGGCAAATCTGTGATGGACCATTGATCAAGAATGAGCACAAGGCTCTCTTAAAGTTCTATATTGGTCTGCAGGGATGCAAAGTTGCAGCCGAAAACTCAGATGCCCTTGAGGAGCTGAATGCCAACTCGACAATTGACGCTCTCTTTCAACGCCTTCCGTGGGATCTTAGAAAGGATCTGCACTCTCGAGCAGTTAGGAATAATTTAAAGGATAGAGTACCCTTTGATTTTATCGTGGATTTTGTCTTGGAAAGGGCTGAGGCGGCGAACTCTCGCTGGGGCCGGCTCTTGAGCATGCCAAATCAGGCACGTTCTCAGCCTAAATCGCGTTCTGTTAGGTTGAATGCCTTTCAGACCTCCAATGTCGAACCAGCCACGAAGAATGATGCTAAGGGCGGAGTGAACGTTGCCAGTTTGCCCAGGTCCAAGAGTTGCTTATGCTGTGATTCTGAGAGTCACTTGTTGCACCAGTGCGATGCATTCAAGAAGAAGGATCTGCCTCGGCGCCGAGCATTTGTGCGAGAAAAGCAATTGTGTTTTAATTGCTTAGGCACAAATCATCAGGCTAGACAGTGTCCCAGTAAAGGGCGTTGTTCACATTGCCAGGAGGCGCATCACTCGCTCTTACATCTTCATAAGGCACCTACTAAGCCGGCGTCCCCAGCAGAAGTTCCTCAAACCATCTCTGAATCCTCAATTACAGCTTCACTTCACTGTGACAAGACACTCTCGGCTAATACCGACCAAAGACCGGGAAAGGTTCGTAAGCTGTTGCAGGTTTTACCTGTCTCTGTGAGTGACCAAGATCGCACTAGGTCTCGGCAAACTCTTTGTCTTTTGGATGTGGGCTCAGACACTCACGTCATTACAAGAAACTTTGCTAAGAAAATCGGTCTGGAAGGCGAGCCCATTGTCTCCAGAACCCAATATGCAGACGGCTCAAGCTCAGGAGAAAAAATGACCGAAAGGGTCTCATGTCAAGTACGTGGTCTTAACGAAGCTAATAGCTACCTACTTGATGATGTATTGGTTGTCGATACCATTGCGGATCTAAAGAGCCGCTCGCCTCAGGCCAGCGATATTGATGAAAGTGAACATTTGTGGGGAGTGGAAATTCCTTTTATTGAAGATTCAGCAGAAGTCGAACTTATTATAGGAGGAATAGACCCCCGATTTCATAAACAATACGAAGTTAGGGAAGGAGGTCTTTCGTCTCTGTGGGCTGTTAAGACTATTCTGGGGTGGACTCTATTGGGTCGTAGCTGCAATGCAGATTCACAGTCACATGCAGAGCTGGATGATGAGATTCATATTCAGCTCTTGGTGACCGATGAGCTAGAGACGGCTATGAAATCAATTTGCTCCTGCGGTCCAGAGTGGGCAGATCTTCACTCTGATCCGGACGCTCTTCTACCCTCTTTGGATGACGAGAGAGCGACTGAGATAATGAAGCGCACGTGCAAGTTGGTTGATGGCCACCAGTAAATCGGGTTACCATTTAAGCTTGGTTGTCCCAAACTTCCCAAGAGCAATGACATGGCTAAGTCTCGCCTTTGGAGCTTAAAACGCCGTTTCAATCGAAACCCTGAAGCGCATTCTCTGTACAGAGCGAAGATCGATGAAATGATAAACCTGGGTCACGCCAAGGAGGTAAAAGACACAACCCCCTTAAAGGAGGAAGAAAGATTTTGGTACATCCCTCATCATTACGTGGCCAACCCTAAATTTAGAATGGTATTTGATTGCGCCGCTTCGGTAGGTGGGGTATCACTAAATAATCAAATTTTACAAGGACCTGACAACACTAATTCATTGCTGGGCGTTTTGTTTCGCTTTCGCTTTCATAAGGTAGCGTTAGCAGGAGACATACGCAATATGTTCCATCAAGTAAAGGTCTCGCCGGTTGACCAGTCGGTGTTGCGATTCTATTGGTGGAAGAATGGGGATTTGAACTCCCCCATTTTGACCTATCAACTCACAGTCCACTGCTTTGGCCTTACTTCTTCTCCCAGCGTCAGTGGGTTTGCTCTGAGGCGTACTGCTGAGGAGAACCGTTCTAACGCGTCCGCACAAACGATTTCGGCCGTCTACCGGAATTTTTACGTCGACGATCTTTTGGTGTCTGCCCCAAGCACCAGTGAATGTGTGAAATTGGCAAGGGAGATGTGTTTTTTGTTACGCAGTGGAGGATTTGAAATGGCAAAGTTTAGCAGCAACGACTCGAAAGTACTGCAGGGCCTTCCGAAGGAGTGCTTGACGGCAGCCCTGCAAGAGGTTGATATTGAATCAGATGCTTTACCTTCTCACAAAGTTCTCGGATTGGCGTGGGATCCTAACCGAGATTCATTCCTTTTAAAGGTTTGTTTGCCCAATTCAATTAAGTGGACCAGACGCTCACTCTTGTCCATCTTGATGAGCGTCTACGATCCCTTGGGGATGGCGGCTCCATTCTTGCTACCAGCTAAGGTGATGATGCAACAGCTAACTCAACAAACCGTTGATTGGGATGCCGACGTTGGCGAAGAACATCGATCCTTGTGGAAGAAATTCCTTGACGCTTTGCCGTGTTTAAACGAGTTAGCCATGCCCAGGCTATATGGTGGACTGACGTACGCCGCAAGAACGGAGCTTCATGTCTTTGCTGACGCTAGCAAACTCGGATTTGGGGCAGTCTGCTACATGCGCACTTTTGATGAAGCTGGCTACGCAGTGACCTTTGTGATTGGCAAGAGCAGAGTTGCACCCACTCCTCGTCAGTCCATTCCAAGATTAGAGCTTTGTGGCGCAGTTGCCGCCGTTAAGCTTCTCAAACTCGTGAAGCGGGAGCACAATCTCAATGTTGATAAAACTGTTTTTTGGACAGATTCGACCACAGTGTTGAGTTATATCCACTCCACGTCAAAACGACGTCCTGTTTTTGAGACCAACCGCATCAAGCTTATTCGAAACCTCTCAGATCCCGAACAGTGGCGGTGGGTCGACACAGCTAGAAACCCTGCTGATTCGTTTTCTAGGGGCGTGCACCCCTCTCGTGTGCAAAGATCGGATCAGTGGTTGCTTGGACCAGCATTTTTACTGGAAGAAGAAATGGCTTGGCCTAAACAGCCTGCAGCAGGAAGCGCAGAACCCTGCTTGGAATCTGGACATTTGAATGCAGCTACCAACGAGGTAATTGATAATGCACGGGCCGGCCGTGAGACCTGGGAACATGACAATCCACTAAAGCGACTTACGACTCGTTACAGTTCTTTACACCGTACCGTAAAGGCCGCGGCATGGCTTCTCAGAGTTAAGTCGTGGTTGCGGGAGAAATCAAGAGCCCGTGCCAGGAACTGCCTTTCGTTGGTACTTCCTGTGAGTCGGGAGGACATCGATGGTAAAGAGTATGAAATTGCTTTCATGGAAATTTTGCGACTTGCGCAAGAAGAGGCTTACCCAGGCTTAGTCGAAGCCTTAAAAACTTATCCCGCTCATGAAGTGTTTTCCCGAAAGAGAGTTATGTTGCCTCATTGTTCTCCCCCTCCCATTGCGCATTATTGTCCATTTGTTGCGGATGGTGTGGTGCGCATTGGGGGAAGGTTGCAACGAGCTGATGCCCCAGTTGATTTTCGCCACCCTATTGTTTTGCCGCGTCGTCACCATTTGACTGGTCTGGTAATCGAGGATGCTCATCGCCGCAGTGGACATTTTGGCGTCCAGTATGTGGGAAATCTTCTACGCGAAAGGTTTCACGTGGTAGGAGGCGGCCGCACTGTCAAACATTACATCAGGACTTTATGTATGAGCTGCAGAAATCGTAGAGTACGTCCTGGGCAGCAGCAGATGGCTCCATTGCCTTTGGAGCGAGTCACCCCTAAGCGTCAAGTATTTCATAGTGTAGGCTTAGACTTTATGGGCCCGATTTTAGTTCGTGTTGGCAAACGCACTTCATCCAAACGCTATATCTGCGTTTTCACGTGTTTGGCCACACGTGCCACTCATTTAGAAGTTGCCTTTGATTTGAGTACTAGTTCCTTTATATCGGCACTGCGACGCTTTTTGGCCGTTCGTGGTAACGCGACTCGTGTGATTTTTTCTGATAATGCGACTAATTTTGTGGGTGCTGAAGCTGAGTTGATGCGTGGGTTGCGGGAGCTCGATCGTCGTAAGATAATTGATGACTTGGCTACTCGTGGTATTGTTTGGCGCCATTCTCCTCCGTTAGCCAGCCACCAAGGTGGTGTGTTTGAGTCGATCATCCGATTAGTTCGAAAAACAATGACCGGATTAATGGAAGATCGATATTGGCGGACATTGAGTGATGAACAATTGTTAACATTAGCAAAGGAGATCGAGCACATTTTGAACTGCCGTCCGCTTACTCGATCCAGCTTTGACCCAAATGATTTGTCCGCAATCTCACCGATGACGATTTTGTCCGGATGTCTTGATCCTGTATCGTCTCCCGATGTCTTCCATGATTCGGATTGTCTGCGTTCAAATTGGAGAGCCAGCCAGATGTGGGCAGAAAAATACTGGAAAAGATGGAAAGCGGAGTACCTCCCCACGCTGCAGAGACGACAAAAGTGGTTGACTCCCCATACCAATTTTGCGGTGAACGATCTTGTGTTGATGGTTGGGGAGGACTCGCCCAGAAACGACTGGCCGAAGGCTATTATTACGGAGGTTATGCCTCACGCAGACGGCAAGGTCCGGCGGGTGAAAATCCGCGCGGCCAATGGTAAAACTTACGTTCGTGACGTGAGAAAGCTCTGTCGCCTGGAAGGCGATCTTTGATTTAATGCTGAGCTCGGTGATTTATTGTAGGCCTGTATATAGTTTTTGAGTTAGCCTTTGTTTTTGTAAAATCGTTGCGTGTTGACACCCGATCGATTTTAGGGCCGGCTATGTTACGCTCACTTGTTTATGTTCTCTTGTTTTTTAATAATTTTCTTTGTTTCATCACGGTAGCTTTAAAGTATGACTAGGAATTTCTTATTATATGGTCATAATGCTTGCTCATTGTCGCCATTTTGTAATTTGTTGAAATTTGCTTGTTAGATTAGTTGAAAGCGTAGAGGAGGCGAGCGATTAATTCAACCAGTAGTTTATTTTGAGTAATTAGGCTTATTGCAGGAACAGCCGGCCCTGGGTGAATTTAATGTTTTTTGCGTTTTAGAGCTAGGCATAGATTCGTTTTACTGCGACTAAACTGCAACAATATATAAGCTCATTAAATTGGAGCGGGTCTTGCGAGCAGTAGAACACTAGCTAGCTTAATAGATTCATCGTGTTGGCTTGTGTGGCCACCAACCAGCTTTGAACAGTCATTGTATGTCTTTGAGAAAGTTTTTATTAATGGCTGGTATTGAGCGAGGTTGATTTTGTAATCGCGCTTCTACCATCATCCACATGTTTACAAGTTGAATTGCACCTACTAATTGTGAGAAATTAATTCATTTTTACTACACCACCAAGTCTCGTTTGCTTAGGGTTACCATATTTTCAACATGCAAAAGGAGGACAGGATCTTCGAGGGTCAGCATGTCCGCAGATGTCCATTTTTCTGCTCAAAAACAAGTGAAGACCAAAAAAAAAGTCATCACGTCCGTAGGCTGTAGTTTGCACTGAAACTTTCCAAAATTTTTTGTGGAAGAATGATTTGACATGTTTTCACTGTTCATAATGCTGAAAAGGAGGACATTTGGGCATATTTTGGCGTCCTCGGAGGACAAATTCTTTATTGGTCAAAAAGGAGGACATGTCCTCCAAAAGGAGGACGTATGGTCCCCTGCGTTTGCTAATACGATACTTTTCAGTTTTGTACTGCTTTGTTTCCACTGCTGATGATGACAGCTGAATCTATGTTGTCGAAACGTCCAGTTTTAAGGTTTACTATTGCTTTGTTTTTCTTCCTTGCGTGAAGCTAGTTTCAGTGCTGATTTGCTGGCAGCATCCGGAGCGTTCACAGAAAATGAGGAGCCTACAGTGAGCAGCAAATTGTCCCAACTTACGATCGACGATGCTCCATCCAATGAACCACAGACACACAGCAGAAGATGCCGGCAGTAAGTGAACGAACTTGTGAATATTCCATTGCACGCAAAATAAATCTTCCATTACATGCTTGTAAAAACGAATTAAGCTTACGGAAGAAATATAAAGCCACAGTAGGTCTTGACAACATGGATTCAGTCATCATCAGAAGTGTAAGCAAGGCAGTACAAAACAAAGGAGCAGAGCTGGGCACTCGGCACTCTCAAAGTAACGACGATACCGATATTTTGAAATAAAGTAACGAAGGTGACGTTGCTCGGTTCCAATTTTCAATACTTTTCGAACAAGGTTTTTTATTTTTCTCAATAAAATTGTGACTTAGATGGTCCATTTCCTGGAACGCGTACCGGTAGCAAATACATTTGATCTAGAGACGCCATGTTTTCAAAGTGATTTTTTATGAAACGTAAAACGAAACTGGTTTCTTTTAATGGCTCATTTCTTAATTGAAATAGTTTGTCAGAAATCCTAATAGTTTCCATATAGGTCTTCTCTCCCACATTGCTGCGGAGGTGGTGTATCACAATATTCAACTTTCGTAGCATGGCCGTTAATTGTTTCGGAAAATTTTTAATAGTTTGTTTGCGAAGATGCGCCTAATCAAGAATTTTCTTCAGGGGGCTAACGATGCCGAAGAAAGTAAACACTAATTGTTTAGAAATCAAAGTTTTGAAGCAGTTAGTACAATACAATTATTACCTACATGTTTTTTGAGTCTGCTGCAATAATGCATTAATGATGGGTCGAACGATCACGGGTTAATGATTCAAAATCTATCCCAAAAAAATCTATCAAAACATCGAGAAGAACAGTCAAAAAAGTGCCGACGGAAAATCTCATCAAGTTCCATTAAGTCTCACAAAGAAGTCTCATTAAGCTATTTTCATTCCATATTTATTTATTGTATTTAAATACAAACTTGTTTTCAGATATTGCTGTCAGTGCGGGATAAGAAAATAGATGACACATGCACAATTGCACATTAATCTTGCAAAAACTTGTTTATTTCCTAGACAGGTATGCTAGTTAATAGTTGCTGCCGCATTTGTTGAATGACGGTCTATCTTATTCTGCTGTATGTTTTTTTTTTGCGTTTGACTTATCATCAGCTTCAAGCTGTAGTTGGATTTGTTTTCTTGTATCAGCTAAGAAACGGTTTTGCGGCTTCTATTCAAGAAAATACTGTATATTAGAATACAATTATGCGTTGATACTTAAGAGTTGTTTTGTATTTTTTGTTTTGTTGGTAGACGATTAGACCGACTTGATCTGATCAGGACGCAATGACGTCATGCCTAATTTGAATTTTTGATTAGTTAAGTTTTTTCGTGATTTGTATAAAAATTATTTTGTTTATTGTGTTTGTTCTCATTATCATTCCATTCGTTATAGTCGAGTGCGTTCCGTGTAGTCTACTGTTATCGTATGACGCTTATCATATCCCGAATTAAAAGGAAATAAAAAGCACAATATGTTTCACGGGACTTCATAACATGAATGACTAAGTATAGAAAGTGGTGATATTTTACATCGTTGATTATGATTAGCGTTCTGAAAGTAATGGTTTTCTAGTTGATTTCTAAATTATTAAAAAAGTATTTTCTGAAATGTTATAATTTTTTCATTAGTAGCCTACTGGGTAATTGTGCATTTGTATAGGTCGTAATTTTATAAAACTCGTTATCATGCTGTTGTCGTACATATATTCATAACTCATATAGATTCCACTGTTAGTGCATAGTTTTCACGCATTTCTTCAGAACACTGTTCTTGACTGAAATAAACGGGTGATGTAGTTTTTTTTTTTTTTTGGTTTTCGAAGAAGCATTTGCTGTTAACAATAAAACGTTCATATCTTGAAAAGTTGCCTCGGTTTCTGATTGCGTCATTTTCTCGATTGCTGCGTTGGAAAGGTGATATTCAGGATGTTACTAGAATGATGGATAAGGGGCAGAATTCTTTTTTTTTTTGTTATTATCCAAAACTCACTCGTAATTAATGTGCATCAGCGTTTAACCACTTTGACCTCTGCAAGTCTTCGTAACACTTAACAACGATCGCTTGATCCACTCCGACGACCATTATTCTCGAACCTGCCCATACCTGCCAATTCATCTACGGCTGGACACCGCAACTCTCTGACCTCGCTTCACATCCTGGTTGCTGCTCTTCTTCCAGATCTTGGTTTGCGGACGTGTCGTCTCTGTTGTCGTCCACGTTATTGTAATAAAGCCTCAACGACTTTTGATCGGAATTCCTCGTATATTAATCAAACACGAGTTATAAGCTTATTGTGTGGAGGCTATGCAATACGCTAGCCTATTATAGCTCTGAAAACTGTTCCTCATCGCCAGCAATAGCTTTTTTTGAATAATTTCGAAAAAGCAATGGAAAATTTTAGGAAACATTTAAATACTTTCCATAGGTGCTGCGCTTCTCAGGTTAAGTTTATCGGCTTTTTGCTATTGACTATCCTACTCTAAGTTGATGAATTAGTTACTGCTATGCTTCAGGAAGCTTGAGTTTACCCAACAGTCTTCCAGCAGTTGTCACTTCTGCTATCTAACAGGGGCGCCGGGGCAAGCGAATTAGTAAAATCAAGTTTTTTTCTAAAAAATCGAACGCCTTTGATAAATCATGCTCGTGTTCCGACGACCAAATCGAAAATGTGCGAAAGCAAAATGCTCTTGTTTGGGCAAGGAATCAAAATTAAGTGCAAAAAATTTAAGCAAACATGAAAACTAAACGAAAAGCGTTGAAACTCACAATAACGGAAAGCGTATGTAACTGTAGCCTAATTTTTCGAATAGATTCCTGGAGAAAAAGTCCTAGGACTACCGAAGAAGTGGGTTCGTTCCTCATTATGCATCTAATTGACTTTTCTGTTGTAATGCATTGGAGAAAAGTTGGCATAAAAAGAATTTTCAAAATTTGTTTCTGTTCGGAGCAAATTATAAACGCGCTTGTGATTGAAGTAATTTGCTTAAACGTTGGTTTGTTTCAGGGCATCGAACCGCTTGAAATATCGCTCCGGTTTTGGTTCTGCGAAATTCATTTTTAGGGGTTTACCTCCGGTTCAGGTTTTTGCCATTTGATTTTGAAGGTTTAGCTCCGTTTAAAATTAAAAATACGAAGAAATATTGGTTCAGGCTTGAAGAAGCAAAACCTTAAAATTCGGTTTGGGTTCAAGAACCTAAAACCGTCAATTTGGCTTATGTTTTGCTATAGGCGCATTTTTTTAAAAACTACTGTCTGTATTTAGGCTGATTGTATTTTTTTAAATACTGTAGCTGATAAAGGATGTTCTCAGCGGCAGAAATAACCTCAGATTAACTTCAAAATTTTTCGACTTTTTTCCACTTTATGTAGGCCTACTGAAAAATCTGATTCTGGTCCAAATCACGCAGTAGCCTAGTGTATATCTTTGGTTAAAACATTTCCATTTGCGCATTTACTCTTAGCAGTGCCGTAGCAGCTCAACTTTGGGTCCCCCCCAAATCCTTTCAAGGGTCCCTAAACTAAGCTTTCGATATAAATTGTTTTAGGTTTTTCCAGAAGTAACAGTTTCAGCTTAGTGTCTCACCACAATGCGAATAGGCTACTGTAATAAAACATAGGCTACGCATTGTCAGTGTGAAAAAATCAAAGGTGGAATTTTAAGACAAATTTGTTGCACCCATTCATCCGTTACCATTAAAATCGTCTAGCCAGAGCGTACTTTTTCGTTTGTAGACGCTCTTATGACAGCATATATCATTGGAGATCAGGCGCATTAACTTTCGATTGACAAACATGGCCAGTGAAGAACCAATTGGATGGCCGAGTGGATAGAGCGTCTGCTTGTGAATTGGTAGACTGAGGGTTTGATTCCGAGTCGAGCCCAACCAATGACTTAAAAATTGGCATTCACAGCTTCCCTACTAAACATTCAGAGTTAAAGAGATAGTATTAAGGAAGCCGTTAGGTTCGCTTGTTGTGCTGTTGGGAAAAACACTTAACGAGATTCCCCGTCTGCGTGTGATAGACAAATGGCCGGCTACTCATAAGCGAGCTCGTGCAGCGCCCCATTGCTTTCTGTGATAGTTGGATAAAAATGCCAATAAATGAAAAGGAAAAAGATAGTCTGTTGTTTGCCATATTAGATCTATTACACTGAGATTATTTCTCAAATTTTATTGAACTGTTAAACGTTTTGATAAGTTACAGTTCTCTTAAGCTTTTTTCAGCCCTGGTAGGCCTAACAGTAACAACGCATTTTGTAAATTCGAGGAGCAAAACAAGCGAGCACTTAATTACTATTGAATTAAAAGATCAGTGGTATTGAAGGGAGACTGCCAAATGAACTTGTGCCGTGCTAATCAGCAACCATCCGATATATATTATTTAGTTGCATATTTATCCTCCTATCACGAGAAAGCGATCAAAGCGCTATACGAGCTCGCTTAGGAGTTTCCAGCCATCTGTCTACCACACCAAGATGGGGGAATCCCGCTAAGTGACTTTCCCAACGGCACAACAAGTAAACTTGCCGGCTTGTTCTTCACACTGTTCCCTTTAATGCTGAGCGTCAAGCCTGCCAGGGAAGCTGTGAATACCAATGTTAAAGTCATTGATTTGACCTGACTCGGAATCAGACCCGAGTCTACAGCTCAAGAGACAGACGTCCATACCACTCGGCCAACTGCAGGGCTGGTGAGAGGGGGATACAAAGTACCGGGGCTCGCCTTTTTTTGAGGGGCCCGTCGAGGGGCCTCACTCTTAAAAAATTTTTCTTTAGGGAGACACGCGAAGAAATGCTGGAGACCTACGTTCAGTGTGCGAAGCAGGGAGGGAGGGATGGAGGGGACATGTCTCTCCCAGTAAAAATAGTCGTCCCCTAGCAAAGAACAAAAATTTTGAAGGGGAAATGCGAAAACGCCCCCCCCCCTCTCAGTGATAAGCACCGCAAGAAGTTGAATGTCATTTATACGTCTTGTTTGTGGGTACGGACTGCGGTGATACTATCCAGCATATCTTGTAGCCATTATGGTTTCCTTCGCAAACTAATTAAGAACAACCTTTTTAGTGCGCCTATTACAAAACAGTTTATTTTTCATCAACATTACAACACGTCAGCAGTTTTTTATAAGCGTTAGTGAAAGCACTAAGAATATGTTAAAGCAGCGGTTCCCCAACTTTTTTCATATCATATTTGAGTTTGAGAGTATGAATTAAAAAAATACTAGTCTGCATCTTCTGGGGCTCCGCCCCGGACCCCGCTGGGGTAGCTTACTGCTCTCCCCTCAAGCCCCTTGCTTCACTTACAAAACAAACACCTGCCTAAAACAAAGCTAATGAAGTTTTCGAAATTCTACCGTTGATAATTTTTGTTCATCATGCTAGTGGTATGCAAACACGCAATACGCCCTCCACCACTGTTATAATTTGGTCATTGACCAATGACATCTCCCCAGAGGCGTATTTAGGGGGGGGGGGCATTGTGCCATGGCCCCTCCCCTTTTGACTTTGCCTTTTAGTAAAAAAAAACAAATGATGCCAAGTGACTGAAATACGCCAGACTCTTTTGATGGTTTTTGTAGCTTAAGGCTAGGGGCAAATCCAGGTGGTGGGAATGAGATGAGGGAATGTATTCACCTCACCAGCTATTTTTAACTACGTATTTGTTAAATACGATTTTTCCATAATTTCGAACCTCTTCGATAACAATAAGCGTTACGCCTTAAGCTCGCACAATTGAAAATGTGCAAACAAAATGCACCATATTTGGTGAAGTACTCAGAATTAGGGTCAAAAAATTAAGTTTTCCTGAAGTGTTCAAAAAGCACTAAAATAGCCATTACAGCATGTAATATTTCAAAAATTTCCCGGGGGAGCATATCCCCGGACCCCCCTAAAGTTTTTCTGTTTTTTAATCTGCTTCAGGCTGCTCTGCTGAAAAAAACTATGCTTGAAAAAAAATCGTGAAGTTTTTTTAATGGTAGAGAAATCGTCCCCATTTGAAAATTTCATCTCCCTTAACGCCCCCCACCCCCCTTTTAAAATTTTATGCTACACCACTGCATCGCCCCATTAACAATAAATACCATTTTCGCAACATTGTCTTGTTATTTGGGTTCAGAATTCAAGCAAAATTGTAGACAAAACCATACCCTCAGTGAAAATTTTCTTCTTCGCACACTGCCTACGCCTGCGCGATGTCAAGACCTTTTTCTTTTTCAGAGAATTTAATTTTGGTACCGAGGGGGCCCGCATCATATCTCTGCTCCGGGGCCCGGATTTTCTCTTGACGGCTCTGGCCATCTGAGCTGTTATATATATGAAATATTTGAGAGTTATATATATCAAATATTTGAATATGCATCAAATATTTGAAGTACCGATACTGTAGGCAGAGGTGGGCATTTATCGAGATAATTCATCGGCGATAAATTACTACCGATTATCGTTATCGCTCAAAATAGTTTGGATTTATCGATTACCGATATCGCTTTTATAATATATTTTGTTATCGCCGATAAATTATCGCGATAAACGATTCTTTATGCACGCGGTGTTCAAAGTTAGTGAGTTGGTGCTATGGAAAATACACTGTGTCCATAAAGTCTTGTTACAATTTAAAAAATCTCTCTTTGTTTGTTTGATGCCACGGCAGAGTTCGTTAACTGCTCTCTTTTTTTGAAAATTTAAGAAAAACATTTTTGCAATTTGACTTCCACAAATAAAACTCCGTCTAACTCATTGAAAATTTACCGCAACGTTTATCGGAAAAATTTATCCGCGATAATTTATCAATTACCGATATCGCTTCAAGAAATGGAGATTTATCGATTATCGGTACCGCCCAGGGCTTTTTTGAAATTATCGTTATCGCTTTAGTACAGAAAGGTTTATCGTGCCCATCACCGACTATAGGTTCCAGCCGTGAATCGAACCCGTCGTAAAAGATCTGAACCTGCGTGCGGCACAGCCAGACCATGTCGCTGACAAAGACTGACAATGACTGAAAAATGATAAGATCCAACTCTGCAGCGACCTCCTTTTTCAAGTCCTTACACACAGTATATTCTTTATGACATCATTACGTAGTTTATGACGCTATTTAAAAAGAAACGACAGCGAAGAATTTCAAAATTGAAATATAGAATCTGAGCATAAAAATCTCATTCAACGCGATTCGTATAGCAACATTTTGTATTTTGTTTTTGAATTGATGCAACTTTAGGTTTTTTATGACAATTTGGGGCCCTTTTTGTCAGTGTGCCCCCCGGACCCCCCTCCCCCCGATTGGGGGGCGGCTGCTACGGCTCTAACTCTTAGATCAATCGATTTATTTTAAATAGTAATGAAGCACTAATTGCATGCATCACCGTTGCTAACCACAGCGTTACTTTCATCCTCCAACCAGAACTTTCAGCATTATGACGTAGGCATGCAACACAAACGCGCCGAGATGAATGAAACGAAGCTATCAGAGTTCAGAAAAGGATCGCAGTCCCAAAAAAGCACTCCGGTCTGGGTTTGGGTTAGACAAAAATTAACGGTTCAAATCCGGTTAAGGTTCAAGATTTTTAATGATCTTGGTTCAGGTTCAGGTTAGGTTCACGTTTATTCAATTATAAAGGTTACGGTTTGGTTCGGGTTCGATGAAAGGAAGCGGTTAATTTGGGTTTTCGGTTTACGTTTCGGTTCGGTTCGACGCCCTGGTTTGTTTGTTGTTGCAAACTTTGTTTCATTTTAAATAATTTGTCGCCGATTATCGTTTGGCGTTTAGTTGCTGTTCCACGAAAGAAGTGGTGATGATTTCCGTTATGATGCGAATAGTTTATTTTATCGTCTTTTATGATTTCGGATGCTGGTAAGTTTGCTAATACTGTTCAATGTTCATTAATTTTTATAGTTTAGGAAATAACCGCAATTTTTTTAGTGAATCTTGTCTGAACCTTTTTGATTTGTGAACTTTAGGCTATGGCTACTGGACTGGCGGACCGCGGTCCAAATGCGGACCTTCTCAATGCTGAAGCTGGACCACAATACTGTAAAGTTTTAGCATATCGAATATTTTCCAACTGATAACATAAAACTTTATCATAACTAGAACAGAATAGACCTTGAAAACGCGCGAGTCTTTCATTTGTCTTATTGTAACCATCTACGTGGTTACGATTGAAGGGTTGTGTGTTACGCTATAGGCCTAAATAAGATATGTTTTTAGCGCAGTGGTTAAGGATGACGTTATCGTTGTGGTAGTTCTTGGGTTCGATTACCGAGCTAGTTACATCTGACACAGTGTCGCCAGCAGCTCGCCACCGCTGCCATGTTTCTACGGAGCTGTGCTGCCCAGGCGCTAAGTCGCGGAAATTGACCCCACCATTCGTTACACACAGTGGTGTAAAGTAACGAAATACTTTTACTTGAGTAGATTACTTGAGTAGTTTTTTCGGTAACGAGTACTGTTTTGAGTAGTTTTTTTTGGCTACTTTTACGTTTACTTAAGTACATTTAGTATAAAGTAACTCTACTTGGGTAGTTTTTATTTTAAAAAAGTAGAAGTAGTTTATTATTGTGGCATTTGAGTAACAGTCTCGCCTTGAAATCTCTCGTTGCGCCTAAAATCTGTATTTACACTTTAATTCTCCATTATTCAACTCCATAACACTCGGTCTCGTCATCGCCATGGAAACTTCACTCCATGCGATAAGAATTACGCTGTCCCCTTTGATACTAAACGTCATGCAGGGAAGCTATAAATACCAATTCTTAAGTCATTGGTTTAACCCAAATCTGAATCGAACCCCGAGTCTACCGTTCCAGAAGCAGACGCTCTAGCCAATCGGCCATCTGGGCGGTAATAATTTCTTTTGGTTCATCATTTTGCCACCTTCAAAACAAGTCCATCATCGCCGCATCGGCAAGTGTGTAGTTGACACTTTAACGTTTGAAAACGTTATGCGAGTATTTTTACTTGAGTAGTTTTTAAATGACAACTTTTTTACTTTTACTTAAGTGCTTTTTTTGGTCAATACTTTCTACTTTACTTCGAGTAGTTTTGCCGTCAGTAACAATACTCTTACTTAAGTGCAGTTTCAAAATATTTTTTACACCACTGGTTACACATTTCGGCGTCTTCTTCGTGTGGGAGCGATGCTGCATCGCGAAGTAGCATCTTTCTAAATGGCTGGGCACGTATCAGACAGCCACCTTACCAAGCTCTCGTTCACAGTGAGCAGGCCCCGAATCCCATTTAGATGGCGGTATATGGCACACAATGTTGTAATATGATCTGCGGTCTGTTCCTCTGCACCACACTAACAGGACGCCGTGGAAACCATGCCCTTTATGCATCAATGACCGAAAGAGACCGATTTCAGTTCGTAGACAGTTCAGCCGGACCCAGGCGGGTCTGGAAAGCCCCATTTTAGGTGGAAGGGCGTCCACATCATCAAAAAATGAATGCAGTCGAGAAGCGCTCTCCCACCACCCAATACTCCACCTTTGGTCCGCCCAAAGGTTGCTGCACTGGTTCCTAGTTCGCTTGCATCTCTGAGCAGTTCCAGAGCAGCAGGCACAAATGGGTGTCTTAACTTAAGCTGTCGATGCCCTCCATAAGGGTGGGGTGTGAGCCGATCGCGGAGTAAATGACCAGGCTCCTGGGCACGACAAGCCAAAGACAGTGCGGCTCTCTTTCGAAGAAGCTCAGTCGGTGTGATGGGCAATGGCGTAAAACGTTAAAGCAATTGCAGACACTTTTCATTTAATGGTAGTATTTTAAAGAAATGATGAATAGCGATGGAAGATAACAAGTAAAAAAGATAAAATGATAAATGCGATGGAGAACGTTGGTGTTCATCGTATTTTAAAGGAAGTGTGACAATTTTAGAATTCAATACCAGGTGAAATGAGGAAAGACAAAAAGATGGAGAACGAAATTAGCAGGAGAAACATGGAGAAAGTGAAGAAGGGAGATAAGCGCTTTTGGCAAAAAAGTACAACTTTTGTCAGCAAAGATCGGATTAAACCCAGGTCGTCACACCACATTCCGAAAAACAATTAACTGTGATATCATTGAATCTACAAAAAATTTAAAAAACAAGAAATAATTTTTTTTAATCAAATCTTATCTTCATGGTATTCAGTGCATGGGGCGAGGCCCATCTCTGCCACTTATTGTTTAGGCAACACACCTTTGACCTCAGAAGAAACATGGCAGCGGTGGCAAGCAGTTGGCAACACATATCCTGTCCACTTGACCAGTTTAAGTGCTTCCAAAATTTCACGGGATTTGTGCGTCATAATTCAATTTTTAATCCTTGATCACTATTTGATGACGACATCAACATATTGACCATGAATCAAAAAAATGATTATGACGCAGAGCACGTCGGTGTTTCGAACCACTTACACTGGACATGTGGGAGGGTACCTATGTCCGATTTGGTAGACCCGAAAATTCAAGACTAACCCCCCCGCACCGATAGCAATGTCTTTAATCACTCAGCCAACCGGCTGGCAGAGTTGTTTTTCCGGAATCAAACCAGATTTTTCTGGACCGATCCTGATTATAGTTGAGCGTCCCTATTCTAGACTATAGCGTGCTATTCGGTGGAGTGTTTTTTGGGGTTTGCTAGTTCTGGAGTGGCTCAATAAACTCCGTGGTCGGCTCTGCAGTGCTTCGATTCACTTTGTTCGACTTGTTCAAGTAATCTCAGGTTCAACGTCCAGCGCAACGCACCAGAAAAGTTTGACCACCAACTTTAAGTTTTTCAAGATTACATAAGCAAGTTGGATAGCACAGAAAAACATAACAGTAATTTCGGCAATCTCTGCATAAAAAAGGCGGATCGTTCCAAAAAGAGAGGTTTTCGTTTCTTTTCCAATCGTCAATTAGGGGGGGGGGGAAGTTGACCCCCGAAACCCCCTGTTCGTACGCCACTGGCTCTAGTTCTGTCTGATTACCTAAGATATTGGCATCTTAATGCGTTTAAAAAAAACATAATTATTTGCGGATAATTTTCTTCCATTTTACAGCGTACAACTATGCTGTATTGAAGGGGGTTAAAATGTAAGCCTTTAATGACCACATGACTCCAGGCCCATTGAAGCATTGAAGCATTGAACCATTGATGATGTTACATTCTGCCAGAGCCTCTGGCAGAATGTAACATCTATACAGCATCTCTTATATCATTGCTTAAATCAAGGTTTGTGAATATTTTGTGGAACTACATGTTGCAAGTTAAGCATTTGCCATCCAAACTTTGTTGCAACTGTATTGCGTAACCCAAGTTGAAGCATGTTTACATAAAGATCAAATCTTCATTATACTCGCTGTATTACGCTGAAGCGTGTAACGAGTTGCGGGGCCCATCTCCGCGGCTTAGCGCCTGTGCAACACAGCTCCGAAGAAACGTCGCAACGGTGCCGAGCCATTGGCGACACTGTGCCGATTTGACCTGCCCGGTAATCGTCCCCCAGACCTCCCGCACCGATAGTGTGCGCTTAGCAACTGAACTAACAGCCGGTCTTTACATACATAAAGATTAACTAACAGCCAGTCTTTACATACATAAAGATTACATACATAAATTTAGTTTCTCCAGTTCAACTTGACTCCAGTTCAACTTGAATCTTTTGCACACGCACAACATCCAAACCTCTCTTGTATTGCAGCAATCTTTGAAAGCCGATGAATAAAACATATACACAAAATTACGCTTATTGACACGACAATAAATTCTTGTAAACTTTGTCATCTGACTGATTGTAAATGTTGCTAGTAGCATATCTATTTTATAAACATACGCATTTAATCTTGCTTAGATAATAACAAGAACAATAAGAGCGCTACATGTTTCGATAGTAAGTTGTTACTAGTACACTGCTGATGTCATATTTCGTGTAAGATAATCTCAGTAACAATAACAAATCAGCTAAAAACACTATGAGTGTTTTGTGGTGAAAAAATTCATGTTGTTTCATTGTAGCAGGCAAATTTAGCTTCTCCGGTTCAACTTGAATCCTTTACACTTGCTTTTGCATTGCTCAAATTGCTTTCGTGCTTCTTCTTCTATCAAAGATGGGCAAAGCAAATGAAGATATTCCATCTGTAATGCATGAAATAATCTTGCATTCTGTATCTGCTCCTTTAAATTCCAGTGTAAATCTAAGGTCGGCCACCCCCTGCACGGGGTCGGCAAACCACGGCACGGCACCCCACTGGTGGGCAAACCCGGCCAGGGGTCGGCAAACCCGGCACGCGAGCCAATCATGGCACGCGGAGTCATGAAAAATTTCCTAATACTTTTTAAATGTTATAATAATGAAAAAAATTACATTCAGGGCGAAACAAGTGGTTAATTTGCTGTGTTTTGTTTAGTCATCATTGTTTTTTCGTTACTATTATTACGTCACTGTTGCATATATTTGCGTTTTACTCAGTTAGTAACCCAGAAGTTAACCGCGATGTCTGAGGTCAAGAGGTCAAGATCAGATGCGCGACAATTTCAAGAGTCGTGGACTGCAGAGGTTTTTTGGTTCGTCGGTCGTAATGACAGAGTCGTGTGTACACTCTGTAGTGAAAATGTCGCTTGCCGTACCTCACGTCTTAAACGTCATTTCGAAACCAAACACGAAAAATTATTTAGAAATGATCTGAAGAAGATTGAGGCTTGTGGCAGTTTCTCGTTACGAAAAACAGAGTAGCATTTTAAAAGTCGTTTGCAGTCAGGGCCGTTACTACGTCAGGCGGGGCCCCGGAGCAAACATCTTATTTGTGGCCCCTATTTTTTAACATTTTTTTACCACAGAGTGGGACAGCGTTGTTTCGGGCTATTAGCTCTCATCATTCGCCCTCAAGGTTTAAGATACACTTATTCTTCAGAATGCTTGACCTAGATCAGCCAAACATCCCCCTAATTTGTATGCCCCAAAAGAATTGAACTTTTGTGGTACCTAACATGTTAGATAACCGCTCAAGTTAAATTCCCTATGTGGCCAAGGTACAAGAATAAGACAAACGTCGCCTCACCTGGTCAAGCTACATGTGGCCAAGGTACAACAATAAGACAAACACTAGGAACTCGTTCTCACTTCCCATTCAGCAGGCTAGGTAGGACGACGTTTGTCTTATATATTTTTTTTTGTGCAATATGCTTGATCAAATACATATGCGTCGTAAACTAAAATCTTTTGACTTTTCACGCAAGGACGCTTTGAGAGCAATATTTACGATACTTAAGCAAAACGGAGATGAACTATGCGATGCGGATAAATTGTTCAACTTTTTTGCGAAATCCATGATCACAACTCACAAGTGATAAATCCCATGGATAAACTTTTAACAAAATAATCCCCATAAAATCGTCTCTGTAAAAACAATAAATCCGAATTCGTATCGGAAGTTTTATTCACATTTTTTTCCTTTTTTTCGTCCGTACAATCAACAGTGTAATTAGGGAGGGATGGGAAGATCTCGAACTTTTTAAAGAGTGGGAAAAGAATGGGCCATACTGGTGCCGCTCCTCAAGCAGACTTGCTATTCGCTTAACCTTTTTATTTGAATCATTTTTGTGCTTTGTTGCTATCCTCTTACCACGAGAAAGCGATCAATGCGCTATAACGAGCTCGCTTAGGAGTTGTCGGTCATCTGTCTACCACAGCAAGATGGGGGAATTCCGCTTTGTGCCATTTCCAACAGCACAAAAAATAAACTTGCCAGCTTGTTCACCACACAATCCCTTCAATGCTGAGCGTCAAGTAGGGATGCTGTGAATACCAACTTTAAAGTCATTGGGTTGACACGACTCGGAATCAAACAGGGATACATAGAACTCCGGGATATATATACAGAGATGTTCAATATATCCCTGGAATCAAACCCGAGTCTACAGCTCCAGAGGCGGATGCTCTTACCGCTCGGCCATCGGAGCTACTGTGGTATACATCATGCGTGCCGCACACACGTCAGGGTAATTTGTAGCAAGTGACGCGCTTTCGATATTCAAAAACAAAGACATTTCTTTACCGATTTTAATTGGGCAAGCTTATCTCTAAACCACAATTGGATTTGAACATCTGACTAGGAAACAACGGACAGACGTCATCAGAACATTTCAATGCGCTCCGATTTGATAAATTTCTCTTCACATTGCAATCAACTGGTGGCAGTTCTACAGTGTGGTTTCTCAAAATCACCACGTTGAAATAAATTTAGACGAGATTCAGTTAATTTCTATCTATTTATATGAAGTGGACAAAATTAACCAGAAAAAATTAACAACTTTGCGTGGATGGACCTATAGTCTTAATAATGAATTTACTCGATAGAAATCAGCCAGATAAAGTGTGAAGTCAGGATACATCAAGCTATGCTGCATCACAAGACATTACGTGTAACTACGTCATAGAGCACATCTCACTGAATAAAGCATATAAATCCGATGTTCCCAAACAGGCGTAAAACAGCGGTATGTAAAAAATATTTGAAAATACTAAAATGGTTATACATTTTTCAAATTTTAAATTTTGAAAAAATTTTTAAAAACATTGATACATTTGAATTAAAAAAAAAAAAAAATTATGATGCGATGCCTCGGGGCCCGCTTGTGCTGGAGCCCCGGTGGCGGCGCATTGCATCGCCGGTAGTTACTGCCCTGTTGGCAGTAAAAGTCAAAATACGGAAAGTAGCCACAAAGTTGCAGAATGTATCGTCAAGCGCGAGTAGTCTTCTACGCCGTTATATAACGCAATTTTTTATCGGCACGCAAACATATATTAGAAATTAAATTTTACAAAAAGTTGACACAAGCTATATAAAACGTTGCCGATCCCTGATTTACACAATAACGTTCAAGACAAACTTCAGGCATTGCGAGAGTTTAAGAAATTGTTTTGAGATGAAAACTAGTATTATGATGAATTGACTGTTTGCTGTTTTAGTGGAAGAAGCTTGAACAGTTTCAGTATAATTCATTAGGCCTATATAATTCAATATGATTGAATGGAATAAAACGCAATTTAGGAATAGTTTAGTCGAAAAAAATGACTATTACGCAGTGATGACATCAACTTTCTAAATCGAATATGAAATCATGTAACAAGGGATTGCCTGAACGTCTACAAGAGTTTGCTGCACAACTCACTATCTAAATCATCAATACATGATGCGAGCTCGTTGCGGCTCTAACCAGAGCCAAGTATATGTCATTTGTTAATTGTTATATACAGTAGCTTAATGATATTGCCCAATACAAGGTAAAGCAGCATAGCTGTATAAAATTTTTGTGGTAAGCAGTCGCAGTAGATAAGGCATAAATCAATTACCATCTGTAATTGTGTAGTAAACAATTAGTTGCTATATGACCATTTTTGATTTTGACAAAGCAAAAAGACATCACAAGTAGCTTAATCGAAGCCATCATAATACTGAAAAATGATGCAAGCACTAAAGAACCGTAAATTCTCTGAGCAATATTCACTTAACGCGTTTCACCCTCATTGGAGATCATCGGAAATGTAGTAATTGCAAATGGTAGTTTTGTTGCATTCACAATTACTCCATTTCTGATGATGTCCAATATCAGCGAAACGCGTTATTATTATTATTAGTGGGCAGTGGTGCCCAAGAGGAACAACAACGTTTAAACCTCTCTGGCACATTGTATAGGCCATCAATTAGGCCCATTACAATTTTCACCGCTTTTCTTTTATTCAGATTAGTCTACTGGCCATATTCAGCAACCCTTCCGGCCTGCTGCAAATACTTAGCCAGTAGATTTATATTTAGCTTTTGTACCACAGCTTTTATTGTGGTTTTTTCTTTACCAAACACCTTTCTTCGAAGGGCTTGGTAATAAGTACATGCTCCAATATGGTGATTTGGAGTTTCTTCTTCCAGGTTACATTTTGGACATGTCGGTGACTCGTCACGTCCAGTGGTCTTCCTGTGTTTCTGTAAATTGCAGTGACCGGTGAGGACTTGCAACACTTCATTTAATCTAGATCTGTTGAGACTCAAAAGTCGCCGTGTTAATTGGGGCGAGGCCCACTCCACGTTTTCTTTTGTGCTCATGCAGTCCTTTCGTTCTATCCAAGATGTTTTCCATCTTTCAACACTCCAATCCTTTATTGCAGCGCGACAGCTCGCATATGGGATTGGAACAAAAGGCTCAGGGCCGAAGCAATTAAATGCTGATCCTGATTTAGCTAGTGTATCCGCCTTCTCATTACCGTGGATGCCGGTGTGGCCCGACGTCCATGCAACAGTGACGTGATTGTTTTCACCCAATTTATTTAGGTGTTTAATGCATGATAATACTGTATTAGATTTAACAGTATTATTTTGGATAGCCAATATCGCTGCTTGGCTATCCACTAAAATTATTATTTCTTCATTTAGAGTTTTTTCCATGGTCAGTTTCTTCGCTACTTCAGCTATAGCGAAGACCTCTGCCTGAAAGACTGTACTATATCTTCCCAAATGGAAAAAACTTTGGTCTGATTGAGATCCTGATGGGTATTCTATATAGAAACTCGCACCGGCTCTTCCATTCAATTTGGACCCGTCAGTGTAACATCTGATCATGCTTTGTTCTAAAGCACTTTCAAACTGCACTGCGTCCTTGCGTTCTAAAATAAGGCATTTGTACTGTTTTCCAAATATCTTTGTTTTGTTTATCAGGTCTGAGGGCATGCTCAACAAAGACAAGTTTTCCTTTGCTTCATTGCATACATCAACATGACTTTTAGTTTTCCCTGTTGAACCGATTGTCACGTCTGACCAAAGGCCCACACGGGATAACCTGTATGAACCTTTTAACGCCTCTGACAATATGAATTCATTAATTGGCATGATATTCAACAGCATTTCCAGAGCACCTGTGGGGGTACTGGGGAATGCTGAAGAAATCATAAGACAGGCTAGTCTTTGTACTCTAGCAAGTTTTTTCACTAGATATTTTTTGTTTAGTCCACCAACCCAGGATGTACACGCATAAGTGATAACAGGTCGTATCATTGCAGTGTATATCCATCGCATGTTGGTGGGATTTAATCCCCACGTCTTGCCCACTATTTGTCTGCATTGTAATAACGCCGCAGTCGCCTTGCGAGCAATACGTGTTATGTGAGGTTTCCAGGTAAGCTTACTATCAAGGGTTATACCTAGTAGTCTTGCTTCTTTGGAAATTACTAACTGGTGTCCGTTTAAACACAAGGTTCCGAAAACCGGCTTCCTTTTGTTGGTAAACAGGACTATTTCGGTTTTCTTACTGCTGAATTGAAGCTCTTGATTATGTGCCCAATTATTCGCAATATTTAGTGCTTTTTGAGCCCTACCTTTGATCCACAGCATATTGGTTCCAGTGACCAAAATTGCTACGTCATCGGCATAGGCTTGTACATGAAAGCCCCTGTTGTGTAGATCTATCAACAAGGAGTTTAATACACAGTTCCATAGAAAAGGGGACAAAATACCACCTTGTGGATTCCCTTTCACCACTTCCCTTTTACGCTTCTCACCATTTAGCTCTACTTGAACTGTGCGGTGTCCCAATAAATTCTCAATCCAATGGATTAGAAAAGGGGACACCCCCAGTTCTCGAAGAGCATCGGCAATGCCGCTATGAGTTATGTTATCAAAAGCACCAACGATATCCAAAAATATCCCTAGTGTCGTTTTTTTCTTTGCCAAACTAAGCTCAATGCGTCGTACAAATTCGTGCAGTGCAGTTTCAGTTGAAACCCCTGCTCTAAATCCATACTGAAACGCAGAGAGCCTTGCCTGCAAATTAGAATCATCGTTGAGATGATAAAGTATTAATCTTTCCAACCATTTAAGTTGAAAAGAAGTTAAAGTGATCATCCGGAAAGACTTAACTTCATGATAGTTTTCTTTACCGGGTTTAGGAATAAAAATACCACTACCTTCTTTCCATGCTTTCGCTACATAACTGTACTTCAAACATGTCAAGAAAATGGTTTGGTATATGTTTTTTATACTGTTCCAACCTTTCTGAAGAAGCACCGGGTAAATACCATCTGGTCCGGGCGCCTTGAAAGGCTGAAATTCGTTTATTGCCTTTTCCATCTTTTCAAGGGAGCAAATGGAATTAACAATTTCAACATCTGTTATTGACACAGTGTTTTTATTTGGTTCGTCTGCTGTTTTACTGCAGCTTACCTCTCGACTTCCTGGAGCTAAGATGTCTAAGAGGCAATCTATAGTTTCACCATCAGATTCTGTAAATTTTCCGTCGGGTCTTAAAACGTTGCTTATTTGCATCGTTTCGTTACGACCCATAACTTTAGTCAATCGTGCAATTGCACTTTGGCTTTTCATTGATTCCGTAAAGAGACGCCAAGAATCTCTCTTGGCTTTCCTAACGGCTTTTTTAAAAATTGTCTGGGCTTGCCTGAACGCTTCCCAATCTTTTTCAAGTTTAGATTTGATGGCTTTACGATGAGCTCTACGAGCCTCTCTGCGGAGACCGTTCACCTCCGTATTCCACCAAGTATTCTGCGTCTTACGTCGGATCTTACGCTGAGGGCAAGATGCATTGTAAGATTTGATTATCTCTGATTGAACAGTCGATGCCAATCTTTCTATATCCTCTACTGACGATATTTTGACTGGTTTACTATTCAAATCATGTAATCTCTGATCAAGTTCGCTTGCATACTTGCTCCAGCAAGTACGTCTAACGTTTCTGATCATTTTTGCTTTTTTGGTGCTCATCTGAATTCTGAATCTAATATACATGTGGTCTGAAAAGGAAGGCACATCACTGACATGCCAATCTCTTATACAGTTCACTGCATTTCGATTCATGAGAGTCAGATCTAGCACTTCTTCTCTTTTTCTTGTTCTGAACGTGGGCTTATTGCCCACGTTACAGAAGTACAAGTTCGAACTAGCACAGTACGTGAGCAAATCCATACCTCTTGAATTGACGTTGGAGGAGCCCCATACTGTGTGATGTGCGTTTGTATCTGTTCCTATCACAGTAGGAATGTTATCTCTGTCACTGAATGACAGCAGCTCTTTCAGTATTTCTGGCGGAGCTGGTTCTTCCATAGCCATGTAAGCCGATACAAAGATAAAACTATCCCCTTCTCGTCTTACACTTTTGACCCTCACTGCTACCACATCTTCGCTAGAAAACTGTGGTATGAGAGAGCATGTCATATCAGAAGTAACATAAATGCAAGCGCGAGGACGTTTATCTTTTTCATTACCTTGAAAAAGTTTCCATCTCCGTGGTTTACTTCTGATTGCGCCTCCATAGGTCCAAGGTTCCTGCGCTAGGATAATTCCCGAACCAATGTTTTTTGTTACTTCACACAAGTTATAGCTAGCTGCCTTACTCCTGTGAAGGTTAATCTGCCAGCATTCAAAACCATTCAACTTAGTTTTTTGTGCTGGGATTTTTCTATGATTAATTATATTGTTTGTTGTTATTCTGTTGTTCATACAAGGTATAAACTTGAGGAATACAACAATTTTGCTCTAAGAAGGTGACTGCCAGGCTACTTTATTTGGGGCTGGTTGCCTTTGAACCCTCATTTGGATTCTTAGGCTCCTCAGCTCCATCAGAAGCATCACTGACGTTTCCTCCTCCTGTGTTTCCAGGCACTTCAGTATCCATCTGCACTTCTTTGAGTGCTTCTGGACCTGTAGTCCTTCTTTTGTTGATCTGTTTTTGGAACTGCACCCTTCTAAAACCAGCGAAGGGGGCCCACTCCAATTCTTCCAATGATTGTAGCGAAGGTTCTTGGACTGCTACAACATGTAGCATTCCGCCAGAACCTTTCGACTTATATTTGTTTCTGATGTCCTTGAGATGGATCTCTGGGTTACATCGATCCACCAGTTCAAGGACATTTTTGATTTCCAGGCCTTCGTTATCTGGAAGCCAGATACCGAAGGTTTCCGACTTTATTGCATCTTTTGGGCCTCTTGCTTCGTATCCCTGATGATCCACAGAGGTCGGAGCTATGGCCCGCACAATCTCTTGTGCCCATTCCAGGGATTTCTCATCGTAACATATCATGAGAACTCTACCCGAGTGGATAAAAGTTCTCTCGATACGTACCGAGAAATCCAATTTTGTCTTCAGGATCATCTGGTTGATGGCCCCTTGGATTACCCGTAAATCGGATTCTACCATAGGGGCTTCCCCTTTTGATCCTTTTCTCGTTATTACGAGCTTCTGGTTGCTGGTTTTAACAGCTCTAGCATACGATGCTAGATTGCTAGGCCCAGCTTCCTCTGCCCGCTTTGTTCCCCTCTGCTCTACATGTTCGGACTCAATCCGACCACGCTTTTGCTTGGGGTTTGTTGGGGTCGTTAGAGAGCCAGAAGACTCCCTCGGCCTTTTTGTTGACCCAGAGTTGGAAGCTTGAAAGTCACCTCCAGGGTTGTTAAGGTCTAAACCTTTCAACCCCTTCAACAGCTTCTTCCGCTGCTTCCGCCTCTGGTTTCTTTCATAATTCTTTCCCGGACGCCACTCAGACGTGCTACCATTGTCCGAAGATTTTGGTGGATTCTGAGAAGGTGTACCGGGAGCGGTATTCGACTTTTCAGTCGACGAAGCCGCTTTTACTGTTTCCTCTGCACTAGTAGGTTTCTCCACAAGCGGAGAAGACCATGCAGAGGCCGATTCTTTAGTACTCCCTTCATCCCCTACTCCAACCGGAGTAGAGGCTTTCTCAGGAGTACTCCCACTGCCGCTGAACATTTCAATGACTGTTCGCTGCGACAGTGTTGCGTCACTTGACAGGGGTACAAGCCGTACTTTTCTCTTTTTTTCATTTTCCTTGTTCATTCATAAAGTTTGGTTTTTCTTTTCAGCTGGGAAAAACCTAAAGACCAGAGTTATCGGTAAAAAAAAAAAAAAAAAAAAAAAAAAAAAAAAAAAAAAAAGGGTATATGGCCACGTCAATTTATCCTAACCGAATTCAGTCGACTATATGCCATGAGCTTGTCATTCTGTGCAGTGGCCTCGGGAATGCCCCCCCAATACAACTGCAGGCCCCCACCCGTTCGCCAACTGGAGCTACAATTGCATGGAGATTTCCACAAGTTGACGGAGGCAGCCCCCCAATTGGCTAGATCAGAGGCGGGCCTCTGAACTATCTTGCGGCCGCGGTACGGAGCGCGTTTTAGACCTGTACCCTCTACATCTATGAGATTCCATGGCAGTCGTCTGAATACAGTTTTCAATCTTGACATGTCCATTTAATTTACAGACTTGAAAAGGACCACTAACTTCAGGAACATCGGATCTTGTGGAGTAATGCTTGTCTTAGCTAATGCCAAGTCTGCATCATCCACTCCCTTAACCACCTCCCGATCTCCCATCCGTTAGGATAGATAAATCGGGAAGCTTCGAAGGAGCGAACTTATGAAGCTTGGCCGTCGCTTAGGCTTGCCCTTTCCCACTTTCCTCGGTGTCCTTGGTAGTGGTATCCGATTCAACAAAAAAAAAAAAAAAAAAAAAAGAAAAAGAAAAGAAAAATGCCAGAGCCTCGTTTGCCAACATAACCATGTTGTTTCCGCCGGGCACCACTCGGAGGTGAGGTTGGACTTCTGCCTCGGCGCGAAACGCGTTAAGTGGATATTGCTGAGTGAATTTAGGTTTCTTGGTATCATTTTTCAGTATTATGATGGCTTGGATTAAATTACTTGTGATGCCTTTTTGCTTTGTCAATTTCATTTTCGTTTCTCACCTCGCGGTTGACGGATGGCCTATTGCCTACTTTCGGGTGCTTCTCTGATTTTTGATTTGATTTTCGTAGCAACCAGTTTCCATTTAATGAAATGAATGCCAACACTCTAGGTCAAGCTTGCACAATTTGAAAAGTTATTTGGACCATATTGATAGCAGAACACTTGGCAAGTGTTACAGGAGAATTATTTTTGCATTAATTAACGAAATATCAGGTTGTTTCGGGAGCTTGTTAACCATTGAGATGAGGTTTTGCCATGACTAACTAGAACTGGTTTTATTTTGAAACTAATTTATATTTTACCATTTTTATTTCAGGCTCCCCACCAGCCTTGCTGCTGAGCGCTAAGCTGAGCAACTGTGCACTGATACCACTGTTTGAGTCTGTTTTAATTTGACTATATCACTTCCGGCTTACTGTGGTTGAATCACATTTAGTCGTACCAGAAAATTAATGCAAACTTATGAATCAAAGCCAAATTTTCATATTACTCGCCATATTACGCCATGGCGTGTAACAAAACGCGGGGCCCGTTTCCGTGATTTTGTTTTGATTTTCATTTTGCTGTGATTCATGGCAAACATCAGTTCTGTTTGTAGGTTTGAAATAGGCAGCTAAATTTAGCTTCAAATTAAGCGTCTTGTCATGACAGAAAAAGCTAACACAAAAAGCAATGTGTGCCTAAAAATTGATTGCTTTCGACAATTGTGATTTGCTGCGCGAATAAAGAGAAAAATAATGTTTTAGTGCAGCAAAACCAGCAATCACGTGTATCTCAAGGTGTATTCGATGCATCGGCGGAGCTTACGACAGAGTGAGAAAAGACGGACATGCAGGACGAACAGCTAAGAAAATTAATTACAATGCTTATTACGAAGCATGAATCATGATCAAAAACTAAAAGTCAAGAAACTAAACTTCTCAGCGAGTTTTTTTAAACTAAAAGTCTTTCGAAAGTAGTTGATGATTAATAATAGAATTAATGACAGATTTGTATCAATGGATTTCAACCGGGTTCCACCAGCACAGTCCAGAGGCTCCGGACGTTTTCAATTTAGAGGTGGGCTCAAGTAAATTAAGTTCAAGTAAATACACAGGAGTTCCACGAGTTTCTCGAATGCTTCATTGGATTCCGCTCCAAAATCTTCATTATACTCGCCGTATCATGCCGAAGCGTGTAACGAGTTGCGGGGCCCATCTCCGCGGCTTAGCGCCTGGGCAACACAGCTCCGAAGAAACGTCGCAACGGTGGCACTGTGTCGATTTGACCGGCCCGGGAATCAAACCCAGGACCTCCCGCACCGATAGCGTGCGCTTAGCAACTGAGCTAACGGCCGGTCTGGATTCCGCTCTTCTACTCTATAGTAGGAAGTTTCGACAAAAAAACAACAAAACTTGTCTGAAATGCTCTGAATGGTGAATATAGTCAAGTCATGGCGAAAAAATTCCAAGAAAAATTCCATGACGAAAATAAATAGGCTAGCCTACTGGCAAAATAACAACAAAATTATATAACGATAACTAAACAACAACTTGTTGTTATATAGCAAAATTATATAATAACAACAAAAAAAACAACAAAAAGAATAGGGTCAAGATGGGAAGCTGCGTATACTAGTTTTAAACGTATTGGTTTGACCTAGAATTAGAATCAAACCCGAGTCTACTGCTTCAGAGGCAGACGGTCCATTCACTGGGCCAAGGGTGACCAACCCGAGGCTCACGAGCCGCATATGCGGCTCTTAGCCCAGTTTCATGGGCCTCTTTTTCACTTGCTTTTCTTCTATCAACAGCCTGGTTCTATAATTATGTTTCGTTTGGCAGCGCATACCGTGCATTATCACGACATAAATAATCGCTTTGTGAAGAGAATTACCACGAGGCGTGTAACGAGTGGCGGGGTCCAGCTAACCAGCTTTGCGCCTAGTCGACACAGCTTCGAAGTCCACAAACATCGCAGCGATTGTGACACTGTGTCCGCTTTGACCGGCCCAGGCAGCGAACCCCAGACCGCCCGCACCGATAGCGATGTCGTTACCAACTGAGCTAACCGGCCGGTATACTACTATTCCAGCTAAGCTAAAGTATGTGTATCAATATGAGGTTTGGTGATGCGATCATTATTCCTTGTGTATGATATGGCTCTTTGCTGAGGCACAGAAAGAAATGTGGCCCTTAGCATCTGAATAGTTGGTCACCCCTGCACTAGGCCGTCTGTGCTGATCATAATTGTCAGTCTTCACGGAAGTGTAGCCGATTGTATGCCCACAAAATTGTTTGACGAGGAATTCATTATTCCAAAAATAATACGGGGTGTTAATAAACCCATCGTAATGTTTAGTGCGCAGGAAGTAAGCTAAATGAGCGCACTGAGCAAACTTTAATAGGGCTGCGCTGCTTTTCGGCCTCTGTATTAATATTAGTATTGCTTTATGGTTATGGCTGCGCTTTTTTTCTTTTTATTTTGTTGTACCCTACAAGCTTTAGCTGCAATTGGAAAAGAGGCTCCGTACAATAAGCCCAGAGACCTACCTATACTGTTAATATGCACCTGGCCATAATCGCGAAAAACCTCTTTTAGTAAAAAAGAAACCGCACACAGCTGTAACTTGTTTTTATATTGGTTAAACAAATGCATCATGGAAGATGACGTAGCTGAGCATCGAACCTACGAAGCCCGATGCACCAACCATTCAGTCAACTCCGTGTACAGTACAAGACAAGGTATAGAGGACAATCTCGACATCTCTATGACGTCATTGTAATAACTAAGAGGTCACGTGATCACTGGTAGCGAAGCCAGTGCTTTCACAGTTGAACATTGCGTTGCACAAATTTATTTTGATACGATTTTTCCTAATGACAGTGAAAATTAAAATGCAAGTTAGTGACGTGTTTAAAATTTCCAATTGGGAACCGCTGTCCAACAAATGAAGATAAGCAGATTTGCGAAAAACCTTACATACACGTCAGTATTTTCGAGAACAACGAAAAACTATCATGAGTTTTAAATTTTGTTTTACCCGTGTACTAATGTCGATATCGAACTTCTATTTTGTGGTGTTCTTTAAATTACCCTGAGTCAGCTTCAATATTGAATCAGTTTTGCAAAAGAAAAATCCAACAAAAACATCTCTGCAGTTAGGTTAAAATTTTAGTCGGCGCTAGCATTTTTGTAGATCACGCAAACGGTTATTTTATGCTTCATTTGCGGGTAGAGTTGGTTTGAATTTCTATTCAACTAATAAGCATATATTATAATAATTGTATACTGAGTTGATCTAGTTTTTTTTTCGGTCATTGACCGAATTTTTTTGGCGACGTTCGAATTTTTTTAGGCAGTGTCTAAAGCACCGGGCCGTTTTCCACAATCAAAACGCTGCTGCACTGCACTGCTTGTTTGTTTCTATAATGACGTCGCTGTCACGTGGGACCGGTTTTCCCGCGCTGCAGCGGACTGCTTGTTTGTTTCTATAAATGACTGCCGGTGCTCTAGACACTTTCATTTTTAGGCTAGTTCTGTCATAGAGACTGAAAAAAATTTTGAATATTTTTCGCATTTTTTGGTTTTATAATATCATGTTTGAAACTTCTTCACAAATACGACGCAAATTAGGACACCAAACATTTTTTTAAATTATGACGCCAAAAGTTAAATTGTGATGTAGAAAGTCGTTGGTCCTTTGAAGCGACTTAAACTGGACACGTGACCAGGATGCTTAATCGTTTGCTCGCAATAATTTCAGGTGCCACTGTCGTTGAATAAAAATAATAAATTTACGCGAGCTTTAGAGCAGTGGTCAGCAAACACCTGGCCGCGGCCCGGTACCGGTCTGCTAGAGGTTCGGTACCGGGCCGCGTACTTTTCCAGACCAAATGCTTTAGAGTTTAAAATTCAATGCTCGAAAACAATTTTTTATTTTGTGAAACGTATGACTTTATTTTTAAAACCGCAAGTGTATGCTGTTTTCCGTAATCATATGTAACAGTGATGTAGGCCTCGAGACCGATTTTTTGCGGTCTTGGTCTTGGTCTCGGTCTGGCACTTAGGCTGTTGGTCTTGGTTTCGACATGGTGCGGTATTGGTCACGTGCTTTCAAAGTTGGTCTCGAGACCGATTATTTTTGGTTTTTGATATACAGTGTAATTGTTGTTTTTGCAGTGTCAACACAGTGCACAATAAAATTGCACCCGCACAGGCCACAGCAGCATGCTAATAAAACAATCTCACAAGTTTTTAAGCAGGATCGAAACAAGCGAAATTTTATCTGTCTCTGTCTCTTTGCGCTGCATGAGTTAGGATATTGCACGTCAACGTATCAATACCCTTAATTAAAATCCAAGCGATAGCAAAGGTGTAAATGAAAAATCGCCGTCGAAGTGATACAAAAATGGAGCAATATCAATTGATCAAATAGGTGTAAAATTTTTTCGCCAAGATCAAACAAAAATTCTTGTGGTGAAAATTCTTATTTGACGGGGTCCTGCTGTTTTGGGCGAAAGAATTGTCACACCTATTTGATATTGCTCCGTTTTTGTTTCACTTCGACGGCGATTTTCCGTCTACACCAGAGGTGGGCGATACTGTTCACATGAAGGGCCGCATTTGACAAACTTTTGAAAAATTATGAAGCCGAGGGCCGCACGTCCGCAGATGTCCTATTTTCACCACTAAACATTGGTGAAAAGCAAATAAGAAAAAAAAGACTTCACGTCCGTAGATGTCCTATATTTCACTACCACCCAGCGCGGAGCAAAAGTGAAAGGCCTACGGATTGTTTCACGATAGGTGTTTAGATTTCTGTAAGTGCCCGCGGGCCGCATAAAACGGTCTCGAGGGCCGCACTTTGTCCACCCCAAGAGATGGCCATTCATCGAGATAATTTATCGGCGATAATTTATTACCGATTATCGTTATCGCTCAAAATAGTTTTGATTTATCGCTTACCGATATCGCTTTTGTAATTATTTGCTCATCGCCGATAAATTATCGCGATAAACGATTCTTTATGTACACAGTGATCAAAGTTACTAAGTTAGTGAGTTAGCGCTATGGAAAATATACACGGTGTTCCTAAAGTGCTGTTGCAATTTGAAAACATCTCTTTTTGTTTTATTTAATGCCACGGCAGAGTCCATAAACTGCTCTCTATTCCTTGAAAAATCTAAAAACAAATTTTTGCAACGTGACTTACAAAAAAACTTTGTCAAAACCATTAAAAATTTACCGTCACATTTATCGGAAAAATTTATCGGCGATAATTTATCTATAAATTTATCGGCGATTAACGATATCGCTTTAAAAAATTGAGATTTATCGGTATCGCCCAGGGCTTCTTTGAATTATCGCTATCGCTTTACTACCGAAAGGTTTATCGTGGCCATCTCTGTCCACCCCTGGTCTACACCTTTGATATTGCTTGGCTTTTAATTAAAAATATTGATACGTTGACGTGCAATAACCAAATTCATGCAGCGCGAAGAGACTGAAAAAACAGACAAAAAGCCGATAGAGCTATCACTCACAAACTTTTTTGTTGCTCTTTTTCATGATTCAGGTTCTTGCATTACAGAACGAAGCAAACGAATTTCAATTTTTAAAAACTCCGTGTAGGTATTCGTGCAAAACACGAAACTGACGAAAGCGTCGCTGAGGTCGAGTAGCGTTACGGAGATTATTTGTTTAGGCATAAGCAATTGCATCATTTATTTTAAGTTTTTTGAGACTCCGTAGATTTCAGAAATTCGTCAACTATAAAAAAGAAATTTTTTTGAAGTAGGCCTATTACAGTTTTACTTGTAGAGAATGCAGCCGACGGTTCGAAATTACAGCAGAAGATACAGCCGACGGTTCAAAAGTTTCGGAGTTTCCAAGATTTTTGCTAATTATATGCCAGCAAAAGACAACTAGGAAACCTAGAAACGTCAAAAGCAACACCGAGGGCACAGCTCACGAAACATTTGAATGAAGTGGCAACAATAACCGTGCCTTCAAATGGTTTTGAATTTCGGAAACACAGAAATGGTGAATTCCCCTGCTCTTTTTAAACTATCCAAGCACACACTATGTACACCAGCTTCTTCGGCTCCGGTAGAAAGAAGTTTTAGCACAAGCGGGTTGATAATGCAACCACAGAAAGCAAGGCTTTTTTTCAAAAATGTTAGAAGTCCACGTTTCCTTAAAATGCAATTGTAATTTTTGAAAAAATAAAGAATACATTGATTGGGTAGGATTAAACTTGGTGATATACTGTAGATTTATCTTTAGAGACCGAATAATTGTCGGTCTCGGTCTTGGTCTCGATTACTCCTGGTTTCGGTCTCGAACCAAAGGTCTCGAAAACGACCGGTCTTAGTCTAGGTCTTGGTCTCAAAAAAGTTTCCGGTCTTGATCTCGGTCTTGGTCTCGAAGCAAGTGCTCTCGACTACAACACTGATATGTAATGTAAGTCTAAACATGTATTTCGAACAACTCGAAAGAACGAAGAATTTACTCAAAATCAGTAAAAAAATTCAAATGTGCATCTTACGGCAAGTAAGATATTCAACTGTTGAATGCAATTTTATAATAACTTATATAGAATGCGACGTGTGCATCGATAAAATTTCGATTTTCATGAATCATGGAGTTTAACATCGAAAATGACCGTTCCACAAATGCTGATGTAGGCTGGTACGGTTTGTTAACAACTTGGCATACAATGCAGGAAAAATATCTGGTCTACTCATCCCCAGAATGGTTTTGTAAAAGTCCTCAAAAATGCTTCGTAAAAGTCAGCGCGAAAACTTGAAAATTCTCATTGCCCCTCTCAACGTAAAAATATCAAGTTTAAAGACTACAGGAATTGTATCTACGGTGGTACCGGAGTTTAATAATTTGTATTTTGCAACAAAAATCGATGGACATATTTTTGTGACCCAATAAAGGAAATATGATTTTATAACTCCTTAAATAGACCTCGTATCATCGCAGTTTTTGGCGATTATTGGTTTTATAAGTTTTTGCGTTACCAAAAAATTACTTCTATCTCCCCTAATTATGACATAACAAGACAAAAGGGCAATAAATCTAATTAACTATTTTTGTTATGTGTGTTATAGCAGTAATTGTTGTGGTTTTGTTGTGTTATAGCTTTCTTATAGGTTGATGAGGGAGATAAGCAAGGAAATAACGTCAGAAATATTACGGCAAATTGAAGTCAGAATTAAAATATATTATTCCTACTGAAACTTGATACCTAAAATATTACAGTTTTAAAGTTTTAACGTAGACATTTTTAGTGTGAATGAGTGACAAACAAACATCTTTGCTTAGACGGGGGCCATTTCTGCATCACAGCGCCTGGGTAACACAAAAACGTCGCAGCGGTGGCGAGCTGTTAGCGACGGTGTCCGATTTGACCTGCCCGGGAATCGAACCGAAGACCTACCGCGCCGATAGCGATGTCTTAAACCACTCTGCTAACCGTCCGCTCGTATTTCAACATTCAACTTAATGCAAAACTGCTTCCCTCCCCCGCCAACATTTTCTCGATCCGCTCCTGGCCATTATTACAGGTAATGATATCAACTGTCTTCACTTCCCAAAATAACTTATTATTTGTTTTTATCGCACCTGGCTGCAGAATTTTCAGTGTCCATGATCAGACGTATTGTAACATTACATATTGTAACATTACACAATTAACATATTGTATTAAAACTTCAATAAAGTTCAAGGAAGTGTTGGAAAATAATGTTTTTTAACTTAGCTAAAATATGACCGAAAAAAATCGAATCGACCGAAACAATTTGTACAAGATTAGCTAAAATTGGTCAAATGAACAAAAACAAAATTAAAAAAAAAAAAAAAGATGTTGATTTAAATATTATAAGTTGTGTTTGAAATTTAAAGTCCAAAATCTTTTGCTAAAATCACTTAAACCACAGAGTAACCGCTACTTTTTTGAAAATTTATAAAGAAGCGATTGCCTGATTCTTGATTAGGTTTACTTTAAGCGTGGTTTGTTTACAGTATCAAATGCAAAGTTATGACCATAATTTTATTCTTTTATTGAAGTAGCTCAGCTTTTGCAATGGCTCACCGTAGTTTACAATAAGCATTAACAAAACTGTCGACCTGGAGAAATAAGCAGTGATGCGCTGTAGGTCCCGAGACCGGTCTCGAAACCGATTTTTTGCGGTCTTGGTCTTGGTCTCGAAATCAGGCTTATGGTTTTGGTCTCGACATGGTGCGGTATCGGTCTCGTACTTTCAAAGTTGGTCTCGAGACCAAACATTTTTAGGTCTTTCATACACAATGTAATCATTGTTTTTGCAGTGTCAGCAAAGTGCACTATTGCACCTTCACAGGTCACAGCAGCATGCTCATAGAACAGTCTCACAAGTCTTAAGAAGTGACATATTGAGTTTGTGCTGCATGTATTCGAACCTGTGTTTGTGTTTTCCGCGATCACGTGTTTCTGTAAGCTAATCTATAGTTCTAAACCAGGGGTGGGGAACCGGCAAAGCATAGCGGGCCGCATTGATTGCATGATACTTTCAGCGGGCCACATTCACTCTCAATTTGAAAGTTTTGTCTTAAAAATACACAATATAACGTCGCGAATTTATTAAGCATTCATGCTGAGTTGTTTTTTACCGCAAAAATCAGAGACTCTTGCGCGTTTTTTATGCCACGAAAACAGCATGTAGTTGAATATGAAGCAGTTTTTAAGAAATGTTTACGTTTTCTATTCTACCAGTTTGTTGTACACTTAACAAAGTTCTGACGCGGTCCACATTCAAAACTTAAGTGGGCCGCGGGTTTCCCACCCTTGCTATACAGCGAAGCTAACGAAATTCAATACTGTAAAAAATTCCGCGTACCGTACATGCAAAACACGGAACTGACGAAAGCGTCGTTGAGGTCAAATAGCGTTACGGCAGCTATTCTCTTAGGCATAACAGTTGCATTGTTTTTCGAGACTTTGCAGATTTCAGAAATTTGTCAATTATAAGAAAAGAATTTTTTTGAAGTATTACAGTTTCATCAGTAGAGAATACAGCCGACGGTTCTAAAGTTTCGGAGGTTCCTAGTTTTTGCGAAATATACCAGTAAAAGACAACCATAAGAAACCAAGAAACGTCAAAAGTAACACCAATGGCACAGCTCCCGAGATGTTTGAATGAAGTATGGCAACAATAACCGTGCCTTTAAATGTTTTTGAGTTTTGGGAACAGTAAAGTGGTGAATTCCCTGGTCTTTTTAAACCATTCAAACACACACTATGTATACCAGCTTGTTCGGCTCCGGTAGAAAGAATTTTTAGCACAAGCGGATTGATAATGCGACCACAGAGAGCAAGGCTCTCTTCGGAAAAGTTACAAATCCTCATTTAATTGAAATGTAATGGTTACTTTTTGGAAAAATAAAAAATAAATCGATTAAACTTGGTGACATAGAGTTACGCGTATTTTTAGAAGCCGAATAATTGCCGGTCTCGGTCTTGGTCTCGATTACTCCTGGTTTCGGTCTCGAACCAAAGGTCTTGCAAAACGACCGGTCTTGGTCCCAAACAATTTTCCGGTCTCAATCTCGGTTTTGTTCTCGAAGCTAGTGGTCTCGACTACAACACTGGAGATAAGACTAGTCTTAAGGTTTCTGGTCTTTGAATTAGAAAGTCCATGATCACGCGGATGTTTGTGAACTTGTCTGCATTAGCACTAAATCCTTCGGTCAAATAAATAACGTGTATTTTATTGTTTGCTGCAGCGTATCTTTTTTACACTTAAAAACTTATCCAAATCTAATTCGCCAAAGTAATGTTGTAAATTTCGTGATATACATATCCCAGCATAATTATGAACATTAATATGGTGGCTGTTTGCGTAGGTATAGGTTTATATGATGAAAATTTTCAAGAGTGTCCTGGAGGCATATTTATATAATGTACCTAACACCAGCAGTACCTTACATTCCTATTCTATTTGTTTGTCTTCACGAACCCGATTGTTAACCAAATCTTTTTAAATCAAGACTATCATAAAGTTATATGTCAGCAAATATCAAATCATATTTTTTCAGATATTAGGCCAGGGCTACTCAACTACAATCAGGATCGGTCCATTTAGCAAGCTTCATTATATTCAAAGGTCCAGAAAAAAACCATTTGGTTGGATTCCGGCAAAAAACAACTCTGCCAGCCGGTTGGCTGAGTGATTAAAGACATTGTCATCGGAGCAGGAGGATTAGGGTTGAATTTCCGGACCAACCAAATCGGACATACTGTAGGTACTCTGTAGGTCTACCAGTGCTGGTCGCTGCAAGTTTGTTTTTAAGTCCATAATCCGCAACTCCGCAACCAAGCTTTAAAACTTACTTTACAACCGCAATTCCACTACTACATATTAAATTGCGGACTACTACCGCAAGTCCGCAATGATGTTTTTAAAAGTCTTAATGCGAAACCGCAAGTCCGAAGTCCCAAGAATTTGTAGTCCGCATCCGCAATTCGCAACATTAAAATTTATCTAATCCGAAATTTTTAAGCAAATATGTCTTAGACTTCGCAATGGTGTAGGTCTGAGGTATTAAAGCGGCAGCGTAGCCCTATGTAACTGGCTTTTGTATGTTTTCAGCTAGATTTCTTTGGAATGATTCTAGAGTAAAGTTTGCCGATGATGATAAAGATACAATCTGATTAAGCCTGGTCTAAACTATCGGCTATTTTAACCAATCAAGGTTGTACGACCACAGATTCTAATGACATCCTCCCTCACCACTACGCTAACCGGACGATTTTGGTTAAAATTATATCTTGGTAATATAATAATTGCGCATCTCATCATCCTTCGTTCGCACCCGCGTAGAAGGTTACAATAGAACAAACAAAAGACTCGCGTATTTTGAAGTTTATTCTGTTGTGTTTATGATAAAGTGTTATCAGTTGAAAAGTATTTGATATGTCAAAACTTTATTGTGGTCCAGCTTCAGCATTGAGAAGGTCCGGATTTGGGCCGCGGTCCCAGTTGAGTAGCCATGTGATAGGCCATAAATAATTGCCCTATTAATAGGAAGCACTGCAAGCGCTTATTTTCCCGACAACGTTTCTGCAAAAAAGGGTTCGGGCTGTTGTAGAGTTAGACATTCGGGGGAAATGGGAGCAAGTCCAGGGGGGATGGGGGAATGAATCCCCCCCCCCAATAGTCCGGCAGCATCCCCCCCTAATGTTTTTCATGGAAGTGGAAAATTCCCCATACGATGTATAGTAAACCTACCCGACCAAGACGCATGATTGCTAATTATGCGGTTAGTGCAGCGCAGGGATCTTCAACCTATTTTGGACAATCGACCCTTTTTGGAAAATGTGGGACGAAATCGTTCCTTGAGCGCATTGATGTATTTTTCCACTAAAATTAAGTGAAAAGTAAAACAAAGTTTTTACGTCCGCAGAGCTTCATTTTACCACTAAAATCAAGCGAAGAACAAAAAATGGCCTTTACCAGTGGCGCACCCAAGATTTAACAAAAAAGGAGCCACAACCGGGTGTGTAGGAGTGAAACCCCAGCCGCCAAATAATTTTTAGGGCTCTCACATAAAAAAAATACTCATTTTAACACATTTTTTAACCGAAAAAAGGCATGCAGTGAGAGCAATCAATATGGACAATGCAAAAATATTTTCGCACCTTATGTCTAAAAGCAGAAGCTTGGCTAAAATAAACGAAAGGAGGCTGCAACCATTGTAAGTTCGAGAAGTTATGGACTGAAAGTTAGGTTTAAGCACCATATTACAGAGCTAAAGGGGGGAGCCATGGCACCGTGCCCCCCTGCGTGTGCCTATGGTCTTCACGTCGGCAGAGCTCCATTTTTCCACAAAAATCTGGTGAAGAACATCCGCAGATCTTTTTTCGGAAGATCATTGCATACGTTGTTGGCAATTCTGAAATTGTCCCCCTAACAAGCAAAATCGCCCCCCAATTTCAACAATCGTTACAATCGCCCCTCTCAAGGTCCAAATCGCCCCCGTTGAAGCACTATGGTGTAGCGCAAATCAGTTCTGTCGGCAGCATTTTTCGTTAATACGACGATTATTACCGATGAATAAGCTATATTGCCCTTTGTTATGCCAGATAATTACTGGTAATTTTTATTCGTGCCTTGTTGTGACAATTTAAGCAAGATTCGTGATTTAGTGATTGAAAAGTTTAGGGAAAGTGTGCGAATTACAGTAATATGCAGCAGAAGCATAGATGCACGCAAAGGGGGACACGGTGCCATGACCCCCGTTTTGGCCCTGTAAAAAGATGCTACAACATGAATTTCAGTCTTTCTCAAGTCAATATTGACTGCTGCCCCCTTTTATTTATTCTTCTGCTTTTAGACAAAAGCTGCGATATTTTTGCGTTGTCCATAGTGATTGCACTCTCTGCATGGTCTTTTTCCATACAAAAGACTGCCAAAATGAGTGTTTTTTTATGTCAAAATTGTAAAAATTTGTTGGCAGACCTCCAGTGCCTCCGGAGGCTGGGGGCTTCACCCCCAGACCCCGGTTATTGCCCCTCCCCCCCTCCTCTCTTGAATTGCCAATTTTCATCCCCCCATGTATCGAAAATTGATCAATTTTGCTAAATTATCCCCCATACCTCAACATGGATTTGCACTCCTGCGGGCGAGCTATATGATTCGGCTTGTGTTTCATTCCAACAATGCATACAGTGGATAATTAGTAACTCGCTATTTTTTATGTGCTTCAAAAATTATACTTTTTCAAAAATATTTCGTTTAAATTTGAAAAAATGTGGCGAGTGAAGCCATTTTTGTGACTGGATGTAGCTGAATTCGGACTAGAGTCAAACAAAGCTAAATTCAAGTTACTGACCGCTCAAGCGTAGTCACAGTGAAATCAGTTGGGGGAAACTATTATTAAATACTCAAGTTGCGCAGCAATTCGCGGAAAGAAGTTTTTACGTTACGAAAAAGTAAAATGAATCTCAGGAAAAGTAAAATAACCTAGTGATAAAAATAGTTTCAAAACTTAGGAAAATGCGAAAGTCATAACTAACCGTAAGATGTACCAAGTATCAAGCTTACACAGCTAAAAAATTCGAATGCAATTTACAAATCTGATTCAAGTTTGGAGAAAATAAAACGCCAACGACACTGTTTTGTTTTTGATGGGTTTGCGCCCTCATGCGTTTATATGCAAATTGAACGACCGGACGTTAGCTCAGTTGTTAAGCGAACAGACTAACGGTGCCGGAGGTTTGGGGTTCGATTCTCGAACCACGCAAATCGGCACAGTGTCGCCAACGAATCGCCACCGCTGCGACGATACTTCGGAGCTGTGTAGCTCAGACGCTAAGCTGCGGAGATGGTCCCGCCACTCGTTACACGCTTCGGCGTAATCTCGCGAATATAATGAAGGTTTGATTTTGAATATTACTTAACACTAGTGGAAGCTTGTTAATGGCATGACAACGATGTTGTTGCAGCGGCTGCTCATAAAATCATGCACTTACAGGTTTGTTTAACTTTTTCACAGCTTCCGACAACGCTGTGATTCCGGTCAGTGTAAGATCGTCGTCGTTGTTGCTTCCAATATAAAGACTTTCCACATTATGAACGGATGACGACATTTGCACGAAGCCGTCATCACCCATGTTGCAGCCAAGCATGCCAAGTTCTGTCATCTGCAAATTACAACAAAAACTGATTATAGATGATGAACATCAAAATTAATACCGGTATAAAAGCGCGTTTACCGATACGCGACAGGCGGCACCGCGACACGCGACAAGATTTTTCGCACCTTGTTTGTTTTATTTTACTGTTCACCAATCACGCAAAAACCTGCAAAATCCTTCAACATTTACTTACATTATAATTTTAGTCGCGTGTCGCGTATCGGTAAACGCGCCTTATGGAAGAAAAGTAAAACCACAGTGAATCTCAAAACTCTAACTCCGTTAGTCTTTTATTAGCTTTTAGTTTGTGACGATATAATTACATTACATATTTTGACCTGTTGCCTGGGTTACGCAATAACTTGTAGTTAGGATGCTAAAAGCAGGGTGAAGCGTAGCGAAATTTATTTCCAAAAAATATCATTAATTTTTCCAAACCCAACGCAAAAAAACTTTCCAGTTTTGACGTCATAATTTGACTGCTTTGACGCCATAATATGACGGAGTTGAAATGGATTTTTTTGATTTTTTCAAAACCGAGAAAGTTTTGTTAAAAATTGTTTTCTGCCTTGGGTTTAGAAAAACTAATGCTCTTTTTCGCAAAATAAATTTCGTTAGGCTTCACCCAGCCTTTTTTACCCCATCTTACCAAAAATCAAAATAAACTATAGTATCTCAAAATGTAGGTATAATAACTACTGTAAATTGAAACATTATTTCCCCAGTTCCGCTCTTTTAATGCTCCACTACTCGATAATTTATCCTCAAATTTTATACGGAATTATACTTTGGGGCTCAACGTATACATCGCACCTTAATAAGCTGCAATTGCTACAAAACAAAGCTGTGCGTGCGATTTGTTCGTTAAATTGGCGCGAGCATGTGGCACCGTGTTTTGATCGTCTAAAGCAGGAGCGTGCAAACTGCGGCCCGCGTTGGAAAAGTAAAAACCGCAAATGGTTGCGGTTTTTACTAGACTGCGGCCCGCGAACGTTTCGCAAGTTTTTTAAGGTGTGCGATAAAATTAATGTCACAAATAAAGCGTTTGAAACACAATACTGTCGTGCAAATCAAAAACATGGTAGGTTAAGTCCACTTTTTTGATTTTTTGTACTCAAGAAAAAAGAAACGATGATGCATCTTCCCACTAACTTTGGGAAGAAAAAGCCACAAGCAAAAACAAATGGCCTACAACAGTCAAAGGTGCCAGTTTTCCAAGCTTTATTTTCGCATTTAAACGAAACAAAGCGCAGTAGGCTACATAGCTGTTAACGGGCGGAAGATGTTGTGCCCGACCCGAACCCGATTTTTTTAGCCCGAAGCCGAAATCGAATTTACCGACCAATCTGAGCCCGATTTAAACCCGATATCAAAAATATCATAGCAAATTTTAAGATCTTGTAATAAAAAAAAAGAACCAGGTTTACCCATTCACAGTCGCACTAGTTACGGACAGCAATGATTATTACAGTCAAGAACACGGAATTAAGCAGTATACGCACTGAATAATACCCTTAACTTTTTTGTATTTAAGATTTAACTATGGCGTCCGGCCCGATTGAAGCCCGACAGTTGTTTAAAATTCAAGCTCGACCCGACCCGAAAAGCCCGAGCCCGATTGACAACTACGGCGCAGTAGGTCCGTTGACTTACTGAAAAATGAATTTTCTTCTTCATGCCAACTTACTGTTTGCTAAAAGGTAAAAAAATGTGACTTAAAAATTTGCACCAAAATGAAGGGTAAGTATTCAGTATTTCGCAAAAAATTGAGCAAAATCCGTTGAGATTTTTGTTTTAATTTGTAAAAGTCAGCTTACGCTACAAGCCCTTTTCTAGAAAAATTGAATCTTCATTATCGTCGTGGTATTACACCGAAGCTTGTAAAGAGTGGCGGGTACCCATCTTCACGGTTGAGCGCTTGGAAAACACAGCTTCAAATTCCGAAGAAGCGTTGACGTCGCTTTGTTCAATTTATCCGGCTCGAGGATCGAACCCGAAACCTTCCGCGCAGACGGCAATGTCTTTTACCACTGCGCCAAATTCTCAAAATTTTCTCTTTGGACTTTGTGTAGTTTGCCAAAGCTAGAGTAATTTTCTTCATAGTGGCTGGACGTTTTGACAGCATACAGTAGATTCAGCTTTCGTTATCAGCATAGATTCAACTGTCATGAAATCATGATCCCTTACTGCTTACTTTTACTGCGTAGGTTTTTTACTGCTATGTTAGCATACACTGCTGAAGATGACAGCTAAAGTTATGTTGTCAAACATCCAGTTACCGCTATGAAAAAAATTACTATGAAGATAATTAAGGTGCGGCCCGCAGAATATTGCGTTTGTTGCTATTTGGCCCGGTTTCAAAAAAGTTTGCACACCCCTGGTCTAAAGCATTTTAAAAGTAAGAGATGTCACGGCCAAAATGAAAATAGCGAAATTTGTTCACCAATCTGTTAACCGCTGCCTTCCACAATATTTTCAAATCTGTTTTCACAAGGTTTCATTGGCACACAAACGTTCTACTAGGTCTTCCTTTATAGTGATGATTTAGCAGTCCCTCTGTTTCTAACAAGCCGTAGGCAAAAGTTCATCAAGTACCGGGGGTCAAAGGTTTGGAATTCGATACCAACTGCTATTCAACGTATAAAAGTTTACGCAAACATATCGCGAGCAAATATTGGTTGCATGTAAATATTAAGCTACTAGATTCTTCGGTAGTTCTTTCTCTTAATTAGCCACATGCTAAAAAAATAAAAAACGATGTGGCGATCTTATTGCTGCTGCTAATATGCGGATTGAATGTGAGCATCATTCTGCTCATGAAAGCAATCAAAAGGTAGTCGTTTGACTAGAAGACTTCACGTCTCTTCACGATTTCCTGATATTGCAAGTAAATGAGCTTTAGTTGTACAGTATGTTTACATTAAATCTATTGTATTTTCTTTTTTTAAGTTTTTCTGAGTGCTTGATAGTTGTAATATAAAAATAAATTTGTCTGTCTGTCTGTTTGAATTCTAGTTATTACAGTTTTGAACTACCTAACATACTGCTGATGATGACAGCTGAATCCATGTTGTCGAAACGTCCAGTTTTGAGATTTACTGTAGCTTTACTTTTCCACCTTAAGCTATTTTCGTCCCATATTACCGGTATGTATGATTGTGATGAGTGAGCGGCAATTATTGCGAGCTGGTAATAGTGGGCATGAACTTATTCCTACTCCAAAGTAAAGTAGATATAACTTCAGCTGCGATTCATCATTGTATGTAGTGTTAAATTGCACATTTATCCTCCTACCACGAAAAAGTGATCAAACTGATATGAAAAGCTCGCTTAGGATTTACCGGCCTCCTGTCTATCTCAGCAACATGAGGGAAACAGCAAGATGGGAGTGCAACTTGCTGGCTTGTTCTCCGCATTGTCCCTTAGGTGCTGAGCGTCAAGCAGGGAAGCTGTGAATAGCAATTTTACAGTCATTGGTTTGAGCGACTTGGAATCAAACCCAAGTTTTCAGCTCCAGAGGCAGACGCTCTTCCCACTCGGCCGTCTGAGCGGTTAAAGTAAAATGGTATAAATACATGTCGTTGAAATAATTATACCATGGTCAACTTTTTTCAGAAATTATGCAATAAAATTTTCAATTTATACAACGCGACTGCGTCGTCAAACTTTAAGAAAAAAACAGCTTAAAAATTGCAGTCGTATATCAGAATCCAAACGCATTATGCTGTACACGTCAGAGTCTCAGAGATGGAAACAGGTTGGGTCGAGATTCTTCGACTGGCCGGTCAAGCCGGTCAAAAAAACGGTCAAATTCTCCTTTTTTGCAACTGAAATACACCTAAACACCAAATTTTCAAATTGTATTGAACTGAAAATTCAACAGTAATTGAGGGAGACTGCGAAGTGAGCTTGCGCTCTTCGAGTCAGCAGCCACCTGTTACATATGTCAAATGCGATCGGCTCCAGTCGCGAATCGAACCCGTCTCGTAGGATCTGTCACCTGCGCGCGGTGCCGCTAGGCCACGTCGCTGACAAACTGAAATATACATACCGATATGTGTTTCTCAAATATTTTATGAAAAACGGCATTAACAGATCACACTATGTGAAAACAAAAGTTTGTTTTCTGTTTACTTTCATTCAAATTCTTTTTTTATCGGATGGAATTTTACGTGTTCGATACATCTATATAGTGACAAAGTTAGCGTAAACTACGGTTTGTCATTATTACTGAACGCCGAACGTAAACCTTCAGTAAAAAAAAAAAGGTCGACCTGGCCGGTCAGTGACTGGTCAACCGGCGTAGATTTTGAATTTTACCGGTCGGGTCGGGTCGGGTTGAGAACATCTTGACCGGTTCCATCTCTGGTACACGTATTGATGTTGAAAAGTCAATGCAAAACCTTGATTGTGATTTTTTGCAGTTTTGAGAAAACTTAGTATTTAAAGCGTTTACATGAAAAAGTAAAACTAACTGTTCAATTAAAAGCTTGGTATGATCAAAATTTTCGTTTCTTTTTAAAATTCTTGAATTACCTACGGCATCAAAATTTTTCAAATGTTTCTCGTTTTGAAGTAATATCACATGCGAGTTTTTGCGTTAACAAACTCTAATCAGTGTTCATTTGAACCATAATACAAGGTTTCTCGTTATAATCTTGTAAAAACATAATATTACTTTAGCATTTAGAAAGCATTGCCGACGTCATTAAGCAACGTCAGGAAAAAAAGAACATGACATCATGCTGTATTGACGTTTTTGGCTATATGACGTCATAAAATGTAGGCAGCGTCTAAAGCACAGGCCCTGTTTCTATAATCAAAACGCTGTTGCACCGGACTGCTTGTTTGTTTCTTTACATGACGTTGGTGTCGCGCTAGTATGACGTTATGAGCAGTAACTTTAAACATCGAATTAGGGGTATTAGAGTACAGTTAGGGGGGAAGATTAGGGATAGGGTTAGAGACCTTAAGTTAATGTAACTTAATAGGGATTGGTTTGTACAAAAAGCAATTTCAAAAGAAAAAGGCCGACGGTGCTCTAGACCAGGGGTCGGCAACCCCTGGCACGCGTGCCAAAGGAGGCACGCTGGAAGGTTTTGCATGGCACGCGAAGCGATTCCATGCGCTAGCAAATTTTAAGCTCTTAAGATTTAACAAATTTACTTTTGAATCTATGAGCGAGTTTTAGTGCAGTGGGTTCAAAAGTCACTCAATTATCGAGGTATTTCTTGGTAGATAGGACATCTACCGACGTGAAGACCTATTTTTTTTGGTCTGCACTGATATTTTCAGAGGAAAATAGGGCAACCGTGTGGCACGCGGAGAAGTTTCTATCTTGGCACAATCAAAAAATGGCGCGCTGCGCTTAAGAGGTTGCCGACCCCTGCTATAGACACTGCCTAAAATGTATCATAATTTACAAATTTGAGTTGCAGTAAAAATCGATACGTGGAAAAGAATCACATCGATATTTCAAAAAATTAACTGTAACTTTTCAGAAAAAAATATATTTCCCAACTAGCCCTAAGTTACATATTAAATTTTCTATGATTGTTTCAAAGCATTCCATTTTTAGTAGATTGCTGCGAGAAATTTACTGCGATGTAAGGGCGGCCGAATATGAGTTTCACACCAAACATTGGTGGACCAGGAGAGCTATGAGGTTCATGACCATTTTTGATTTTGTCAAAGCAAAAAGGCATCACAAGTAGTTTAATCGAAGCCATCACAATACAGAAAAATGATACAAGCACTAAAGAAACGTAAATTCTCTCAGCAATATTCACTTAACACAGGGGTGGCCAACCTGTGGCGCATGCGCGATACGTGGCGCATTGGCTACTTAGAAGTAGCGCATTGCACCTTTTTGATGACAAGCCACTTCTACTCACTAATTTTTTTTTATTTGCCCTCCACCGATATTTTTCTGTGGAAAACTGAACATCTGAGGGCGTGAAGATATTTTTATATTTTTTGCTCTCCACCAACATTGTCAGTGGAAAACAGGACGTCGGAGGGCATAGGCGCACGCAGGGGAGCCACGGTGCCATGCCCCCCTTTGGCCCTGTAATAAGGTGCTAAAACCTAACTTTCAGTCTATAATTTCTCAAACTAATAATGGTTGTAGCCTCCTTTCACTTATTTCAGCCAAGCTTCTGCTTTTAGACATAAGCTACGAAAATATTTTTGCTTTGTCCGTAGTGACTGCACGCCCTTTTTCGACAACAAAAGTGTGCTAAAATGAGTGTTTTTTACGTGAAAACCGGAAAAATTCGTTGGCGGCTGGGATTTCACCCCCAGATCCCCGGTTGTGGCCTCCTTTGCCAAATCCTGGGTGCGCCCCTGCCTGAGGGCGTGAAGTGAAGATTTTTTTTTTGTTCTTCATCGATATTGCACGCCCTTGTTTTAAAGAAATAGATGCTTGATGTGGCGCATCTAAATTAAGGGTGAAAAATATAGGTGCATGAAATCAAAAGATTGGTGAAAAATATAGGCGCATGAAATCGCATGAAATCAAAACTTAACTCGTTTCACCCTCAACTGGAGATCATCGGAAATGGAGTAATTGCGAATAGTAGTTTTGTTACATTCACAATTACTCCATTTCTGATGAAGTCCAATATCAGCAAAACGCTTTAAGTGGATATTGCTGAGTGAATTTACGTTTCTTGGTATCGTTTTTCAGTATTATGATGGCTTCGATTAAATTACTTGTGATGTCTTTTTGTTTTGTCAATTTCATTTTCGTTTCTCACCTCGCGGTTGACGGATGGCCTATTGCCTACTTTCGGGTGCTTCTCTGATTTTTGATTTGATTTTTGTAGCAACCAGTTACCATTGAATGAAATGAATGCCAACACTCTAGGTCAAGCTTGCACAATTTGAAAAGTTATTTGGACCATATTGATAGCAGAACACTTGGCAAGGGTTACAGGAGAATTATTTTTGCATTAATTAACGAAATATCAGGTTGTTTCGGGCGCTTGTTAACCACTAAGATGAGGTTTTGCCATGACTAACTAGAACTTGTTTTATTTTGAAACTAATTTATATTTTACCATTTTTATTTCAGGCTCCCCACCAGCCTTGCTGATGAGCGCTAAGCTGAGTAACTGTGCACGGATACCACTGTTTGAGTCTGTTTTAATCTGACCAAGTATCAAACCCAGCCTTCCAACTGCAAAAGCTCCATGTATTGAAATCACTTCCGGTTTATTGTAGTTGAATCACATTTTGTCGTACCAGAAAATTAATGCAAACTTATGAATCAAAGCCAAATTTTCATATTACTCGCCGTATTACGCCATAGCGTGTAACAAAAGGCGGGGCCCGTTTCCGTGATTTTGTTTTGATTTTCATTTTGCTTTGATTCATGACAAACATTAGTTCTGTTTGTAGGTTTGAAATAGGCAGCTAAAATTAGCTTCAAATTAAGCGTCTTGTCATGACAGATGTTTCATGGGCTCAAGTAAATCAAGTTCAAGTAAATACACAGGAGTTCCACGAGTTTCTCGAATGCTTCATTGGATTCCGCTCCAAAATCTTCATTATCACGGGTGGCTGCTGACTCGAAGAGCGCAAGCTCACTTCGCAGTCTCCCTTAATTACTGTTAACGGGTGGCTGCTGACTCGAAGAGCGCAAGCTCACTTCGCAGTCTCCCTTAATTACTGTTAACGGGTGGCTGCTGACTCGAAGAGCGCAAGCTCACTTCGCAGTCTCCCTCAATTAATGTTGAACCTTCAGTTCAATATGATTTGAAAATTACCTCAGTAATTTAATTTAATTTATACCCGCCGCATCACGCCGAGGCGTGTAACGAGTTGCGGCTTAACGCCTGGGCAACACAGCTCCGAAGAAACGTCGCAACGGTGGCGAGCCGTTGGCGACACTGTGTCGATTTGACCGGAACGGGAATCAAACCCCGGACCTCCCGCACCGATAGCGTGCGCTTAGCAACTGAGCTAACGGCCGGTCTGGATTCCGCTCTTCTACTCTACAGTAGGAAGTTTCGACAAAAAAACAACAATATTTGTCTGAAATGCTCTGAATGGTGAATATAGTCAAGTCATGGCGAAAAAATTCCAAGAAAAATTCCATGACGAAAATATATAGGCTACTGGCAAAATATCAACAAAATTTTCTACTCTGCAGCTGACTCGAAGTTATATAATTTAATTTATATTTGTGTTTCCCAAACTTTCGCCATCGTTTTAGCGCGAGTATGTACGAAGTTAATTGCGTGCAAAATGAGCGGACACAACCGGTCCCCCAAGTTTCAAAAAATAAACCGGCAGAATAGGGTCAAGATGGGATGCTGCGTATACTAATTATAAACGTATTGGTTCAACCTAGACTTAGAATCAAACCCGAGTCTACTGCTTCAGAGGCAGACGGACCATTCACAGGGCCAAGGGTGACCAACCCGAGGCTCACGAGCTGCATATGCGGCTCTTAGCTCAGTTTCGTGCGGCTCTTTTTCACATGCTTTTCTTCTATCAACAGCCTGGTTCTGTAAATATGTTGCGTTTGGCAGCGCATACCGTGCATTATCACGTCATAAATAATCGCTTTGTGAAGAGAATTACCACGAGGCGTGTAACGAGTGGCGGGGTCCAGCTAACCAGCTTTGCGCCTAGTCGACACAGCTTCGAAGTCCACAAACATCGCAGCGATTGTGACACTGTGTCCGCTTTGACCGGCCCAGGCAGCGAACCCCAGACTGCCCGCACCGATAGCGATGTCGTTACCAACTGAGCTAACCGGCCGGTATACTACTATTTCAGCTAAGCTAAAGTATGTGTATCAATATGAGGTTTGGTGATGCGATCATTATTCCTTGTGTATGATATGGCTCTTTGCTGAGGCACAGAAAGAAATGTGGCTCTTAGCACCTGAATAGTTGGCCACCCTGCACTAGGCCGTCTGTGCTGATCATAATTGTCAGTCTTCACGGAAATGTAGCCGATTGTATGCCCACAAAATTGTTTGACGAGGAATTCATTATTCCGAAAATAATACGGGGTGTTAATAAACCCATCGTAATATTTAGTACGCAGGCAGTAAGCTAATTGAGCGCACTGAGCAAACTTTAATACGGCTGCGCTGCTTTTCGGCCTCTGTATTAATATTCGTATTGCTTTATGGTTATGGCTGCGCTTTTTTCTTTTTTTATTTTGTTGTACCCTACAAGCTTTTGCTGCAATTGGAAAAGAGGCTCCGTACAATAAGCCCAGAGACCTACCTATACTGTTAATATGCACCTGGCCATAATCGCGAAAAAACTCTTTTATTAAAAAAGAAACCGCGCACAGTTGTAACTTGGTTTTATATTGGTTAAACAAATGCATCATGGAAGATGACCTGGCTGAGCATCGAACCTACGAAGCCCGATGCACCAACCATTCAGTCAACTCCGTGTACAGTACAAGGCAAGGTATAGAGGACAATCTCGACATCTCTATGACGTCATTGTAATAACTGAGAGGTGACGTGATCACTGGTAGCGAAGCCAGTGCTTTCACAGTTGAACATTGCGTTGCACAAATTTATTTTGATACGATTTTTCCTAATGACAGTGAAAGATAAAATGCAAGTTAGTGACGTGTTTAAAATTTCCAATTGGGAACCGCTGTCCAACAAATGAAGATAAGCGGATTTGCGAAAAACCTTACATACACGTCAGTATTTTCGAGAATAACGAAAAACTATTATGAGTTTTAAATTTTGTATTACCCGTGTACTAATGTCGATATCGAACTTCTATTTTGTGATGTTCTTTAAAGTACCCAAGGATACGCCACGCACTGAGGACAGTATAAGTAAAAATCACGTCAAGAATTTTAGAAAAATCGGAAATGAAGAGGGATTAAAACTGGTACGGCGGGATTAAGCTCTCCCTGCCCTCACTTTTCTACACCTTTGACAATAAAACACTTCGTAGTTACTATATTTTTAAAAAAATCATTGGCTGTTGATGGGCTTTTCTTTTCCGTAGGCCAAGGGCTGCAGCCCCGTCATCCCGCGCTTTGTTCCGGCCCTGGGTAAAGTAAGCAGAGAGGCTCGTTGCAGCCATCACATTTTGCTACCACATGTGCCAAGTAACTTACGTGTTAGACGCCAATATTTCAAACTAGTTTTCAAAAAACTTTGGGAACAACAAAGTTCAATCACGTGCGATAAAACATATACAGTAAGTTGATTCAAAATGAAAAAATGCAATGACAATATTTTTTCGAATCTTATTTACAATTACTACTTTTTCAATGAATTCTACTTTGGACACTTTTAAAATGACGTCAGATCCTAAAAATAATAGCATTTTAAAAAAATGCGCTCTTTGCGTCAAAAATACTCGTAACTGTGATTTAACGTCATTCTCATCTAATAAGTCAGCGCGCGTTGAGAACCTACAATTTGAGTAGAGGCTAAGGTTCTTATATACAGGACACTAGGCACAAATGGATGAAAAAAAATCAAAACCCTTCATTATACTCGCGGAATTACACCGAAGCTTGTAACGAGTGGTGGGATCCATCTCCGCGACTTAGCGCCTGAGCAACACAGCTCCGAAGGAACGTCGCAGCGGTGACGAGCTGTTGGCGACACTGTGCCGATCTGACCGACCCGGGATTTGAACCCCAAACCTCCCGCACCGATAGCGCGTGCGCTATGCAGCTGAGCTAACGGCAACAAAGTCAACAAAGTCAAAATTTTGCATAAAATCAATCCACCATCGATCAATCAACAGCTCAATCACGCCTGTACAAGTTCCATTAGAATTCAAAAAAGCAATTATTCTTCCTCTTCTATAAAATTCTACTCTGGATCCAAATGTCCTTGATAATTACAAACCAATACTACATCTGTAATTTTGGTCAAAGGTTTTGGAAAAAGTATCAGTTCAACTAAATGAGCACTTACTGATTAATAATTTACAAGATCAATTTCAATCTGTTTGTAGAACTGGTTTTTCTACGGAAACTGCATTAATCAAAATCACTGATCAAATTCTTCAAGCCCTTGACACCAAAACTTTTACTGCACTGATAATGGTTGATATGTTTTCTGCTTTTGACACTGTGGATCACAATATTTTACTGGACAGGCTTTCATGTTGAGTTGGTACAAAAAATTCTGCACTTGCTTGGTTTCAGTCATATTTATGTAATCGTAGACGATATCGTGTCGTACTCTTTTGAATTATCTTCTGGCGTATCTCAAGGCTCAGTGCTTGCTTCATTTTTATCTAATCTGTACATGAAACCACTTGGACATCAGAGGCGTATCCAGGAAAGCCTCGCCTATGAAATATAAGCTGATATATATCGACCCCCCCTATGAAATATAAGCTGTCATATATATCTGCAGTCAGAGAAACAGTGGAAACAGAACATCTGAAGACACGTACTTGACCTTTTTTTCTTTTGATCTTCACTTGATTTCGGGGGGTAGATTGGACGTCGGAAGACGTGAAGACCTTTTTTTTTGGTCTTCACCGATATTTTCAATGAAAACGTGTAAATAGGAAGTTGCGGCCCCCCCTTTTCAAATTTCTTGGCACGCCCCTGGACATATAATTAATCAGCTTTGGATTTAATTACCACTTCTTATACGCTGATGATGTGCAAATTTATTTTACATTTAACGCTGGTGCCAAATCTAATGTATTTACAAATCGTTTGTGAGCAGTTGAAAATTGGTTAAGTCTCAACAAATTGAAACTTAACAAGAGTAAAACTCAGTGAATTGTATTTAATTGCCAAGTATACAAATTTGCTGAAGATGTATTCGGAAATAATTTTTGTGATATTAGTGCTTTAAGAGGTGTTAAAAATTTAGGTGCTCTTGATTGTAATATGTCTATGGAAGAACAAATCAAATCTACTGTCAAAAAATGGCATTTCCAAAATCGTAATGTTGGCATAATCAGGCACTATATTATAATGAAAAAAGTTGTAAAATGTTGGTAAATAATCTTATTATCTTCCACATCGACTATTGTAATGCCTTGTTTTACGGTTTGCCTGATTGTCTATTGTACAAATTGCACAGAGTTCAAAATACTGCTGCTAGACTGGTATCCTGCATTCGCAAATTTGCCAATGCTATTCCCATTTTAATGAATTTACATAGGTTGTCTGTTCAGTATCGGCTTAAATTCAAAATGCTATTGCGATAATGTATAAAGTGGTAAATGGCAGTTCCTCTTCATATCTTGCTAATCTGGTTTCACAACATGTTCCCTCTCGTTATTTGCGGTCTAGCGAAGCGAATCTTTTTGTTGCACCTTGTACTTTTTCAAAATTTGTTGATCGAAGATTTAGTGTTTGTGGACCTTTACTTTGAAATAATTTGCCAACTGATATCAAATGTGCTGAAACTTTATCTCAAATTAAAACACTTTGATCTTTTTCTGTGATTTTTGAAATTATTTTTGAAACGTTGCTGACAATATTATACCCTATCAAACCGCTATTTGCTCTCACGGTAAACCGACCGTTAGTGTTTGTAGAAAGTGTGGAATTTATTACGGTATTAATTTGTTCTTTGTCGCTCCATGTTTATTCTTAGCCGCACTGTAAACATTTTTTGCCAATTTAAATTAATGCCGGGACCATTTTTTCAATTTTGTCATCGCAATTTCATATTCATGTCCGCTGTATTTAGTTATGTTGTCTCTCACTGTTACGTTAGGTTTTTCGCTATTTTTGTCAAGCGCTTCTGACCTGCCGTTTAAAAAGAGCGCTATGGAATTCTTATTATTATTATAAAGTCAAAACTTGTCAAAATTGTCTTCATCAAAAATTTCCTCGCAAAAATGAAAAAAAAACTTCTCTTTCTTTTACATTTTTTGAATTTTTGAGCTGATTTTATTCTACTTAATTGCTAAAATAGTTGCAATAGTAAAAATGCGTGCGCTAATTGAAAAAGAAATATCATTTATTCACCGGCCGTTAGCTCAGTTGCTAAGCACACAGGCTATCGGTGCGGGAGGTCTGGGGCTTGATTCCCGGGTCGGTCAAATCGACACAATGTCGCCAACGGCTCGCCACCGCTACGACGTTTCTGCGAAGCTGTGTGGCCCATCAGACGCTAAGTCGCGGAGATGGATTCCGCCACTCGTTACACGCTTCGGCGTATTAACGCCGGTATATGAAGATTTGATCTGATTTGACAGCACTTACAGTATTATGCATGAAATATTCCCAGTAATTATACTTAGTGGTTTTCGTTAGAAACGTCCATGATCACAGACAAACTGTTAGTGTTGTACAGTACAGTTGCGATAACAACGCATTTTTGTATTACAAACTATAAATTGATAGTCGATAGGCTACCACCAGTTCACACAATGACTCGTTAAGGTTTTAACGTTATGCGTCGCTTTGTTGCATTAGCTTCAGTAATTGAGAAAATGGGCTGCGTAGGGCAGGCTACCTTCTTCTCATGTAAATTGCGGATTATAAAACATTTTTAACGAAAAAAAGTGCAACAAGAAATAAATAATAGTCGAAAGCGGTTAGGTCAAAATAAAGTCAAAACTTTGCTAAAGTATAGTCAAAAATAATTTTTTTCGGTCAAAAAAATTGCCCTAGTTATAAGGTTACAACACTCAGTGTTTATGCCATTTTTTATCTTTTAGATAACACCGTTTTTATGCCATTTTTCGCCTAATTTCCAACTTTTTTATCTTTTATTGCTTCCATTGGAATAGATTTACTACCTGCAAGCAACATCAAAGTGTTTATGTGCTAAATACAAAGCCCACAAAGTTTCCAATCTTCCAAATCATCCAATGCTACGCCTGTGCAAGTAGTGCGCAATGATAATTATCATGCATTAATAAAAGTAGCTGAATTGGCTGGCTCCTTTGCGGTGGAATGATGATTTTGAAAGTCTTAACGTACAGTATGTAGGAGAAAATCTGCTCTTCTGGTAGGTTGGTAGTAAATCACTGCAACCGAGTGGTTACAAAGCCGTGTCTCGTCGAAAGACTCGCCGCCAACATTGGGCTGGCGACAAGTCACTAGTCGATACTGGAGTGGGTTTAAATCGCGCTTCTAATCAGATTTGTGTGATTTCGTTTATACATGTTTTAGTCTAACATATAGTTCATTGGGTTGAAGTTTAACTCATTGATTGAAATTTTTTAACGTAACCATTTCAGTTGAAAAGTGCGCTTAATGGCTATCCACAAGCGGCAAATAAGAACGTTAAGTAACAAACTGATATATAATCGGTGAGTGTCGTTAACGTGTTGATGGTATTTCATTCTAATTTAGTCAAAATCATTAAAGCAATAAACGTGTATATCAATGAACAGTTAATTTGCTAATCTGGCGCTAAAAACACTGATAAAAAAACAACGTTTCGATAGTATAAACTACCTGCCTTCGATCAGGGTACAAAAAGACTTGTTCTAAACACGTGACTTTGTTGTATTTAAAATGCTGACTCGTCTTTATTGCTTTTTTGTACTTTGATCGACGGCATTAGTTTATACTGTCGAAACGTTGGTTTTTTATCGGTGTTTTTAGCGCCAGATTAGCAAATTAACTGTTCTTAACATTTACTGGCCGCATCAAAATATGAGTATATCAATGATCATTTTTCTGCAGTTTGGTACCGAAAATTAGCTTAAAATTGTTGAAATTTATTTAAAACTTACATCTCTGCCATGGTGTACAAAGTATGCTATGATAGCGTTATAAATTTATATTTTGATCCTTTTGCAAGATCAATTCAAAACTTTTCAAATTTGTACCCAAGCTTCATCAGGGGCATGTTGTAGGGGGCCAAAACTAGTCCAGGCTTATCCATTTAGAAATAGACGCAAATGCACAATCGACAACTCAAAAGATGACAAACGTGAGAATTAAAAAAAAATCACGAGTACAGATTTGTTCAGAGCCGAGTTAAACGCCAATCACTCAATAAATAGATTGAGCTTATTTTTTAAAAAAATCAAGAAGTCAGTGGTTTGGAGCAAACAATTTGCGCAGCACTTGCGACAACGCTGCAATTTCCGTCAGTGTAAGATGGTTGTCGTTATTGCAACCAATATAAAGCCTTTCCACATTGTGGATGGATGACGAAATTTGGACGAAGCCGCCATCACCCATTTTACAGTTGCTCACATTAAAAGCCATTCCATCCACAAATAACAAAACCGCTTTACGTTTAAAGCGGAACGTTTATGAATTGGCACATTTACAGTGACAAAATAACATATCGAAAATCAGACCATGAAAAAATTAGTAAAGATGATTTTTTAACTTTCAAAATCTACTTCAGCGATCAAAAATGACGAACTGGTTAGTTTTATCAACATCTATTATCAATGCCGATGCTATTATCAACATGCCTGCTTTTGTGAACACCAACAATTCTTAAATCTCCACCTTTACGATAAATAATCCGCACGTACTTTAGGTGCAGCCTAACCAAAAATGTTCACATCTTTTCACACAAAATACTGTATGTATTAGGATATCCATGGCAGAGCAAATTTCTGCTGAGGCACCTCTGGTTAAGAGTCATTGATCTGAAGGTCCAAACCCCGAAAATACGCGATGAATTAATAAATGTTTGTTTATTGAACTGAATGAAACAGGTTTCTCACTTTTATATTGCCCCAGGTCCATTAAACCTTTAATACGGCTCTGAAAGCTGCACTAAACATAGATTAAGAGCAGGAGCAAGCTTGGGTGAGCAAGTATGAAGAACGTGGAGTGTCCAGTCACTAGCATCCGTCTCCCCGCGTCGCAGCCAGAATTCAATGGAAAGCCAAACAGATAGAGTCGATGCCAACGCATATGTGGGAATTGCCGGCAATGTTTGACCTTACGTCTACATGCTTTGCTTTGCTTTTTATGATTTTTTTCTCAGAGTTTGCTTCTTGCTTGGCCTTGGCTGAATGAGATCGATAAGCGAGGCAGCGGGGCCGAAGCTAGCCTCCATATTTTTTTTTTTTTGGGGGGGGGGCTGAATATATTTTTTGGGGGGAGCTAAAAAATCAACCCAAATTTTTTCTATATTTTTGGGGGGGGCTAAAAAATCAACCCAAATTTTTTCTGATTTCGTATCTTTATTGCTACCCAAGCCAGAACAGATCAATATTTTGGTCAAGTAAAAAGTTACGCAGAACGAACTTGCTCGCGGGAACGAAAAACGCTAGTAATAAACTTGCACCGATGAACTGGTAATACTCTCACAAGTCAAAACTTACAACAATCCTAAGCGAAAATAAAATGATAGAGAGAACTAAAATGTATCAACCAGATAAGAGCAGAAAACAACAACAACAACAAAAAAACGGGCCTGACAGCGAAGTTGAACCATGATTGAACAGCGTAGCAGCGTAATCTCCAATTGCGGTTGCTTATAACCAGCGGGTGTGTTTTCATAATGCAAACTTCGTTAGCTGCGTTTAGGTGCAATTGCACAACACTCAGACATCAGTCTGTTCAACGGTGAAAACTGAAACCCTTTCTGCTTTTAAACTTAGTATTAGGAATCAGGATGTGAATCAGACATTTGTCTAGAGATTTAAACTTAACATCGATTGAAGCACCTATCTTGAAAAAATATATAAACCATTGGATTTATATACAGTATATACCGTCATTATTTTTCGGCGTAGATATTTTTGAGGGGGTCGAAACAAAATCTTGGGAAGGGGGCTAAGCCCCATTTGCCCCCCGGTGGTTACGGCCCCGCAAGGCAGCAAGTTAAAAAATACGAGATTCAATAAACTTTTACAACTCAATACACAGTGCAATCAAATCAGTTGGACTTCATAGTTTTACTAAACCCCAAAAACATTCATTGTTTTGCTACTGCAAACCGGAACAAACACAATAATTAAAATTTTGTTATAATCTTGCACTATAATAAATGCTTACCATGAAAATAAATTTAGATCAGTGTGGTCCAACTGCAGGCACGCGGATCAATTAAGGCCCGCGAAGTAATTTTCTTGGCCCGCAACGAGTTGCGGCGATTTGCTCGTTTAGGTCTGAAAATATTTACTTAACCTTTGTTTTCTAGTTTTCGATTGCGTTTAGTTTTTTTTTTTTTATTTATTTAATTCTGAGCAGTCTGCACCGCTTCGCTTCATACCTTCTGTACTGTTTTATTCATCGAATTGCAACGGATCACATTTCAATTTGTTGCAATTGTAGGAGCAGAAGGTCGGATTCATGTCGGTAGCAAGAAGGATAAGCCTGGGCCAACAGACAAAATGATAAAACACACGACCACCACACGCTTGCTTAAAACTCGTATAGTCGGTCGTATATAGCAAAAAGGACCCCGTTACCGTTACTTCTGTACAATTTTTAAAAAGTAACGACGGTACCGGTACTAAAAAAGTACCGCGTCACCGATATCTCAAACATTTCAAACATTTTTGCCATATAACAACTTTGTTGTAGCAGGGTTTTGCGACCCCAAAATTTTATCACGCGACCCCATTTGAAGTCGCGACCCCTAATTTGAGAAGCACTAATATAGTCCTCCACGATCGCTTTTAATCTCCTTCACCTTACAGAAAAAAAAACAGCGACCGCTATTTTTTGCGGTTGATGGTTATATTTCATGCAAAGTAAGCTTATCATCATCAAATGACCGAGTTGTTAACGTTAGCGTCTCTGAAGCGAAAGTTTGGTGTTCAAATCCTGAGTCGGTCTCAGCGAACACAGCGTTGCCAACGGCTCACCACTGCTGCGCCATTTATTGGAAAGAAGCTGTGTTGCTCGACCACGTACATGGGCACCGCTAACTCGTTGCACGCTCAAAACGGTGCGTATAATGAAAAATTGATTTTATTCATTCATTCACGTATTTTATTCGTCCAACAGTTAAACAGTACAAATACTTGAAATACACAATAAGAAATAGTATAGGACTGGGAGACTGCGAAGGGAACTTCGGGTCATTTCATTCATTCATTCACGTATTTTATTCGTCCAACAGTTAAACAGTACAAATACTTGAAATACCCAACAAAAAATAGTATAGGACAGGGAGACTGCGAAGGGACCTTCTGGTCTTCGAGTGAAGCAGCCACCCTAAAAACTAACTGAACCCTTTAATGTTTCTTAAAGATAAGTATGTTCATTAAACAAACGACTAGGGCAGCTTTGACAAGATGACCATGACATGGTCTTTCACTGTCCTGTCAGCTTGAACATAATTATATCAATTCCGTCTTTTTTTTTTCCTTTTTTGAAAATAAGTAGTTAAATCTGATATGTGATGTACGGTATACTGCATATTTGAAACTGTAGTGAATCAACCAATGTGATTTTGTATTTTAATGCTGTTCAAGCTGGCGTATAAACAATTGTATTGTATTAATGCCTGTGGTATATCGCACCCCTTTCATAATGATAATAATGCGGTTAAGTTGTCATTTGACTACAAATACCAGATTTTGGGCAAAGTTTCTATCATAAATTTTAAAGTTCTAGGGGTGAAAATATGTCCACATTTCGGAACGTTGATCGTTTGCGGCAAGAAAAATGTAAAAACTCATTTCAATTTTCGCAAAGTTTTGTCGGTATTGCTAAAATCTGCAGGAACACAAGGAGCGCAAGGATCACAACAACTGCTCCTCGCAAGAGCAGAAGGACCGCTACGGGCACAATTGAGCGATCACTGGGGGTTAGTTAGACTAGGGTAGGCTTTAACCCCTAGTAATAACTTACTTGCGCCCCTAGCGGTTCTCGTGTTCTTGCGAGGGGCCTTAACCCCTGATAATAACTCACTTGCGCCCCTAGCAGTCCTTGTGCTCTTGCGAAGGGCGATCCTTGAGATCCACCAGGTTTTAGCAGCACCCAGATTTTTTGCGAAATTTACACATTTTCTTGCTGTCAATCAGGGTATAATCAAGGATGAAAAATAAAGCCGCCTAACTGCCTTGCATATACTGCTGATGATAACAACTAAATTTATGTTGTCGAAACGTCCAGTTTTGAGATTTACAGCGGCTTTATTTTTCCTCCTTAAGCTATTTTCGTCCCATATTTATTGTATTCCGAAGATATAATCAATTTTACAGAAAAAATACTGAAACAGCACTAAACAAAGCAATATTCGACTTCGGGACCAGTACTTTAGGTTATCAAAATTTATTAACAAAGTTTTCTTAAGAGCCCCTAGTCCACTTTTGAGGATACATGTCATTTGACCTACCAAGTAACTTTTATGCACTTATTGTCAAAATAATATTTTTCTACCACAATAAAAAGGATGAAATTATATTTTTATAACAAAAACGTTTGAAAAATTAATAGTTTTGCGATAAAATTTTTAAATTAGACTAGCCTCTCACTGAGACGGATCCTTGAACTCGAGGCCATTCTATTTTCACAAAAAAGCAGATAGAGTTGCCACACACGTTTTTTTTTTTTTTGTTTTCATTATTGCTTTGATGGTACTCGGAAGCAAAATTTATTTAAAACAAAGCGAGGAATGCTTAGTAAATGCAATTTCAAATATTTGTCACTTTTTGAAGACGCTAGTCACTAAAGGGTTAATGGTTTACATTTACAGTTAATTAAATAGGTGCCGTTCTTGCACGATAACCATGGATAATAATCTAAACAAATTGTGGGCTACTTTATTAACTAGTAATTAGCAAGTAATTCTTCAAATAAAGATCCTTCAATAATTTTTAAAATTTTTTCAAGTTGAATTTTCTTATTTCTGAAGGAGTCGAATTCATATTTTTACCCCTTTACATTTAATTGAGCGGTGCAATTTCGAAGATCTATACCTTGGTATGTGATAATTGAGACCACATGCTTGCATACGAGTTGCAATAGAGTGACAAGTATTAACGTTTGTAAATTAGTAGGTAACTTTTTGTTGAAATGACGATGGACGAATAGGGCAGTTTGAAGTTTAATCATGTCATCGAGTTTGAGGATACTCAGCGACTTATAACCTCTGTAGTTAGAGTGTCTCCAATGTATATCAGCTGGTAGTTTAACTGCTTTGTTTTGAAGGATACGAATAGAGTTAAGATGGGTTGAAAATGTTGAGGTCCAGATTGTGATGCAGTAGAGCAGATGGGAGTTAAACATCAAATCAAATCTTCATCATGCTCGTCGTATTACGCCGGCGTGTAACAAGTTGCGGGGCCCATCTCCGCGGCTTAGCGCCTGGGCAACACAGCTCCGAAGAAACGTCACAACGGTGCCGAGTCGTTGGCAACGCTGTGTCAATTTGACCGGCCCGGGAATCGAACCCCCGACCTCCCACACCGATAACGTGCGCTTAGCGACTGAGCTAACGGCCGGTTGGAGTTAAACATGGCATGATAAATTTGAGTTAATCCATTTTGAGGAAAAATTTTTTTGACTTTAAACATGATTCCTACAGAGCGAGAGAGTTTATTGCGAAAAAGTTGTATGTGGGACTTGAAGTTAAGGTCACTATCAATCTGTATTTCCACGTACTTCGCTGATTTGCAGAAACTGATCTTTTCATCCTTGTACTGTACAAAATATCATATTGCTATTAATTTGCAAGTTAAGTTTACTCGGTATTGACAGTGCCGTTGACGTTTGAGCGAGAATATTAGCTTTCATCCAGCGATAAACTGCATTCAGTTCAGTATTGATGTCATCGATCAATTTAGTTGGGCATAAAGCTCTAAAACTAAGACAAGTGCCATCTTCAAGCAGAATAGATGTAACTGATGTACAGTTGACCAAATCATTAATGTAAAGAAAAAACAGTAAGGACCTAGAGTGGAGCCCTGGAGTACCTAAATTTAATTTAGAAAAGATCCGCATGTTCAATTTCATTTAACGTTTTTACTTGGTAAATTTGATCTTTTTCACAAAGTGCCAAGTCAACGTCAACAGCAGTAGTTCATTTTGTTTTTGGCTTGCCAGAGAATATTCACAACAAAATAAACAACATTAAGTCAGGAAAAGGACATGCAGCGACAAAGCTACGAACGACAAATTTTAGATTTTTGTCTAATAATCATGTTGATCTATGGCAAGTAGTAACCCATCTTCTATAAACGTTGGCCCGCGGGCTATGTAAACAGCTTTTCATATTACATAATGCGTGAGTTTTTGAAAACTTAGTTGCTCGGAGTTATAAAATACACTGAAATGTGCTGACAAGTAACTGTGCCATGGATCTCCACAACAAGCGCACAAGATTTCTATTACGCGTTTGCAAGAGCGTAGGCTGTATATGATTGCAAGGTGATTTATGATCTATAATGAGGTGTGAGGGCCATTTGATTGAGTCTATACAAAAAAGCTCGTAAGCTTTCTTAAATGATTTTTGTTTAAAACAAACACACAAAGGTCATTGCCGCAAAGACAGAAAACAACAGAAGTTGGAAATGTGTGATTTGGTGTATTGGTGAATAGCGACCGGTGTGCAGTCAAAACATTGGGGTTTATTCCTGGCCGAGCAATATCAACATTGTGTAGTTTCCCCACCAAGCGTTTGGCACACACGTGGCTGGTAAGAAGGGTTTAGTCCATGCGTTGTACGTATTGAAGGTCTCACTTGAATGCATTAAACTATGCTCATAGATATTATTTCAGTCCAAAGTTGAATATTACGATTTATACAATGCAGTGTGCTACGCCTAATTGCAAAATCTGCTCAAAGACGTAACAAACTGCTTTTGTTGAAACTCGCTTCTTCTATTCAAGTTGTAAACAGGTGGAATAATCAAAATATTACAATTCAAAGATGGAACAGAGGAACGGAAGAAGAGAAGAATAGGTTTCTAAAAATTAACAAACTTATGAATACACTGGAAATTAATACGCGAACATAACAAACTTACCAACTTGTTGTGGCAGTCTAACTCTACTGCAATGAACAGCATAATATCACATTATAAAATTACTCTTACGACCTGAAATATAAACTTAAATACATCACAAACGATTAACGGACTCTTGCGAGCTAACATAATATAACTGTAACTTAAAACATTGAGCTGCTAACTCTGAAACGAATAATCGCAACTGACAAATTAAAAGGTTCTAGCAGTGCAATCAACTCGAAAACAAAGAATAACATTTGAAAATAAACACTTGGTTTGGGGCTTTACGAGTACGTTCATGGTTTTAAAGCAAATCGAATGACTTAAACAGAGTTAAAATCCTCAGAACATAGGTACGTGGTTCGAAACTTAGGATGTATGTTTAACGCAAATTCCTATACAAACTAAAAGATTTACGACGTAACATTCCTATACAAACTAAAAGATTTACGACGTAACACAGTGTGTGATTCAAGAGCCCACTGTCTAGTATTTTTACAAGAAGTCCGTAATAAAGGTTTACAAAGCTTAGGCATTGCCAGATTTTGATGAAGTCAGTTTTTCACATGTTGCAATTTGATATAATTTTATTAGTTTGCAACAGCAAGTCAGTGATTTCGACTTGAAACACTCCAGTCAGCAACTGCAAATTCAAAACGACTTTGTTTACAACAGTAACCTCTGGCTCTGAGTCCAAAACTGCAAGTCCGCAACGACAGCCTAGTCAAAATCCTCAACTGTATGTCATCATTCACCACCAGGGTTGCAGTCGAGACCACTTGCTTCGAGACCAAAACCGAGACCAATGATGGTTATTTTTGGAAACCTTTGGTTCGAGACCAGCAATAATCGTGACCAAAGCCGGCAATCATTCGGTCTCATAACTTAAAAATAAATCTATATGACCAAATTAAATCAATTTCTTTACTTTTTCAAAAAATTGCAATTGCATTTTAGATAAAAGCAATTCCCTGCATTTTTAGATATTTTAATTAACACAAGAATTCCCAGTATTTAGATATTTTGAATAACACCAGAATTCCCAGCACAAAAAAGTGTATGAGTTGTTATTGCCAAAAGATCGTCGAGCATTTCTCCCCGAATGATGATTGCAAATATGTGGCATCATATATGCGAATAAATCGCCTGAGTAAATCACTGTCATTTGAAATGCTATTCATAAATGCAACAACTGTTTGTAACTTCCATTAAAAATAAAAGCAATTTTTTCAATTGAAGAGCCCAGTTCTAAAAGTATCTAAGCCACATTTCATAAAAAATGAGTTAAAAAGTGAATATTGGTTGTTTATCATGCATTCTATTATGTCGAATAAAAATTTTGAAGAAAAAGTCTGCAAATCCTTTTTTGTGGAAGTCAATAATTCCCAACTATGCGAATTTTTGTGCTAAATGTACATAATTTGATCAATCGCGTTTAATTTTTTAGTACTTAGGGACAAGCTACTGTTAGACAAATACAGTTGACAGGTCAAAAGGATACTGGATTTTTCTTTTGATTCTGTATATACTGCATAGTCGGCTACATGGCCTAGCGGTACCGCGCGCAGGTGATAGAGCATACTCGTCGGGTTCGATTCGGGACTAGACCCGAGCGCACACCGGGTGGCTGCTGAAACGCAGAGCGCAAGCTCACTTCGCAGTCTCCTTCCATTGCTGTTGATTTTTCTGTTCAATATAAATTGAAAATATATTTATTTATTTGATTTCCTGTTTGCTTGTGCAATTTTACAAATCATAGCTGAGATACAATTTTATGAAAAACTTGCATAGATTGATTGATTTCTTCGTTTTTATCCTCCTTTTACGAGAAAGCAACGGAGGCGCTACACATAGGACGAATCCAGACTCGCTTATAAGTTGCCTTTATTTCCGAGTTTTCCGTCTGAGTGTTGCTTCTGACTTTCTTAACTTGCTACTTGTTAGCTTCCACCAAGCAAAGATAATTATCGTGAAGCATCCTATCCAAGGACGTAGCAACTGTGTCTCGGTGGGAGTTGAACAATCAGTCTTGTGATCAATGGTCGTCGTTACAACGACGTTTCAAACCACTTCGCCACGCTGCCGATAAACATGTAACGTAGAATCGAAATCGCAACGATACAAGAAATGGTTGCGAAGACATAATTTAAGCAGCAGAGCAATCAAGTGTGAATGGTTTTGTCACCTGTATCGAAACTAGGATTTTGATAATTCAGAATCAAATTAATGACATTTACATGAACGAAAGCAAGGTGACTAGCCAGCTTTTCGTGCAGAAGATAAATAAAATTCTTGACTGAACGATGTAAACCTCATGCAGTGCAGTCAGAATACATAACATTAACATTGCTCACTCTCATAAAGCCACTCAAATATCAAAATAGGCATGAGCAAAAACGCAGCACATCGCATTTTTGTAAATATCAACTCAAGGTTTAAAAATAGAGTCTACATAAGATAAAACATCATTTTGGGCATTTTATTAACAATATTCTTTTATTGCAGACGTAAGTTGCATCATTGGCTAAAGCAGAAACAATATTTTTCGGCGAATTTCTATTCTGTAAATTATGTTGGAAACACAATAACTTGTTAAGGAAATTGTTCATTGTTTTTAACTTTCTATCACTGGTGGAGAAGTAAACCTATGCCTATCTTTGCCTATTGACTGCATTGCATACGGTACCATATAGCTACAATGTAATGAGCTACCATGTTGTGGAAGAGTTAACTTTATGTTTTATAGCAAATCAAAAAGCTAACGCCGAATCTTTTACTGCGGATTTTTGTTTTGCTGGTAATCTTTTTTAGCCTACTTACAGTATGCACTGTTTGTAAATTTGTTGCGACATGTCTATCAAAAGCAAAAAATCTGAATCAGCTGTGGGTTTGGCTGAAGCAAAATGGACCAGAAATTTCAAAAAACCACAACTCTACGTCCAAACATACCAGAAACGAAAGCTCGTGCAAGATACCATCAAATAAAAACATTGTCGTATGCGGAAACAAAAAGTGGTGCTTACCGCATAAAAAGAATATCTGAAGAAATAAACTTTCGAATAAATCACTGTCCTCTCCTATGGATTGCCACCTTAACGTGGTGGGGAGGTTTGAGTTTTCAATGATCCTTAGAGCAACGCCGTCGGTAGTGTTTAATCACTTCCATCAGGGTCACCCATGGCGGTAAGGTCGAAGGAGAGAAACAGACCAAGTAGCAATCCAATGCTGTAGCTAAATGGAAAGTTGTAATAACAATATTCATGCTGCATCGGACGGCGCGCAGGATAAAAAGGTCCGCGTTCGAGTTTTAGGCAGAGGGACTCGTTCGAAAAATAAGCTACAGTCTCCCCCACAAGCTGACCGTCACCGGAAACCCACCAACGCAGTCGCTAAGCGTTTGGGGAGGCAAATGGGGGCAGCGCACAGAAAACGTACTCGAGTTGGACCAAACTGCCGGGATCTAGCTATCGGGAACTGGAACGTTTCGTCACTGACAGGAAAAGAGCAGGAGCTTGTTTGCGAAGCCCAACAGTATCGCCTTGATGTTGTGGGAATTTCATCAACAAAGCGCCGGGGTTCTGGAACTGTCGAGTTGAACGATGGGTGGAAAATTTTCTACTCAGGTGTTGATGCAGCAATGTCTGCTCAAGCTGGTGTTGGCTTACTTGTGAGCCCCAACATAGCTGAATGTGTCGTTGACTGGGTACCACTAGGAGGAAGGGTTTGTCTTCTAAAGCTAAGGCTGCAGGAGCGATCTCTGTGTATATTGCAGGTGTACGCACCTAACATAGAATCACAGTACGAAGCCTTTCTGGAGGAAGTTGAGGTTGCATTGGGAAAAGCGACTTCATCAGAATCCCTTGTCCTTTTGGGCGATTTCAATGCACATGTGGGCATCGACAATGCAACCTGGAAAGGTGTTATTGGGCAACATGGTGACCCTGACATTAACAAGAACGGAAGGTGTTTATTGCAGTTCTGTGCCACCAATGGGCTGTGCATAATGAACACATTTTTTCAGCACAAAAGAATTCATAAGTACACCTGGTACAGAGACTCTCTGGGACAACGCTCCCTGATTGATTTTTGTATCGTTTCGGCGGACTTGTTTTCTACCGTGTCTGATGTCCGTGTTAAAAGAGGGGCTGAGTTGTCAACTGATCACCACCTAGTTGTCTGCACTTTGAAAGCTTTGAAACCCTTGAAAAAACGAAAGACTTTTCGACCACGAGAAACTTATCGAATCAAATGGGAATCATTGGCTGACAAAGAGGTACGAACTGCATTTGCAGACAACATTGCATCTAAGTTCAAAGAACTTCCGACCTCTACTGAAGACATTGAAACTGAGTGGTGTTTGTTTCGAACAGCAGTCATTACGTCCGCTACTAACTGTTGTGGACGTAAGCGTGTTGGAGGGACGAAGAGTAGCGAGAAAAGAACTCCTTGGTGGAACCAAGAAGTTAAAGAAGCTATTCGTGCGAAAAAAGTGGCCTATAAGGCCTGGCTTGCAAATAAGTCATCACTTGAACTTCGTTCGCAGTACTCTGAAGCACGTAAGACGGCAGCCACAAAAGTTAAACTGTCTAAGGAAAGGGCCTGGAAGGAATTTGGAGAAAGGTTAGACGATGATTTCAAAACGGCAAACAAAGTGTTCTGGCAGACCATTCGCCGTTTGCGTGGAAAAAGATCTCGAGCCGCTCTCTTTATCGAAGATTCAAATGGTGTGACTCTGAAAGATCAAGATGCTATTTTGAATCGGTGGAGAGAGTACTTTAGTGATCTTTTAAACCCAGTTGATGCTACACCGATACAAATTCACGAAGAACAGGTTGGGGAAGATATTCAGATAACCGAAGCAGATGTGAATGCAGTAATCAAATCATTGAAAACTGGAAAAGCACCTGGTGAGGATGATATCAGACCTGAAATGTTAAAAGCAATGAACATACATGGTGTTCGTTGGCTGACTCGTGTTTGTAAGGTGGCGTGTAGTACTGGGCAAGCACCAAAGCAATGGCAAGCTAGTGTGATAATACCTATCCACAAGAAAGGAGACAAGAGAAAATGCACCAATTATAGGGGCATATCTCTCATCAGTGTCCCGGGTAAGGTCTATGCCAAATGCCTTGAAAAGAAATGCCGTGAAATAGTCGAGCCTAAGCTAACAGATGCTCAGTGTGGCTTTCGTCCTGGCCGAAGCACAATGGATCAGATCTTTGCCTTGCAGCAAATCTTTGAGAAGTCGTGGGAATATGCAAAAGAGATCAATGCATGTTTTGTTGATCTTGAAAAAGCATATGATCGCATTCCTAGAGACAAGCTTTGGGCGGTGCTGTTGCAGTATGGCATTGATGGCCAGTTACTAACTGCCATTAAATCGCTGTACATGCATTCTGAGATCTGTGTTCGTGTTAACAGTGCAAAGACGAAACCTTTCAGAGTAAGTGTGGGACTACGGCAAGGCTGCTCTCTTTCACCTATTCTGTTCCTTATTTATATGGATAGAATAGTTAAGAACAGTGAGTCTTGTGGCGGAGTAAAGATCGGTGAATGCACTGTACAACGTCTGTTATTTGCAGATGATCTCGTGCTACTCGACTCTACCCAAAATGGTCTCCAGCAAGCTCTTGACAGGTTTTCGGATGCATGCTCTGTTGCCGGAATGAAAATCAGTACAACAAAAACAGAAACCATGTGCCTGTCCAGACAACCAAAGCAGTGCTCTCTCCAAATTGATGGAGTACCACTAAAACAGTCAGAGAAATTCAAGTACCTCGGCGTCTCATTCACAAGTGACGGCAGACAAAATAGCGAATTGGATATCCGCATCGGAAAAGCAAGTGCAGTAATGCGCCAGCTCCACCGATCTGTGGTACTGAAACGGGAGCTTTGCACCAAGGCAAAGCTATCCATTTTCAGATCGGTCTATGTTCCTATTTTGACTTATGGCCATGAGTGTTGGATCATGAATGAGAAAGTGAGGTCTCGAGTTCAAGCAGCCGAAATGGGATTCTTGCGAAGAATTAGCGGTTTTACCTTGTTGGACAAGGTTAAAAGTGCAGATATTCGTGAATCTCTAAACATCGAATCGCTGCTTCTCCGACTAGAAAGATCGCAACTGCGTTGGTATGGACATGTGACACGAATGCCCCAGGAAAGAACAGCCAAAAAACTGCTCTGTTCAATACCGATTGGTCGAAGGCCTAGAGGCCGTCCCAGAACTCGATGGCGAGATTACGTAGAAGATCTTAGTTGGTCTCGCCTTGGCATCCCAGCAGAGCATCTATCCTTTGTTGCAGAGGATCGAGATGCTTGGAGGCTCCAACTTGAGCTGCTGCCCCCGCGACCCCCCAAGGATAAGCGGGTCCAGAAAATTGATTGATTGATTGATAAATCACTGTAAGCTATTCCTCAATTTTTGAGCAGGAAATTTTGTTCAAGGTGGACGATCTAATAAAACTGCTCGAAAAGCACAGGAAGAGACAAAATAAACAGCTCAGATGAGGGGTAAGAGCGTACGCCGCGGAAGCTGTTAACTTGGGCTTGATTTCGAGTCGGGGGTCAAACAAAATTGGTATTCACAGCTTCCCTGCTTGACGCTCAGCATTAAAGGGACAGTGTGAAGAACAAGCCGGCAAGTTTACTTGCTGTGCCGTTGGAAAAGGCACTTAGCGGGATTCCCCCATCTTGGTGTGATAGACAGATGGCTGGCAACTCCTAAGCGAGCTCGTATAGCGCATTGATGGTTTTCTCGTGATAGGGGGATAAATATGCAACTGAATACAAAAAATACATTTTGAAGAAAACCTTCCTTGCGTTTTTGATATGACAGAATCATATGACAGATATAACAGAAAATGGAAGCTGGCTCTGTAATGAAGACCAACAACTTTATAATTAACAAATGGAATCAAAAGGCAGAGTAGGATACACAACTAAAAAAGTGGCTCCATTGTTAACCATACATTCTTCGAAACGACCTCGGAAATCGATGCGAGCCGTGAACAAGCCCGGTAGATGTGCAAGAGCTTAGTAGTAGTAACGCTTAATCATTCCAAAGTTTAATTATTTGTTCAGATATTCTTTTTATGCGGTTTGCACCACTTTTTGTTTCTGCATACAACCCAAAAAACCTACCAACAACGTTTTTATTTGATGGTATCTTGCACAAGCTATCGTTTGGGACTATTTTCATTTCTGAAATGTTTCGTCGTAGAGTTGTGGTTTTTTGAAATTTCTGGTCCATTGTGCTTTAGCCAAACCCACAGCTGATTCAGATTTTTTGCTTTTGATAGACATGTCGCAACAAATTTTACAAACAGTGCATACTGTAAGTAGGCTAAAAAAGATTACCAGCAAAACAAAAATCCGCAGTAAAAGATTCGGCGTTAGCTTTTTGATTTGCTATAAAACATAAAGTTAACTCTTCCACAACATGGTAGCTCATTATATTGTAGCTATATGGTATCGTATGCAATGCAGTCAATAGGCAAAAATGGGCAGAGGTTTACTTCTCCATCAGTGATAGAAAGTTAGAAACAATGAACAATTTCCTTAACAAGTTATTGTGTTTGCTAACATAATACCACATTTAACACGATAGAGAAGCACTCAATGCAATGTCAAAAATCAAAATCTTGCTGCTTCTGCTCTTTGGTGGCATAGTTGTCGCAAAATAACAACAATAATGAACTTCGCTTCTTGAAAAAGTTGGTTTAAACTCTAGTTTCAATTCAATCGCTCGACTATATGGAAAACAAAAGCTTTTTTTTATGTTTTTTCCGCAAAGCGGCAGCATAAAATTTTTGACCACCAAACCGCTCATATCTGGAATTCCTGTTGCTTGTTTTTGTCCATCTTTTTGAAATGTGGGCAAGCATGAAAAGCATCTGAGTAAAATGTCCATTTTCATGCACAAAGTTTCAGTAACACATAGAGACCTAAAAACTTCAGAAATAGAGGTAGGTGGGTTTAAAAATGTTGAAAGGTGCGGGAACTTTTTTCACCATTTTTAAAAATCGATGTCAGAGTCATGGTACGCACTAAAATGAGTTCACCTTTTCCCCCAACAGACATGTTGTTATAACTGTTTTTGTTATAACCCTAGTCCTCATACTTCCAATAAAAGTATTTAAGTCCAAAAGTGCAAATTTCTTTAACTTAATGATGTAAAACTGCATAAAGTCGTAAATAGTCTTAAAAAGCCCCATTTGACAGTGCCTATCCAGAACAGGTAAACTATTAATCCCTGCACGCACAACCTGATTTCACGATCCTAAGGAAAACTTTAAATGCAATTATTTCAAAATTGTTATTTTGTGACTAAGTAGGCTACTTTTAAAACTAGGCTCTTCAATTAGCCTCTGTTTATTTTTTTTTGTTTTCGCGAGTAAGTTTCGCTTGTTTATTCGGCTACAAAATTTGTGAGATTATTTCATCAGCAAGTTGCTGCATAAATTGGGAATCAAAGTTCAAATTAATCCGCAGTAATATCTTCTTGAGTCCGAAACTGCAAGTCCGCTACGACAACTTAGTCAAAAATCCTCAACTGTATGTTATCATTCACCACCAGGGTTGCAGTCGAGACCACCTGCTTCGAGACCAATAATGGTTGTCTTCGGAGACCTTTTGTTTAAAACCAGCAATAATCGAGATCAAAGCCGGCAATCATTCGGTCTTATATCATAAAAATAAATCTACAGTATAACACCAAATCCCGTCCACTTGTGTCCTCAACAATCTTTGAATAGCGGAGCTTAAGAGCAATGACAAAAGAACACCAAAGATCTATGGGAATCGAATTAATTTCTTTACTTTTCCAAGAAATTGCAATTACACATTAAATTAATATAATTCTCAGCATTTTGATATTTTAAACCAAAAGTGCGTTAGTAATTGCTGCAAAAAGATCGTTTTATTTCTCTCCGAATGATGTTTGCAAATACTCGTGTTTGGCATTATGTATGCAAATAGATTGCTCGAGTAAATCCCTGTCATTTAAAATGCGTGCTTATAAATGCAACTTTCTTTAAAAATAGATGCAATTTTTCCGATTAGCTTCTGATTTTAACAGTTTTCGCGCATAAATTTCGCTTGTTTATGAGGCATCAAAATTGTGAGATTGTTTTGTTAGCAGGCTGCTGTATAAATTGGGGATCAAAGCTCAAAATAATTCGCGGGAGCAAATTTGTAATATTTACCATAGCCGTGCAGTCTAAAAGTGCGGAATTAGTTGCGCATTTGCCTACAAGCGTCAGCGTTTAGCGTCAGTATTAATTTTTTAGAAGTTGAAGCAATTAAAGTTTCATAGAGAACTGCAGTAATTTTTTAGTGGTTGAAATCAGTTTTTCAAAAAGTGCTCGATAACACAGTCAGAGCGAATATCTCAGAAAAAAAAACACTTTTAATTGAACTACATCATAAATATATAATTTTAAAACTTAACAATCTGTTTCATCTGAAACGTGGGTCTCCACGGGTGTCTTATTTAAATAGAGTTTGAGTGAAACACCCTTGAAGATTGAAACTCTGTTTGAATAAGACACCTCTGAAGAACCGGGTTTAGGGTGAAACAGAGAGTTGAGTTTTAAGATTTTATATCAAAACAATCTTCATCATACTCGCTTCATTACGTCGAAGCTCGCCACCGCTGCCAAGTTTCATTACTTCGAAGAAACGTCGCAGCGGTGCCGAGCCGTTGGCGACACTGTGCCGATTTGACCGGCCCGGGAATCGAATCCCAGACCTGCCGCACCGATAGCGACCGCTTTGCAACTGAGCTAACCGGCCGGTTAGATATTACATTTTTTATTTATTTGAAGTGAAATTGGTATATTTTCAGAGATCTATATTATGTTATCTAGAGTACTTTCTGTCCATCTAGCATAAATTTTTAAAAGTTGAAAATCTAGGAAATTTACTTGTGCAATTGTTAAGTTCAATGCATAACAAATTTCCCTGATTTATTAATTATCATTCACTCACTGGCTTGGGCAGTATTCGCACTGCTTCACTTATAGCTGAGATTCCAGCTATTGTAAGCTGGTCATCGCTGTTTGCTCCGATTCCCAAACTCTGGATATTCGCAATGCACTTCGACATTTCAACGAACCCAGCATCATCGATGTTGCAATCAGAAATATCAAGCCCTTCCATCTGCGAAGTAAAATTTTATTAGATCAAGAATTTATTTTAGCTAAGTTATATGATCCAATCAAAGTCGTAACTTCTCATAATAAGTGCAACAAATGGGCGATATCAGTGACGTAGCCGGAAAGGGGACACCGGGGCCATGGCCCCCTTAAAATGTTCACATACTGATAGGTTTAAATCATTTTTTCATCAACATTAGGAAAGAGCAGGCCATAAAATCTTGTATATTTTACAAGCTCATCTTCCGCCTTCCACAGTCAAGCATATTTTATTTGCTCCTTCTTTCAATAAATCTGAGCTACAAAAAGCCAACAGGACTATCGTAAATATTTTGAATCGTTTTCATAAATGCGACTTCAGCACACAAACAGGGGCGGATCCAAGGGAGAATGAAGGACATGCGTCCCGCCACTAGCCATTTTAAAAAATGTTTTTGATGAATACAATTTTTCCATAACTTCAAAACTTTTTGTGTTAAGCCCTATGCCTTAAGCACGTTTAATCGAACATATGTGAACAAAATGCACCATATAGCCTAATGGTAAAGCACTCAAAATTACGGGCTAAAGATTTAAACAAAATCTGCCTGAAACTTATAGGTTCAAAAAGCACTATACTATGACTTTTGCAGCATGTAAATTTTCGAAAATTTTCCGGGGAACTAAGCTCCCGGACCCCCCTAAAGACTTTGTTCGTTCTCATTTTGCTTCAAATTTATTCTGTTTGGAAAACTTCACTTGAAAAAGTGTCGAAATTTGGTGCCTCCTCTCTAAAAAACTTTTGAATGCGCCCCTAAGATGATACATTTTCATAGAAGTTATCTACCCCCTTTTTCGAGTCTAAACGTCGAACGTATTTGAATTTAGTTAATATTCAGCCTAATTCAAAATTGCCTCCCCCACCAAAATGTTCTCTATTCTCTCGTGCATATAAAAAGTAAAGATTTGTCTTTCTGGTACCGGTATGTGTAGCGGTCACAATTAATACTAAAAAGTGTAAACTGAATTTACTTTAAAAGTTGTTGAAAAGGCACTAAGTTGAAGAATGCAGGCTGTAATTTTGCAAAAATTTTTCGGGGCCATGCCCCCTGATGTACAAAAATTATTTTTTTTGTACTCATGCACTTTTACATTAATTTTGTTTGCACTCACGTACTTTTACATTTGTTGGCTCTTTTTCTTTTCAAAAAACCATACCTAAGCTCCTGAAGATTTTAACCTTGTGGAAGAATAATTTCTCCATCAACTTTGTAGGCCTTTATCAAAAAATGGATGAAAATCGGATTTTGTTTAACTCACCTTGTTGCTTACTTTTACGAAAATGCGAAAGCTCAGAAAGTTACATGCGGTATTACAGGGGTTCTTAACCTTTTTTGTATTCTTTACCCTTTGCCGATTGAACAAAGTGTGATTTATCCCCAGTGCAGCATTTTCACCTTTTTAATACTGAAAATAGGCCTCTCGGTAGGCAAAATTTACCCCCAGGGGGGTAACCCCCGGATAGGAACTCGTGCTGTATTATATAACGGTTTACTTTTTAACTTCCCTTGCATTTTTTTCTGGCTGCGTCTCTGGGCAATAATCTTTGCAACTTTTTTGTGTAAACAAGTAATATGGAAACGTTACTACACCCCAGCACATTCAATGAAATATTAAATTGTGACAATAGAATTCCTGTTGTGATTTTTATGTGGCCTAGTTTTGAAAACGCTCTGTGATAGCGAACGCATACTGTTGATAATAATTGAACTCCACTTGTTATAGACTTATAGACCAAAAGTTCTGGGAAATCCTTTATTTTGTTTTATGATATCGTGGCTAGTCAATGCTAACGCAGCTTTATTTTCTCATTGTTGATCGTAATCATTCATCGTAAGTGCAACCGTACGCAGTGATGGTCATGATGAATCGTTTCGCAGTGATGGACCAGATTAAAAGTCGCATTTTATGACCATCCCTCCTATTAATCTGCATGAGCCTGTACCGGAGTTAAATGTTTACGCAGAAAACACTAGAATAAAGTCCAAGGAAAACGTCAAATACTTCGCAGTTTTACTTGATAATAAATTTACATTCCACCTACATACCCGCACCCTTGAAGCAAGGTTGAGTTGCTGGCATAACGCGGAGATTACGGTTTTCAAAAAACGCGCTTTCATGATTTATCATACCTTATTATTGCATCATAAGCCTTCAAAAATAAAGCTGTCAGAATAATTTTCACCGTCAACAACAAAGTTAGAATTTCTTCCTGTTATACAACTTTACACCTTCTTAAATTTCATGATCTAATAAATTTAGAACTAAGAACATTTATCTCTAAACATGACAATCAAAAACTACGCGAAAGCTTGGTCAGTTATTTTATGAGTCTCAATGTGGCTAATCAAGTCAGCACTCGAATGCGATCACAAGGTTGAAATTACGTCAAGTCTTTATTCAAAATCAACCGACTTCAACGTTCAATAAAATATAAAACCAAAACTATGGAACTCTCTCCATGCCAAAATTGAAAACTTGTCGATTAAAACTTTCGGAAAGAGATGCAAAGAGTTAACGACAAACAGTAATAGGCCACGTCACCGACCAAACCAATACACAAGCAACAACTAGATCAGAGATGACGAACATGCCGCCCGCGAACATTTTGGCGAGACAAGTAGGCCTACTCTTGAACTTTTTTTCCCTGTCTAATCTTTGCGATGCGGTATCAAAAGCTGCGCCCCGGATTGAACCACGCGCGTATCACACAGGAATCATACAAAGGACAGTACAAGCCTTTCATCTGTTTCTGGGTTCAGCAGTTCATCCATTGTCATGTAACAGTAACAACAAAACTCGTGGTCCGTTGCAGCTTCATTTAAAGTTTAGCTTGCCTTGCAGTATTAGGGATTATGTAAGATTGCAGACAGGAGCGTATTTATGGAGGGGGGAGGCATTGGGCCATGCCCCCTTTTGACTCTGCTTTTAGTAAAAAGAACAAAACTGATGGTGCCAAGTGACTGAAATATGCTAGACTTTTTTGATAGTTTCTGTAGCTTATGACCAGGGGCGGATACAGGGGGATAGGAAGAGGAGTATGCATCCTTCCGCCAGACATTTTCAAAAATACTTTTGGTGAATACAATTTTTCCACAATTTCGAACCTCTTTGATAGCAATAAGCCTTACGCCATAAGCACGCATTTATAATCGAAAATGTGCGAACAAAATGCATCATATTTGGCGAAGCACGCAAAATCAGGGTCAAAAAGTTTAAACAAAACATGCCTGAAAATTATTCAAAAAGCACTACAATAGAGCATGTAAAATTTTCTAAAAATTTCCGGGGGAGCATGCCCCCGGACCCCCTTAGAGCTTTTCTTGTTTCTCAATCAGCTTTAAATTTGTTCCGCCAAAAATACGCCTAAAAATGTGGTGGAAATTATGCCCCCCTTAAAATTTCTCGCTACGCCACTGATTGCAGAAATGAATTGGTGAGCTTGTAGTACCATATATGCAAATTTTACAGCTTTTTTGAGGTATTTGTCATTTTGTTTTCCAATCTACATTAAATTTTAATTAGTTGTTTATTTCGATGTTTTTAGCAAAGAAACGAAAGACTGTAGATGGATTTTTAGGGTATTATAATTGGTAGTTCGTTACTGCTGATGAACAATTTTCTCGTTTTTAACAGGTTTCGTAATAGGTCTATGAAAGTTTTGCGGCCCGCTTGCTCATTGGTAAATGACAAAGTAGCCAGCGATAGCAAATAGGTTCGTCAACCCTGAACTCGATGAACAAATGAACACCGTCTTCTTAACAACGACTAAAATGTACAGTAGGTGCACCAAATTATCTGAAGGTGACCACTTAACTTTATGACCTTTGGTCCCTTCGCAGTCTTCCGTTCTGTTATATTATTGTGTTATGTTCTGGAGTACATTTTGTCGTTACTATATATGTGCAGAAAAAAGAAACTTGACTTGACTTGAGCTAAATCGATAGGCCTGATCGGTAATTTCAAAATTCTTTCGGTGTTAGCGATAAGCGATGAATCATCGCTGATAAATTTTTCTAATAAATGTCATGTGGGTTCAAAATCATCACAAGTCATTACTTTGCAACTGATACAAGTCAAAAACTTCATTCGAGATTTTTTGTAAATTCATCTGAGAGTCGCGCGTATGGAAGCTCTTCTCAATTGCGGCGTATTGAGAGAAGCAATAATTTGTTTTGTCTTGTTGAAATTAGTGTAGTTGCTCTCCGACGCACCACAGACACAAAAAAAAGAATCTATAGCAAAAAAGTGCATTTATTTGGTTTAAATTATTGATTACTACATTCGCTGTGGTTTATTCTGCTAAATGTAGATAATAATTCAGGGATTGAAATGGCTCATACAAGCTAAGCATTGGAAATTTTTGAAGTTTTGCAAGTCACTAGCAAAGCTTATTATGTCAATTGGCATCATAGCGTATTGGTTTAAGACATCGCTATCGGCGCGGAAGGAGTGGGGTTCGACTACCGGACCTGTCAAGCGAAGTTTCTTGAGAGCTGTATTGCCCAGGCGCTAAGCCGTGGAGATGGGTTCCATTACACGTTTTGGTGACGAGCATAATGAAAACAGAATTATTAATTTTTTAATTTCGCGTTACAAAAAAAGGTTTCCTTCATACAATATAATAAACCTATGAAAACATTATTTGTGGCAATGCACCTAATTTGCTATAGAAAGCTGTTAAATTTCGTCTTTTTTCAAGTCTTCTTTTTTTCCAAATGCATTTAGAAATCGGAAACTGAAGAAAGAATGTGCGGAGATTCAAACACATAACACGAATTACTCGCGAGCAGGGGTGCCAGAACGGGAGGGGCAGCTGCCCCCTCTCCCCCTCCCTTGCTCCTTTGACCAAGAGGGGCAGTACTGCTTTTAGCATTCCATCGGGATAGTAACGAAGTAAAACGTCTGCTCTGTAGCATAGCGAAAGCATCAGCATAGTTTCAGTTTCGCTTCGATTGTGTGCATTGTTCCAATTTTTGATGACTCGTAATGTTTACCTTGGTTTTGTACTTGGATTCGCGTCCTTATTTGGTGACTTGGACTTTTGAGTCGTGAAAAAAAATAATGCGAGTAGGCCTGATGATGAGGTTTTTAGCTTTTCGATGTATGACAAATTCAGTATTAGTTTGTAGTAGCCAAAGCTGCATGGTGAAAGGGGGCTAGGGGGTGTACAAAGTATATACCGGGGCCCGTCACAGGTTTTGAGGGGCCCCGCCCTTATACAACTTTTTTATTTAGAGACGCACGCGAAGAAATGCTGTAGAAATTGCGTCTACGCAACGTCAAGATCTTTTTTTTAGAACATTAAATTTGGGTACCGGATGGAGGGGGGCGTATCATATCTCTGCCTGGGGGCCCAGATTTTCTCTTAACAGCCCTGGTGGTAGCTTAGAAACGTAACTGTTCGTGCTTTTAACTTTAAATTGGTCTTCTAAGTTTTTTGTCTACCAAGTTTTTATTACGTCATTTTTATCGCTTCTCACCCGTTGTTTCCAGCAGGAAAGCAGCAGCTGTGAAGGTGTTACCATGATGTAACTGTAAAAGTAAAGAACGGCGAAATCAAAGAATTTACCTTCTCGTCTCATATAATTCGTCCGTAAATCGTACATCAGAAAAAAGGCACGGCACAATGCACATCTTTATCCGTTTCATTTCCTTGTGGAGGAAAATTAATGTTTGATCCTTCAGATGAGGTCAGAGAGGAGGAGGCATATACTGTTAATGAGGTAGCAATATCTAATTTCAACAACCAGGGTTCCTGGCTTACTGCAGTATTCTTTTATAAGATTTTGGTTACTTAGTGTAAGCGTGCGAGTAAAAATTCCTGCGTTACATTTAGCAGTTCTATAATTTCTTCTACAATTTGCGTTTCTATTACGCCATTTTCAACATTTTGGTCGTCAATCCCAGCAGGTAGCAATCAGTGTTGGGCAGTAACTAGTTACAAAAGTAACTAGTTACTGTAACTGTAACTTTAGAACCTAGTTACTGTAACTAGTTACTTTTAACTGTAACTAAGTTATTTTTCTGCAAAAGTAACGGATTTTGTAACTAGTTACCACTTTAGAACCTCAAAAGTTACAGCTACTTTTATGGGGCATCTTCTTCCGCTAAAAAAATGGAAAAAAGTTATATAATTTTACTCCATTCGTAATAATGAGCTTGCTTCTTTGACGAGCCCACTGAAACTGAGGCCGAATTAAAAAGAAAAATAATCAATGTACTAAACCAGGCAACCGTCAATGCTCTAGATCAGTAGTTCTCAAACTTTTTTGTGCCATTGCCCCTTTACGGTACTCTGCGTATCATCATCGCTCCCTCGCCCTAATAAGCTTTTGTTCTAATAAACCTCGCAAGGATGAGAGCTGCTGATGAATGGGAATTACCCAATTCGAAAAGAACAATTTGGTGAAGAGCGAAAAAAAAGGTCTTATACGGTTCATGAGTTATCGCCCCCCTTCGCCGCTTTCGCCCCCTTTTGCTTTTCGCCCCCTGGTGCTTCTCTTTCGCCCCCAAGGGGGCGATATTGCCCACTTTGAGAAACACTGCTTCAGATACTTCAACAAGTAGTGACACCGACAACGACCGTGATGCAAGCTCAACTTGCTTAAGTGACAGTTTTTTGGCAGTTTGTTTGCACAATCAAAGCGACAAAGTTCTAGCTATGTCGATAAAACACGGAAAAGTTCCTTTTCGCCTCGTCCTCACAAACTGTTGATGCAAACGCTTTTATGCACGAAGAACTTATGGAATTTTTAGTTGAATACGATACTGCTCTTTCTTCTAGTCATGAGCGTATTTAGGGGGACCAAAAGCGTAATACCCTTTTGACTTTTAGTAAAAAAGATTAAAGTTAATGGTGCCAAGTGACTGAAGTACCGGTATACCAGACTTTTTCGATGGTGTCTGTAGCTTATGGCAAGGGGCGGATCCAGGGGGTAGAATTAGGGGTAAGTAGGCCTATCCCTTTCACCTGGCATTTTCAAAAATATTTTTGATAAGAACAATTTTTTGTAATTTCTAACCTCTTCGATAACAATAAGCTTTACGACTTAGCCTAAGCACGCATAATCGAAAATGTGCGAACAAAATGGATCATGTTTGGCGAAGCACTCACAATCAAGGTCATAAAATTTAAACAAAATTTGCCTGAGTATTATTCAAAAAGCACTAAAACAGCCATTACAGCATGTATTTTTTTTAAATTTTTTCGAAGGAGCATGCCCCGGACACTGTAGAGCTTTTTTTGTTTCGCAATCAGCTTCAAATTAGTTCTGCCTTAAAAAACTACGCTTGAAAAAAATGTCGAATTAGTGGGCCCTCCCCTCTTTTAAAATTTCTCTGCACGCGCTGCTTCTAGTGCTGCAGTTGAACGACTTTTTAGTATTGAAAAAGACATTTTAAAGCCGAAGCGCTGTGGGCTTAGAGATATATAATCACTTTGAAATATTATCGCTTTTGAAAGGCAATCGCTTGTTATTACCGTAGCGTTTATCGTATTAGAATCGTAACCATCTTCCGTTTGGTTTCAGTATAAAGATGAATGATTTTGGTTTGAATACACACCATGGAGCTCTAGACCTACATGTTAAGAATTGATATTTTTTTTGGTTTTGCGGCATGCAAAAAAGTAACTGTAACTAGTTACTTTTTTTAAATTTGTAGCTGTAACTGAGCTACTTTTTTTGCGAAGTAACTTGTAACTGTAACTAGTTCCTTTTTAAAAGTAACTTGCCCACCACTGGTAGCGGTAAACACACGACGAAAAATTTTAAGAGCGTATATTCTGTTTTTTTTTTAACACAAGGTTGCCTGCCGTCTTTAATTGTTTTATACAGCGGGCTTGGACTCGTGCTCGACAAAAACCGAGTCCAGCATTGTCGAGCGCCCCAACCTAACCCAAGTCTCCTGCATTTACCAACACTGCTTCAGCAGTTACAGATTATCCGGTTGACCAGTTAGCCAAAATCTAAATATACGGATATATCCGTAAACGGAATAGTAAAACTTTTTTGTATCAGAGCAAACCCTAAAATTGCAGCTGAAAGTCAGCTAGGAGGCACTGCTCTTGAAAGAAACTGAGTGGCCTACTAAACAAATGCATGCTAAACTAAATCCAAATATACGATCAGTTTGCCTATGATTTAAACGTGAAACACTAATAAATAGTTTTTAATATGTACACCGGTTTGAGTAGTAAATTAATTATAGGCCTTCTTTTAACTGCACGAAACTGCTCAATTGAACCGGCCGTTAGCTCAGTTGCTTAGCGCTCACGTTATCGGTGCGGGAGATCTGGGGTTCAAATCCCGGGTCGATCAAATCAGCACAGTGTCCCCAGCGGCTCGCCACCGCTGCGACGTTCCTTCGGAGCTGTGTAACCCAGGCGCTAAGACGCAGAGACGGGCCCCGCAACTCGTTACACGTTTCGGCGTAATACCACGAGTAGGCCTATACAGTATAATGAAGATTTGATTTTTTTTTTATTTGAAACCGCTCAACTGTTGACGTATCAAATGCCTCGCAAAGAACGTCGGACCAAAGAAATTCAGAAAGATCTGGTAAAAGCAGGATCATCAGCTGGACAAAAAAAATCGCCGATACTTTTTTGTTACACGAGTAGCTGCTGTGGTCCACAGCTTGCATTGTTTCGCTATTTTTTAATGATTCTCGTTTGCATTATTTCGGACTTTCTTAAAGCGTTGACTGTGATTGATTTTAAAGAGTTGAATTGTGATTCCTTCGTGTAACATATCATTCTTTGTAACTTTTTCTATTTTCTATTTTTTTTTTTCTGAATAAATTGCATTTAGTTTTTTAATTGGTAAAAATCTGAGTCTTTTCATAATTTGGCATAACCATTTTTGTTGTAAAAATACTGAAAAGTAAAGCTATTTCGGTCTTAGCCTGTCAAAAACAGAAATCAAAAGTTTTTTTTAGTGCTGCAACATCGTATCATTTGTATGTGGCTTCTTATACAGTATTGCTCATATTTCTTTCACTATTTTTACGAAGTTTTAAGTTTGGGTGTTCCATTCTTGAACTGGCTTTGCGCATAATTTTTAGCTGTGATTTTGTTGTGTTTATGCAATATATTTATGAGGCCATATTGACTGTGTGCTGGTATTAAAAGTGCCCTTTGAAAAAGCTGTCCCCCCCTTGCCCTTGCGCATAGGTGGCGGAAGCGGTGGGGTTGGGGGCCTTGGCCCCTACTTTTTTTTCAGGGGGGCCCTAGGAGGGTCCTAGTTTACGCGTTTATTTCTGCAATATTGCTTCTGCATGAATGTATCTGAAACTTAATGGGCCTACCATCGAAATTACAACCCAGAAAAGAGCTTAAATCCACAGATGTCTTCTTTAAAATTTTTTTGTGGGGTGGGGGCCGGAACAAAAACTAGAAGCAAGAACCGTGAGTCTGAAGCCCACATACATTGGACATATGTCACATGTGGACAGGCTAAATATGGGTTGTATGCATAGGGCTCGATTTACGTATAGGTTAAGCAGGTTGAAACCTACTGCCTCAAAGAAAATGGGGGGCCTCATCACGAACAGACCTTTTTTTCTCTTCACCGATACTTTCAGTGAAAAACAGAACATCTGAAGACGTGTAAACCTTTTCTTTGCACTTCACTATACCGATATTTTCAGTTAAAACAGGACGTCTGAGGACGCGAAGACCTTATTTTGGTCTTCCAATCAGCGTGACCAAATAGCGTAGTGCCCATAATTGTCTAAATCCCCCTTCAAAAACGTATTTAGGGGGAGCATTGTGCCATGCTCCCCCTTTTGGCTGTGTCTTTTAGTACAGTATATTAGTTGCATATATATCCTCCTATCACGAGAAAGCGATTGATGCGCAATACGAGCTCGCTTAGGAGTTGCCAGCCATCTGTCTACCACACCAACATGTGGGAATCCCGCTAAGTGCTGTTCCCAACAGCACAACAAGTAAACTTGCCGGCTTGTTCTCCACACTGTTCCTTTAATGCTAAGCGTCAAGCAGGGAAGCTGTGAATATCAATTTTAAAGTGATTGGTTTGACCCGACTCGGAGTCAAACCCGAGTCTATAGCTCCCGAGGCGGACGCTCTTAGCACTCAGCCATCTGGGCTGTTTAAAAGAACAATACTAAATGGTGCCAAGTGACTGAAATAGGCTAGATTATTTTGATGGTTTCTGTAGCTTATGGCCAAGGACGAAGTGAGAGATATGCATCCTCCCACCAGCCATTTTCAAAAATGTTTTTGATGCATACAATTTTTGTATAATTTCGAACCTCTTCGATGGCTATAAGCTTTACGTCTCAAGCACGCATAATGGTCCCTCTTTAAAATTTCTCGCTACGCCAACTGCCAGCCCTGGTTGTAGACGAATAAAATCTGGCCATTGGTTTTGGCCCCCCACTTTGGAAATGCTTTCGCCATTGCTGCCCTTGCGACGTTCTGGCACCCCTGCTCACAAGGTGACTGTTGCATTATTTCAATGCAGACAAATAGTGAGCAGAGCGTGAGGGTTAAATCCAACTAGCATGCAATGGATATACACTGCAATGATACGACCTGTCATCACATGTGCGTGTACATCCTGGGTTGGTGGAGTAAACAAAAAATATCTTGCGAAAAAACTTTCAAGAGTACAAAGACTAGCGTGCCTTATGATTTCTTCAGCATTTTCCAGCACCCAACTGGAGCTTTAGAGATGCTGCTGAATATCATGCCAATTAATGAATTCATACCGCCAGAGGCAGTAAAAGGTTCATACAGGTTATACCGTGTGAGCTTTTGGCCTGCCAAGACTATTGGTTCAACAAGAAAAACCAAAAGTCATGTGGGCGTATGCAATGAAGCAAAGGAAAACTTGCCTTTACTGAGTATGCCAGCAGACCTAATAACTAAAACAAAGGTATTTGGAAAACAGTACAAATGCCCAGTCATGGAATGCAAGAACGCAGTGCAGTATGAGAATGCTTTAGAACCAAGCATAATCAGATGCTACACTGACAGATCCAAGTTAAATGGAAGAGCCGGTGCGAGTTTTTACTAAAAATACGCATCAAGCTCTCAAACAGATCACATTTTTTCCATCTCAGAAAATATAGTGCTGTCTTCCAGGCAAAAATCTTTGCTATAGCTGAAGTAGCGAAGAAACTAATCATGGAAAGAATTGTAAATGAAAAAAATTATAATTTTAGTGAATAGCCAAGCAGCAATTCTGGCAATCCAAAATAATGTTGTAAAATCTAACACAATATTTACGTGCATCAAAAATCTGAATATATTGGGTAAAGACAGTGACGTCACTATTGCCTGGACGCCGAGCCACACCGGCATCCAAGGAAATGAGAAGGCGGATATCTTGGCTAAATCAAGATCAGCATTAAACTGCTTGGGGCCTGAGCCTTTCATTTCAACCCCATATGCTAGTTGTCGCGCTGCAATAAAGTATTGGAGTGTCAAAAAAATGGAAAACATCTTGGATAGAACGAAAGAACTTCTTGAGAACAAAAGAAAATGTAGGATGGGCTTCGTCCCAGTTAACTCAACGAATTTCGAGGTTCAAAAGGCCTAGATTAGAATAAATGAATCGTTGCAAGTCCTCACAGGTCACTGCAACTTACAGAAACACCATTGGTCATGGCTTATCATCGACATGTCCAAAATGTAACCTGAAAGAAGAAAGTCGTGTCGGAGAATGTGCTTATTACCAGTGATGAAGGTCTTAAGACCGGTCATGGTCTTAGACCATTTTTTTAAGGTCTTGGTCTTGGCCAAGACCGTCTTGGTCTTGACTATTTGCGGTCTTGGTCTTGACCATTTAGTTTGGTCTTAAGACCGAAAGAACTAAAAAGCATCTAGTCAAAATTTAAGTGATCCTGCACAGCTAGAAAAAGTATCCAACAACGTGTGTGTGATTGTGTTGTTCCTATTTCCTTTAATATTCTGTAGATATTTTGCCCGTTTTTTTTTTGGTTGATATAGAAAAATAGCAATAAGTAAAAAACTGTTAATTCTCATCTCATTTTTATGGTCTTGGTCTTGAAAAAAATCAAAGGTCTTGGTCTCGAAAAATTTACAAGGTCTTGGTCTTGCAGGTGAAGGTCTTAACTACATCACTGCTTACTACCATGCCTTACGAAAGAAGGTTTTTGGTAAAGATAAAATCACAATAAACTTGGAGGTCAAAAAACTAAATATAAACCTACTGGCAAAGTATTTGCAGCAGGCCGGAAGGCTTGCTGATATCGGCCTGTAGTAAATTGAATAAACGAAAAAGCTGTGAAAGTTGTAATGGGCCTAAATAATGGCCTTCACAATGTGCCAGTGAGGATTAAGCCTGATCAGTCTTCTTTGGCACCACCGCCTTTAATAATAATAATAATGGCTGCTGCACATTACAAATCAATGCTTCGTTATTACTCTTTGAAAATGTGCCACATTTTAGACTGCTTGGGATTTTACGTGATGACGTAGAAGTTTTACGTCATCACAATGCGACGTCACTGACGTCACGTAGAATGTTTACATCAACACGATGTGGCGTCACTGAAACCCCTCCCATTGAAAAATCCTGCGTACGCCACTGTGTTGATGTCATAATTATAACAAGCGATTATTACTTGAAAAATTCAATCGTGACGCAGAAAAGCCGTGGGAGTTTGGAACTGCTTAAACTGGACCAGACGAAGTGGACAGAGTCAGTGTCGTCAACGGCTTGCTACCGCTGCAATGTTTCTTCGCAGTTCAAAGGCGTGTTGTCTAGGCGCTTCAGCTCAGAAATGGGCCCCGCCATATGCGCTGGTTACACGCTTCGGCGTAATACGATGAGGATAGCAAGATTTAATTTTGAAAAATAGCAATTTCTTGTTTTTTTCGTTTTGCGCTTTTTCCTTTCTGACAACTTGCTGAAAACACTTCATCTCCCTCCTTAGCTTTAACTTTCTACATTTTTCTCTTATTAATTTCATTTTAGAGCTTCCGGAGAGATTTTGCTTTAAGTAGTCACAGTAGTGCAACTGTCAGTGCATTTATAATGAACATTTTTATTACAGAACTAAACGTTTTCGGCCTTTCATCTGGTTTTTATTTATTTTATTATTTTATTACTACATCTGGCTTTTATTACAGAACTAAGCCTTTATAATATATGCTTTTATTTTATTTCTCTGACGAGGGCCAGATGAAGGGCCGAAAACGTTTAGTTCTGTAATAAAAATGTTCATTATAAATGCACTGACAGTTGCACTAATGTGGCTACTTAACTTCATTTTCCATCTATTTCGCTTTCCTCATTTCCTCTTGCCTGGTACTGTGTCAGATGTAACTAGCTCGGTAATCGAACCCAAGAATTGCCACAACAATAACGTCATACTGATAGCTTTAACTAATACGCCAAACGCTCGACTTTGGTTAATATCTTAATCATTGCGTAACCCATAACCCGTCGATCGCACCCACGTAGAAGGGGACAATATGACACATAAAATACTCGCGCATTTTCAAGGTTTATACTGTTGTAGTTTTGATAAATTTTTATGCTATCAGTTGAAAAATTCTCTATATGCTGAAATTTTTTTGGGGTCCAGCTTCAACACCAGAAGGTCCGGATTTGGAGCGCGGTCCGCCAATTGAGTGACCATGGTCTAAACTCTAGACCAACATAGCTTACCATTGACTTTTTGTGTAAAGTTTTCTTGACATCTTTTTCGTTAGATTAAAAAAATATTGGGCCGTGTAGTTGTCTGTGAGAGGTACTGCTTGCCTTTAAAGCAACAATTAAGGACTTAAATCTTCTGAGGTAAAAATAAGTTGTTTCGTTGTTATCATGGTGAACTTGTTAAATCGTTAATTGTAATCGTTAAAAGGATATGACCAATAGCACATTTATACTACATCGTGGGGATGAACTTATAGTTCATAACCGCAAGGGCTTCATTTGCTAGTATTGTTTTTGCTAATGTCTTTTTGCTTTAAAAACATTTCAATAACCTGGCCTAGTAGAGCCTACTCCAGTGTCTTATTACCTTTTTATGTTTTCTAATTCCTCGTCCCAGCTCTAAAGGACTCACCGGACCAGAAAAGTAAGAAAAAATATTTTGGCATCTTTTACTATCTTAAATATTCCGATGCTGAAGTAAACGTCAAACAACTTATTGAATGCCAGTTCACAAAATTTATTAACGAGAAAACGAGTGTAAAAATTTACCTTTGCAACGTTTAGCAATTGTGTGTAAATTAAGGTATTATGGATGAAGACATACAGTAGTATCAGAAGTACAAAAAAAGGCTTTCGGGGCAAGAAATATCGCAGAAAAACAAGAGATTATTCGTAAAGGCGGACCAACTCCAGTATTGAAAAATAAAATTAAAACTCAAACATCCCACAAAAAATGGTATGAGCGAATTGATTGGCTTTGTAAAAGTTGTACCACAGAGAAGCTCTGCTGCTAGCCCTGTTTGTTGTTCAAACCAAAAGCCAATCATACAATAACTTCAAAAACATTATGAGTGACTGCACACACCACAGCAAATCCCTCATTCTTTTAACAAGCTACAAAAGCTTACAAACGTTTGGACAATACGACATTATCACAGCTATTAGTGCGTCCGCTAGACTCGCGAAACAACTCCATAACAAAGAAGTCGAAAAAAATTAACAATATTTAAAACAACTGACGAATGCTGTGTTGTACCTGTGCAAGCAAGAGTTACCATTGTGCGAATATAACGAAGGAACTGATAGCTTTAACAGAGGAAATTACCGTGAACCATAACAAAGAGGTTCGAAACATTTTTCGGGAGTCTCCAGTTCGATTAAAAATGACTTAATACAAACTATTGGAAAAGTGAAATCTAATGAAATCAAAAACGAAGTTAACGAAGCATCATTTATATCCGCGCAAGCCGACGAAACTAGAGATTGCGCAACGCATGCTTTTCCGTCGATCATAATTAGGCATGACCATGAAACCAAAACATGTGAAAGATTTCTTGGATTTTACGAAGTGAGTGATGACAAAAGTGCTGAAAGATTGATTGATGCTATTGCAACCACGCTGAGCTGCTTCCCTATTTGTCGCTATGTTGAAACTTGGCTAGAGATTCAACCTTTCACTCTTAAAACAGAAACGTTATCCATCAAAGAGAACGAGGTAAGAGTATCAGTAAATCATCCAATGGTCTTTGGAAATCTTGCCATCTACCACTTACGAACAAACCAACCACTCATAATACTGTATATAACGAAATTATATATTAAGTAACTCTGAAAAATATTTCTCCCAGAGCGATACAAATCACTCTGCAATTTCCGCTAACATTCATTCAAAACAATCACAAAATACGAAAAGCAGCAACCAGGCCCGCCGAGAGGGGGGGCAGAAAGGGTCACTGTCCGGGGCCCCGGGGACACAGGGGTTCCGGGGTTCAGAATTGTCAGGTTTAGAATGCAAAATTCATCAGCTCAAACTACGGCCTGCGGACGCGATAATGTTTTTTTTTACGTGGGACCGAAATTCGAACATCTGCGGACGCTATGACCTTCTTTTTGCTCATCACGTGATTTTGGGGCACCACTGACCAAAGGGCCCGAAGGAAATTTTTGCCCCAGGGCCCGAAATTTCTCTCGGCGCCCCTGCCAGCAACACATCCTTACTCTGAACACATCTAATACTCATCTAAATTCTTGAAGAATTGATTGGCGGTGCATCATCCGAATTCAATAATAACAAATCTCCGCTCCTATTTATGGAAAATTTACGATTCCAGAAAATTACAGAGTGTACCACATTGTTACGTAATTACGACCAGAGCTGGAGCATCGGCCAAAATCTTCGAGACCGAGACAAGACTTTGGCATCACGAGACCGAGACAAGACCAAAACTTGGAGCAAAAAGTCGAGACGAGACCGAGACTTGAACGTGCCCAGACCGAGACGAGACACAAGACTTTTGGAATCAGGGGTTCTCAAAAGATCGTGATTATGTTAATCGTAAATACTGTATATAAAATTCCAACGAATTTCTTCATCCGGCAGAATGTGCCAAGCCACAGCAACCGTCTTATGGAAACCCAGAAAAATCTGCTATTGTACCACAAGACGGAGAACAAAAAATGCAATATATATATTTACTGATGACACAAGATAAGACTTGAGTCATCCCGTTTCGGGATTACTTCCCTCATCAGTGATAACAATCATGGAGGACCATGTCGAAAACCACTCAGCAAAATCAGTCAATCTATCGTTTGGGCATTCAATACAGTGAAAAGGATAGCAGCTGTAAAAGAGAAATTAAAAACAGACAAATGGAGTTTGCTAGATTAATTCCGAGAAAAACAAAGACAACATCATGAATAATGTTGCTGCGGATAGAAATAGCAGTCCACGACCGGTTTCGCTCTCATTATGAGCTCGTCAGATGAATATAGCTTATAGAAAGTTGAGCAAAAAGATAAAGAAGCATAGTTAAGAAAAACAAAAGAAATAGATGAATAGTGCAAGATAGGAAACATAAGATGGCTGCGACAGCAACTAGTGGCATTTTGAATGCAATCAAAGCGACGTCCAAATGAACTGAACAAGATAAAACAAATCTTTTCCGGAATCAGTGTGCTGCCTGCTGAAAATGAATGAAATTATCCTCAGATGTCCATAGAATCCAACTAATTCCCACCATAGAAAGAAATAAGCATTCAAAAGAGCAAGATGAAGAGATTAAAATTCCCAAACAAAATACTACATCGCAAATTTCAACGCAGTAACGAGATACCGTACAAATAACTTTTCACAATGCAATGCAGGTGGACATCACGCGATTATCATTAAAAAAAAAATGTCAGCGCTAGTGTACCAAAGAGCTCAACCGTCTATACAACTATAAACCAATAAGACAAACCAGTAAGAGCTCAATCAAATCATTAAAAACTCAAATAAAGATTAGAGATCAAACCATTAAGACTGTAAAATTCGCGTTCTGTGTAGGTTGTTTGTAATGTATGTTTTGCTTTCGCTGTATGATAACCGGAATGACTAGGATGCTACAAATTTTTTTTTCTCTTAATACCGTAGCTGCACTGTTTTGGCTTTGAACCGTCATTTGGGGAGTGCTTTTTACTTTTACGTTCGATCGCCGCTATTTGTAGACATGCCATTTATCGTCTAGTTACTTGTCTGTGGTGTACTATTATAGAACGCTTTACGCGCAAAAGAGCGATGGACTGCAGTTGTGCTGAGACTTTTGAAGTATTTCATGTGATTTTATTGATTAAGAAAAAGTGTACGTTTAATAAGTTAAGAATTAAGAAATTGTAGACACAGAAATTATTATTATTATTAATATTATGATTACGCTATATTTAACGCTCGATTCCATTTGAATAAGAACGAATAGTTCATACAGTTGTTAATTACGATGAAACAGTGTGCATGCAGTACAGCGTTATTATACTGAAATTTGAAGCTGAAGTGTATTTTGGATTATAATTTTGGAGTATTCAACCCGATCCCGATCGTTTGTGATTGTGGTTTGTTGGCTGCGATCGATAAAAAACTGAAAACTGCTTCGATTGCTTCAATTGCTTCGATTGATTCATTGCTACTTTGCTTTAATCCCAATATATTTTGGACTAAACACAAATTATACGCACTGGCGTGGTGTTTTTCCCCGAGAGAAGCAAGTATTCGCTTTGAGCCTTCAAATTCCCGATCCCCCGACCCCGTCTGTATCAACAGCTCGACGTCGCCAACACGTTTTTTTTGGAGCTGTTTTTACAAAAACAAAAATGTTATTTGCTAATGATATTTTTTGTCTTAAGACAAAAAGAGTTTGTTTATCTATTAGAACAATAGACAGTCAATTTAGGGGTTATTTGTCTTTTTTTCTAGGGTCTCAAGAATTCTCAATGTATCGGCCTACAAAAAAAAAACGGCCTGTTAGCTCAGTGGTTAAGACATCGCTATTGGTGCGGTAGGTCTGGGGTTCGCGCCCTGGGCCGGTCAAATCGAACACAATGTCTCCAGTGACTCGCCACCGCTGCGATATTTCTTCGGACTTCGAGGTTGTGTAGCCCAGGCGCTAAGCCGCGGAGATGAGCCCTGCCATTCGTTACACGTCTCGGCCTAACAGCGAGTATTATAAAAATTTGATTTTTTTGCCGACAAAAAATATTTTTGTGAAATTTATTTTTGAATACCGGTAATGCCAACTTTAAAATTTTGTTTTCAGAATCATAAAATTTCCATAGGGAATCGCGTGACTATCAAGCAGGGCTGCGAACTCGAACTTGAACTTGCTTGAACTCGATCGTTTTTGCCAAACTCGAACTTGAACTCGAAAATTAAATTTTTTGAACTCGAACTCGAAAAAAACAATAAGATAAAAATACTGCCAAAGACGACCATAGACCAACGAAAGATTTGATGAGGCCTAGGGGCGGAACGAGGGGAGAGACAACATTGTTTTTCGTACCGTAAGCTGACTATCTCAGGACCTAGAGTTCTTCGTTTCCCATAGACACCCCGATTATGTGTTTGAAAGCATCTGATATTGACGCTGTGATTTGGCAGAAAAATGCTTAGATAATATCGACGCTGTTTTTTGACTTTAATCGGATGATTAGGGATTCCCTTCGCGTATAATTTATTTTAGTTTAAAAACGTTTTGGTAGGGAGGGCACTTTTTTCTTATGCTCCAATATCTTTACTTTTCAAATTTCATGCGAAAAACTGGCCCCTTCATCATGAGTGTGCCGTATATTGACTGTTTATAACAAGGTTTAGCCTATATTCGTTGTTTATATCAATGTTGGTTCTTGAAAAAAGTATTTTTGGAGAGAAGAAATTGTTTGATTTACCCCCTGGGTGCACCCTGTTTGTGACGTTGCGACAGCTAGCCAGCCTACTTTAGTCAATTAACCTTCCTATGGCCCAAAAATGATTTTAACAAAAATTTTTTCAGAAAATTTTTAACCACGGCCTGATAGCTTGAGTTTCTGTGAAACCTTTTCTCTCCTTAAATTAAACACAAAGCATTAGGCAAAAGTGTAAATGAAACATCTTTGTTGTTTTTTGAGTTATATGGCATTATATAGCTTAATCATGATTAACTGCAGTTTAGGCTGGAAACATTACAATACGATGCACTTTAATACCTCTAAACTACTGTAATTGCAATGTAGTATCTTTACGTCATCACGATGTGACGTCACTGAAACCCTCTCATTGAAAAATTCTGCGTACGCCACTGGGCACGTATCACACAGCTACCTTACCAAGCTCTCATTGTCAGCGACATGGCGTAGCGGTACCGCGCGCAGGTGGCAGGTCCTACGTGACGGGTTCGATTCACGGCTGGAGCCGATCGCGTTTGACATATATAACGGGTGGCTGCCGACTCGAAGAGCGCAAGCTTACTTCGCAGTCTCCCTCATTTACTGTTGAATTTTCAGTTTAATATAATTTGAAAATAGCCTCAGTCATTATTATTATTAGTGAGCAGACCCCGAATCCCCTTTGGATGGCGGTATATGAGACAGGATGTTATAATATGGTCTGCGGTCTGTTTCTCTGGACCACACTCAAAGGACGCCATGGAAGCCATGCCCCAATCATGCATTGATGACCGAAAGAGGCCGACTCCAGTCCGTAGACGGTTCAACCGGACCCATGCGGTCCTGGGAAACCCCATTTCAGGTGAAGAGCGTCCACATCATGAAAAATGAACGCAGACGAGAAGTGCCCTCCCGCCACCCAATACTCCACCTGTGGCCCGCCCATCTTGCTGCACTGGTGCTCAGTTCGCTTGCATCTTTGAGCAGTTCCAGATCAGCAGGCACAAAGAGGTGTCTTAACTTAAGCTGTCGATGTCCTCCAGAAGGGTGGGACGTGAGCCGATCATGGAGTAAATGACCAGGCTACTGTTTATCTTTCGACGAAGCTCAGTCGCTGTGATGCCTGATAGAACAAATAGGTTGTCCGTTGGTGTGGGACGCAGGCATCCAGTCACCAGGCGCAAAGCGTCGTTGATGGTCTTGTCTATGAGGTACGTGTGAGCATTTCGACTCCAAACAGGAGCACAGTACTCTGCAGCAGAGTGGACCACTTGCCCTGCTTGTAAACTATCATTGTAAGCTGATGTTGAATGTTTGCGCAGGTGTTTTGCTACGATTTTTTTTGCAATGCGTGCTACTGTGCCAAAATATGCGCTACATCTCTAAAACCTCTTCCTTTTGTTTTACACTGCATACAACTTATAAATTACCCGGTAAATAATATCTTCCCTCCCGCCCAATGAGCAAGCGCCAAACTGGCCAAAGAGTTTTTTGTGCGTTGATTATTTTTCCCGCGTGCTCATACTGTAGCTTGTTTGTGCACAACTCGCCGCTAGCGCAACATGCCATGCGCAGTATCAAAATTGCATTTGTTTCTACAAGGCGTGTCCAAGAATTTGTTTCTTTCATTTTTCTAAAGTTTTTTAATAGAATCCAGATCTGGAGCAGCAGTTGTTCAGCTTTCTTAGTTATACTTTGCCCAGCAAAATCTCTTATCAGAGCCACAATTTCTGTTCAGCGGCGACATGACCAAGCGATATTGCGCGATGGTTGAAAATCTTGCTCAACGGGTTCGATTCATTGCTAGTTCCGGCGGCATTTCATGAACATTTTGACTATTTGAAGGCTTAAAAATGACAGAATAACTTCGCAGTTTCATGTCTACTCTGTTCAAATTTCGGTGCAATGATGTGCTTATAACTTGTAATTGTTTGTTTGTATTTGCTCGTCGTCGCATAAACCAAGTTTCGAAGTTGCTTGTGAAATAAGGTGCGTGAAATGATTGTTATCTTGCATGCTTTACACCAGGGGTAGGCAATAGGCCTATTTTTTTCTCAAAGGGCCGCATTTGAAAGAAAATTTAAAGTCGAGGGCCGCACTAATTCGAAAAGCAAAAAAACAAAAATGAAAAAAGGTCTACACGTTAGCAGATGTCCTATTTTTCACTGATATTCAGCGCGAAGTTAAAAAGTCTTCGGCTTAATTCACGGTAAGAGTTTATATTTCTGTAAGTGCTCGCGGGCCGCATAAAACGGTCTCCCCGGCCGCAGTTTGCCCAGCTCTGCTTTACACTATGGCGCTGTCAGATGTTTCTAACCTAATTATGACTAAATGAACACTGTGTGCCGCTCGATTCATAATGCATCAAATTTGTGGAAAACGGTGATCTTTTTTGTATTGCTGGCGATAATAAGCCCTATAAATGATGTGTGACATTTTCGTGTACGGTATTACATTAATTTATTGGTGCTCGTAATGTGATGGTTTGTGCTGTATGGTGCATGTATTTTTTCATAATTTTTGGTGCTTTGGCATACGCTTAATGTAATATTCGCGAAATCGGGCTGAAACGAGACATTTCGGCGTGACCGACTTGGCGTGGGTCAAATTGGCATGCCCACAGGGTTTTGAGGGTCGGGTTCGACTTTGGGTACGGGTCGGGCTTAGGGTTCGGTTTGGTGTTGAATAGGATATTGTTCGAGTTGGGGCCAGAGTTTCAATGCTGAACAGTCGCGCACCAACATCAGGCGACCTGCTCTATGTTTTCAATTACAAAATTCATCAAAGCTGATTGGTTTCGTGAAGTAATGAATGAGTGATTTTGTTTCATTACACATCTTAGTTAACGCTTATTTCGGCTGTTATTTCGAATTGCGATTGATTTTGATAGCATTAGTGATTTCAGCTGAAGTTTTAAACTGAATTTTAGGACTTAAACTGACTTGTAACTTGGGTGCAAAACTTTGCGGCGTTAAGACAAGGTTTCAGCATAGATGGGCAAGTTGATGCAAAACGTTAGCTTCGTTAACGAATACTTTGTTAAAACAGTTATGTATCTCCATTAACGTTGATTCGTTAAGTTTCGCTCCAATTAACGGAAGCTAATTAAATTCATCAAATTGTTAATTTTGACTTAAAACGGCATTTTTTTAAAAAAAAGCTTAACATTTTTTAATATCAATGTTAGCGTAGGGATTTAAGCAATTTCTTTGCTCATAAGCAATATGTTTTGTTGTTTTTATCTCGCTTTTTGACCTCCTTGGTGGTATTTTGCTAGTTTGTCGATGTCGAACTTAACCAACAATAAGAGAAATAAGCGTTTACAAAAATTTAACGATTTACAGTAACTAGTTAATAAAAAAGTACGAACAACGATTAGCGAAATTGTGCCCACCTCTGGGTTTGAGGTTTAGAGTTACGAGTTAATATTGGGGTTATGGTCAGGTTTTGATGTCTCAAACCCAAGATGTCCCACGCCTAACAGTCGCGCTCTCAGAAAGGTTTCGTATGCTTGGCCTCTTGGCTTCTTCAGCTTTGCATCTTGAATAAATTGTTTTATTCCCGAAACCGATAATTAAGTTGTGTGATGTTACCCATCGCTACATTTTCGGCAGCAATACATTGAACCTCAAAAAAGTGTAAATGCTTATTAGTGGCGTTATTTTCACCATTTAGGCATGCAATTAAACAGCTCAGATGGCCGAGTGATATAGAGCGTCTGTCTCTTGAGCTGTAGACTCGGGTTTGATTCCGAGTCGGGTCAAACCAATGACTTTAAAATTGGTATTCACAGCTTCCCTGCTTGACGCTCAGCATTGAAGGGACAGTGTGGAGAACAAGCCGGCAAGTTTACTTGTTGTGCCGTTGGGAAAGGCACTTAGCGGGATTCCCCCATCTTGGTGTGGTAGACAGATGGCCGGCAACTCCTAAGCGAGCTCGTATAGCGCATTGATCGCTATCTCGTGATAAGAGGATAAATATGCAACTAACTAACTAACTAATATTGCTGCTAAACGCTTTTTATTCAGATTTTGTTTGGGTTTGGTAGATATTAGGAGAATGCTGGTGTTAGTTATTGTGTATGGAATGCTAAAGAGAGGATTCCCTAACCATGATTTGATAGAAGACCAGAAGTATGGCAAAGCGGAGTTTGTTTCAAATGGAGTTACGGCTGATCGGTATCCTCTTAGTTGTAGTGGCGACTACGTTTCGCATTCCAGCTATGCTCAGCAAACCGGGCGATGGTGAAGTAAGTCTATGGAATTGTTAGTCAGAAGCGTATTTGGGAATAAAGAGCATTGGTGTCGCGCCTCCTCCCCTTTTGGCCTTGCCTTGTAGTAAAACGAGCAAATACTGCTGAGTGAGTGAAGTATGTCAGACTCTTTGATGGTTTTTATGCCCTTCCCGACGCACAAAATCGCGACGCAGAAAATTTCTAGTTTTTTTGTTGTTGTTATAGAAAAATAACGATAAGTGATAAACTGTTGATACTCATTTCATTTTTTCAATTCATTTTTATGGTCTTGGTCTTGAAAAAAATCAAAGGTCTTGGTCTTGACAAAAACGGTCTTGGTCTTGAAAAATTTACTAGGTCTTGGTATTGTAGATGATGGTCTTAACTACATCACTGTCGCTGACTGCAGAAATTTTTAAGCGCTTTGTGTTGCTGCGGAAGAATGAAAAATGTCTCCCTCAGTGTTTATTCCTTCGGAAATAAAATCACGTTTAAATTTTTATCTTCGTGATAGCTTAGATCTGGGAGTTAGCTCGCTGATATTTGTTCATACCATTATGTTTTGGTTTTTGTTTTCGGTTGTTATGTTGCAGTGCAATATACGCATATGCAATTGTGGTTTGCTATAGTAGGAAATCTTCGTCCGGAGCAAGATTAAAAAAGCTGCCAAACCGAGCTAAATGCTGGGCACAGTCTTGCCCTCAGCCAGCCCTCCATGTTATTATTAACAGCCGCTCATTTGCGAACCTCATTTAAGCGGTGATCAATAAGGCAAGGTGACGTGATAGGATAATAGCTACTCCTTTACGTCGCTCTTACAAAAAGATCCTGCTGTCTGACCTTGCTCCGAACAAAGAACGATTTAGGAAATAAGCCATTGGTAGCAAATTTGATTGGGCTTTAACTTATGATGAAACTTCTAGTTGCGGTTTATCAATAAAAAGATTGTTTGGGCAAGTTGTATTTGCGCTTATCCGCTCTAAAACTTCAATTACGAAATTTGCGATTGTGCTTTGCCGTTTTAAAAATCTGCTTGCGCAATTTGTGGCTGCGCTTTTATAGTTAAAAAATCTAATTGCGCAATTTGCGGTTGTGCTTTTCATTGTAAAATTTGTGGTTGCGAAATTTGTGACTGTGTTCTTTTATTTGTAATATCGCTTGCGGAATTTGCGTAGCGCTTATTTAATTGCACTGTAATGCTGTTACTGTAGTACTACTACAGTATGTCGCGTGCTCTACCGCAATGTAATGTTGTTACTGTAGTACTACTATAGTATGTCGCGTGCTCTACTGCAATGTAATGTTGTTACTGTAGTACTACTATAGTATGTCGCGCGCTCTACTGCAATGTAATGTTGTTACTGTAGTACTACTATGTCGAGTGCTCTACTGCAATGTAATGTTGTGTTGATTTAACCAAAGTTGACACTTGTTTCAAGCAGTGTTTGAAGTTAGACCGGAAAAGAGAAAAAAGACCAAAAAAGCATCTCATAAAGAGTGTTTTTACACAGGAAGTACGTCTTTTTTAGAACCAATTGCATTAGGACAGGTTACAGTAGCGTTACTTTCAAGAACGGTCAGCTTTCTAATTTTTGATATGTTTGATTGGTTATGCTATGCAATATACATCAAGGTTTCGGTACTGACTCCCGATGTCTGTGAAGGTCGCAATAATAGTTGTGATTTCAATTGTTGATTGGTTTTTGATATGGGCCTACTAGCTACGTAGTCTAACCCTCCCGAAAACTACTAATTTGCAGTTTTTTTGATTCGTTGCATTTTTAAAATACCTTGCTGGTATAAAAATCTGTTTCCGTGTTCAGGATTTTTATAACGACGAAATGCTTTGCGCCGAAATTTTGCCCTGTCAACTATAGATGGCTGGGGCTGATTGTTAGCGGCTCGTTAGCAGGTCTCGTAGCGGCCCATGCCATCTCTACTGTGAACCGGCAGGTCAGCGCAGTTGAGCGCATCGGTGTGGGAGAAGTGAGGTTCGATTTCCGGGCTGGTCAAATTGGACACAGTGCCGCCGCCGCTCCGACGTTTCTTCGGATCTGTGTTGCCCGGACTCTGAATCGCGGTGATGGACCCTGCCACTCGTTACACGTTTTACGTGTAATACAATCTTGCCCCGGCGTATATAACATAAAAATTTATAAAAATTTACATAAAATTTACATAAAGATAGCATAAAAATTTATCAAAACTACATAATATACAATTTTTACGTATAATGATGGGCGACTATTGCTGGTACCTGTACAGAGAAACTGATGCTCCAAATAGACGCAAAGCAAGAGCCCAAAAGCATTTTTAAGCCCGTGTATAATGGTTAAACCCATGATTGTATTATTATCGAAGGGGATCAAATTTGGAGCAAAATTTACCCATTGCGCGATATTATAACATTTTTTGGCAAAGCAAAACTTTCAGGGTAATGCTGATTAAAAATTATTATTGATTAAATTGATGTTTATTTGATGTCACAGTGATCTTTAAAAATATGCGAGTCTCAAAAAAATGTATTATATTGCATTAAGCACCCAAATATATAATCTGGCTGTTAACATGACGGACTGCTATCAATCTTCTGAATTCATTATTCATGAACGCCGTGGTATTCAACAGTTCAGTTTACAAACACCCAAGACCAAGACGTGAATTCGATGCCACCGAAAACATAACAGATTTTCAAATTTGGTGCTGAAAACATGCTATAGGTGCGGGAGGTCTGGAATTTAAATCCCGGGTCGGTCAAATCGGCACAGTGTCGCCAACGGCTCGCCACCGCTCCGACGATCCTTCGGAGCTGTGTAGCCCAGGCGCTAAGCCGCGGAGATGGGCCCCGCCACTCGTTACACGTTTCGGCGTAATAGCGTGAGTATAATGAAGATTTTGATTTTGAAAAATAAAGAGGTTTGATTGTAATGAGAAACTAATATACTCTACCTTACCGCTCATAGGGTCTGGGGTTCGATGCTGCTCTATGTTTTCAATTTATTGTCACCGTACTTGATTTCTTGTGCAAAGTATGAGCTCGGCGATAGTAATAAAACAAAACAAGAAATATGCTGAAGAATCATTCCAAAAAATGCGGGCAGCTTATTGCTCCTCCCCGCATACGACACTGTTTTTGTTGATTGATTGGATCCAGCAAATAAACTTTGAAAAATACTTTGCAGTTTGAAGACCTGGGTTTGATACTTGGTCGAGCAAGCACAATGCTGCACGTGACATGCCATCGCAGCAACAGCTTTTTATGTTTGCAGCGCACATGCGCTGTTCGTGTGCAAAGTCACAGAGATGGGGCCCCCAGACTTGTGACAGATTTCAGCGTAACTCACGAGTATAACGAATATGAATAAATGAAAGGTGGATTAGGCTAAGGTCTGGATGCTGGTTAAACTCAAGAAATGATAAATGTGTAGAAATTTTACTACCTAATGAGATTCTGAAAGAAACATCATGCGAGTATTTGAAACTCAAAAAAAGGGTAACATCTTCAATACTGCGAAGTATTTTTCAAAGTTTATTTGCTGGATTGAATCAATCAGTAAGAACAGGGACGTAGCCAGAAAAAAAAAAAAAAAAAAACGAACGGAAGAGCAAAAATTAAACAGTAAAATAGAATATTGGTAAATTTACAAATTAGATAAGCAAGTAATGATTAGTAATCTGTTGGGTAGGCCTACCATGGATCAATTTTCGCTCGATAATATTTTTGATAAGTTAAGTTTTAAACTATAGGCATCACGGGCAGTATTTAGAAACTGACTGACAATCATAAGATAAGCATAAACGCAATCTCAAAATTCAAAAAAATGTACTACGAAGATGCAAGGTGCAACAATTAAAAAATCTGATACACTAAAACCAACATGTATATCCAATATTTACAAACATACTACCAACACGTACGTTTTAGGTACAGTGTTTATTTGAGCATAACGCGCAAAATTTTTTAACAAAATATACATTCCAAGTGTGGGTGCGTATTATGTGCGAGGGCTGAATTAGCCGAAAGGACGTTAGCTAAGATATCCCACTGTTGAATCGAAAATTAGGGGTGCGCGTTATGCTCGAATGAATACGGTATGTCTTGAATTTGTCAAACTCATCATTGTTTTATCATCGAAGGGGATTAAATTTTTAACAAAATTGCACATTGCGCGATATTAACTTTTTCTGGCAAAGCAAAACTTTTAAGGTAATGCTAATTAAAAATAATACATTAAATCGATGTTTATTGGACATCACAGTGATCATTAAGAGTAAGCGAGTCTCAATAAAAAAAAAGGATATATTGCATTCAGGAGCCTAACAATAATCAGGCTGTAAAAATGACAAACTGCTATCAACAAATATAGAATATATCTCCTGAATATATACCTCCTGAATTCATTATTCATGAACGCCGTGGTATGCAGCAGTTAAGTTTACAAACACCAAAGACCAAGACGTAAATACAGTACGATGCCACCAAAAACATTACAGATTTCGAAATTTGGGGCGATATACTGCTCAATTTTAGCGCGCTTAACGCAATGCGTTAACTTTGTTTGTTCATTAAGTTAACGCATTGCGTTAAGTGCACAAAAGTTGAGCAGTATACCGCCCTTGGTGCTGAAGAAAAAATGAGGTTTGATCGAGATGAAACCAATATACTCTACCATACCACTCATATAGGGTCCCGGGTTCGATGTTGCTCAATGTTTTCAATTTTATCGTTGTCCTTGATTTCTTGGTGCAAAGTTTGAGCTCGGCGATGGTAATAGTATAAAACAAGAAATATGCTGAAGAACCATTCCAAAAATGTGCGCAGCCTAGCTCCTCCTGCGTACGACCCTGGTAGAAACTTGTTCGACTTTGCTCAATTTTTTTATTTATTATAGTAGACTTGATGCAATTCACTCTAGTAACACAAGCAGCGGTCAAACTTTACGCAGTAAATCTTTAATTATTTCTTCTAGTATTTTTTAATTTTAGGTAAAGCCGCACGATATTTCTTGTTTGTCTAACTATAAAATATTCTGCGCCAAACATAACTTTCAAGTTTACGTAACCAACATAGTTTACCATGATAACTTAAAAAATAAAAATTTACATTAGGCCTACTTCTTCAAGAATGCATATCGATAACTTATCCAATTTAGGAATTCATCATGTCATGACATGACAACAACCAAGTAGTATTACTGTCACTGAAATGCAAATTCAGCATCAACGTATAGGCTACATGCTGTAGAATTTTGTTGTCCTTCATCAAGTTTATGCAAAATCAACAAGAAAAAGAATAGTTAAAAATGGCAATTGTATAGTTGTCTGTAATTTTCAGTTCATGCTGTGAGCAGTATGAAACAAACTTGGCCTTCAATCAAAAAGAAATGACAAAGATTACTTCCCCACATTATAAAAATAGAAATATTCAGAAAAAAATAGAGGAAGAGCAAGAAAGGCAAATGTTTGGACTTTATCCTACCAGCCAGCTTCTGGCCAAGGACCAGCCTTGTGTGAGTCAAAAAGATTGCATTTTTTACCGTATTTGTGTACTATGCAATGTTAGGATTATAGCCCCATGTCAACCTGAGGTTCAAACATTGATTGTGTTTGAACAGTTTATTGACTTGTTTTTCAAGGCAGACAAATTATAATAAAAAACTGTGAATCGTTTAACAAAGATTTAAAATTGGTTGGAGTTGATCTTGTAACCCTACATTGCTTGATTGGAAAATAACTTAGCCTTTTCACTGTGATAATTTGCACCACAGCTTAGACCTTATTGTCAAAAAAAAAAAAAAAGCAAAAAAAAAAAAACCTTCTAGCCATAAAAACCGAATTTGACGCATTGGCCTTCGTCGAATACGAAATTCTGGACATATTTTACACGGCCAAATCGTTTTAAAATACCGTTAAGTGCCTTTTCAATTTCGAAATATTTAAACTTCTGCGGATAATTTATTGAGTTGTCTCTGAAGTTGTAGTTAATTCAACACCAAAACTCACTTATCTGACTCTGTCTCAGAGCAGTGAATCCAGCAGTTCTTTTTTTGCAAAAAATATCTTAAAACTGTATTTGCCAAACTCTCTATAAAAGTATTCGTCTTTGCAAGACTCAGTTTAATGATATTAGAAAATCGCAATATACAAGCAAGCAGTTTTTGCCTTTTCTCTTTGGTCAATATCAAATTTTTACTGTTGTGTCAGTAGAACTTCGATTGCGTAATTGGCTTGTATCACAAAACACAATGGAGCCTGGTTTTTGAAAAGCCAAACCACTCAAATTTGACATTGTAAAAATGGAAAAGCAAGCAGCAGCTGATGAAATACAGGTACGTTTTTCAATTGATCACAATGCTGCAAACTTCATCTTTAACGGAAAGAAATTTTATGCAAAAATCTACATTTTGAGTTTAAATTTGACTTCTATCGTTTCAGCTTTTTGATTGTAAGTTTGAATCCCTCAACAAAAAGTTCGTTCAGGTTACAACTCTGATTAACAATAGTATATTAACCAAAACCTTGACTATAAATAAAAATGTGTTCTAAGACGGCTGACCAATACAGTTTTGCGATGAGTCTGAATAACTCGGGAATCGAACACACGTGTTTAATTTGCCGATGAGTTTTGTTTTAATTGTATTATACAGCGTAAATAAACAGCAACGAGAATAGTCTTTTTTGCTAAGAAAATATTTAAAACAATCCTTTTCAAGATAATGCAGAATTGCAAACACTTTTGTTTCGAATTTTTTATGCCAAAAATATTTTTCTTGCCGAAATCATTACTTTTACCAATTTCCAAGAAGAAATATTTCATGAGGGTAAAAGTGGTCAATGAAAGCCATAAAACAATTCATGACACTAATCCCCTGAGTAAATTTGCCCCACGCACTTGAGCATTACCAATAAAATGAAAAAGCTTTCTCTCTTTTAATAAAATCGGTAGACTAAGTTTCAACAAAAGACCTACCTTTATTTATACAAATACAACTCCTTTAATTATCAAAAATTAATTTTTGCTGTCATTCTTATAGAAAGAATATAAAATTTGCTGGACATAGCAAGTTAAATTGTTGTTCTACAAGCTATGGTTTAAAAGATGCAGCCTCTTAAAATTTTTTAGAAAGAATCTAACATACTGTACTTTGGTCTAACAACGACCAAAATCTCTTGGTCCGAATAGGGTTAATGCATTAATTTTGATATCATTCTAATAGTAAACCAGTGAAAATTAAAAGGCAGACTGAGTTCTTGAACAGCTCAGACGAGTCACCAAGCATAATTATACTATAAGAGTTACGAGTAAGCGAAAACAATGCAAAGTGGACTTTTACATCAGCAGAGGCAAAGCAAGAGCTTGGCGTGCTTAAGAGGTTCAGCTCACAAGTTTAATAAGACTTGGGAATTGCGAAATGCCACTATTGCATTCCATTCATCACACAAAGCGGTATCTGGCTGCGAGCTTTCTTTTGTGTTTACTGGCAAAATAAAGGCCTTCATCTATCTTTTGGAACTGTTCAAGAGACAGGTGTGTCGCCGCAATAGCAGGGTTGAAATACAGTCAAACTAACGCAGTACAGTATACACATTCATTTCTTTGTCTAACCTTTTATGATTTAAAGTCCAAGTAATCACTGCCAGGTTTGGAATCACTGGCATACTGGCTGCAGCACACAGAGACAGTGAAAAATCAAATCTTTATTATACTCGCGATATTACGTCGAAGCGTGTAGCGAGCGGCGGAGTGTATCTCCACGGCTTAGTGTCTGGACAACACAGCTCCGAATAAACGTTGCAGCGGTGACTAGCCGTTGGCGACACTGAGTTCGATTTGATCGTCCCGGGGAGTGCACCCAAGACCTCAAGCACTATGATGAATAGAATAATTCCAGAAGAGCGTAGATGAGGCGAAGAATTCTTTACAGGACCCCCCTATCTCACACACTGCCTCTGATTGCAAGTTTGAGACTTTCAAGTATACTACAGATTGTTCAATAAACATTAAACAATAGTCTGGTTTGGGGTTTGGTTTAAAGTTGGAATTTGGAGTTCAATTTCCGAGCCAGTCAAATATCACAATGTCGTAAAACACAATGTCACCAAGGCTATAACAATGACACATTGTCGCCAACGACAACGCCAAGGACACAATGTCGCCAACGGCTAGTCACCGCTGCAACGTTTCTTCGGAGCTGTGTTGTCCAGACGCTAAGCCGTGGAGATGCACTCCGCCGCTCGCTACACGCTTCGACGTAATATCGCGAGTATAATAAAGATTTGATTTTTCACTGTCTCTGTGTGCTGCAGCCAGTATGCCAGTGATTCCAAACCTGGCAGTGATTACTCGGACTTTAAATCAGAAAAGGTTAGACAAAGAAATGAATGTTCTGGGGTGTGTTATTTTGACTGTATTTCAACCCTGCTGTTGCTGCGACACACCTATTTCAACAGTTTCAAAAGGTACATGAAGGCCTTCATTTTGCCAGTAAACACAGAAGAAAGCTTGCAGCCAAATACCACTTCGTGTGATGAATGGAATGCACCAGTGTTACTTACTCCGCAATTCTCAAATCTTGTTAGATTTGTGAGCTGAACCTCTATAGGCACACCAAGCTCTTGCTTTGCCTCCGCTGGTGTAACAGCCCACTCTGCATTGTCATCGCTTGCTGGTAACTCTTATAATATATGATAATTATGCTCCGTGACTCGCCTGAGCTTTTCAAGAACTCAGTCTGCCTTCAAATATTCACTGGTTTACTATTAGAATGATATCAAAATTAACGCATTGAATACTCAAAACACTACTCATGCAAACTTTTACTGAATAAACCATATTTACGCGCTTTGTTGCAAAGCAATGCAAGGGAGGCGCGTAAATATGGTCTATTAGGTCAAAGTTTGTTTGAGTGGTATTTTAAGTGGCCGAGTGGTATAGAGCGTCTGTCTCTTGAGCTGTAGACTCTGGTTTGATTCCGAGTCGGGTCAAACCAATGACTTTAAAATTGGTATTCACAGCTTCTCTGCTTGACGCTCAGCATTAAAGGGACAGTGTGGAGAACAAGCCGGCAAGTTTACTTGTTGTGTCGTTGGGAAAGGCACTTAGCGGGATTCCCCCATCTTGGTGTGGTAGACAGATGGCTGGCAACTCCTAAGCGAGCTCGTATAGCGCTTTGATCGCTTTCTCGTGATAGGAGGATAAATATGCAACTAACTAACTAACTAACTAAGTAACTTCAAAATAGTTTGTGTTACCTTGGACATTATTACTATTTAATAAATATGTCATGTGTATTTACATACTGTAAGAAGCCTAGTTTGAGGTTTACACTTATTCTAAATGGTGGAACATGTTCTTCTCATTATCAGTTTTATTGCATCAAAATTAGGCAATATTTTTGATTTTCAAAGCAATTTCAACTGGGTTGCGGCGATTTATAACGTTGTCCTAATGAGTTCACATATATTTTACAGGAGATCATTTCAGCGGAAACCCCAATTTAATTTCACTATTGCGTTGCTGATAAACAATGTTTAAACTTCCTACTAAGCGTCAGATTTGGGCTCTGTTTAGGCAAAAACTGAAAATTTCAATAGGGTTGCGGGGATTTTAAGCTTTATTCAATAAAGCTGATTTTTTGCGTGAAGTGTTTAGGTCAAATGGCGACTTTTTATTGCTATTAAAAAGCAAAAAAAAATTTTTTTTCTATTTTCGCTCCTGCCTCATGTACAGTCAATTACTTCAAAATCAATAAAAAATAAAAATGAGTATATTAGCCCAATAGGAAAGGGAAATAAAATTGTGGTTACTTACAATTAGCAAAAAAACAAGTTTGTAATTATCAGACCCCGGTCAACTCGTATTTCTGTTTTTGTAATAGTAAAAAATTTAAGAAGGAGGGAGGGTAGAAGGGGGTACGCTCTTGGTGCTTATTCCCATGGCTATAGGTCACTGAGTGAGAATTATGACCCACAGCCAGCGGTTTACAATCCGGAGTGTATATTCAAGCACAGCACAATTGTTTTATTTTCACGACAAAGTATAACTATTTCTTAATTTTTAAGATAACGAAGAAATGGAAAAGTATTGTGTTGCGTAAAAGGCTTTGTAACAAAATAATTTGATGAGTTTACAGGACTGGCTTTGTTTTTTTAACTTTACTTAAGGCTAAGCACAAAATTAAACTATTTACCAGCATAGAAAAAATGGCAATCAATGACGTGTTTGCCACCCTATTCAGCAACATACATATTCCAAATATTAAGATTGCGGCCCATCAAATAGTTCAAATGACACCACGTTAATTCATAGCCTGCCTGCATGGTGGTCATTTCAACACATTAACTAACTGGAGTCAAAGTCGCACGCTGGTTGTAAAAACATTACTTCGTAAAACCGTATAAACTTTTTAAGCGTTAACATAATGAAGAACTAAACAGCAGAATACTGTATGACACTACCAACAACAAAAATATTTTTACCTTTCTTTAAACAATGAACTTTTCGTATTAGTTGTTAAATTACCACCAACTCACTGGTTTAGGTAAGTTCAACACTGCTCTTGATAAAGTTGTGATTCCAGATAAAGTAAGTTGGCCGGTGAATTCACTTCCATAATCCCATTCTACGCCGCCATCTGTATTAATCCACTGCGCGGTATTAATGTAAAGTCCCTTGATATTACCAATGCATGATGACAATGCTTTAATTTCATCGTCGCCGATTTTACAACGGTGGAGAGTAAGATTCTCTATCTGCAAATAAACATCAAAACAATTGCCAATTGTTCGCATTCAATTTTCATGAGTCTAAGAAGTAGCATCAAAGACATTAAAGAAACATCAAAGCTCATTGGGGCAGATGATAGTCTATAAACGATCTAATCGACCAAAACTTCATCGCTTTACCGCTTACAGGGCCAGATTTACTAATAGGTTATAGGCAGGCTGAAACCTTGGGCCTCGGAAAAATGAGGGGCTTCATAAGGAACAACGAAGACCACTTTTTTTGGAAATTAACCATTAAGTCCGGGCATGGGCAACATACGGTCATTATATTTTTTATAGGGCATCTGAGTACGTGGAAACCTTTGTTTTTTGCTCTCCACCAATATTTTCAGTGTAAAACAGGACGTCTGAGGACATGTAGACCTTTTTTTTCATGTTTTGCTCTCTACGGATATTTTCAGTGGGAAATAGGACATCTAAAGACGTGCAGAACTTTTATTCTGATCTTCCAATGAGTGTGATCAAATAGCCTACAGGGTCTCTCGTTGTTTAAGTCCGGTCTCGACCGCTTATTCCAATTACAGGAATTATTCTCATATTTCACAGCGCAAAAGGAGGACAGGTTCTTTACAGGTCATCACGTCCGCAGATGTCCGATTTTCTACCCAAAATCTAGTGAAGAGCAAAGAAAGACCATCACGTCCGCCAGTGATGGGCACGATAAACCTTTCTGTACTACAGCGATAACGATAATCAATAACTTCAAAAAAGCCCTGGGCGATACCGATAACCGATAAATCTCAATTTCTTCAAGCGATATTGATAATCGATAAATTATCGCCGATAAATTTTTCCGATAAATGTTGCGGTAAATTTTTGATGTGTTTGACGAAGTTTTTTTTGTAAGTCGAATTGCAAAAATGTTTTTTCTAGATTTTTCAAGAAAAGAGAGCAGTTTACGGACTCTGCCGTGAAATTAAGCCAAACAAAGAAATAATTTTTAAAAATTACAACAAGTCTTAATGGACACCATGTTTTTTCTATAGCGCCAACTCACTAACTTTCAAGTTTAAACACTGCGTGCATAAAAAATCGTTTATCGCGATACTTTATCGGCGATAACAAAATATATAACAAAAGCGATAACGGTAATCGATAAATCCAAACTATTTTTAGCGATAACGATAATCGATAAAAAGTTACCGCCGATAACTATCGCCGATAAATTATCACGATAAATGCCCATCTCTGACGTCCGCAGGCCGTAGTTTGAGCCGAAACTTCCCCAAATTTGCGGCATTAGGTATGATGGGACATGTTTTCACTGTTCAAAATGCCGAAAAAGAGGACATTTGGACATTTTTTAACGTCCTCGGAGGACAAGTTATTTTTTGTTAAAAAGGAAGACATATCCTCCAAAAAGAGGACGTATGGTAAGCCTAAGCAAATCTGACATTAACGACGGGCAAATAGCGCTTGCATGTTCTAGCAAGTACAGTACGAAAAAACATGAGAGGAAAGCGTAACAAATAAGTGTAACGGCATTTCTGAAAAGAGCTCCAAGAACCAAAGCCTTCTTTAGGCCTTCTCAGAGCTAATTAACAGGTAAAATCATTAAAGCTTCTTCGCAAATTGCTTTATATCTTGGTTGAAAAAAGCGAGGCTGACATTTCTGTACAATACTATCCAGTCGATTTTGGTTTCTTCTGCTTATTCGATTCAACCACAATATTCCTGCTAGCTAGCACAAGCACGCTCTTTGCGCAGTCAACATCGTGAGATGATATTGTCATACGTCGAATTTTCGTTGCTTGATTTACATAAGTACTCTAATTTTATATTGTTACTCGGTCAAAGCTAATGAAGATTAAGCAATGAAGGTTATGCACCAAAGTCTATCCAGCCTAGCCATTAGGCCAAGAGAGTGATTCAAGTTTATAAATCAATATTAATGAATTGAACTTGAATCTAACCCATAGGTTCCCAACCGGTAAGGGGAATTACCCACTAGTAGGGAATTTAGGGTTTTCAGGTGAGGAATTAACAGTATAAACATCCTCTGAAAAATAACACCGTTCTGTCTCGGTTAAAAAAATGACCTGAATTTTCTCTCCCATCGATGAAGACTTTTCTTTTTTGCAGAACACCGCTTTTTGCCGCCGAATTTTGATTTAGTTTAAAACAGAGGTTTTCAAACTGTGGGCCACGACACTGTGGGTCACGACACTGTGGGCCACGACACTGCGGGCCACGACACTGTTTTTCGGAGGGCCACAGAGCCTAGGCCGGATTGAGACAATGAGAGCAGGAAGTCGAACCGAACCCGAACCGGAGTTTTACAAACCGGTTTTACGCTATTTTTATCGAACCTTAACCGAACCCGAACTGTGTTTTTTAAAATCGCGAAGAGCAAACCGCAACTGAACCGAATAATGTGAGTATTTGCGAACCTCAACCGAACCCGAACCGATGGAAAAAGCGGCTCGCTCCGTGTCGTCACTCGCGTCACTTTGAAGCTGGTTCGAATTCAAAATAATAGTCACTTATGCAAGTAATCTACGCATGGTGAAGAAGTATTTTACGTTTGATATACCTGGTCCCGTAATACATGCGTGACAGACTAAACAAAGCGCCTTTTTAACACTAATTTAACGCTACCTGTGGCAGAGTTGGACAACTAGAAAATTTTCGGCTTTTCCAAGTTAGATTAGAATTAGAACTATAGCTACACAGTTTTTTCAAATTAGATTAGAATTAGAATTACCGCATTTACAGAAACTTGGAAATTGAATTAAATTCCGAATTAGAAAGAAATATAATAAAAATCAAGTTTAGTTCATATCAAATCAGAGTTCATTCTTATAAACATGAGAATGGCAAACGTCTGTACACCAAGGTTGGCTCGTTTCGCACAATACAGTTCACCTGCATGCTGAAAACTCTTTGCGACGGAGCTGATGTTGCTGTCGTGCCTAAGAGTTCTCGAGCAGCAGCCTTGAAATGAGGCTGCTGCTCGAGAACTCTTTGATACAACAAAAACACCGTTGGACAAAGTAGCATTTTCCGGAAAACCGGAAATTAGATCAGAATTAAAATTAGAGTGTAGAAACATTTCACAAATTAGATTAAAATTACATTACCGGCATTTTGCTCTAATTTAGTCTAATTAGACTACTAGAATTATATTGTCCAAGTCTGACCTGTGGATTGAATAGGCCGCCGGTGTCAGAGCATAGTATCCATTTCATTATCTTGAAATTGGTTTTACTACATGTATTTTAATATGTTATATTGGCCTGTCAATGCAAAGAAAAATTGCTGTGTACGTTTCATTTTTTAAATTGCGTTACTAGAATTATACCATTTTTACTATGAACCTGAACCGTAACTTGATGAACCAGTTTTCAAATATTTTTTACAGTACTAGAGATGTCGTGTTTTCGCTGAGATATTGGTGAAGACCATAAAAAAAGAAAAGGTTATCCTTATTCGTGATGAGGCCCCTCATTTTCTTTGAGGGCCCCCATTTTCTCCGAGGCCCTAGGCTTCAGCCTGCCTAGTCTATTGGTAAATCCGGCCCTGCACAGAGCTCTTTACTGATATTTTCGGTGGAATGTAGGACATAAAATGTGCAGACCTTTTTTTTGCTCTTCCAATCAGTGCGGCCCTAATCTTGGCAGTTAGAAAAGTGTCCACCCCTGTTTTAGTGGCTCATAAGCAAAATTAAATCTGCGTTAAACAGTGAAAATCACATAAAAACTATTCATGGAACAATAAGACAATAAGGGAAACAAAGAAAAGAACAAACCAATTCTTTATCTTCAGACGGGCAGAATATAGATTGCTTTGACGGTAATGCCAAACAGATATGATGTTCAAATTATACAACTTTGGCAAGAAGATATTGGTAATAGTATTCATCACCTCATGCACTTTTGTTATAATACGATACTTGCAGCAGCGTTGTGCTGGAGAGAAGGCGTTGTACTGTTTTGACCATATACTTTTTAGTAAAAAAATATCAGATATTGCTTAGTAGCCTAAATCAAATACACCAGATTCTTTTATTGGTTTTTGCAGTTTATTTCCTCTTTTTTAAAATTTCTCGCTACGTCAGTGGATACTTGCAAAATCGAAAAGAAAAACAACAGGAACTAAACCGGAATCGTGCACTTCCTCACTTTGCTTAAAATTAAACTTTGCTGAACAGATATCATGGTAGCCTAATGGGTGTTCCATTTTCTTAATACTCAATTCTTACGACTTTGCTTACGAATTCTTACGACTTACGACTTTGCGACTTCTACGACATTCTCCACTCCGGAAGAAACTGTGTCTAAATTTTTGCAAAATTTAGCTAGCCATCGTCCAAAGAAAATACATGTGGCTTCGCCCTTGAAGCTGCAAATACTATTTTTAAAAGTTGTCCATGACGTAATTGGAAATAAAACCCCAATTTCTCTGCTAAGAGCGCAAACGCTTAATCGTTAAGAACCTGTAGAAAACATCCTTAAACCAGGGATCGGCAATCTTCCTTGCGCAGCGGACCGGTTTGATACTGAATTTTTTTTTTGTGGATCAGCCTTTGAAAAATCACAAATGTTTTAGAAATAAAACAGCTCGGATTTATTCAGCTTGACTTCACAAAAATGGCAAATCTGCTAAAGTTTTTCCGGTGTCTCCAAAAAAAAGGTCTTCACCTGGCGCAGGAGCTAAATCTGCCAAATGTTTCAAATCTAAAGCATTTAATGTAAAAATGCAGACGCACCGGTTACAAACTTTACCGGTGTTTGCCGACCACTGTTTTAATGCATTTAATCTGGAAAAGTACGCAGCTCGGTTCCGAACCCCTGATCGCGGACCGGTGTTTGCCAATCACTGCTTTAAACAAACAGCTTTTCATCTCGCCTTTACCTTTGTCACGAAGCAAAAGAGGCTCTGACGTAGCTTCTTCATTTTCTCAGTTTTAGAATCGCCGCTGGGTTTTATGCGTCAGCGAGCGATTTCTCACGCAGATTTTTCTCGGGGCAAAACCCTCCGAACTGCAGCCCATATAAAAAGCTCACAAGTTTGGGATTACAGGTTGCGCTGCTAAAAGCGAAGCTACTCACTTAGTAACTTGCAAATAACTTGCTGATTGTTCGGTGTTTATAGGCTTGTTGCCCCATACACCGATACAGACCGTGCTGGCACATAATTGGGTTCAGTAATAGCCAAAGGCGTGTAAGCAAGACTTTGTACTATTAGATTGCATAATGCTAGTTGCAGGCCTATATTTACTTGCTAAATCGTGTAAGGTCGTTGCTTCGAAAGATTTAACTGCTTAAATATCAGCTGTTTGCTCTAAGTATTGAAAATTTTTAAAAATCCTGATTCTTTTCATTAAATTGTATCAGCTCAAATCCAGCGTGCCCATTAGAGGTGTTCAGATTTTGGACATTTTTAAAAAGTGCATGTGCTCAAAGCTTATATGGTGCATTGGACCTTAAAAACACCCCCTGTGCAAAAAAAATTCAAAACTTTTATCTCTACCCTATCGCTCATGGCGGTTTAATAAGTATGCCCATTTCACTTCAAAGGGAATCCGCTTACGACGTCATTTTTGTTTAAAACTATCATAACTTGAGTTTTAAAACAGATACACAATCCAAACCAATTGTATTTTGTTTCTTCGAAGGTGTGGTTGACACTGAGGGTGCAAATGATGACGTCACTTATGTATGACGTCATTTTCAGCATTTGTGGGGGAGTCTGCTCTGTGTGGGATAATTATTCATACTTGGAGCTAAATCAACTGTGTTTTATTTGTTCGAGAGCCGTGTGATTCGCACTGAGTTAAAAGTGATGACGTCACTGATGTATGACGTCATATTTAAAATTAAAGTGTTTCTGTTGATTTACCCACAGCATCTTAAATTCACGCAAATCGTACATAATTATTGCAGCCTTTGTGAATAATTTTCCAATTTACGTCATGTTCTGGTTATAAGTCAAAATACAGTCTCAAGCAATTTTAGTCATAGGCGTATTTCAAAGCATAGTTAAAAGCAAGGTGTGTGAAGAAAAGCATTAATGTGACGTCAAATTTTTGCAAAATAGACTTAAATCGAAAAACATAAACAAATACTACTAGCCAAAAAGAGTATCAGATAAGTCTTGATATTCATACATTATTTTGCTCTAGAGTGTTCAATTTTAAATTGAATACTGCTCAGAATGGAGCGTGAATTGCACTATTACTTTGCACTGACCGAGTAGAAACAGAAGCAATGTATCAAAATACAAAGAAAAATTTTAGCATAAAAAAAGTAACAAAACATAACATTTCATTCGCCCAACCATTGTTCATTGCAAGCATTTAATCTGTAGAAGTAAGGGCTAAGTTGATTTTTTAAAATCAACGTATTGCTTTCGGTGTTTTTCAACTAATTGCAGAAGACTTGCTCGCTGTTTTTCATTTTCTGTCAAAATTGCGGCGTAGTCAGAGTGAAGCTTAACTCCTCTCTCAGCTGCATCGTTTACAACTTTAATGTTGGCAACAAACTTTCGGCCCTTCTTGAAAGATTCATTACAACTCCACGACCCCGGGGAGTCGTAAAGCCAGTTCTTACCCAAATTTAAAGCATCAAAAATAAACTACGTTTCTGGTCCAATGAAGTCAATTAGCTTGGAATCCTCATCAATCACCCGTTTAAAAACAGGAATACCCCGGCGGAATTCATCTGGCGGTGACATCGAAAGCAATCTTAGTGCCATAGATTCTTTGACTTCGTTTGTCAGGTAAGAATGCTGACTAAAGAACGAGAATGCCACTATTTCTTCAGTCAAATACCATTGGTGAGCTGAAAGTTTCATAAAAGCAGCATCTACTACAGCTGGATCCTCTTTCTTGTAACGTAACATTTCCTGCGAAAATGCGTCCAAACCGATGCTGGATTTGAGCTATGCAGGAATATAGAAAAAAGCAATAAACACATTGATTCGTTGAAGCTTTTCCAAAAACTCACTGTCATAAGACAGTTGATCGGCCCACAGAAACATTTTTTGGCAATATAGTACTTGGCCCATCCATCGGGCTCTTGAAGTAGCGCCAGGCTTGTGATGAAAGAAATTGAAGGGAGCGGCACCTAGTAAGGCAAGTGCGTTTTCTGCACACTGCTTATAGTCTCCTCTTATAAATGATTCTTTTGTTCTTTTTTAATTATCTCTTGGAGCTTATAGATTATCTTCTTCCTGTTTTGAAGAAATTTTGATGAAACGTCTAAGAGACGATAATTTCGAGACTTATCTATTTTTGGCCAACAGGATTTAAAAGATATGAAATTGGCATTTTCTGGTCCTGACGAATCGCCAAACAAGCAGTTATACGCTGCTTCAATAACAAGCTCGTATACGTGGTGACGACAAGCGTTGTAGAAGAGCTTGTGGTCCAAAAGCTTTTCCAAAGTTTTTGCAGCACCTTGATTCCATCCTGTGTTACTAGCAGTTGTATCAAAAACTAAAGCTTTCACGTTTTCTTTTAAATTCCACACCTCCAATAATTCATAACTTGCCTGTGCTTGTGCTTTTCCAGTTGCTTTTTCCAACTTCTGCACTCCTAATAATTTACCGTCCTTAAAATCCGAAATCCCCGAAATAATCACAGAAAGAGCTTCATGCTTATTGCCATAATGATCTTTAGTTTATTTTCCATCCCAGTGAAGAGCTAGGCAATCTTGTCGCGTTTCAGATGTTTGGTGGAAGATTTCACTGGAAATTTGAAGTCTGTTTGCTATGCGAGCTCTGTAAGTAGAGGAACGTGATAAACAAAAGTCATTAACATCTTCCTGGCAAGCTTTTACAAACGATGCTACTAACATTGTAGCAGCGTTATCGGAAATCTTAAACCTGTCCAAACACCTCGGTGATTTCTGAGCTATTAATCAGGTTTCTGGGTACGCTTAGCGTCACGAAGGAGTTTTGAGAACTCGGACCAGCTTTCTCGCTTTGCTCACATTCAGAAGCCGAACTTGGAGTTGAAACAGTAGAACTTGATGGTTTGAAGACGTCAGAATCAATTTCATCACTGCTAGACTGACCAGAAATAATTAAGCGAGCTTTTCTCTCCTGACGCTTTTGGAGACTTTTCTGGAGCATTACATCTTTTCCACTGATAATGCTGTTTCTTGCGTTTCGTTGATCGTCGTAAAAGGCTATATCCTCAATTTTTTTCTCTGCAGACATTTTATTTTTTTGAATTATTTGAACTGCGTCCGAAGCCCCAATATCCCATAGCTTTGATAAATCTTCCTCAAACATTTCACGTTTTCTACCAGGATCAGATAAACGCATTTTATTCTTGCAGAGCTGTAGCCAAGTGTTATACTCTTTTTGTAGCCTTCTTAATACATTACGTTTAGGCATTGTTTGGATTCCAGCCTTAGACCAAATTAATGACACTTCGTCGATAGCTGCCGAAAAATGATTTTTCAGTGGAGTGGTGCTGGATGATGATTCTTTTAGATGCAAAACGTGTTCAAGTACTTGCTTTAATAAAGGCAGTTTGTTTCCACTAATGTGCGGTGTACTTCGTCCAACTAAAAAGTAATCACCTGACGATCGGGTTTTTATTTTTTTTCGAGAAGGTTCAGCCATAGCACTTAATTATACATAGCTTACTATCTCTTTTTGCGAATAGTAAATATCTGCAAAAATGGTTGGTCATTTCTTCACTGCATATCAAAATATGAAGCATGCTTATTGCGTAGTCACCTAGTCATTAATTGAGTTGGGTGCCCTCACACTCGTTATTCTGTCTAAGTTTGTTTAATCAAATTTTAAAATATTCACGAAATGGAAAGAGCACAGCTGCTGCACATTTATAAATGCCTGATTTATTACAGCGTAATTGAACTGTAACTACCGGCATTTCAAAGAAATAATATGTTATCAGAGAATAGATAGAAACGGCCTTATCACTACTTCGCTAATTGCTACCGGTTTCCAATAACGTTAAAGCTGCTGACAAACAGAAATCTGCAATCGATCTGCTGACTAACCTAAATTTGACTAACCGAACGGCGAGCGTGGTATAGCTATGTTCACGTGAATGAAAAAATGCAGCTAAATCTTAACAAGTTAATAACATTATAAAAAACTAAAGCTCCATGAGTGCCAAATATGACGTCATACATCAGTGACGTCATCACTTTTAACTCAGTGCGAATCACACGGCTCTCGAACAAATAAAACACAGTTGATTTAGCTCCAAGTATGAATGATTATCCCACACAGAGCAGACTCCCCCACAAATGCTGAAAATGACGTCATACATAAGTGACGTCATCATTTGCACCCTCAGTGTCAACCACACCTTCGAAGAAACAAAATACAATTGGTTTGGATTGTGTATCTGTTTTAAAACTCAAGTTATGATAGTTTTAAACAAAAATGACGTCGTAAGCGGATTCCCTTTGAAGTGAAATGGGCATACTTATTAAACCACCATGAGCGATAGGGTAGAGATAAAAGTTTTGAATTTTTTTTGCACAGGGGGTGTTTTTAAGGCCCAATGCACCATATAAGCTTTGAGCACATGCACTTTTTAAAAATGTCCAAAATCTGAACACCTCTAGTGCCCATGAAGTTCGACCTTTTTGCTTAAATAAACCCTGCATTTTGAACGCTTTTGAAATTTATCTTCAAATGCTAAATCAATTATAAGCTTTTACGAAACTAAACTAAAAAAAACTTAAAAATTGATCAAAATATTTGTCATTATTATTTCGACTTTTGAGATATTGCACTCCCAATACAGATGATTAAAGGAATTTTGAAAGAAAAATTTTTAGCTAGCAATAAGTTTAATACAAATCGAAAAACTCTCAAAATGTCTTTTAACTTTGCTTTTTTTTAAGTTGGAGGATCCCACTGAAGATGCAAGCATTACTGGAAGCCACAGATTATGAATTAATTTAATCTAGGAACAGCACATGTTAACTCCACGCTCTGAATAAACGTTCCGCTACCACTTGGCACCTTCATCAATATCTGCTATAACAAAAGATAGAGAAATTAATAAAAACTATCCCGCTATTATACCATTCCAAAAAATGAGCGTCTTACTTGCAGCAAAATTGGCTGCAATTAAAAGTTATTAAATACAATGAAAATTTAGCAATAACAAAAAATCAAATCTTCATTATACTTGCGGTATGACGCCGAAGTGTGTATAACGAGTGGCGGGGCCCATCTCCGCGACTTAGCGCTTGCAGGGCTACACAGCTCCCAAGGAACATCGCAGCGGTACGTGGCAAGCCGTTGGCGATTCTGTGCCGATTTGACCAGGGATTTGAACCCCAAGCCTTCCGCACCAATAGCGTGTCCGCAAACCAACTGAGCTAACCGCCGGTTAAATGCAGATAAAATATGGCGTCACGAAGTATAAATTGTCAGGTTAATGGATCAATAGAGATTAAAGTAAATAACAAACCCATAAGCAAACGAGAACGTTATTATATTGATAACACAGCGTACTCAGCGCACTGCAGTACAACCAATAAACGAAATAAAACACACAGTACTCACCGAAGCCTCTTCTCGTGACAGCTGTTTCTCCCACTGGGGGTCATCAGACCAGTTACGAGGCCGCGGTGAAGAAATAGCAAATAACGGAAAAACAGGTAGATGACAAAGACGTTACGCTTTTCATTGACGTAGGTCAAACCATGAAAACAATACAGCTGTCACGAGGAGAGGCTTCGGTGAGAGCTGTGTGTTTCATTTCGTTTGTTGGTTGTAGGCTACTGCATTGCGCTGAGTATGCTCTGTTTTCAATATAATCACGTTCCTGTTTGTTTATGATTTAATTTTAGTATCGTCGTTTGGACCTTTGGCATGGAATTGTCGGGTCGTTCGGCTTTACTGTTCTCTTCCACTTTTAAATAACAAACTAAAGTAAAAGCATGCCTTAGAATAAAAATGAAAAGAAAGTAAACAAATGAAATATTAGACTAGGTAGTACACGCCGAAATATCAGTTAACACCAATCTTTAAATATTAAGTCCAACAGATTGCATAGTATTGAGCTTGTTGAACCAGAATTGTTCTTTGTGTTTACGATAATGGTTTGATTTGAAGAGGAGATCTATGACAAGTATTGAGATCTCTTCTAGTGAGTGATCTGCCATGTTGAAGTGAATTGCAACGATTGTATCCCAAATTTTTTTGAATTCTCGGTGAATCTGTATATAATTTCCTTCCCGTTTCACCGACGTACAGTTTGCCGCATTTGTTGCAATTAATGAGATAGGCCTAAATAAGATTAATGGACTCTCAATCAATAGGTTTTAAAATATCGAATTGCTTTTTCGTAGAAAACATGCTTGGAAGTAGAAATACTTTGTGGCAATTACGTGCTCGTTGCTGGACGTCGTGCAATCTATTTCCCATACGAAATCTGGCTGTTTCTCGACATGTTTCATCGACAGTGCAATTTTTTATCTTTTTCCAATCTTTTTACGCGTTTTTCGTTATTTGTTTATCATCTCCTCCTCCGTCCTGGAACAGGCAGGTTTTTCCGAAATAGAAGGAGTGATTTCCAGCAATCCAACGTGGCAATGCTTGTATTCTGTTTTTTTTTGCTAGCAATATAAATTCACGTGCTTCCTTACAATATACCCATTCTCTCTTTTCTGGCTCTTACATCGGTGTGATCGAGACTCAGTATCGTGCTACTGCTTAAGACAAACTCGAATTCCAACAACTTGAATGTGAGCAAGTAGAACAATTACACTTGGTGCAGCTGTAAATCCAAGAGCAGCGTTTTCATTATGGCTATATAAGAAAGTTTTAGATAAAATATTGCCAAGATTAAAATTTGCAAACAAAGCTACCATATTCAATGAACAAAGTTTAAGCTCAAAGTTTTTGCCAAATGCTCTGAAGCTCACAGTAATCTCTTCTATCAACTAATGAAATTGTCACTTAATGAAGTTACTATTTTTCTCGAGAAAACTGACAAAGAAATAAACGTATATCAAAACAAGGTCTAACTACTGAATATCCAACGGACGTAATAGAAAGCATTTTGGAGTATTTTAAGTGTAGAATGAATAAAGTTACAGATAAGTCATCTCATCTTCGACTTAAGAATAAAACAAAAAGTAGTAACCAGCTTGAGAACGCAGCTAGAACAGGTGTTTCTGAAAATCCAGTTGCCAAGCGAAAACGTGGAAATCGCAGGTTTTGACGCAAACCTGAAGAGCCTACTTCACCAGCCACGACCAAAATTCACAATATGAAACGTCAATATTCAAAAAAAGGCTAAATTTTTGCGTAATGCCCAAAAACCTTGACCAAGTTCAACTTGCTTCTGACGTATAGATAACGCAGTTAGACTGTACAGGTTAGCAGAGTATTTTCAATCTGAAAACCTGAATTCGACCCACACTGACACAGTAGAACCGCAAGCATCCGAGAGTAGCTGCTCACTAAACAAACTGCCATCGGTACTACAGTCTAAAAGCACGTGGTCTCCTCCCCCAAACGTATTTCTGACCTACATCATTTTCTCACGTCAATCAAAAAAGGAATTTTAAAATCCCAAAACTTCAATAAACTGGTTTCACCTAAGTTAAATGAGAGTAAAAGAACTGGCTTGTCATCATTGAGCAGACGATCTGGGAAGGAAACCATAATTGTTCCAGCAGTAAAGCTGGAGATCATGCGTTCGCTCCAGAGATGATTATTCAAAAGAAGGCTACATGCAACTTGATGATACTAACACATACCACGTATTGAAAAAAATGTACCTCAAACCATATAATAAAACCCTGGAAAACATAAATAAGCTTTTACTGGAGAAAAACATTGTTTTTAAATCTACCTTCAAATTCTTACGGATAAAAAACACACTGCTGGTCATTTTTACTTACTATCCAAAACTCGCTAAGTAAATCATCTAGGAGAGGAGTTCTTCACCTTTTTTGTCTCGTTTACTCCTTGCCGAAAAAAAAAGCATAATTTACCCCCAGTGTACCTTTCCTGTTTTTTCAATACCAAAAATTTAAATTTTTCAGTCTTTAATTTAGAAAATTTACCGCTTCGGTAGGTAGGAAAATTTACTCCCAGGGGGTAAATTTACCCCGGTTAAGAACTCCTGATCTAGGAAGACCTATTGTTTCTTGTATCAGCATGCCCACTGATAAACTCTCTGCGTAGGTTGTTTATGTTCTTACGCCTTTCATGAACACTCGCTGGACACCATCTTTTCTCAAAGACACCAGTTATTTTTTACAACAACTCGAAACCATTAAATCACTTCTCCAAAACACCATTTTAGTCGCTATGAACGTAAGTCTCATTATATACACACATGCCACATAATAAAGGCATCAATGCGATCAACAAAATTCTGCGATTGCAATCCTGATCTTAATATCACCAGTGGTCCGGGTTGCATCAAGTGCATCTTGAAAAACAATGTTTTTTCTTTCGATGGAAAATTATTCCTTCGAATTAACGGCAAAGCAATGGCAACGAAACTAACTGCCCAATAAACTAATATTTTTATTGCCCAGTTTGAGCAGAGACTTTTTGACATGTCCCCACTTCAACCGTTGAGCTATTTTCGATTTTTTTATGATATTTTTATGGTTTGGACTAAAGGTAAAAATGCTTTGAATGCATTTACTCAGTTGGCTTACAGTATTCATCCGTCCATTAACTTTACTGTGATCTTTTCCACCTCCCTAGTACACTTTTTATGCACCACGTAAAAACGATCTTCTTGAAACTGAGATTTTCTGCAAACCAACCGATTCTCACAATCATGTCTCCACTCCCTAATTCTTGTCATGCCCCCCACGTTACAACAAACATTCTCTACTCGCTTGCTTTGAGACTAAGAAGAATATGTTCAAACGATCGCTACTTTGAAAAACATGTCGAAGCTCTGAAATAACGCCTAGTGGTCAGAGAGTATGGTCGACGTAAAGTCACAGAGGCAATTCAGCGAGCCAAAGATATTCCCAGACCATAGACTTGCTATTATACCCAGACTATCCCTTCTTGAATACAAAACTAAAATTACCAAGTCAACCTCTGCAAAGTTTATTACCACTTTTCACCAGACACTATACCTCATACATGTGTTAAAACAATAGTTCAAAAACTTTCTTACATATTGGAAAACAATGAAAATCTTCAAAAAAATTTTGAACACCCTTCCCTGATATCTTCCAAGAGGCCCCGCGCTCTTGGCAGTATTTTATTTAAAATTTTCTTATGCAACCATGATGAAAACGCCGCTCTTGGATTTCACCACTGTACCACATCTAATTGTTCTACTTGCTCACATTCAAGTATTTCGACTTCCAAGCATATTTTCTACGAAAAAGAAATTCCATATTTTGAAACCTATTGATTGAGAGTCCACTAATTTTATTTATCTCATTAGTTGTAACAAATGCGGCAAACAATACGTCGGTGAAACGGGAAGGAAAATAAATACAGATTCACTGAGCATTAAAGAGATATTAAGAAAATTTTGGATGCAACAGTTGCAAATTACTCCAACATGGCGGATCACTCAGTAGAAGAGATCTCAATACTTGGCATAGATCTCCTCTTCAAATCGGACAATTACCGTAAACACAAAGAACAATTCTGGTTCAATAAACCCAATAGATTGGTGTTGAACCAGAATTGTTTTTTGTGTTCTTTCTTAATTTTCTCTACCTTTTGTTAAAGCAGATATTGATGAAGGTGACAAGTGGTGGCGAAACGCTTATTTCAGAGCGTGGAGTTAACATGTGCTGTTCCTGGATTACATTATTAGTAATACGTTGATGCAAAAATGATGATACAGGCAGATGCACTTGAACAATGCGTTTGTACAGCAAACAAAGAAGAGGGTTTAAGTTGCAAGCGTGGGTTACGCTAAAGTTTTTTTCCACGCAAAGCATATTTACAGGGAATCTGTGACATCATAATCCAGCCTGTATTATTTTCTTGAAGGCTTTATTTCAAATTTTCTACCTGGAGCAGAACGAGTAGAGGGCTAGAGCAGTGGTTCTCAAACTGGGGTCCGCGGTCCTTTTGGGGTCCGCGAGACAAATTTTCTGGGACCGCGAAGCACCTTCCAAAAAAATTAAAACGACGATCCTGAAGAAAAAATTTTGTGTAAAATTAAGTTTTCAGGCAACTTTTCTTCCAATCAACTTAACAAACACAATTTGTCATGAAACCTTACAGGCTACATAGGCATTTATGATATCACAAGAAGCAATTTGATGTCACGTTAGTGCAACGGCTCCTTTAGCGTGAAGTCTGCGAATGATGGAGAACGTGCAGTAGCAAAAAGGATCAAGTTTTTTTGCGGATGGCTTAAAAGTAAAAACCTGGTGGGTGGCGGCAGCAGTATTGGTTTCAGAGAAGGATACTGCAATGTGTGATTTTAGTCTAACTCTAGTAAATTGTTCATTTTCCTTGAATAAGTTTGCAAAGAAGCAAGTGCCCTCGTCACATTGATACAATAAAAAATCAACGTGTTGTTTTGTGTTTATTTGTGTTAATTTTTCAAGGGGACCGTGAGCCATTAAAAAAATTGCTAGGGGACCGTTGCGCAATTTTTTTAAAAAAGTTTGAGAACCACTGGGCTAGAGGCTTAGATTTGGAGCGTGTAGTTCTTTTGAAAGTTAGAATTTTTTTTTTTTTTTTTCAGGAAGGTGGGAGGTTGCTATGCTGCACTGATGAGACCATAACAAGGTCGAAACGCGTCTGCAGCTGCAAATGAGTGGGTTGCCATAGGGGCTTGTAGTGATGTGGGCTAGTTAGGCTACTGGGAACTTAGTTGTGGGTTAGTGGTTATAGGTTCTTTCATTGGGTATCGTTGTTTGGGCCAAAAACTTGAGTTTGATATAGAAGTAACCCTTAAAGGTGCTAGGTAGAATGCATTGTATGTTGATGGATTTACTTCATGGATTTGAAGTTTTAAGCACCACTGAAGAGACTTTATTTAATAGTCGAAACGTATCCCGTCTGGTGCAAAATAATCTTATTCTCCTGTGGTAAGACGTTTAAAGGACTGCCTATTTCTTGCTGTAAAAAGGTCAAAGCGTAAAACCTTGGACCGCAAGAAGACAGTCGCTCCATTCAACTACAATCGCCTGGCTACATTCACAGATCCATGCCTTCTTTAGATGGATTGTTCCAAGGTTCCTTTGTGTAAGCGCCCTCTGACGATGGCTGGCTATGCAAGTGCCTGTCACGGTCCACAAGGATCTGAGGAATTTTTGGAGAAAGCATAGTGTAAGCGCCCTCTGACGTTGGCTGGCTTTGCAAGTGCCTGTCATGGTCCACATGCCTATCTGAATTCAGCAATTCGTTTAATGAAGATTGACTGTACTGCAACATCAGGATGACGTCACAATCCTTGATTGTTTACAGGGAATCTGTGACATCATAATCCAGCCTGTATTATTTTCTTGAAGGCTTTATTTCAAATTACACTTTGTTTTGTTTGGCCTCAAGCTTTAGCGGATTATATCACAGCCGATACGTAACGAGAGGGACGAAATCAGCCTAGAAAAAAAAACGTTGCTTCTTTACACTAACGTTTAGGTGCAAACATCAGACACACCACGGACGCGACATCAGACGGACGCATCACAGCCACATCAGACACAGCCACGGACGCGGACACAGCCACGACATCAGACACAGCCACGGACGCGGATGACACTGCCACGGACGCGGATGTCATTTCAATAATATCAAGAGTTAATCTATCTCAGGTTGGAATCGAGTGTTTAACTTAGGCATAGTGTTTATCTTATTGAATTAGAATTGCCTCATTACCGTCTTTTCGCTTTCTACGCATAGCGAAAGAGTTATAGCATCATTGGCTTAAAATTAAAAATATCCATATGTATTTTTTTAATAAAATAGCTTTATGAAAAATGACATTAACAAATTACACCTTCTGAAAACAACCGTTTGTTGTCTGTTTTCAGCACTGAGACTTGCGTACTTATTAGCGAAGTTTGACTTCCTTTTTAACAGGATTGTGTTACTATTGTAATGTTATTACCGTACCGCTCTATCGTGTAGCCCAGGCATGGCTCCATCGTGTAACCCAGGCATGGGTGACATACTGCCCGCCGTCCGAGTAGTTAGTTAGTTAGTTGCATATTTATCCTCCTACCACGAGATAGCGATCAATGCGCTATACGAGCTCGCTTAGGAGTTGCCAGCCATCTGTCTACCACACCAAGATGGGGGAATCCCGCTAAGTGCCTTTCCCAACGGCACAATTAGTAAACTTGCCGGTTTGTTCTTCACACTGTTCCTTTTAATGCTGAGCGTCAAGCAGGGAAGCTGTGAATATCAATTTTAAAGTCATTGGTTTGACCCGACTCGGAATTAAACCCGAGTCTACAGCTCAAGAGACAGACGCTCTATACCACTCGACCATCTGAGCTGTTGAGTACTGCCCGTGAAGGGATTTTGACCGGCCCACAGGCTGCATCCAACCATATCATGTAATGTGGCCCGAGGCCTCACGCCTTACAGTAAGTTGTCCATCGCTATTTTCTCAGTGAACCGTTGGGGAGAGCTTGTAAAACAAACAATTGCCTTAGCGACAGGGGATCCGAGAACCGGTGGTGGGCCCGAGCATATTTTTGCAATGGCGCCCCCTCTGCCAGCAAAATTTTTATTGCTTCTTTAAACATTTTTTATGGAAAACATGCGACCTGGGTGTATGAGGTAATAACCGTAGCCGGTGTTGCAGACGCGTCTCGAGGGTGTAAGCGGGGGGAGAGGGCGTAATCCGAAAAGGTCGTTAAAATACGCCATTTGAAAGAGGTTACCCGCACCCGGCGTAGACGCCTGCAGTCGTGGGCTCAGTGTATTGAAACAAGTTTAACAACTTTTGGGGGGGGGCAAAACATATTTTTGGGGCTGCACCACTTGTAGAGGATCAATAGGGCATGCAGTGATGGAAGGTTACGGTATTATAACGAGCTTTCAGCCAGCGTGTAATCTTGTAAGTTTTTGATTAACTGCAAAGTCTCAAAATTGGTATTTAAAAATATTAAAGCTGCATCAAAATACGAAGTAGCCTTTAGCATCACATCCAGTATGTTCCTCGCTTGAATAATTATTTTTTCTTGTCTGGTTTCAAGTCACATAACCACAAGCCTACTCTTCCCTCTAAACATTTCAGCGATATCTACATAGCCTAAATCCCGAGTCCTTTTTTACAAGCTCATCAATCAGCAGATAGGCAATCGTATAATTTATGCTTAGGCCTACTGTAATTGTAGACATCGGCAGATGTCGAAAACAAACACTATTGAGATAAGACGCTCACCTAGTTGCAAGAGCGAAATTTATTGCGAAATCGTAAATAAAGTAGAAACTTGTTTCCCACAGAAAGCAAGCAACGGTAAACTAAAGAACAGGGACGAGAAAAACAATGCGCTCATACTCATGTTATGAAGTGTATGAGGGACGAAAGAAAGTAAAGAGCAACGCTCTCACACAAGACATGGGGCGAAGTCATCAAATTTTTTTCATTTAGCTTATCAAAATTGTATTAATATTTTAAAAATGCTGCCCGGGTCCATTTTGTTCAATCCTGATCAAGGGCCCATAAATTGCCCCAACCTGTCACGAGCAGATACGAAGCCAAGGCCCTGCTTTACACTGAATACTATTCATGTAATAATCCGGCCCTCCAAAGACTTCATTTTACCACATCTGGCCCGCCGACCAAAGAAGTTTCCCACCTCTGGTATAGACTGTTGTAGGCTATTAGCTACTTTCATGTGCGCGGTCCAGTCGGGTTGTGACGTAACAACCAGGACTGGTTGTGGCGTTTCTTAAAGTGGTTTAAAAAAAAAAAAAAAAACGATTTAAAAGTGGTTTGCAAAAGGAATTAAGGACCTCTTCATGATATACAAGTTTTGCCATTTATCGATTTATGTTAACCATTCAAGTGGAATTTATGTGCAGCGAGTAATATGTTAAGAAAAAACGTCAAACTCGATCAAATGAAGTCAAATAATGCTAGCTTCGTCAGCGGTGTGAGCACTGGAGGGGGTCAGGGGTCAACCCCTCTCTCCCTCTCAATACGCCTTTTTTTATACAGAGATTGCCGAAATTGTTATCATCTTTTTCGGTACTATCCAACTTGCTTATATAATCTCGAGAAACTTTCATTGTGATGCAATAATATGGTTGTCAAACTTTTCTTGGGCGCTGTTCTTGCAACAATGACCGACTCAAAATGCAAGCCTGGACAAAGGTCAATGGACACCGTTAACGCTGGAGTCGTGTTGTGACGTCATACAGCGATTGTTCTCAACGGCTGTGGCTGGACAACAAAACGTTTCAGCGCAGAAGGCGTTCTTGGAAGAGAATGGTTACAACCAGTGATGGGCGCGATAAACTTCTTTGTACTAAAGCGATAACGATAATCGATAATTCCAAAAAAGCCTTGGACGATACCGATAATCGATAAATCTCAATTTCTTAAAGCGATATCGGTAATCAATAAATTATCTCCGATAAATATTTCCAATAAATGTTGCGGTAAAACTTCTATGTGTTTGATGAAGTTTTTCGTGTAAGCAAGTGTTTTTCTAGGTTTTTCAATGTGTTTGATGAAGTTTTTCGTGTAAGTCAAGTGTTTTTCTAGGTTTTTCAATGTGTTAGATGAAGTTTTTCGTCAAGCAAAAATGTTTTTCTAGGTTTTTTCAAGAAGAGAGAAATGTTCACGGACTCTGCCGTGGCATTAAACAAAACAAAAAAAGATTTTTAAAAATTGCAGCAAGACTTTATGGACACCGTGTATTTTTTCCAAAGCGCTAATTCTCTAACTTTGAATACTATGTGGATAAAGAATCGTTTATCGCGATAATTTATCGGCGATAACAAAATATATTACGAAAGCGATATTGGTAATCGGTAAACCAAAACTATTTTGAGCGATAACAGTAATTGGTAATAATTAAACTATCGCCGATAAATTATTTCGACGTTTCTGTGTTCTCCAGGCGCCAAGTCGCAGAGATGGGCCCCAGTGGCGTACATACGGGGAGAGGGGAGAGTCGGGAGTCACTCCCCTTGGGCTTGACGATTGCAAAAAAATGAAACTTTTTTTTTTTGAAACTAAACGACTTTTTTTGCACGGAGCTTGCCGAAATTGCTATCATGTTTTTTCTGTTCTTTCCAACTTTCTAATTAAATATCGAGAAACTTTCATTACGATGCGATACAACAATACCGATAGTCCAACTTTTCTGGTGTGTCTTGCTTGAACTGCATTTTTGTCATTAATGCTGCTGTGAACCAATTAGTAAGTAGGAGTTCCTTAATTGCGGTGCATCTCCAGTAACTATGGCTGATCGGCTGCACACAAAAATTTTTTTAAAAATAATTATATTAAATTTTCATTATACTCGTTTCATTACACTCGCCGTACTACTGTAGTATCGAAGCGTGGTAAAGAGTGGTCGGGCTCATCTTCGCGACTTAGCGCCTGGGCAACACAGCTCCAAAGAAACGTCGCAGTGTGGCGAGCAGTTGGCAGCAATGCGTCCAATTTGACCGGCCTGGGAATTAAACTTCAAACCTTCCGCATCGATAGCGACATCTTTAACACTGCGCTATAACTGGCCGGTTTGTTGAAAAATTATCAAATGTTTATATCAAGATTTATATGCGTTGTTTATATCAATGTTGGTTTTTAACATAAGATTTTTTTGGAGGGAAGCAATTTTCTGTTTTACTTCCCTAGCTACACCATGTTTGTCATCTTGAGAAAGCTATATAGCCTGCTCTAGTCAGTTAACCTTCCTATGGCCCAAAAATGAGGTCAACCAAAATTTTTTCAGTAAACTATTGGCCACGGCTTGACAGCTTGAGTTTCTGTAACACCTTTCGCTCCTTAAATGAAGTGCAAAGATTTTAACGAAAGTGTGAATGAAATATCTTGGTTGTTTTCTTAGTTATGGCATTATATAGCATAATCATGGTTGACTGCAATTAATTGCGTATTAGTTTAGACTAGAAACATTACAATCCGCTGCACTTGAATATCTCTGAACTACTGTAATTGTAGCATCTTTGCGTCATCACGATGTGACGTCACTGAACCCCCCATTAAAAAATCCTGCGTACGCCACTGAGTTTCGTATTTATCCAAGTGAAACAAATCAACACTCAACAGAAGTTTACTTTCGTTCAAACACTGTTTGCATCAAATGAAATTTTACGTGTTCAATACATCTAGTGACAAAATTAGTGTAAACTACAGTTCGCCCTCAGTAGGGCAATTTTTGTGACCTAAAAACTTGAGAATGTGACCTTATTTTTGCAAGAATGTTTCCAAAATGTGACTTTATTTCAAAAACTACAGATAACAAAAAAATTAACAGCAGTTTATGCTAAAAGGCAAGGAAATAGTTTAGATGTTCAAATCATGGTACATACTGCATGTACGTAATAGTATTTAGCATTTTTCGGTTAAAAAGTTTATGTTTTTAGCAAGTACTGTACGTAGCTTTAACATGAAAAAACTGCTTACTATACTGCAGCCTGTTCCCCTGAGAATGGGAAGCCGGTGCAAATGCCCAGAGGCCTAAAGAATGGGAAGGCAAGACGACAAAAACCAATTTAATGGACTGATTGCTAGTGCTTTTTTTAAATAAAGGAAGCTTCAGGTTGTTTGATTGCCTTGTTCGGCGGGAATGAACTTCTGAGCTACGCTGAAAAAAGTTACTAAAGCAATCAGTATACCTGCGGTAAAGGAATTTATAAACGAAGCAGCAAATTTCGAATTTGAACTTATCTCTAACTGTGAGGATGGCAAATTTTTTGTAAATGTCGTCGATATTGTTACAAGGATGGCGTTGGAAAATTAGCCGAAGATTTCTGTTGCACAAGCTCTGAATTTCAGTTACTTTTGAAAAATTAGTAGTACACCACGTACAGTAGTAATACACTAATTAAGGTGTGTTGATGCAAGCGAATGGAATATAGATAATAGACAACTTATATTTCAACATTGCCTAAATTTACAGGTGCCTACTAAAGATTTGTTAATTTTTTTTAGAGCATTAGTTCTTAAACTGGGATCGATCGAACCCAGCGGTTCGATGAGTTGGTTCCAGGGGTTCGGTGGACATTAAGAAACTGAGGCCACCTACAATTAGAAAAACGCAGCGTGGTCTAATTTTTTTTTATTTTGCAAAAAATTAATGTGTAATCTCTAGTGATTAGTAACATGAATTAACATAAGTAAGTTTTTTATAACTAGACAAATAATGTGTTTTGCACAACCTTGAGTGTGCTCTGCACAATTATTACGTAGCTTGATTAAAGAAATAATGAATGCGAGTTTTTGCAAAGAGCGACAAGCACGCTGTATTGTGCATTGTGTTGTTACGTACAAGGGTGGAAACTCAGACCTAAGCCGAAACCTGAAAACCCGGTTTTAAAGGAAATTTTGGAAACCCAAACTGAAACTGACACCTACTTAATCAAAATTTTGAAAACCTAAACTTGAACCAAAACCGTTTTTTCTCGAAACGTCAAAACCGAAACTGAAACTTATTCAAAATTTTCTAAGGATTTGGGTTTTAAAAATCGTCATCACCATGCTTACCAGCACAATTCCTTCAAAGCTGAGCATCGAATAGAGAAGCTGCGAATACTAATTTTTGAGTCTTTGGTTTCACCGGACTCGGAATCATACCCAAGTCGACAACTTCTGAAGCAATTGCTCTCCTCACTCGGCCATCTGAGCTGCTACTTATCATCGTAATAAAACAAAAACGCCAAGAAGTAGAGGATTTAAATAATCCGGATTCACAGTAAAATAACTTTCTTGGATGAAACTTAAAGCGAAACTGAAACCCAGAAACCGAAGTTGCGCGTTAGCAAAACTCAAACCAAAACTGGAACCGATTTTTCAACAGCCGTGAAACCAAACCAAAACTGAAACCTGACATCTGGGTTTCAACACACCGAAACTGAAACCGACACCCTAACGCCAAGTAGCTAGGTTTCCACCCTTGGTTATGTAGCAGCGAAATCTCTGCTTTTTACGTATGGAGGTCATGCAGTATTTTGTCGTTCGCGCCAGATAAAGTTTAGGACCAAATCGATGCCGTAAAAAAATAAGGTTAATAGTAGCCTGATGGTGTTTATGAAGGAAAAATAAAGCTAAAAATAAAAAAACTTTAGAAAAATTTGTAAACCAAAAACTGGACGTTTCGACAACATTGATTCAGCTGTCATCATCAGGAAATTATGCAAGGCAGTACAAAACTGTCAGAATTAGTTCTTAGTTCTTACAGTTTTGTACTGCCTTGCATACCTGTATTTATTGTATTCCAAAGTACTGTTTGTACTTTACTTTAACTTGCAACCGTATTGTTAGGAGACTCCAAATGTTAGAATTTGTACTTTGTTTGTTACAAAACATTTTTTATTTTGAATTTTAGCAGGAGTTCGGTGAGCACTTGCGTGAAGCTTGAGGGGTTCGGTAGCTTAAGAACCACCGTTTTAGAGGATGTCTTTTGATTATGCCTATTTGATTTTTTGGCCAGTGGTCTCAAAACCATCTCAGCGACCCTGATGCTTATGCACTATTGGAAGGTATGGAAGTTTCTGGGCTTTATATTTGGCCCATAAACACTTTGATGCAGGTTTTATCCTAAATCTATTTCAATCAAAGCAATAAAAGATAAAAAAGTTGGAAAGTTAGGCGAAAAATAGCACAAAAACACTGTTACCGAAAAAATAAAAGGTATCCTAAAACACGAAATGCAACTTTTCGTAACTTTATAACTTCTTAAATACTGACCCCAGACCTATGAAACATTGTTTCCACTTTTTATATGTTATGTGAAGCAGAGATGAAACCGGTCAAGATTTTCTCGACCCAATCTACGCCGGTTGACCAGTCATTGACCAGCCCGATCGACCGGTTGTTTTTACTGAAGGTTGAAGTTCAGTGTTCAGTTGTTCAATAAATCTAATGACAAATTGTAGTTTACGCTGACTTTGTCGCTAGAATATTGAACACGTAAAACTTCATCAAATAAAAACTGTGTTTGAATGAAAGTAAACTTCACCTGTTGATTTGTTTCATTTGGATAAATAAAAAGCAAGCATTATTTGACTTTCTTTGATTTGACTTTGACATTTACGAAACATGTTACTCACTGAGTCACTGTACATAAATTACACTTGAATGGTTAGCATAAATCGATAGGCGGTAAAATCTGCGTATCATAGAGAGCACTGAATTTCTTTTTTAAAACCACTTTGACAAACGCCACAATCAGCCCGGGCTGTTACGTCATAACCCGACCAGCCCGTGCACATGGAATAAAGCTAAATACAATGGAGTAGTACGGTAATGTAACGACATCACAATAGTATCACAATCCTGCTGAAAAAGAAAACGTCTACTACGCCACTAAGTATGCAAGTCTCACTGTTGAAAATAGACAACAAATTATTAATTCAAAAGGTGTGATTTGTTAAATCCATTTCTCATGAAACTGTTTTATTTAAAAATAAGCTTACGTGTCGGTATATTTCGTTGGTGCTTAAGTGTATTTTAGTTGCGAGAAGGGAGAATTTGACCGTTTTTTTTAATCGAAGAATCTCGACCCGACCGGTTTCCTTCTCTGATATGGAGCCATCAAAAAATTGAAACGATTGTCTCGCAAAATTGCCCTAATTATTACTGAACACTGACAGTAAAAAAACGGTCGACCGGGCTGGTCAGTGACCGGTTAACCTGCGTAGATTTTGAATTTTACCGGTCGAGTCGGATCGAGAAAATCCTGACCGGTTTCATCTCTGATGCACCTTTTGTATTTCTTTTTTATTACTTTGAGCAGGGCGAAGTCAACTTTTCTCACATCTGCTATAGCTGGGTTTTTCTACAATAATGTGAAACAAATAATGTGTGATGTACTTAGTTGTATGATGTACTTGCTTAGTTTTCGTTTTAAATTGCAGTGTTTTTATTCATGTACGAGAACACTGCCAGAGAAGGAAGCATAAAAATATTGTTTTTTCAGCGCTTTTCATCAGGCCCGCACAAAAAAATTGGGCTATGTAGTTTAAGCACATTAAATACGAAACTGCCACTAATAGTTTTTAACTGTATATTATTTTTGAAAATCATTATTATTTCAAAAGGGATTGTCGTGTTTAGAAATTGCAACTTTATTTATTTTTTTTTTAATTTCTTTTAACGGCACATTAATTCTTGGTTGCTTTGATAAAATGCAGACGCGCTTTTGATATAGACAGAAAAGCTTGTTTTTCAAAGTGCATAACAAGTTTATTAGGCTTGAAAGTAAGTTTGTCATTCTAAATAAAAATTGAAACTGACAAAATTTCCATCGGTGTGGTGCCATTTGTAGAACAGTCAACGAATAAGCGATCTATTCATAAGGAATTTTTCGGCAGCAGTATCACGCATAGGTGGCGGAACCGGGGGGGCTGGCCCCCCTACTTTTTTTCAGGGGGACCCTGGCCTCCCCACATTTTTTTTTCAGGGGGGCCCTGGGGAGCCCTAATTATTCCAACAATATTGCCTCTGCATGAATGCATTTGGAACTTAATAGGCCTACCATCGAGACTAAAACCCAGGAAAAAGCTTAAATCCAGAGATGTCTTCTTTAAAATTTTGCTTGTGGGGTGGAGGGAACAGAAACTAGAAGCAAGAGCCGTGGGTCTGAATCCCACATCAATTGGACATGTCACACGTGGACAGGCTAAATATGGATCGTAGGCATAGAGCCGGATTTACGTGTAGGCTAAGAAGGCTGAAACATAGGGCCTTGGAAAAAATGGGGAGCTTCATCACGAACAATGAAGACTTTTTTCTCTCTTCACTGATGCTTTCAGTGCAAAACAGAACATCTAAGAACGTGCATAGCCTACCTTTTTTTGTTCTTCCAATCAGTGTTATCAAATAAAAAAGGGTCTCTCATTGTCTAAACTTGGCCCTCAGGAGAGTATTTAGGGAGGGGACCATTGTGCCATGCACCCCCCCTTTTGACTCTGCCTTTTAGTAAAAACAACAATACTAATGGTGCCAAGTGACTGAAATATGCCAGATTCTTTTGATGGTTTCCGTAGCTTATGGTTAGGGGCGAATCCAGAGGGGTGGATGAGAGATATGCATCCTCCCACCAGCCATTTTCAAAAATGTTTTTGATGCATACAATTTTTCTATAATTTGGAACCTCTTCGATGGCTATAAGCCTTATACACCTTAAGCACGCATAATCAAAAATGTGCGAATAAAATGTATCATATTTGGCGAAGCACTCAGAATTAGGGTCAAAGAATTTCAAAAAAATTTGCTTGAAAATTGATTAAAAAGCACTAAAATAGCCGTTACAGTATGTAAATTTTGAAAAATTTTCTGGGGGAGCATGCCCCCGGACCCCCAAGAGCATTCCTTGTTTCTTAATCAGCTTCAAATTAGTTTTGCCGAAAAAAATACGCTCGACAAAAAATGTGAAAATTATGCTCCCCTCCCCCTTTTTAAAATTTCTCGCTACGCCACTGCCGGTCTTGATTATAGGTGAAAAAAATCTGGTCATTGGTTTTGGACCCCCCCACATTACAAATGCTTCCGCCATCGCTGGTATCACGGCATATCAAACTCAGTAACAAATATAGAAAAAATTAAAGCTGAACTTGAGCTAATCCTGAAATCTATCAAGACATTTGACAATCGAATCAACCAGCTGGAAACTTCTACTAACTTGATGAAAGGCAGACTGGTGGAAATCGAAAGAACACTCAGGCTAACGCTGTAATCAACTTGAAAAGAAATTAAATGCTAAAGTTGACTTAGAGATCTCACAATTGCATGAAAAAGTTGACAAACTTGAAAAAATGTTAAAAGCAAAAGAAGATACAACTTTGCGTGAAAATTGCAGTAAGGAAGCATGCAGCAAACGCTTTAACTTGATTATTCACGGTATTGAAGAAATCAAAAATGTTTCATGGGAAGGAAGAGAAAAACGGAAAGTTTGCTCAACCAATTTCTGACAGGAGGTCTGTAAGTCAACCCCATTAAATTGCTATCATCGATCTTCACAAGCTCTCCCAACAACCGATTTACAAAAACCAGAAAAAAATTGATTGTTCAATAATTTTTAAATTGACAACTAGCACAAACAAACACAAGATCATGTCCTCGCTAAGATATCTTAAAACTACAATTCGGATCGTAAAAAGAAGAATCAAACAGCGTCTCCAGCATAAGATACGGAACATCTGCCAAAACAATTCCTCGAACAAAAGAAATCTCTCATTCCGTTTCAAAAAAACTAGTGCACAAAAAAAGAAAATATCTTGGGGCATGAGCTACGAGCAGGGACGTACCGAGGGGGTCCGCTGAGTCTGCGCCCCCCGCAGACAAATGCACAAAACTTTCATGGTGTAAAGCTAGTTAAATGTCCAGTCAGCATTGCTCTGTCTAAGCTAGTTCTGGAGGGAGGTACTTTCAAGATTATATAAAAACTATAACGTTTATGCAGACCGGTGTAAAAAAAAAAAATCCATAACGATATTTTGGAGTTAAGTTTAACACGTTCGATTGTAAGGAAACCACAGTCGTTTGAAGACTTTAGAAGGATATGTCCTGTAGAAGTTCAAGCAAGCACAAAAGCTCGTCTTTCAGAGAAAGTTAACTCGCAAGGTTTTAAATGCTTCCCCCCCCCCCCCCCCCCCTTAAATTCCTGGGCACGCCACTGAATGGGGAATAGCCTACTATTTGTTTATAGAAGGTAAAAACTTGTCCTCTGTAACTTGTATGATTTTATCTAAAATGTCGAATATTAGGAAAATTGGAGATATGGAATCGTAGTGAATATGCTGACTTTCTAGCGGTAGTATTGTTGTTTACCAACTTAATAGGAATCCTGACGTGCTGATGTATTTTTTACTGAGAAAACTGCAATTAACTCGATAAGACAAATTGTGTTAATATGCCTACAACTTGCTATGTTTTCTTGCTGGCTTTAGCATTGCACAATTACAGTATACTTAATTTTGTTGGCTGAACTTCAAATACGTTTTCTTATTTTTTTTTCTAATTTTGCACGTGAGAAACGAGCTTGTGTCACGACGTTACTGCCACTGTTTATTTTGTTTTGCTTATGGTTCTAAGCAACGTTTCTTGCTCGAGTCAAGCAGTCGCACCACCAGCAAATAGTGATAAATCTGAGCACTTGGAGTTGGCCGAGTGGTCGGTGCATTGGACTGCGGATTTGGCTTCGTGAGTTCGATGCGCAACTAGGTCATCTTCGATGACGCGCATACTTCACTAGTATAAAAACCTAAGCAGCAATTATGCTGCTTGGAAAAGAAATGGTGATCTATCAGATGATTTATGCGACCAAATTTTTAATGCCCTCGTAAGTAAAATCTTGTATTGTCAATATTACAATTTTCGTCTGATAAAATTAATTGAACTGATGCTAACGACGTGATACTTCTGCATGTAAATAAAAGATCACTGCAACAAATTTTACTTTACTATACGAATTTATCAAATCCCTCAACTGTATGCCGGTATTATATGCTTAATCAAATTACGAATTAGACACCAACCACTTATCAAGTTAAACCTACCCAATTACCATTTTATATACGTCATCCCCTCTTCCAATGCTGGTAAAGCAGATGTATATATATCGCAGAGTCTTAAATTTAATCTTTCAGCCGACCAGTAAGTATTAGCAGGTGCTGAATAACTGTGGCTTACTATTGATTGTTCTAAATCATGGTTACTCAACTGGCGGACCGCGGTCCAAATCTGGACCTTCCGAATGCTGAAGCTAAACTCCAATAAAGTTTTAGCATGTCAAATATTTTCCAAGTGATAACGTAAAACTTTGTTATAAATACTACAGAATAAAACTTAAAAATACGCGAGGCGTTTGTTTTTCCTGTTGTAATCTTTTCGTGAGTGCGATCGAAGGTTATGCGTTAATTAAGATATACCTTTAACTAAAATCGGCGGTGAGCGTATTGATTAAGGATAACGTTATCTTTGTAGCAGGTTTTGGGTTGAATTGCCGGGCTATTTACATTGGACACAGTGTCGCCATCAACTCGCCACCGCTGCGATGTTTCTACGGAGCTGTATTGCCCAGGCGCTAAGCGGAGGAAAATGGCCCCACTACTCGTTACACGCTTCGGCGTAATACCCCAAGTATAGCGAAGATTTGATTTTAATCAAGACCTTTTTTTAAACCGCGTCAAAAAAGCGACTGCAGGCACTTTTTATTTAGCGCTGCCGGTATAGTATTTTAAAGAAATAATGAATCGCAACGGAAGGTAGCAAGTAAAAAATATAACGATAAATGCGATGGACAGCGTCGGTGTTTATCGTATTTTACGAAAGTGCGAGAATTTTAAAATTCAGTCCTAGGTAAAAGGAAACATGAGGAAAGCTAAGAAAATGGAGAATGAAGTTAATAAGAGAAAAAATGGAGAAAGTTAAAGGAAAGGAGGAAGATGATGTGCTTCAAATTGTTAAAAAGAAAAAAGTGCAATATTTCTCAAGAAAGATCGGATTGTACCCAGGTCATTACACCGCATTCTAAAAAACAACTAATTGTGTAGCAAAAATGTCATAAAAATTCGTTTTTTTTTCGAAACCAAATCTTATTCTTATGGTAGCCTACTATACGTCGAAGCGGTAACCAGCGCATGAGACGGGGCCTATCTCTACGACGTAGCGCCTAGACAACACACTTTTGAACTCCGAAGAAACATGGCAGCGGTGGCAAGCCGTTGGCGACTCTTACCCGGTTCATATGCCGAGTTCAAGTGGCTCCGAAAACCCACGGGGTTTCTGCATCACAATTTAGTTTTCAGATCGACTAAGATCAAGAAATGGTTATGATGTATTTATCTATTTATCCCTTTCCTCTATTCAAAGAAAAAACAAATGTTTAAAACTCACCTTACAAATGGTATTGAAATAAGTGGAGCCGATTTAAGTCCATATATATTTAAAATATAACTAAATAAATGGTAGACCTTGCAGACTTACTAACTAAACGCTGTAAAAACCAATTCTACGACTGGTTTCGCGGTTTGACCGCTCATCAGGGAGACTCAAGTTTTGAACTTAAGACCTTGTGATTGAGAGCTTTACCTTTCTAACCAGTCGGAAACCGGGCTGACAGAGTTTTCAATGCAATTGTTAGCCAGACATACTCAAGCTCCTGCAACTGCAGGCTTTAGCATTGAGCAGTTAGCCTGGTTGGCATATGTGGGCAATGAGCGGTCAAACCGACCGCAAGTCTTCAAAGCCTACCATAATATCTCCTTATGAATGGTGGCAGTATTGAAAAATTTCTGCATAAAAAGTATGTCAACAAATTAACCAAAATCAAGGTTTTGCCTGAAAAAATGTATTTCCAATCAAAACTTGAGTCTAACAGAAGCAATCCTCAAAAAACCTGGGAACTACTCAACACAATTCTGCCTAGCAATAAAAAAAAACACAATCTCCCACCTCTTTGTTCGATCAAGGTAATATTCAAGATAATTTGACAATTATAACTAATACATTTAATTTCTTTTTTGACTCCAACGGAGAAAACCTAGCTTCAAATTGTAATGGTTGCAATTCCACCGAGTTCACAACCTATCTAAAAAATAGCGTTTCTATTCTTCACCATTAATAAGTTCCTCTAAGTTAGAAAGTAAAAATGATGATTAGGCACTTCTAATGATATAAAAAAGCGTTTTTTTTGCAGCTGTTTTTTTGACCTCGTTTTTTTTTTTTGTGTTGTTTTTGTTTTGTTTTTTGCATTCCTACCTGATAAGTCTAAACAAGTTTGTTTTTAATACAAAGCATGGTAAGTAGCATGAAATTGCGTTATCATATTAAACATGACAGTAGGTGGTAGAATGATATTGCTTAATTTTCATTTTTTATTGATAGCCTAGATTAGTGCAAACCTTACCTAACGCTTACCATGTAAGTTTATTTTTCAACTTGCACGGTTTGGCAGTGCTAAATTGTGAGTTCCGTAGCCCAACCGCTAGGTGTAGACTCAGGGCTGGCGCCAGCGCAAATCGACGTGCTTGGGCTCCCCAATCAACAAGCTTACTCTTTTGAAGACAGCGGCTTTTGTGCGTAATTTCAAACTTTGCCCCCCCCAGATAAGCGCTTGACTCCCCTAAGTCGACTGCTCTGCCGCCGGCTCTGTGAAGACTGTACCGAACGTATTAATGGTTTTTATTTGAATCAAAGCACTATATTGCATATATTTTGACTGAAAGTTCAAATTTAAAGAAATTTTTTTCTAGTTTAGTTGCGATTGATTTTAAGACATGAGAGCTTGGTAAAACACGACTGTCAGTGCAATTGACGCCAGTGCACTTACGGTATAATTGCATCATTGGGAAAAATGAATGTGGCAGTTATTGTATTACAAAATATGCAACTTTAGTTTACATTCACTAAGGAATTTGTTCTTGCGTTTTCACTTTTCTTTGTGGCAGTTACGTGTTGCAACTTTATGCTTTATTTTTCAACCTTTGTTAAATTAAACAATTATTGAGGATTCTGCAAGTTTGCATGAACTTTCGTCGGAAGTGTGTTCAGTGACGGTGAGCGACCGCTACCGCAAAGTGGAGTAAACGAGGATGTCGTAGAGTAAAAGGAGGGTTTTTGTCGTCTTGCATAGCGGTGAAATAGTTTTCTGCGGTGTATGGCTTCGTGGTGTTAACCTAAAAAACCTAAGCCTGTAGAACTAAGCGCGGACACGGTACTTTCCGCTTTAGATTTGTTGAAAGGTGCTTTCAGTTACAGATTTAGGGGCAGAATTAAACGCCGCTCCATTCGCTACATGTTAGATTCATCTCTACGAAAAGACCCAACAATAAACAGTTCGGAGGCCAATACAGATGATTAGGCTACTTCAGAATGTATTTTTCAAAAAAAAAATTTTTTTCAGCCATTTTTTCCAAACAAAACACGTTCTTTTAAAAAAAAAACGAAAGGAAAAGAAAAAAACGATTTATATCACTAGTCACTCCACACAATAAGGTAGTTGGGCACGATAGTATTCCTGCGATGTTTCTTAAAGTCGCCAGCTCTGGTGTCGTTACTCCATTTTTGTCTGTTTCTTTTTTAAACCTAAAATGTTCGCGAAAGATATTTTTCCGAGCCGTTGTAAGATTGTTAAAATCATCCCAGTATACAAGTTTGGTAAAAAATTTGAAATTACCAACTACTGACCTTTCTCCATTCTTTCTTCATTTACCAAAATATTTGAAAAACTTGGGTGAGTTTTTTTTAACAAACATAATGTGCTCCAACCAACGCAATAAGGATTTCAAAAAAAAAAAAAAATTACTACTTATGCAGCTCTTGATGTCACAATTTAGATGTTTAATAATATCATCAACTCTAATCAATACACTGGTTTCGTTCGGCTAGATTCTAAAAAAGCATTTAATGCAGTTTCGCATAGCATTTTAATTTGGAAACTACAACACAAAGAGCTCGTGGCCCTTCGCTAGATCTCTCGTTATCGTACTTAAACTAAAGAAAACATTTTGTCTCACTCGACAATACGCCATCCAAAATTGCTCCCATTTTATTTAGTGTTACATCAACTCTTGGCCCTTTGCTTTTTTTAATACCGGTAAATGATCTACCTAACGCTGTAAAATGCATTCCCAGACTATTTGCTGACGACACACGTCTGTTAAGTCAATGCTTCAACTTAAGGAACGCGGAGTCTGATATGAACGGAAACCAGATTAAATTCATAAACGGTCTCAAGCTAAAAAAGTGACAATTAACCCCCTTAAATCAAGAGCTTTAATTGTCCCCTAAACTCATCCAATTAAATATCTCTTCTGAGATTGTAATTACCATAAACAACAATCATCCTTGTCCATTTTTTAAATACAGTAGGCGTTTGTGGGATTGGCCATTGCCGACAAACTAAATTTTCAAACTCACTTTGCGTAACATGAAAAAAAAGTTAGCCGGCGGTTGGCATCATCTCCAAAGTTAAACATTTTCTCCTGCAGGACATACATAGGCGATTATACTTCGCTCTTGTTCACTCACAACTTTTTTACGAATTAATTATTTGGGAATCAACGTGTCCTAGTTACTTGAAAAAACTATCTGTCCTTCAAAACAGAGCCATTTTATACAAGTAGGTGGTGGCAATTGCAGCCAACAAGTTATGCTTTTTTTCATTCTTTTAGACGAATTGAAATTAGCTAACCTATTTAAATTAGAGACTGCCAAATTCATGCACAAATTCATCCACAGTAAACTTCCTTATCCCTTCACCAATTTTTTTAAGAACACCTTCAATGTTTCCACCCAGTTTACAAGAACTTCATCTAATCAAAATAATCATTATATACCGAAATATTTTTCAACCAGATCACAGAGATGCATAAAGTATTACAAAGTCAAGACAAGGAATTCCATTCCGACTGAAATTTAGAAATTATCTTTTTCACAATGTATGAATGTATAAACAAATACAAATGTCATCGAATTTACCACTAAGTTACAAGGAGGCCCTATCTGTTTACTAAATTTTAATTTGCTCAGATATGACAAAATTTGTCGGATTGAAAGTATTGATAAACCACAATATTGCCCACGATAAATTTTGAGCCATGGGCAACTGCTTGACTCGATGACCGTAAGGTCTGTTCGCAGTCTTCCTGTCAATAATGATGTGATCTATCGTTTTAATTGTATTAATAATTGGCTGAAATAAATTCTAATGTTGTTGTTTGGGGACTTCTTCTTATCCCTTCATTTCACTTCAAAAAACAGGTGTGAAATATCAACACAAATGGCGAACAGCTAATTTAAACTCTCGTTTAATTTTTTTGTTCTTTAAAGATTACAATAATTTTCAAATTTCGTGAAATGTTACCTCAAATTTTTGAAAATTTAACCCCCCCTTCCCTATTCAGCAATAAGCATATCGAAACATAAATAAACGCCAAAAAGTAGAAAAAAAAGATCTAATAATGAAGCTCGTAAAAATTTTACGAAAAAAATCTGGCATTATCCCCAAAGCGGAAGCTTTGTGGAACTTTAGAACCCCGGTAACAAGTTTTTGTTAATTTTTCGTTAAAGTTGGTTTAGTATATTTTGTGCTTGTAAGTTCTCATAAAGATCTGAAATTTCCTATATTCCGGGCACGCTGAATGTTAGTGGAAAATGGCGAATTTTAAAGGGGTCGTTTCATAAAGAAAAACCAAAAGAGTGGCAAAACTGTACACTGCAAAACTGCAGAAAAGCAAAGTGTAATCAATAAAGCTTAAAAAGAACATCTATCCCACATTGGTCAAGGCCAAGGGTTCATTTTCAGCTTTTGGTTATTTTGTTGGCTAAATCAGAAATCGTTTTAACAATGAAAACATTAATGCTCTTTTTGCTTTTGAGTCGTTAATTCAGGTAATAAACTTTGTTATTTTGTTTTTGTATAAGCGTTTATTTCTTGCTTAGTCAATCTCAGAAAATTTTAGGAATTATGTAACAGCTAACCCCCGAAAATCCCGAGCCAGGTGTTTTTAATTTGGTTCTAAACAGAGGTGGATCCAGGAGGGGATGTGGGGGCACATTTCCCGAAAATGTGTTAACAACATGCATCATGATTGGTGGACTTAGAATTAGGGCTAAAAATTTAAACAAAATGGGCCATAAAAACTGCTCACAAAGCATCAAAAAGGTCATTACACTACGTGAATTTTTAAAGATTCTCAAAAATGCTCCTGGACCCCACTAGAGCCGTTTTTGTTCCTCAAGTAGCTTAAAATTAATTTCGCCGGAAAAAATAGGCTACACCTAACATATATCAAAATTTACCCTCCCCCCTAAAAAAATTCTGAATACTCCCCTGACATGAAACTTTTACTCTGTCCACATTTCCAGGTTAAGTGAGTCCAAAGCTACGAGCTTTCTGCATCGTAATCACATTGTTGACGTCATAATCACGTTTTTTAATTGTGACATCAGAAATTTGATGCAGAGAGTCCATGGGGTTTCGGCTCACTTAAACTGGAAATGTAGACGGGGGAATTCCCAAATCTTTCCCGACCTTTCCCAGGGTCTAAACATCTAACGACGTTGTATTTAGTTAACATTCAACCTAATGCAAAACTGCAATTCCCCACCAAAATTTTATGGATCCGCTCCTGGTCCTGAAATCCCATTCTCCACATAAGGCTTACCGGTTCTTGGAGCTTTTGTACAGCTGAAACCAACGCAGAAATTCCAGTGATTGTAATCGGGTTGTCAGCATCACTTGTAAATTCCAAGTCGTTGACCCTGTCCAGGTATGACGAGATTGTGACGAGTTCCTGGTCATTGATACCGAAGTACCAGTTACTAAGCTCGTTTATCTGCCCAAAATAATACGCAACACGTAAAATCAGTAACCTATACGTTTTTATGAACAAATGCCCCCAAAGTACAGTTTGTTGGTGCATGAATTAGCTGCCTAGATGATTTGCTATAACCGTGTGGAATCAACATTGCGGGATAACAGGAGATGTCAGCAAAATCACATTAAAACTCATTCTTTTATTTTACTTAGAACTTAGCATCTTCACGTAAAAACAAAAATGTGATTCTGATGCATTTACGCTTCTTGACAATAAATTAACAGTTTCATCAGAATCACAGAAAATTCAATCCACAAAAATATAAAAATATAGTTTATGAAAATCTTTAAACTGATTTTAAAGATTTTTCACCCAAGACGTAAACAGGGTCGAAACAGTGGCTGTCAGAAGATGGTGAGAAAATTTGCAGCAGATATTTATTGCAACAAAGCGTCATATCTTCAAAGAAAATAACTCCGAAACCTTTTGCTATGCTTGAAAGTAGACTGCAATTTCACACAGTTTACATAACAATTTATCAAATATGTTTAATTTTATCTTTTTAGCTCGTTATCACCGAGCTGTACGCACATCAGGCGCAATGTCAATCGCTTTGATTGCTTTTCTTTTCATGCATAAGACGCACCGGACTACAAGGCGAAACAGTTTTTAAGAAGTATCGGCTTATTGTATAAAGCTCATTGAACAAAAAACTTGATATTTTAATGGCGAGAAAGCACAAAGCACTACCTGATCCATACATTAGGTGCACCGGCTTATAAGACCAGTGGCGGATTAAGGGGGGCGGAGCTGGCTGAAGCCTGGGGCCCCACAACATTAAGGGGCCCCACAAATTTACATTTTTCGAAAAGTTTTTTTGGACAAAAATATTTTCGATTTTAAAAAAGGTCTTCACTTGCAGAAACTACTAAAGTTTTTAAAATTTTGGCGCTGAGGGGTTGGAGCTTTGGGGGTAAATGTGATATGTTGTTAGTTAACTCAATAATAATATTTGTAAGCGAAAATCTTCTGAAAGTAAGAATCGCAGTTGTTATCAGCTAACATTATTGCTTTGTAGGTCGCGGACAGCAATTTTTTTCAAAGAAAAGTTATCCGCTTTTTGCCGATTCAAACGTCACAATAAAGAATAGTAACAAACAAAAGATGACACTTAATTGCCACTTGCCAGCAAGAGCGCCAGACTACAGCTGAGGTTATACTTGCAGAAAATGTTTAATGTCACTGCAGAATCTAGCGTGAAAAATTGTTGCACCATCGTACAACGGTAGGCTGGCTACAACATCTAGGCTTCATAACTGTACACTCTAGAACAGACATGGGCAAACTACGGCCCGCCGGTCCTTTTATTCTGGCCCGCCGGCACTTACACAAACTTAAACTCCCACCGTGAATTGAGCGAAAAACCTTTTTTTCCTAAAGAGATCATGGATGGCAGTGATTTTCAACAAAATAAGCCTCAACGGTGCAAAATTTGAATAAAAAACGAGGTGAAAACCTCTTATTTTGGAGTTCACATTCGTACGTGGACCGTGATCTCTAAAAAAATGCCTTCACCTTGTTTTCCAATCAGCGTGCGGCCTGCGGCTTCAACAGTTTTTCCAAATCTGGCCCTTCGTGAGAAAAGCTTGCCCACCCCTGCTCTAGGATAAGTGGTAGTTCCAGCTTTAACGTGAAAGAATAAAATCTATTGCAGAGAGCAGTAGCATAGTATAGTTAGGTTTTTATAAATAAGACATAGCTATATTTCAAAACAGGATAAAAACCGCTGCGGCGCTAGCTTCGCGCTAGTGATAGGAAAAAACAGCGGCACTGACGCTAGCGAATTACTAGCGTAACGGGCAGCGAGGTGATTTAATGGCTGTTGTTAATTGATCAATCGCTTTATTTCTTGATTGTTTTGAGTAAAAGATAAAGCCATCTAGGCTTCTGCATTTCCATTGAATCGATTTACCGAATCTTTGTTTATTATAAAAGATTATTAGAAATAAAAAACTTTTTTTGAATTGACTTTCCATTTTTATCCTCCATTCACGAGAAAGCGAGTTGTATCGCTATATGTCAGATTAGATATCCTCACTCGCTTGAGACTTGGGAGTTAACTTTTCTGAGGTTCCTCTTCTTGTCTTTTGTTAAATTTGCTGCTTGTTCAAGCCACCAAGCAACGACAAATATCGTGAAGTACCTTATCCGAGAACACAATAACATGTCGAGGGTAGGAGTTGAACCGCGACTTTTCGATCCATTATGGTCGCCATAAAAACGGCGCTCCAGACCGTTCGGTCACGCTGCCGACGTGACTAAGAACAATTTTTAAATAATTCGATTTTTTATTCGTTCAAGTACCGCATGCGTAAAAACGATTGTAAAACTAAACAAACGAAAATATAAACCCATTAAACCGATTGAGTAAATCGATGTAATGGAAATGCACTAATTGTTTTCAACACTATGCACTACAGTAGTTGTTATGTCTTTACTCGTTTCTTGCTTTTGTTTTGTCGGTAGGCTTACACTGTTTTTCCAGTAGAAATCACATACCACTGTATTTATGTTGCCAAGGGGCATCTTGACTTGAAAACTGTATAGTTCTTTGATGCTGCCTGACCTTAACCACTTTCTAAATTTGTTCGTCTTTCGGGGACAGAAGATTGTGGGTTTGCGCCATGGAATTTTAATCAGCTAAAAACATTATGACAGAGTAGGCCTGGAATAGATAGTCGCCTGCGGGCGTCAGTTTACGAATGATGTTCAATGTTTTATTGTTTTTTCTTGTGCTCATCTTTTTCTCGCTTGGATAAGGCCAAATAAAGATTACTTACTTATTAATAATTCGACGCAAAGTTTTTAACACCATGCACCTCGTAACGTACTGTTATATCGTTTAGTTGATGTTTTCCTAATTTTGGCTCTGCTCATATTTGAGTTTCTTGTTTGCTGTTAAATGATCGAAAAAAGTAGAAATCATTACTAGACCTACTACTAAGACTATGCTTTACTGCAATCATACCCAATTGATTTGGTTATTATTATTGCACTTCAGTCACGTCTCCATGACTTTATTTAAAACTTTCTCACATTTAACAGTTTACTTTTTCCGCGGTTATAGAATCAGCTTTTGATTCAACACCCTTCACAAAGTTTAACAGCTTGCTCGATGCGGCTCGATACCAGAAAAGGTATTGTCGTAAGTTAAACCCGGTTTAAAAATCCACCTTTTTGGGTGTAATCCCTCTGTTGTTTTTTTAAACATAGTGTTAGTCGCAAACCGTTTTAGTCTATGAAAATTTGTGTTAAGCTTCCTTCCTACGTTTCGAACCATTCGCCTATGTTTTAAGGAATTTCGGCTCGGTTTAAGTCATTTGATTTTCTTTGGAATAATATCGTAGTCACATTGCCACAAGCCAAGCCAAGCGTTTATTTTTCTTAGTTTCTACTTAAGCACACAGTCACACTGCACCAACCTTTTAATTTCTTACCGGTAGTAATTCATTTAAGTTTATGTTGCAGCTTGTAAGAGTAGTATTGTGTGACTTAAAGTTATACTTAACCTGTTCATAGTAGAGTTAGACTGCCACAACGAGCTGGTAAGTTTGTTATGTTCTCGAATTAATTTTCAGTGTATTTATCAGTTTTTTATTTTTAGAAACCTGTTCTTCTAGCAACACATAGATAAGTTAAATTCAGGAATAACTGATCGACAATCGGCATTTTTGTGCCGTCAGCATGTTAATAACGTAAAATTACAGCGAAGCTTTTCATACAGGGGGTAAATTAGTAAATCGATGAAATAGTTTGTAACAGAATTTAAGTGCATTATAGGCCCAATATGAATTCCTCATAAATAAGAAAGCAGCTGCTGAGCCGAAACATCAATATTTACGTTACCGGTACCGTACTCTCTTAACTTATTGTGACGCTGTCAAACTCTAAGCATTGAGGAACAGCCTTCCTTCAGAAATTCGAAACTGTGACAGTATCAATATTTGTAAGATTCTTTTAAAAACGCATTTTTTGTTTAAGAATTTTCTGACTAGTTAGTAAACCTTTAACAACATTTCTGTTCAGTATTTTGCGTGTTATGTATCATAGTGTTTATTGTATCCACGTGGAAGATTAAGAACGCATGTCTGTTGTAGTGGCAGCGTGTAGCAATATGCTTGAATATTATAGTATCGTTTTATTCGTTTACGGCAAAATCCAATATTGTATTATTGCTTGGGGCTGCGCTGCAAAAAATTATTTGGGAAAGCTAAAAATAAGATTAAACCATTGTCACGTTTAGTAATTCGTTTACCTCCGCAACAGCACTGTGTAAAAATCTCAATTTTCTAAAGTTAGACGATCTACAAGCTTGAACTGGCGTATCAAATTAATTACAACAAATTGCCTAAACTATATTTGATTTATTTGCTAATACAACTGAAACTCATCATTGTGGTACAAGATGTATACCAAAAGTTCTAATTTTTTTTAACCGCGGGTTAGTATGACGATTGCTCAAAACCAACTGCCTTCTAGAGGATCTCTTTAATGGCAATCAGTTAATTCAGAACTAAAAGAGTTTCACTCAGTTCACTGGCGAAAATTATAAAAAGCTTTTGATTAATCTATACCAAAAGTAGCACCGGTATTGAACGGCTTAATCTTATTGATTTGAATTCTCAAACTTTGTTTATATTTTGCAAACCAATACAATATTCCTATGTGCTTCACTTATTCATCACGTTTATTTGCTTGTCAATTTCCTGAAATGTTAGAAAATCTATTGTCATTTCGGGAAGTTTGTAAGAACGCATTAAGTGTTAATTTATTTCTCTGCTAATATCTATTATGTTCGTGCTTTTTCCGTGTTTTTCCTCGTGAATTTTGTGTGTTTAATTGAAATTGCACTGCTACAAATTTATGTGTGTGTTTTTTTTTTCACTGAGCGTTGTAAAGTTCAGGAGCAGCCCGATAACCGTATGATTCTGCGGTGTTGTCTGCCTTTAAATCTCCATGCAGAGGCGTAGCTAGAAGTTCTGGCGCTCGGGGCGGTTCAAGAAATTACCGCCTCCAAATGAGCAATAACTTTTTAGGCATCAATCAGCTTCAAATCTGGTCATCTATTCTGCATGACAAAATATGCGTCAATTAAAAGCGCGCTGACTCGGTAACTACAGCAATGATTACGGAGTAACCAGAGCTGGGCATTCCGCAAACAGTTTCGCAAATTTCGCAAGTTCCGAAATTGCGAAATTTAAATTGCGCTTTAAGTAAATTGTTTTACCACTTGCGAAATTTGCGTTGCGCTTTAAATTTTTTTTTTGCTTCTTGCGCATTTTATGTTGCGTTTTAAGCCGCCAACGAATTTTTACGGTTTTCACGTAAAAAAAACTCTCATTTTAGCGCACTTTTTTATCGAAAAGGGCCTGCAATGATGCAGTCACTATGGACAATGCAAAAATATTTCCGCAGCTTAGCCATGTCTAAAAGCCAGAGCTGGGCAGCCGCTAATTAAATAGTAGCGCCGCTGTCGCTATTTGACAAAAAAAGCAGCGGCGCTGCCGCTACCGCTACTTGAATTGAAGAAGTAGCGGCGCTTCCGCTGCCGCTACTGCATGCGAAAACAGCGGGCGCTGCCGCTACTTCAAAATTATGAAACTGCGAAAGTTTTCGTAAAAACTAAAAGTCACGAAACTTACCATCAACAATGACATAAAAGTGAATTTTCTCCATCTCAGTCAATGATATTTTCATGAAAAACAAATACTGGTGATAATAGACGCATATTTACAGAATTCTGATCAGGAGCCAAGTTGGGGGGGGGGAGGTGCAGGAGAGACAAAGAGTCAATTTACTTTTGCTATTTCTTTCGATATGACTATAGTTAACGAGCTCAAGGCAAATTCTCGCATCATAAAAATGATGTAGCCTACTGTACTGAGAATATTTTCACCCAAATCAAAATGACTATCATTGGATACTTTAAAACACACAATTGGGGGTAAGTACACAAAGTAAAATCAATCTGCGCCCCCTTGAAATTTATTCCAGGCTACGCCACTGATTTGTTATGAATCACTTTAAATAATAATTATCTATGAGACTTAACTTTGCTTGGCCTACTTGGTGTCATGCCATACTGTCTTAACCACTTTTGGCATAAAATCAACAATCATTTTTCTACTACTGTAGTAGTTCTAAATTTGTTCAAAATTCTCGAGATAACTCGAGTTTCGTAATTTTGTTCCGGTATGTCATTTTTAGTCTACCACCGCAAAGACTGATCAGTGATTTTTTCACATTAATGGTCTCATCGAACAGGCAATGTCTTCACTTTTTTTTCCTGAACGGGTCGTAGTCGTAGTGTTAATGAGGGAAAACGATTCAAGATACTCGAATCAAAGAAGTGAGAAGTCAAACCAGCGGGGGGCATTACTGAAATGTTTGATTTCTGATGGCGAGATGCAGCTGTCTTTATGAAGCAGCAACTGTCAATCAGGATTAGTGTCTGGCGATGAGAACGATGAAAATGATTGTAATGAATAAATAAAACATCGCTTGCGATCTCACACTATCACTTGGCTTTAAGTTTTCATTTGTTAGTTTCATGGTATTAATGTCAAGCTGAGCGAGTCTACATTTAAGTTGCGATTTTATTATTAAATGGCTGCATGATACACTGTCTTCAAAATCTTTTTTTTTTGCAGTAGCGGCAGCGGCAAGTCCATTATCTTCACAGAAGCGCTGCTGCGCTGGTCGCTACTCCGCCTCAAAAAAGTGGTGATGCCGCTTTTCGCTGTTAATAGAAAAAAACAGCGGTGCATCCGCTACCGCTGCTGAAAAAACAGCGGCGTTGGTAGCGGCGCTGCTCAACCGCGCCGCTGTGCCCACCTCTGCTAAAAGCAGAGGCTTGGTTAAAATACTGTAAGTGAAAAGAGGCTGCAACCATTATTAGTTTAAGAAATTATTGACTGGAAGATAGGTTTTAGCACTTTATTACATTGCCAAAGGGGGGCATGACCATTCAATTAATGCAAAGACGAAGAAAAAAAAAACAGTACGCAATTGTGACATAATAAACATTAAAATTAAATTTTTATTATACTCGCTGGAATACACCGAAGCGTAAACGAGATGACGGGCCCATTACCGTAACTTTGCGCCTGGGCATTGAACAACGTAGTGAAATGATTTACGATTAGCAAGTCAGCGATGTAGCAAAGAAATGGTTGTTCGAAATAATTGGGAAAAAAATTACACAAAGCTTTTCCAAAATGTTTTATTTTGGTGAGACCCGTTTTTGTTTTATTTTGGTCCGCTTCTTAAATGTTCTGTGCAAAACTTACAAACTGAGTGAGGTGCCCAAGGGCTGTTTGATTTCCAAGCTTTATTATAAAGTACGCAAAGTAAGCTTTTTAATAAACTTTTTAATGTTAACAAGCACATTACTTAGGGAGCACGTATACTTATCACTAATAAAGTAATAATGGAAAAGATAAGAGTTATTTTTGTGCTTTTGTTAGTTTCTTATTCATTTCAGTTGTTTACAGCTCTGATTGTGATAACACTGATTTGCTGCTTACATGTACAAAATAACTACAAAACCATATAACCATTAGAGGCTGTTTCACCGTTGTTGGCTCCTCAGGTGGTACAAAGCTCTCTTATACAAAAATAGAAATATCGTATTCAAATGCACTCTATTTGAATAAAATAACTTCATACCACCTGAGGAGTCAACAACAAACCGAAATACCGAAATAGGCTGTAGTGGTTTACGGTTTTGCAGTTATTATTTACAATTACTCTAGCTGGCAATACTTATCGAGCATTCTGTCAGAAGAGATTGAGCCTCACTTTGGCTTGAAAAGGCTTAGCTTAACAGATTAAAGGTGAAACAACATGGCTTTAATAATTTTCGATTATCCCTGGCAGTTTTTGACTTTGGTTACGAACTTTTGTTCTTGGTTTATAGTAAATATTGTAGTTGTTAGAAATAATGTGTTCTTCGGCTTCGTTAATTGCTTCCCTAGTTATTTCGTTCGTTAAATGCTTTCCTAGTTATTCGAAGGAGACGAGGTGAAACGAAAAGTGAGCTCATTTTGAGCTCATGAGCTCAAATTTTAGAGCACATGAGCTCAAAATTTTGAGCGCACGAGCTCCAAAATGAGCGCATGTGCTCACATTAAAAAATAAGCTTATTTTGAGCTCATGAGCTCAAATTTTAGAGCACATGAGCTCAAAATTTTGAGCGCATGAGCTCCAAAATGAGCGCATGTGCTCACATTAAAAAATAAGCTTATTTTGAGCTCATGAGCTCAAATTTTAGAGCACATGAGCTCAAAATTTTGAGCGCATGAGCTCTAAAATGAGCACATGTGCTTGCATTGAAAAGTGAGCTCAATTTGGAGCTCATGCGCTCAAAGTTTTGAGCTAAAGCGTTGCCCCGTTTCTACCAACTACTGAAGGTGAATGTGGGGGGAGGTAAAGGAAAATGTGGGGATAGGTGTGGGGAAGTGTTAGGGAGAGGTGTGGGAGAGTGTATAGGGTGACTGTGAAGGGTATGGGGAAGTGTGTTGGGGACGGGGTGTGGGGTAAAGTGAGGGGAAGTGTGGTGGGGTGTGGGGGGAGGTGAGGTTTATTTTCTATTTGGTGTAATATATCTAAAGTGCTCGCACCAACTGTTCGCCTAGATAACCTTGCTAGAGTGCTCGCACCAACGTCAGTGTTAAGGCGGGATATAAATATATCATTATCATTATTATTATTATATTTGGTGTTGTATTTGGTTATTATGATTGGTATTATGTTTGATATATTCTACTTGGTGTTGTATTTTTTCGAGCGCCATGAATCTACAACAAATAATAGATTTTGAATTTGAGGATAGGTGTGGGCTGTGGGGAAGGTGTGGGAAAGTGTGTTGGGGTGTGGGGAAAATAAAGGGAAATGAGGAGAAAAGTGTGGGGGGTGTGGGGAAGGTGTGGCAAAGTGTGTTGAATGTGGGGGAGGTAAGGGGAGAGGTGTGGGGGGTGTGGGAAAATGTTGGGGAGAGGTGTGGAAAAGTGTGTTGGGGTATGGGGAAAGGGGAGTTGGCAAATCTGTGGGGGGTGTGGAGAAGTGTCGGGTAAGGCGTGGGAAATTATGTTGGAGTGTAAGTGTGTTGGAATGTAAGTGTTGGAGTCAAAGTATGGCAAGAGACGGGGGGGTGTGGGGAAGTGTTGGGTAAGGTGTGGGGAAGTGTGTTGGGTTGTAGGCAAAGTAAGGGAAGATATGTGGGGAAGTGTTAAGGAAAGGGGTGGGAAAATGTGTTGAAGTGTGGGGGAAGTAGAGGAGATGTGGAGAAGCGCGGAAAAGTGTGTTGGGGTGTGGGGGAGAAGTGGGAAAGTGTGGAAAGTGGAGAAAGTACGGGTAGAGATGTGGGGTGGGTGAGGGGAAGTGTAGGGGGTGAATGTGAAGAGTGTGGCCAAGTGTGTTAGAGTGTGGGGAGAAGCTTGGGGGGTGGGGGGAGGTGCAAAGAAGTGTTCTGGGGTGTAAGGATGTTCATTTCAAAATATTTTCCTATTTTAGAATAATCTCGAATTTTTTTTTTGAATTCCAGAATCTTTCCAGAATATCGAATCCTATTGCAAAATAATCACAAATTCTTGTATTTTTCAAGTCACAGCCTTGTTTTGCAAAACCGAAACTGGAAGACGTAACTTTCAACTTTCGTAACTGTCATAAAAACTAATGCGAAGAGAAATGCAAGATTCGAAGAGAATAGACATTGACAAGCGCTGCTTGCACCAGCCGCACGTGCGCACACACACACGCGCGCAACCACTCGCGGTTGCTCTGTGCGTTTTTGCGGTAGCGTGTGTGCACTGCGCAATGGCTCTCTGATGTGCGCGTTTGTTCTTGCTGCATGAGAAATGCGCGTGCACTGACGTTCATACACAAACGACGCTGAAGCAGCGCATCTAGACGAACTTCAACTATTTCGATTCCATAATTTGGAGCCGGTTCCGATAGATTCGGTATTCTGGAATGCAGTGCCGAAACTAGCGCCCCCCGAACCCCCCAACCGGGGGGAGCCCCGCACTAAAAGGGGGCCCCGTAAATAGTCAGTAGGTAGTACTATTTAATCAACGAATGATAAAGGTGTCTTAAATAGGCCTATTCGAAGATTCAATATATTTTTTGTCTTAACTCGCGCGATGTGGGGCCTCCATAAGCTACCATATTTATGCTTTTGGCCATGGGAGGACCCTGCAAATTTTTCGAAAAATAGCAGTCGCAAAACTAGCAAACAAACGTTTAGTAGCATACCAAGGGCCAGGGGCAGATCCAGGGGGGGATGTGGGGGATGCACCCCCTCACCAGCCATTTTCAACAATGCTTTGGATAAATAAAGCTTTTCTATAATTTCGAACCTCTTCATAAATATGGGTGCAAATTCATGGAGGGATGTATCCCCCTCCAATAATCCGGCAGCCTCCCCCCCGAATATTTTCATGTCCCAAAACTGGGCATCAGCGAAGGTGATGACCTGTTTTTGGTCTTCACTTCATTTTGGGCAAAAAATTGGGCATCTGGAAACGTTACGACCTGTTTTTTGGTCTTCATTTCATTGTGAGCAAAAAATTGGACATCTGCAGACGTGTCAATTTTGCTAAATCATCTCCCCCAATATCGAAAAATGGTCGATTTTGCTAAATCATCTCCCCCAATGCTCAACATAGATTTGCACCCCTGTTTGTAACAATAAACCTTAGTAGCCTTAAGCACGCATAATCGAAACTGTGCTTACAAAATGCATCATATTTGATGAAGCACTCAAAGTTAGAGGCCAAAAATATGAACAAACTTTGCCTGAAAATTGTTTGAAAAGCGCTAAAATGACCATTACAGTATGCAAAATTTTCAAAAATTTTTCGGGGTAGCATGCCCCCCTAAAGTCGTTTTTGTTACTTAAGTTGCTTAAAATTAACTCTGCCTTGCAAAAATTGCGCTTGAAAAAGTAACGAAATTTGGTGCCCTCTCCCTGAAAAATATTCTGAATACGCCCCTGACATGAAACATTTTGAAAGGGCATATTTACGCTCGTTTCCGGATCTAAACGTCTTTGTATTTAGTTAACATTCAACCTAATTTAAAACCACATCCCCCCCACCAAAACTTTCTGGATCCGCTCCTGCCAAGGGCTCCTCATCCTCAAGTGAAAGGCGCAAAAACAAGCCTTAAAAACGTTTTTTCTTCGCATAGATAGCAAAATGTTAGAGTAGGGTTTGCTTGCAGCATTATTTTAGTGGGTTTGGAAGGGACCTAGTTAAACAGACTACTAAACCTTGTTAAAACTGAGTAATTTTAAAGGCTCAAAACGCACAAAAAGCCTCCAAAATAAGGTCAAATGCCGCAAAATTTTCTAAGGGGGCATGCCCCCAGACCCTCCTAGCTTGGCATCACCCCTTCGGGGCTCGCTCTTTTGCATCATCATCCAAGAAAAAAATTTAAGGGGGTCCCGAAAGATAATTTCAGGGGGGGCCCCGCATTGCCTAGTTTCGGCCCTGCTGGGATGAACATCCCTACTGGGATGTGCGATGAGATAAGAAAAGATGTGGAAAAGTGTTGGGGAGAGGTGTGGGAAACTGTGTTGGGGTGTGGGGAAAGTAGTTTAAGGGGAGATATCGGGAGAGGTGTGAAAAGTGTGTTGGGGTGTGGGGGAGGTAAGGCAAGAAGTGAGGGGATTGTGGGGAAGTGTTGGAGAGAGGTGTGAGAAAGTGTGTTGGGGTATGGTGGAAGTGAAAGGAGATGTGGGGAAGTGTGAAGGGAGACATGGAAAACCCCAACAGACCTCCTTCAACACTTCCCCCACACCCCAACACACTTTCTCACATCTCTTCAAACACTTTCCCACTTATCCCCATATCTCCTCCACGTCCCAACACACTTACCCACACCTTTCCAACAGCCAACACTTCCCACATCCCCACACCCCAACACACTTCTCCACACTTCCCCTCACCTTTCCCTACATCCCAAAGCACTTTTCCATTCCTCCCGTAACACACCTTCTTACACTTCTTGAACACTTTTCTTCACCCCCACATCTCTTCTACATCCCAACACACTTTACCACACCTTCTCCAACACTTTTCCACATCCCCACACCTCCCATAACCTCCCCAACATCCCAACACACTTTGCCACACCTTCCCCACATCCCCAAACTTTTCCTCACCTCCCTCCCACCCAAACACACTTTCCCACACTTCTCCACACCTTTCTTCATCTTTCCCCACACCCCAAAGCACTTTTCCACACCTCCCACTACACACCTTCTTACACCTCTTCCAACACATTTCCACACCCCCACATCTCTTCCACATCCAACACACTTTCCCACACCTTCCCCAACACTTCCCCACATCACATCCCAACACACTTCCCCACACCTCCCCCAACACTTTCTCACACCTCCCCCACACCCCAACACACTTCCTCACACCTCCCCTCACCTTTCCCCACATCCCAAAACACCTTTTCACACCTTCCCAACACTTCCCCACATTTCCCCCAACCTATCCCACATCCCAACACACTTTCTTATACCTCCCCACCACACTTTACCGCATCTCCCCAACACTTTCTCACGCCCCCCCCACACACACCTTTTCCCACATCTCTCCTTACCTCCACCACACCCCAACACACTTTCCACACCTCTCACCACATTATTCCTCGCCTCCCCTCACAATCCAGCATATGCCCTCTGAAGGTGAGTGAGCGCATGAGCTCATTTAGAGCACGCCCCCAACACCTCTTCCCAGATCTCCCCTTACTTCCCCCACACCCCAACACACTTCCTCACACCTTCCCGACACTTCCTCTACCTTTCCCCACATCTCCTCTTACCTCCCCCACACCCCAACACTCTTTCTCACACCTCCCCCTACACTTCCCCACACCCCCCCACACCCCACTACATCTCCCCCTACCCCCATACCCCAAAACACTTTTCCACACCTTTCCCCAATACTTCCCCGCGTTTCTCTTCATCTCCCCCCTACACCCCAACACACTTTCCCACACCTCCCTCAATTCTTCCTTTCACCCCCCACACCTCACCCCATCTTCTCCACACCGCAACACACTTTCCCACACCTCTCACCACATTATTCCTCACCTCCCCTCACAATCCAGCATATGCGCTCTGAAGGTGAGTTAGCGCATGAGCTCATTTCGAGCACGCCCCCCCCCCACACCTCTTCCCAGATCTCCTCTTACTTCCCCCACACCCCAACACACTTCCTCACACCTTCCCCAACACTTCTCCCTACATCTTCCCTTACCTCCCCCACACCCCAACACACTTTCTCACATCTTCCCCAACACTTTCTCACACCCCCCACATCTACCCCACACCCCAAATCACTTTTCCACACTTTTCCCCAGCACTTCCCCGCGTTTCCCTCACCTCCCCCTACACCCCAACACACTTTCCCACACCTCCCTCAATTCTTCCTTTCACCCCCCACACCTCCCCTCATCTCCCCCACGCCGCAACACACTTTCCTACACCTCCCCACACACCTTTCACCGCATCTTTCCTCACCTCCCCTCACAATCCAGCACATGCGCTCTGAAGGTGAGAGAGCGCATGAGCTCATTTAGAGCACATGAATGTGATGAGCGCATGAGCTCATTTTTAGAGCACATGCGCTCTGAAGGTAAATGAGCGCATGAGCTCATTTTGAGCACATGCGCTCTGAAAGAGCTCAATCCGCTTTTCACCGCTGTAGAAAAAAGGGACAACTGGTTACCCTTTTTTGTGCACTAAGCATTAGTGTACACCCGGCCGATGTCGTGCTTGCATTGCTCGGTGTCGCAAACAATCATTTTATGGCTTTAATGGTTAGATAACTCAGTATACCTGTACTTAATTTCTGAACTTCCTTCATAGAATAACAAGTGAAACAAGTCAAAAATCTTGCTTCTTATTATCATATAAACCCGCAATTATCAACTATTCCACGCTCGGTATAAGCTGTTCACTGCATTGCGCACTACAAATTGGTGACTGGCATGGGCGTCCGCAGAAAAAAATGCAGGGGGGCAAAAACATTCTCGAGATGGCCATCTTAGTGAAAGCTATAGTCAGGTAAGTGTCAGTGATAGGGTGACCAACTGACCATACGTCTGGCATCGGCCGATGCCTTACGTGCAGAACTCTTCTTTCATGTTATTGTGCATTATACGGAAATAAATCAATTTATGTGCCACTAGGCTTGACAGTCTGTTAAAACAACTTTCTTTTTGCATTGTTTTCTTAGGTCTTTGATGCTTGGTTGGTTTGATGCTTACATTTCAAAACAATAAAATCTTCACTATACTTGCGCTATTACGCCAAAGTGTGTAACAAGTGGCGGGGCCCGTCTCCGCTGCTTAACCTTCGAGGAAACGTCGCAACGATGGTGAGCTGTTAGCGATACTGTGTCCGATTTGATCAATCCGGGAGTCGAACCCCAGATTTCCCGCACCGATAGCGACGTTCTGATCCAAAATGTCAAAATAAAAAGTACTTTGAGCTAGAAAATCAAACTTATAGCTACGGCCTATAAATCAGTGCTGCTCAATTTTTTTATTGCAATGTACCGGCAGCGCAGTTTCTGCCATCAAGGCGTACTAGTAGCACATCAGCAACAAGTCCAAATTTGTTTTACAAGATACGAGATACAAGATTCGATACTTGGTATTTAGGCAAAAACCAGAATTTTTCTCTACAAGATACAAAAAGTAAAATTGGACATGCTGCTGTTGTCGCGTGAATTTGCTAGCATACGTACGTTCACACGACATATTGGTAATCGGCTGATTGGTGTAGCAGTAACGATATTGCTTTCAAAGTCAGAGATCTGGGGTTCGATATCCGACCTGTCAAATCGAATACAGTGCTGTTCACGGCCACAGCCAATGGCTCGCCACGTTTCTTCGAAGTTCGAAGCTAAGTTGCTCACGCGCTAAGTTACGGAGATGGTCTTCGCCACTCGTTGCACGCAGCTTCTGGGTAATACCAAGAGTATAACCAAGATTTGAGATTAAAGATCAATAAAAAAGACGCACAAAAACTTTTAACCGAATCCTTCATCTTATGCGAAGTATGCGCCTGCTTATCTTCCACCAGTCTATCCGATTGTGGTTTGACTGAAGAGTAGCATTTGACACAAAGACACTTTTCTAGTCTTTGCGTCATGACAAAAGATAAATCGCCATGTCTGTTGACCTGAACAGAATGCGATAGTATGTATATTATTGCATACCGCCTTGAAAGACAAGAAAGTAACCTAAACGAATGGAATCATGCAGAGAACAAAAAATGAATTAAGTATCAAGCAATAACTCGTACTGATCAACGTAAAATGATGCTCGGGACCTGTACCAATATTGTGTAACGTGCTTAGCACTGGCCTTGGTAACAGCATGCTTAAACGTAAAACCAGTTTCAATGATGTGTGAAGGGTGGCATTGAACGGCCGGACTAATTTAGACAGCAACATTTAGACAACTAGACAAACTCTTTGATGCTGTAATTCAGAGGTGGCAACCTGCGGCCCGCCAAAGCATGTGCTAATAGCCAATTGGTTACGAAACCTGTTTTTTTGCGATCAAGTTCAAACCCAATCAACACACGAACTGCTTTGAATGCTATTTTCCAGGCTGAAGATCTTGTTTTTCTAGTCATCTTTTATTTTAAAAGACCTCTTTTTCACGCGACAGACCCTTTTTTAGTATTACTCCTGCCAAGAAGTGTTTTTCTTTTCTAAAAACTGCGGCCCGCTGGAAGCCTATATTTATAATTTGTGGCCCAGTATCACCAGAAAGTTGCCCACCCCTGCTTCAATTAAACAGATTATAGCGAAATGTTTTGTTATTTTATTCGTTTTGTAGTAAACTCATCTGTATTTTTCAACTTTTTGTGTAGTTTCTTAACTTGCATTTTTTCATGCGTATGTTTTCAACTCTTTTGATTTTTCGGGGGGAGGGGGGCAAGTGCTCCCTCTTGCCCCCCCTGCGGACGCCCATGGTGACTGGTACTATTCATTAAGATCAAATACGGTATTAGGCTTGGACTGAGTTGAAATAGACTTTTATTGTGGTAACCTTGTTATTGGAAGCTACTGTATAATGATGTTTATTAAGCTTTCTATACTCAGCAGGGTTCAACTCCTTCCGATCTTTTGTTAATGAACACCAACTGTGCGCAATGATACACATGATTATGCTGCTTCGTAAATGTCGGCCTTGTCGGGTCTCGATTCATTCTAATAAATGCTTAGCTAGAGTAAGCTGTGTTAACTAGAAGCCAAGAAGGCATAAAGAAACATGGTGTCAGAAGTAAATCATTGACATATCAGAATCAGATGAAACCACGAGCTACTGTAATGGCTAGTCATCTACCTGTTTCGTAGGCCAGTGGTTTTCAACCTTTTTCAAGTTGCGGACCCCTAAATTAAGCAATTTGTGTTGTTGCGGATCCCACACAAATCAACACAAATTGACACGATTTTAGAATTGTTATTGAAAGTAGTTTGAGTAAAAATCAAAGGCTACCTTCACCGGGGATGCCTTTTTGTTACTGCTTGCCAAAAGCCGACCACTTGAGGATATGATGGGCCGCACTTATTTTTTCTAGTAAAAATCTCTAACTGCGCTAAACACGACTCGCTGCTCAATATTTAGCATTGACTTTTCTGTATTTTGATAAAGGACCAATATTGTTTGTTTACTCGTAATTACTAATCATCTCAGAAACTCCATTAACATTGATAGCCTGCAAATGATTGCGCCACTGACCTTCTTAATCTGCAGATTGTTGAATAGAGCTTGGTGTCTAGCTATTCTAGAATAGAGCTTGGTGCTGAACGCTGCTGATGCGCGTATAAACTTTTTAATGCAAAGGTCTGACACGAGTTTGGTACCCAGTTTACCCACATAACTGAGCATGAAGACAGAAGGCGCACAAGTTGGATGTTTTGTAGAAACCTCTTGCTAAAAAACATCCCAGCTTCTCTGTAGTACTTCAAGCGTAACGGGGGTGTTTTTTCTTAAATTAAACATTTTTGCATTGCCGGCGGAGGCTTTCTACAAAAGATCCCATTCACTACTTGACCTTCTTAAATCACATTTCGATCGTTTCATGTAGTGACATGATCTCACTACTGGTCTATTTCATTCACATTGTTATTAGCACCAGAAAATAATGACCAAAATAGGTGGAGTATATTGTTGCAAAGTCTGTGTAACTTCGTAGTTATATCGATTTTTGTTGAATTGCAATGCGTAATAAGAAGAAATAAACATTGTAATTTACTAACACTTTAACTGCGGGCGATTTAACATAAAAACTTTAAAGAGGACTCGGGCCGAAAAATTTTAACTGACTGGATTCGGGCCGCAGGTCCACGACGCGTGACCTAAGCTCTGCAAAGTTTTGCACAATGACTTGATATTTCGATCAAAATTTGTGAATGCAAGGCGCAAATCTTTATGACGTAACAAACGATTTTTCACCTTCGTTTTTAACGTGTGTCGAAGCACTGAAAGCGTGTTCAGATAAGCATGTCTTTGTGAAAGGCAAAATTGTATCATTGCAGGCAATAGTTGCAAGTTGTCTGTCGTTTCTCTATCCAGAATTTGACATAACAACAACCATTCCTAAGTAAGTTTCAGCCCCAACTGATGCAAATTCAGCAGTGCTTCCTTATGTGTGAGTTTGCAGAGTTTCAATGCTTTAGTCTTACCAAACAAAGGTCGGAAGAAGTTACTTGGGCCCTAAAACTACCAGTACCTATTTCATAGTGTTATATCGTTCAGAAAAAGATTACTTTTTAAAATACATTGATAATGATTATTAAACACCCGTACTTCAGTAAACTGCACTATTTTTAATAAAACTTTCAATACTTTAGCGAACTCCTTGCGGACCCCTTAGCTCTCGCGGCCCCCTTAAAGTCATCCGCGCCTCCGCGGACCACTTGGGGGTCTGCGGACTCCAGGTTGAAAACCACTGCCGTAGGCGATGAACGTAAGTGGCAATGTCCAGGAGAATTGGAGCTACTTCAAGGAACAATGGCAGAATGATTTGGTAGCATCAAGCTTTTGCGAAAAAACCGTTGAAGTACAAATCGCAACTTTCCTAATTCTCATTGGAAAAGAGTGCTACCAGGTATACAGAAAATTGGCCCTCGCAGAAGAACAGATGAAAGACTTAAAAACTATTGTTGAAGAACTGGACAAATCTTTTTTACCAAAAAGAAGTGTGACGTATGAAAGATTCATATTTATTACTTTCTAGCATTCCAGTAAGAGGCAGGAAAAAGTATCGATGAATACGTGAATAAATTGCGAGGCTTAAGCGCAACGTGCGAATTTGGCGACTTGACAGACAGTCTTATCAGAGACAGAAGGGAACGAGATCAATATTTTATTCTTGCCAAAGCATCCCATTCTCAATCTACCAGATACTCAGCATCAGACCACTTGAGAATCCCCTTATATAAAACCAATCGATTGCAACGATTAATTAAATTTGTTGGTCCTAAAATTTGGAATTCAATTCCCTTAAAAGTTCGAAAAACCTCGCATACAAAATTTAAAAAAGAATACAAAACTTATTTGCTACACACAACTGAATAGTCATCTAGTTCCATAATTATTATGTTAATTTGTTTAATTTCATTCCTACTCCATCCCTTCCATCCCATTTGCTGCCTTCAGTGTGTGTTGTTACGTAGTTTTTTATTTTCTTTATAAGCCGGTATATTTAAATTGCCATTAATTATCTGATATTATGACAATTGTTTATTTAATTAAATTTAAGTTCAGGAAAGCTGCTTGACTCGAAGACCTTACGGTCCCTTCGCAGCCTTCCTGTTGCTGTTTTCTGATTATTTTTTGTTTTTCTGTGAATGTAAAATTGTTATTTGCAGCAACGAAATAAACAAGCTTGATTGATTGATTGATTGATTGATTGATTGAGGCATTGTTCTACCGAAGCAGGTTTCTAACCGAAGAAAATTTGACGTTAGAAAAGAACATAGCGATTGGGCGCAGCTACGAGCAGTTACAGAAACAACTGAAAGCGATCGACAACCAAGTGCCAGAAAAAGCCTACAGAACACAGAAGAAAACCCGCGAAATGCAATATTAAAGGCCGAGGTGGAAATCGAACAAAGAATAACAATGCAAGTTTTAAGGTGCGTTTACCGATATGCGACACGCGACAAAATTTTTTCGCACCTTGTTTGTTTTATTTTACTGCCGCGTTGCCGCGTGTCGCGTATTGGTAAACGCACCTGTAGGAGAAAAAATAAAGCCGCTGTAAATTTCAAACCTGGGCGTTTTGACAACATAGATTCAGCTGTCATCATCAGCAGTGTATACAAGGCACTACAAAACTGTAAGAACTGCAATTTAAAATTCTAACTACAAATAATTTAAAATTTAAATTCTATTTCTTACAGTTTTGTAGTGCCTTGCATACACTGCTGATGATGACATCTGAATCTATGTCGTCGAAACGTTCAGTTTTGAGATTTACAGCGGCTTTAGTTTTCCTGCTTTAGCTATTTTCGTCCCATATTTATTGTATTTTAATGCAAGTTTTGTAGGAGAAAGCACGAAGAAGATAAGAGAAAACGCCCAGAATATGAGGCAGGCAGAGTGCCACATTTGTGACAAGAAAAATCATTTTGCGAGAATGTGCAGAAACAAGCCAAAGTCAGCGGCAGTCAACAGACGCGTAAACGCAATCGAAGAGGAATAACCCAAAAGTGACCACGAGTCAACGTGCAAGATTGAACAGATTTCTATCACTTGTAGGGCCTTTTTTTTGACCTAAAAATTTATATTTGACTTTATTTTGATCTAACCGTTTTCGCCAATTATTTATATCTTGTTACACTTTTTTCATTACAAATGTTTTGTAATCCGCAAGTTACATAAATTTCTAAAGAAGAAGATAGCCTACTCTGAACAGTTTCTCAGTCACTCAGTCTCGAAACTAATGCAACAAAGTGACGCATGACGTCAAAACCCAGGTTAATGAGTCATTGTGTGTACTAAACTACTAATATCAATTTATAGTGTCAAAAAATCAAATCTTTGTTATACTCGCGGTATTACGCCGAAGCGTGTAACGAGTGGCGGGGCCCATTTCCGCAACTTAGCGCCTGATGGGCCACACAGCTCCGAAGGAACGTCGCAGCGGTGGCGAGCCGTTGGCGACATGGTGTCGATTTAACCGACTCGGGATTAGAACCCCAGACCTCCCGCACCGATAGCGTGTGCGCTAAGCAACTGAGCTAACGGCCGGTCCAGTAAATTCATAGCGTGTAACAGAAAAAGGCGTTGAACAGAACTTTCATTCGCTGTGAGCGAACGTCACCAACAGGAGACAATTATTGGAATTGACCATCCGGTCTTCAAATCCAATTGCCACCATTAACATGAATGGCGTTCAACTGGTGCAACAATCATATCAACACAAATATATACAAAAACAAAAAATACAAAAACATAACATGCAAATTCGTTGTTACGATACTGTAAGGTGTGCATGCAGTTTAATTAGTACCTTAGTCCCAGATAAGTACATAGGCGCGGGAAGTAGAGTGCTCAAGCCCCCCCCCCCCTTGGACTTTTTTTAGCCCCCCCTGAACCATTTGAGCCCCTCCCCTGACAATTGAACAAATTACGCAGAGTGCGACGGGATTAATGCTCGCAACGTACATACTTAATGAAGCAAATATTTTTTATAGTGCTTTTAACCAACGAAGAATCTCTATTCTTTTAAAAATCACTCAGTTATTATTCACTAGGTCAACGTAAAATCTGGTAGAAATTTTAATGTTTGAAGTTCATTTTTAATAGTGTTTTATTACAGCGTTCGCAAACCCTTACAGCAGTCATGGACAATGGACCAGTAAAAGTATAATGGCTGCCAATTCTTGTACCTGCCAAACACTTTAGGCTAAACTACTCTGAATGCTCATGAAAGTCGCTACTGATCATGGGAATTACGCAAATCGTAAAGTTTAACGAAAATGCGTGAAGTGCAAAAAACAGTCCTCAATCTTTTACATGTTCCGAATTCCACCAAAATTTATGGGAAGAGCTAAAAAAAAAAGGTCTTTAAATGAACTTGAAATGTTACATAAACTTGAATGTTGGTGGCCAACCTTATGTGTGTACATGCCAAATCGGCCCGCTATCGACAGCCAAGCATCCAAAGATCGACCGGTAGATCGCGATCGACTGGTTGGGCACCCCTGATCAAGCTTTTATGAGCTTGTGCAAGTTCTCTTTTCTGATTAAATTTTTTAATGGTTTTGAATTTTTTCTACCTGCCTAATGAAACGGCTAAATCACTACTAAACTGGCACCGATAATCAGTACTCGATTTAAGGGGAGATGCGAAGGGATGCCCCCCTCCCCGTCCGGAAAACAACACCATCCCACTATCAAACATTTTAGCGTGAACCATTCTTTTACAACTCTAATGACCGTCCCTTTTCACATCTGTGTGAAAAGTTGTGCCATTCCCCCATAAAATTTTCACAAATCGAGCACTGCCGATAATTGTTACTAAAATTAAGCTAGTATGCCTACCTAAATATATATCTACACATTTCATTATGTTAAAAAGTGATTCAGTACTTTATTTTGATCGTGTGTGTTTTTAATATTTTTAAACGTTAGTAGAACATTGATTGTTACATGTAACTTTCATCAGTAAAGCAAAAGTTAGATCAGACAAATTTTGTTTGCCTACTTTTCGGTTTTGTCGTTGAGGTATTTGCATTTTACAAATAGATGAGTAGTAATTCGTGCATAGTTAGAAAAGCCTATTAGTAGTAAGCAATCTTGTTTTCCACTATAAAAAATTATCCTGAAAAATTTTCGGTCACTTGAGCAGGCACGCAACTGATGTCTATCAAGATAGCTTTGCTGTGACCCGCTCCTAAAAACGTATATTCGAAAAGAGGGAAGTGTGGAGGGCGAAGCCCCCCCGAACGTGGACACGATCTTACCATTTTGAGTACCCCCTTGTCCAAAAAACGTTACCGCGCCACTGGATAAGTAAGTATTTTATAACAGTATAACGTAATATTGACCAATAAAATAAGTTCTAAATTTTTTTCTTAAATTAAGGTAAGGAGTTCGTTTTAAGTTTTGTGGGGACGCTGTGCCAAATTCGTGGTCCTATAAACGCAAGGGACTTTTTCCCTGATTCTATTTTCTTTCTGGGTAGAGAATAATTTTTTTCTGGATGCTTGTTTAGTGTTGTATCACAGAGATCGATTACTTGTGTAGAGTCAACTATCTTCTGTGTTGTATACACACTTTGATTATTTGTAAAGGAGCGCATTATTTTAGCAATTTCTAGTCTATTATATATCATCGATTTTTAACAGGTTTAGTTGCGAGAATAGAGGTGTAGTGTGTGCTCTACAGGAACTCTTACTGATTGACCTTATGATTCGTTATTGTAATTTTTCCAGTGAATCCAGTGCATTTGCTAAAGCTGATCCCCAAGTTGAGATGCAGTACTGAAGGTGAGAATAAGACCGCAACTGTACTGTACATTACCAGTTTGTTCGTGATCATGAATGAGACGATTTCACGCATATTAAGTGCTTTTTCTTTCTCGATTACCGCACGCATTTTTACTATTGCAACTATTTCAAAGTAATCAAATAAAACTACGCACAAAGTTGGCTCAAAAATTAAAAAAAAAATATATAAAAGAAATACAAGTTTCTTCATTTTTGTAAGCAAATTTTTGATGAAAACAATTTTCACAAGTTTTAACTTCATGCAAAATTTTGACTTTATTTTATTTTATAAAATCTAGCAAAACAGACTTCTGAACACGTGAAACGACCGTTAGTACACGTTTGATCACGTAATAAGGTCCTGAAAAAATTTTGACTTTAGCGGGCCCTAATCATTAGTAACAAACAGAAATGATACGTCTCTTTACGTGTGGGTCTGCCAGTCCAAGTAACAGTCCCGTCTCGATGTCAACTGGATAGCGGATCAACATGTAACACAGTAAGTTAGGAAGATTATTGTAATTTGATTCGTGCAAGCGATAACTATCGTAACAAAAATGGAGCTCAACTGAAAACGTATAATGGTTCACTCATTATTCCAAAAGGCAAAGTGAAACTTAAAGGTAAAGGTACGGGACAGCGGGTGCAAGCACACATTGTTTAGGCCATTTTCAATTGTCGGCCCATTACAATTTTCAATCACGAATGATTGAACGCTGTTAAGGGACATAACATGACGAACAACACATACACAAAACCCTTCGCACTTCCGCTTGTGCCGAGCGCCTGGCGCAAAAGCTGCGAATACTATTTTTAAATTTTTAGTATGACCCGACTGGGAATAAAACCCCAGTCTACCGGCTGCCAAGTCGACGCTCTTAACCGATGCACCAAGCCCCGGTTGAAGTGAAACTTAAGTGTCAATACGAAGAAAAAAGCTGTGAACTGAATTTCAAAGTTTTAGACCAAAATCTGACTCCTTTGATGTCAGACGAAACATGTGTGAAATTAGAACTGCTGACATTAAACATAGACGACACGTACAAGGTGGAAACGATAGAGAATGTCTTTGAGAGTTTTCCTGATGTGATTGAGGGACTTGGAAGGCTGCCAGGAAAATACCACACAGAGATCGATCCAGAAGTATGTCCGGTTCCGCACAGCGCGAGAAATGTGCCGATAGCTTTGATAGCAGACTTAGCTTTGATACTGAATGCTGAGTTTTGGTACTTAATACTGAATCTTAAATTATAAACAAAGGAAGACCCATCTACAGTCTTTACGCCAGAACTCAGGGCAAAACGTAATAACTCCGCTCCTTTTAAGTGGATTGGTACGAAAGCAAAGACTGGCAGTGTGGTCGTGATTTAAAAAAACTGTCTTTCTGTTTTCCCTGTCTCTTGTTTTCAGAAATAATAATGTTTGGACTAAAACAAGAGTCAGTGAAGTTAAGAATGTACCAGGAAGTATCAGAAATCGACCGCTCACATCCCAAGCCAAATCGCTAGACTTTTATATCAAAACCTGATTTTGTTTAACCCTTATTTCAACCACCAACGTCTTTTGGTCTTCGTATTCCCAAGGTAGGTCGGATTCAGCCCGAGCTTTGTGCGTCATAATTATATCTCCTTAACTATACGGAGTAGAAAGGCCGCAAAAAGGCCAAATTTAGCACAGCATTTCATACCCTTTCACCGGATATTCTTGCATGATAATTAACTGTTATATTTATTGAAATAATTGACTAGACGTCAAGGTCGGTCGAAAATCGTGTTTTACAACAAAAGATAATAAAGATAGAGAAAAGAGAAGCCATGCACGCATTATTGAAAAACATAAGACGACACACTGAGAAAGTTGAATCTGCGTCATGAGTCAGCGACGTTGCATTACGAGCACAGCGGGACAGCGGCGATTATTGGCTATTTTATCAATCATCCTGCCAAAGAATGATAATGCTTTGTAAAATATGCCTTAGAAAAAAAATAAAAACCTTCCTCTAAAGAAACTTTAAAAGACAATGTCATAAAATTACAACATCTGCAGGTTAATTTTTCACTTAATATTACAGTATTTTAAATACTGAAAATTATATTAATTTTAAAGATTTCGCTATGCCATAGGCTTCTAAATAGTAGAACGAAGTCCACGGCTATGCTATTTATTCTCAAGAGTTTTAGAAATTTTTTTCGAGATTTTTTCGCGACATCACCTACAAGACCAAGATCTTTGCAAATTTTTCAACACCAAGATCTTTGATTTTTTCAAGACCAAGACCATAAAAATGGGATGAGAATTAACAGTTTTTATCGCTATTTTTCAATAACAACAACAAAAAAAAAAAAAAAACAGGCAAATTATACAGAATATTAAAAGAAATAAGAACAACTCAATCACATACACGCTGTTGGATACTTTTCCTAGCTGTGCAGGATCACTTAAATTTTTACTACATGCTTTTTAGTTTTTTCGGTCTTAAGACCAAACGAAATGGTCAAGACCAAGACCGCAAATGGTCAAGACCAAGACAGTCTTGGCAAAGACCAAGACCTCAAAAAAATGGTCTTAAGACCGGTCTTAAAACCTTCATCACTGATAGTAACTATACTTCACTGTAAAAATATACTTCCCAAGTCCCAAATGTTAATACAGTACGTAACGTTGAATGAAATGCGAAAGTTTATTGATAGTTACAATTTACAATGTCTTTACACCGCTTCGAAATGGCTAGAAGAGGACAAACGTCACATATCAAAAATTCGCCATTTTGTGAATAAAAAAACCTAAAAACCATTTATTACAGCATCGTACATTCACATCTGCTGCATGGAATTTTGGCTAGGGGATCTGACTGCAAAACCACTATTAAACCTCTTCAAATAATACAAAATAATATCATAAGAATAGTAAACAAAGTTAGACAAGACAGTCATGTAAAAAACAATTTTTTGTACTTTGACATTGGGATTTTGAATATTGAAAAGATTTACTGGAAATAGCAAAATTCATGCCCATGTACCATAATAATAAATTACCATGTATTTTCAATGAATATTTTAAACCGCTGTCACAAATTCATAAATATGACACAAGGAACCACAACAGCACAATAATTATTTACCAAGTTTTTCTACCAACACGGTCAACACCGCTCACTCATCCTTGCAATTCACTGGAGTAAAAGTATGGAACGATATCCCAGACTACTGGAAAAACTTTTCCCTTAACAAATTTGTTAAAACATACAGAAATTATTTGCTTAGTACTTATGATGATGATAGACAACAGTAGGGAGCTTTACTCTTTTGTTGCGATGCTAACACTACCAATCCAAAATATAATGATAAGAATAGGGGCCTACATTAAATAAATGAAACACCAATCTCGGTCATTTTTTTCAGGAGCTTTTTATCACATAAAACTTTTTGCGGTTAGTCATGTTTTTAGTACTATGAGTTATGACAACTTAAGTTGTAACTACATAGCCTCGTGTGTTTGTTGCATTATTTAGTTTTTGCCTTTGTTTTTGTGATGTTGTGATTCATTTCATTACGTTGGTCTACACATGTATTTAAAAAGGGGACAGAGATTCGATGAGCTCTGCTTGAAATAAATGACTTGACTAAAACTAGTGCCAATATTTTGAGAATCCCCTTTTTAAAATATTTGAATGAAATTGAAGCTGTTTTGTAGCTACACATCATCACATGGAACTAGCTGCTAACTTCTAGTTTGTTTTTGTTTTAACTTCTAGTTTATCTTGTCACGCAATTGGTGACTTTTTACAGGAAAGTATATCGTCAGCATTAACCTAGTATATAACGCTCATTTTTTTTTGCTTTTCTCGACTTTATTTTCTGTGTAGTATAATTATTACCTCGCAAACGGAATAGTAACTTAAAACTCTGTTAATCTTCGTCGAGAACTTATTACTTGATAACTAAATTGTTAGAGCTATTAATTTGATCTGTTATGATGTACTCGATGCTGTAAGTACAACTACTAGAGTACTGCTCACTCATCTATCTTTGCTACTAAACTGCAACCATTTATGCCTACTGAACTAACAACACATAATTTTCGCTGCTAATGCAGCTAGCTAAAATATTTTTCTTCATAACTTGTGCTTTGTATATTGCTGCTTTGTTCGTTTTTCTTTTATGTGCTAGGTGGGAATAGGATTGCGGGTGAAACTGACTTGGTGAGCCCCTGCTCTTTCGTTTCATTCACAGACCACAGTGTACATCAAACTGTGGTTTTGCATTGTACATTGCAAGTATTATGCGCCCCTTTTTGTGTATGCTGAAACAATAAATACTGAATACTAAAATACTCACAACTCCGATGAAGTTTTTAGAAGCTAAATAGTCCGCCAGCATCAATTACATGCCAGCGAACTATTGACAGTCTTCGCAAAATCGAAAAGGATGTTTCTTGCACACGGCTATGCCACATCTTTGGTAATAACTCAAAACTTTTTTGAAGTTGACCTACTCGAAAAACCAGCTTTTTGAATGGTGCGTTATTAAAACATACTGCATTACTATACACTCTTTATTGAACTGTTACAAATAGTAGATAATACAGCCTTACCCGGTTGTAGTCCACTGCTCAATGCTCATACAGTGCGGTGCGAATCAAATCACCGCATAGTGGGGTTTCGATTACGACAATGAGATTACGAGGAAATGAGAAGAAAATATCAAACAAAGCAATAGCCTACATTAACATTTGGCGATTTAGGAACAAGTCGATGCAGTTTTGAGTTTTAAATTTATTGCTTAGATACCCCTGAGGGCCCTGACGAACCCTACCGGGTGAAACAGGCTGTCGGGTTTTATATTTTAATTTTTTTAACTGATGTGCTAAAATGAATAGAATTCTGCTTTATACAAAAAGATTCTGAAAACCGCACGATTTCATAAGAATGCCCTTTTAAACCGACTCTCGAAAAAAATGCAGACTTTCCTGTTAGTAAAAATTTTGTATCAAAAGTAACGACGTGTCGCTGTAGGTTAACCGCTACAAAATACTTCATCTTGAAAATTTTGGAAGTTGCACAGACCTAACGATGTGAAAATGACCAACTCCCAGTCGTATGAAACAAATTTGTGTAAAAGATTGTCTTCGCCGGAAGCGGAGACGAGAGTAACTCACATCCAATGAAACGGAAAAATGATTTTCTCGGGCTTGTCACTACAATATAATGTAAAAATCAGATAAGCAAATTTATTTTGGTAATTTCAAGTCAAACTCGATTAGTTGTCGTTTTTTGCAATTCTGATAGGCCTGTGTGTTCAGAACATTTGGGCTTTCAGAACATCTAATAAAATTCAGCGTTTGTACTTAGTTTTTTGCCCTATTATTTGACTATGATAGTCTCATGAAATGAGCCTACCCAAAGTGTTTTTACGTAAAAATTTAAGTTTCGTGTAATCGTTCAAAGCTTGATCAGAAATTAGCGATTGTTTGCATGAATATTTTAATGATAAGTTGTAAACTTGAGCAAAGTTTTCATCATTGCTTAAAAAAGGCTAAGCCTAATGAAGTGTAAGAGTCAGCAATCTATTTTTACAAGTTTTAACGTTTTATTCGTAGCCTACGATGACGAAACCGAAAGTTAAATGCACTCGCTATATTGAGTACTGACGTCCTCAATAGCGGATTACTAGTAGCCTATAAGCTCAAACTCCCTTCGTCATTGAAGTTGAAACGAACTATCCGTATACATTTCATTTACGCACAAAATGCCGCAAGTAGTGCAAAGTAGGCCCTATTTAAAAACACTGTTAATTTTCAACGTCGCATATGATATATTTCTGTTTAAATTTGAAATCGTGTTTGTTTGTGACTCACTAATTTTTCTAGGTCTTGCTTAAGTTAAAAAACATTGAAAAAATCTCCCCTAAAATTTTGTCAAAGCTTGAAACAATTCATCTGGTCAAAATAAAGCTTCAAAATTTGTAAAATTGCAATGAAGATTTGTAAGCTGTAAGGAGAATCATCGAAGATGAAGCTATTCCCCTGGGTGTTCAAACTGTTCTGTTTATTATGCAGTAAACAATGAGCAAAAACAAGTTAGTAACTTTCTGACCCATTTGTCAATATTTGTCAGCCCAGAATGAGGTGGTATAAGGCTGACTTTCGTCGGCGTCGTCACCACGCTTGGTTGAATTCGTCATCTCACTGTCTCCGACAGAGCGCACAATGAGTAATTTTATTTATTATTTCATAGCGAGTGGGAAGCAATAGAAATGTAATTTTTTCGATCGGGGTCGATAAAATTGATAATAACATTGAACTTTAATAAGGCAGGAACATGAAATTTCGCCATACTACTCTCAGATAAATTTTAGGAAAAGTCAAGAAATCTCAAATTCCTTCATGCTGTAGTTTTGGAAATACAAGCTTGCGAACAACCCCTCGGCTGATTCCGTCCACCTTGGTTGTAATAGGGTTAAAATGAACAGCTGAGAATTTACATGAGCCCTCACAGTTCCGAAGTGTAGAAAATCGAGAAATTTTAATCCTGTTTCGCGTGGTTAGACAAAAAATGCAAGTGAAATTTTTGAAACTTGGTACGCTAAAACTATTTGACATATCGCTTTCAAGTTTTATGACTTTTTCTGTTTCGGCGTTTGGCTTAAATTCAACAGCTTTTCTATAAAAGTTCCCATTAATGCAACATGTTGTTCGCACCGTACGGAAATCGCTTCGAAGAAAGGCATCTTTCATTGCTGGGAACAATCTCCATCGAAATGGAGAGACTTCACAAATTACGGAAAAATAAAGACATGTTAACAAAAAAGTGTTAGATCAAATCAAATCTTCATTATACTCGCCGTATAACGCTGAAGCGTGTAACGAGTTGCGGGGCCCATCTCCGCGGCTTAGCGCCTGGGTAACATAGCTCCGAAGAAACGTCGCAACGGTAGCGAGTCGTTGGCGACACTGTGTCGATTTGACCGGCCCGGGAATCGAACCCCAGACCTCCCGCACCGTTAGCGTGCGCTTAGCAACTGAGCTAACGGCCGGTCAAAGTGTTAGATACTGTAGATATCGTGGTGCAAAAAGATGAGCATATGGATTTTGAAATAAATAAATGTAAATATTCCACGAAGTTGTATTTTGATTATTATAAGGGCATTACTTTTATTTGTTATTAAATACTATGAATAAAAATTGCTGGTAGCATGATGCTAAAATAAACAGGGCCTCACCAACCACGAACCCCACCGCACGTCTCTGGATTTGAAGTGGGACTAGTAACTCAAGGATTATTTTGTACTTTTTTAAAATAGAAACTACCCAAGTAGTGCTACTTTATACTAAAAGTACTTAAGTTAACATAAAAGTAACCAAAACACTACTTAAAAAATACTCGTTACCGAAAAAAACTGCTCAAGTAAAAGTATTTCGTTACTTTACACCACTGGGAATAACTGATCGACAATCAGCATTTAGTGCCGTCAGCAAGTTAATAACGTAAAATTACTGCGAAGCTTTTCATAAAATGGGTAAATAAGTAAATCAATGACAAACTATGAAATAACTAAGGTGAATCATAATTTGAATTCTTCATATATAAGCAGCTACTGAGCTGAAACATAGTTTAACTATTTACATTACCGGTACCGCACTCTCTTAATTTATTGTAACACTGTCAAACTAAGGAGAAATGGAACAGGCTTTTTTTTGAAATTCATGACTGTGACAGTGACAGTGTCAATGCTTTGACGATTTTTTTGAAAACGCATTTTTTGTTCAAGACTTTTTCGGCTAGTTAGTGAATCTTTAGCAACATTTCTGTTAGTAATTTGCGTGATATGCATCATAGTCAGTGATGTAGTTAACACCATCACCTACAAGACCAAGACCTTGTAAATTTTTCAAGACCAAAACCAAGACCGTCTTTGTCAAGACCAAGACCTTTGATTTTTTTCAATACCAAGACCCTAAAAATGGGATGAGAATTAACAGTTTATCACTGATCGCTATTTTTCTATAACAACAAAAAAAAACGGGCAAAATATATATAGAATATTGAAAGAATTAAAGCAGGGTTTCCCAAACTTTCTTGTGCCACGGACCCATTTTTGCGAATCAAGTTTACCGCGGACCCCACTTTTAAGTTGCGTTAATTTTTCACCCAACAGCTATAAAAGCATAAAATGCAACACGAAAATACAGTAAATTGTGCTTAATCGTAATTTCATTTTTACCAACACATATGAACCACATGAATGGGACGGATGGGGTTGCTTCTCACAGCTTTTGTTTCAAATATTTGTCCGTAAATAATTGTACATTTAGACCGAGCAATTGGCGTAGTGCGGTCGGTAACCTGCGATTCTTTAATCCTCAGGTTGAGGCTTTTTGTGGGGATAAACGCAGACCTTTTTTGGGAAAGGGAGAAACAAAGATCTTTTAAATATTTTTGATTGCCGTAAAGTTTTTTCTGCTCATAGTGTGTTTAACATTTTGGGATATTGGTTAAGATGGCTCTTTAAGTGCAGTACACTGCAAATAAAATTGGGTAGAGCTCTTGGCAAAACTCCACTCAACCCAATTCATAAAACACGTTTTACCCAAAATATTTTGGGCATAAATCGATATGCCCAAAACATAACTTAAATAATTTTTTGGGGTAAAAAAGTTTTTGGGTAAACATGAAATTTTGTAAGCAAATACAATTTTCACCCAATTTTTTGGGGGGGTAAACACACCTTCTACCCAATTGCAACTTTTTCGCTTTTGGGTAATTTTTTATACTTAACAAAATAATTTTGGGTATTTTTGAAAATTACCCAAACGTAAAAAATTTCGTTGAATTTTTAAAAAATTTAACCCAACTATATATTGAACAAAAAAAAAAATTTACTCAAACATCCAAGTTCGAAATTCTGAAAAATATTTAGTGAATACGTAACTTTCACTGGTTTTTCCTTTGCTGTATGCAGCTGAAACCTATACCATATAGCGTTATGCAGGTGATGAAGGCAGCAGCAGCGTGATGCAACTTTTCCTCAGGGTCGTAAGAATCAAGCAACCACCCTTGTACCGACGGATAAATCAAAATCTAAACAGTGACTTTTATTGTTATTCAGATTTCCGAAAGCAAACAGCATTCATATGAGTTCTCGATATACCCTGCTGCTGCTGCTTGGATTTCTGTAAAGTCAAAGTTAATACATTTTGAAATAAAATGCAGTGAAGTTTCATCTAAAAACTGCGCATAAAGAAAGACTTTCTGTCTTTAAAATATCGTTTCAGATGTTGACATTTTGATAAATAATGGAGCGTTGCAGTTTCGAGGTGCTATAAAGGGGGAATCTTATAACTTTCTTTGCCTTGAAAGATTGGCTTGGACCGAACAGGCTTGTTTAGAAAACCTGCTATCACTTGGCCACCTGCCATATTTGAGTGGCGTAGCCAAGGGTGGGAGGTACCGGGGCCATGCTCCCTTAAATTTTATGAAAACAGAAAAAAAACGATGTAAAAACTAGCACTCACTTTGCTTACATTAAGCTATACAGCATTAGTCATGAACCCCTTCAAATATTTAGCCTATAATCTTTAGTTGTGTGCACTAATTTTTTCTCTGGACAACAGCCGCGGATTAAAAAAAGGGAATTAATCTAACCTTATATAGGCTCAGTATAAACGGACAGTGTGGAAAACAAACCGACAAGCTCGCTTTTACTGTCGTCAGGAAAAGGCACTTGGTGCTTGGTGGAACTACTTTTTCTTTTTGTTGCATAGATTGACCTAAATATTACTGTATTAGATACGCTGTTTTCAGATAGGTCGGTAGCTGAGCAAATACGCGTACACTAAAGATTATAGGCTAAAACATTGACTGTTAGAAATTTAAGCAACGCAGTAAAAAATTTGCAAGAGGGATGGTTGAAACTGAAGAACTTGAACGTTATGGAAAAAAATCTTAACAGCCATAATGCAATACAGTTCACAGCAGTTCCAAAGATTTCATCTTTGTTTATAAAATTTCTTGGTTGTTGCACAAACAAAAGTGAGGTAGGCATTAACGTTTAGGCCCCAGAAAACGTTTTAGTAAAACGAAGTATGGAAATGGGTAACGAGATTATCGAAAAGCTCGCTTGTGTAATATCCCCTTTAACATTCGCAACACTATCAGTACTGGTAGCGTATTTAGGGGGGCATTCGGCCATGCCCCCCCCCTTTTGACTCTGCCTTTTAGTAAACAAGAACAAAATTAATTGTGCCAAGTAACTGCAATATGCCATACTCTTTTGATGGTTTCTGTAGCTTATGGCTAGGGACGGATCTAGGGGGGTAGATTGAGGGGTATGCATCCTCTACCAGCCATTTTCAAAGATGTTTTGAATGTATACAATTTTTCCATAATTTCGAACCTCTTCGATAGCGATAAGCCTTACGCCTTGAGCACGCATAATTGAAAATGTGCAAACAAAATGCATCATATTTTGCGAAGCACTCAGATTAGGGTCAAACAATTTGAACAAAATTTGCCTGAAATTTATTCAAAACGCATTAAAATAACCATTACAGCATGTAAATTTTCAAAAATTTTCCGAGGGAGCATGCTCCCGGACCCCCCTTGAGAGTTTTTTGCTTCTCAATCAGCTTCATATTTGTTTTGCCGAAAAAAATACTCTTGCAAAAAGTGTGGAAATTATGGCGACCCCCTTTTAAATTTTCTCGCTACGCCACTGAACACTACCATTGGCCTTCAAGCTCAAACCAATCTGAAAAGTCTCACGGCGCTAAAGAGAATAGATTACATTCGAAATACCTAACTATATTATACTGGTAATAGAAAAGCAATCGCAAAATATAGCTTCTTTTGCCAGCTTGAAAGCCATACTTTTGTGTGACAAATCGTAGGCAATTCAAGATAAAATTGGACTACATTTGTTCATTTGCAGAGAGTATTTTATTTTAATTTAAGAAAATATTTATTTGCGAAGAGCCTGTACACTGATCACTGCATGCAGCGAAAATAAAATCAAATTTTAAAAAATATTGGGCATGGAGTACCCAATATGACGTATTTTCAAAAATGCCACTAGTGCAATATTATTATGATTCTTTGTTTTATATACAAATCGGAGAGTGTACGTTAGTAGAATATCAAAATCGCTTCTTGTGAGATCCTCCGTATGAAATGCAATGGCAAGCATAGGCGTTAACTAGATAGGCTACCGTAAAATAACACATTAACTCATCCAATACTCTGCGAATAAGCGATCGTGGCAGCAGGAACAATGATTGGGTTTTTGTTTTTAAAAACATTTGGGTAACAAAAACCCAATAAAATTAATTGGGCTCTTGACTTGGGCTAAAATAGCCCAACGCATAATGGTTAGTAGTCAGTCAGTTTACTTCATTTGGGTAAACTGCACCCAACTTAAAAAATGGGTTTCTCAACGTTAATACCCAAAATGTTTACCCAAAAAAATACCCAATTTTATTTGCAGTGTAGGTTGCTGACCCCTAGCGTACTTGTAAAATGCATCAATATCGGTGCGCAAGATCTGAAGTCCGACCCCCGGGCCGGTCAAATCAGACACAGCGTTGCCAACACAAATTTGCCATCATTTCAAGGGTTCTTGGGAGTCGCAGCTGTATTGCACGGGCGCTAATAAAGTCACAGTCGTGGAAATGGGTCCCGCCACTCGTAACACGATTCTGCGTATGTACCGTAAGCATAATAAAGGTTTGATTTCATTTTACATTTACACAATTTTTTTACATTACTTTGATTTTACATTACTTTTAGTTATTATTTAGCTCTATCAACAGGATGTAAAAGAAAGTAGGCCGTTAAAACTTGCATCTTGTATCTTATAAACCAGAGCCGGCGCCAGAGCAGTCGACTTAGGGGGGCCAAGCGTTTATCAGATGGGGGGTGAGGGGAAAATTGAAATTAAGCACAGAAGCCGCTGTCTTCAAAAGAGTCAGCTTGTTAGTTGGGCGGGGGCAAGCATGTCGATTGGGGCGCCGACCCTGTTATAAATCTATATCTTAATAAGCTTGCATTGGGGTCTCTCTGACCTAGTCTATCATCTCTGCTCGTGCGTTCAACTTGTCATTGCATTTAGGCTATTACAACATTATAAGTCATAAACAATAAAGGCAAGAGCATCATAATCCATGACTAATTTAATATTTACTCAATAATCAAGGAATAGTAGAAGAAAAAAACATTTTAAGTTTATAAGATTTTCAATCACTGCAGTAATTAATTGGGTCTGTGTATGTCCAGCAAAAATCATTTGAATGTTCAAGTTTTATAGTTTTTGCAACATTGTTACGGACCCCTGTGCGGTCGTCGCGGATCCCCAGGGGTCCGCGGACCCTAGTTTGGGAAACTCTGAAATAAAGAACAACACAATCACATACACGCTGCTGCATACTTTTTTTAGCTGTGCAGAATCATTTAAATTTTTACTGTGCTGGATCACTTAAATTTTAAGAACAACACAGTCACATACACGCTGCTGCATACTTTTTTTAGCTGTGCAGGATCATTTAAATTTTTACTGCATGCTTTTTAGTTCTTTTGGTCTTCAGACCAAACTATATGGTCAAGACCAAGATCGCAAATGGTCAAGACCAAGACCGTCTTGGCCAAGACCAAGAGAATAAGACCGGTCTTAAGACCTTCATCACTGATCATAGTGTTTATTGCACCCATGTGGAAAGTTGAAGACGCGTGGGTGCACTGTCTGATGTAGTAACAGCTTGTAGCAATATGCTTGAATTTTGATGCATCGGGTAGCTTCGGAATGATTTTATACATTAGCTGATCAGTAGATACAAAACGGTCACGTTCCCTATTTACGGCATTTACAAACTGTTTTATCAATCCCAGTATGGTGAGGAAAAAAGAAATTAATAGCTTGTTTGGACCAAAGGACTTCTATATATTATTCATCTTTACTTGCATCGGTATCTTTATAGCTTTGGCTGAAGGAAAGTATTTTGTAGTCAACTTTTCAAAGGTGTGAAAAGTAAAAGTGGACTTTGCTCATCTGGGCAGGTCTTAAAGATGATGGTAAAGTAGGACAGGTTAGTTTAAATAAATTCAATGAGCTAACGTCTTCAAGTTTCACCATGCAAAAAGTAAGAGTGATTCACAAGATCATTAGCTTCTTGTCACACTATATAGGTACACTAAAAGTGAGACCGTCTTTGTTTTATTTTCATCCGCTTCTTGGATGCTTCGCGCAAAACTTACAAACTGACTGAGGTGCCCAAGGGCTGTTTGATTTCCAAGCTTCACTCTAAAGTAAGCAAAGCAGGCTTTTTCAATTAACTCTTCAATGTTACTAAGCACATCACTTTGGCAGCACGTACATCACTAATTAAGTTATCATAGAAAATTTTTGCGCTTTCGTTAGTTTTTCATCTCTTTCAGTTGTTTACAGCTCTGATTCTGATAACACTGATTAGCTGTTTACTTGAACAAAATAATTACAAAACCATCAGAGCCTGATTCGCCGTTGTTGGCTTCTCAGGTGGTACAGTAAAAAGTTATTTTAATCATATAAAAACAAAAATATCTCTTATTCTAATTCAAATGCATTCTATTTGAAAAAGATAACTTTATACCATCTGAGGAGTCAACAACGGCGAAATAGACTGTAGTGGTTTATGATTTTGTAGTTATCTTGTTCAAATAAATACAATTCAAGCTTCAGATAGCAATATATCGAGCATTCTGCCAGAAGAAATTGAACTTCACTTTGACTTGTGCAAAATTAGTTAAAGATTCTGACTCATATATGACTTTCTTTATGCACTATTTCAATCAATTCAATCAATCAATCAATTTATTTATTTACCGTTTCTTGAGCACATACATAAACATAAAGAAAACTCAGGAGACTGCGCTGGGACTGCTGAGGGTCTTCGAGTTGAACTGTAGGGTGGGCCGTTTTTTACTTTTTTTTTTCAAAGTTAAGATGGCTAGTGACGAAAAGTGGCACACCCTTGAGAAAATGAGGTGTGCAAAATTTGAGCGAATTCGGGGATGCTTTTCTGCTCTCGCCGGGGGGGTGAAAATGGAAATTTTTGAAAAAAAGCGCATAATTTTGGAGATATTTTTAAGCAAATTAAATTAAAAAATTTAAATGTGGCTAGTAAAAATATTGGAGTTTTAGGTTCCTAGAACACGTTATTGCAGTTTTTTTGGGTTTGCTCAAGATCTACTGCTTCCGCTTTTTGATCAAGTTTGCTCAATTTTTGCAAAATAAGAATAAAATTTTCAAGAAGGAGTGAACATTTTTTAACACATAAACACAAAACGAAGTGGAAAATAGCACTTATATCACATTACATGGTGTTCAAGTTTCCCTTGCATAAAACAATCAGTATTGGTTCATATAATTGTTGCTTCAAGCAAAGTCTTTTTTTGATTCAAAGTGGGGGATCTTTTTTCTTGATTGCAACTTTGCAATAATATAACCATCTCTTTCTGAAGAGCTCACAACGCAAGCAGAGGCTTCAGTCACTAGTTTTACTGCTCTTTCTACAGCTTGTGTGTGGCAAGGAAACATGGGAAAAAGTTCTTGTGGCAACATTCTTGATTTTATATGATTTTCTATCACAACATTTGAAATTCTTTTCAGTACAGGAGGCTCGCTAATTGCAGTGCATTGCCAGTCAATCATTTCATAGTATTTTTGGGAGTTAAGCAGCAACTTTGGCACAATAAAAGTACGCCTCTTTGTTGTGGCTGATATACGAGTTTTTAAAACTCATCTCCATCCCAACTCACGCACATGCTCCTCATCATCGAACAACATCGCAATCAAAATGTTTTCGGGGTGGGCAAAAAATGCATTTCTCTGTAAGACCTTGTTTACAACATCGCGAACACTTTTAGTCAAGTTTCGAGAGAAATTCAATAGTTTGAAAAAGTGCCTAGCACCCTCTGTAAAATTGTTGTGCTTCTTTACACTGAACCACACAAGGATATAAACATTCATGATGTATTGCACCAAATCTGTGAGCACAGAAGATGGCTGAGAAGTAGCAACGTATAGTCGAAGGATTCTGCTTGCTGTTGTCAACCATCGTGAGTGGTTAATAGGCCCAGGTTTTTGCAATGCCAAATGGGTAGGAACTGACCCATTTCTTATACTGTTAAACATGCTAAGGAGATATTTTTGATCCCAGCTAAGATCACTTTCATCAATAGTTATTTTTGTTGCGCTCACTGCTTTGAAATCCACAATATCCAATTCTTCGCAGCAGGCTAATCGTTTTCCAACCAGACCAGCAAAGTTTTCAGGACCGCTTGTACCACCATCTACTAGTTCTTTCATGAGATGTCGCAAAGGCAATTCGTTTGTATGCAATAGACAAATTATCCATTGCAAAGGCTTATCCAAATGCTCTTTTAGGAGTTTGATAACACCGCCATTCTGGCCGGTATTCACAGCAGTTCCATCACATCCTATTGCTGTAACTTCACCAATGCTTATCTCCTTTGAATCAAGATGAGCAATCATACCATTAAATATAGACTGACTCGACCCGGAAGCAGCTGTGAAATGACCGACGTATTGAGACTGTGGTTCATTAAGGAGTGTTATGTACTCTTCCACCACTGTACGTTGGTGCAGTCTTCCATCAATTTCTCTTTGGCTAAGGGTTTGGTCTCTTCTTCCGTCAAAATACAAACTCTTTAGATGAAGAGCGGTATTGCTTGAAGCCAGATTGTTCGTTCTAGCCTTCTTTCTTGCTCTTTGAACTTTGTTCTTATCAATAACTGATGTTGCGTCTTTTTTTGTGATAACGCCGGCATCTTGTAATACAGATGATGCAAGAAATGCTGCAGCTCGGTGCGAAACTCCTGTGCGATCGCAAGCTTCAGCGAGAGCAGATATGTCAAGAACATTCCGTTTTTTTCTTTTTTCTTGTGGAGACATTCCATGATCATCGTACTCTTCACCACTGCTCTCTTCGCTTTCGCTAGCACTTGGTACTTCATCGATGCTTGTTTCTGCAAAAGTTTCATCAGCAGTAGGTGGGCAAAGGTACTGCTTTGTTCTTGCTATTTTTCTTTCGTTTCGTTTCTGATTTGCTCTCGTTGTTGCTTTATCCACTCTATCAATTGCCATGCAACGACTTGATCTTTGATCACTTAAAAAAGCACGCTCAGCAAGAGGAACTTGATTTTCTCGTTTGCAGTTGCAAAGTTTGAAGTCCGAACATTTGCATGCACTGATGTCAAATAAAGTCTTTTGGGCCGAATCTTGCATTGTCTTTAACTTGTTTTATAATTTTTGCTACCTTTAGATTTAGACTTTAACAAATTATTCATTTTCGTTCAATACTGACGCAACATGCTAGTTATTCTCTTTCTTGAAAGATGTAGTATGGAAGCATATTTCCATAAATTCTCCAACTGTATGACAACGACAGTAGCAATTGCTTTTAAGGACGGCTCTCTTCCTTGTTTCATGTCCAGTCTCACGTATTGGTAGTATTTCATCACATCTTCGTAGGTGGGCAAAGCTCTCCAGCTAATTTCCTTTGGATAGCCAAAAATTGGGCATTCAGCAGAACTTCTGGTACCGCTTACGTTACTCATAGTCAAAATTGGATAATTTAAAAGTATCAGTACCGGTACGCATATGGAATTAAATATTGCTAATCATATAATATCCTGCAAAAATATACCGTATTATATTATTCCTAAGTCAGCTTTGTTAAGCTTAAAACTAAGCTTAAGTTTGAATAACAGTGTAAAACTATATGTACCTATTACTGTAGCACAGAAGAGAGGCTTTTGCTCAAAATTTACTTGGCAGTTTTCCACAAAGTTGAGCTAATAGCGACATTGGTTTAAATTTTGTACTCAGCTGGTAAACTGCTTTCATAATACTGACTTAACTGACCACTCACTTATAACAAACAACCACAAGAAGTAACACATTCGCTTAAAATCAACAAATTGCCTAATCATTGCTTATTTTTTGACAGGTTGTCTACTATTAAAACAAACTCCCATTATTTCTATGTCAGCGCTGTTAGACATCAAGGCAATATTATGGCGTAGTTAAATGAATGTTTTTAGGTATTTTAACAGTAGTTAAAATAGTATAATAGACTGATATTGTAATATAGTGAGCTTATATACGGGCAGCAAAACATAATCTTATTGAATAAAAACTACTATTGAAAATAATAGCTGCTTTGGTACACAATAATTATGGGAGGAGAATAACTGAAGGAGGAAAAACAATGCCAAAGTTATACTCATCATTGGAATAACTGAAACATTTCGACAACATAGATGCAGCTGTCATCACGATCATCAGCAGTGTAATATACATTAGCAGTGTAGATTCAGCCGTCGTCATCAGTTATTCCAATAAAGATTATTACTTTGGCTTTGTTTATCCTTCAAGCTGCTATATTTTCTTTTTTTATACCCGAAATTAGCAAAAATTGAGCAAACTTGATCAAAAACGGGAGCAGTAGATCTTGAGCAAACCCAAAAGAAACTGCAATAATGTGTTCTAGGAACCTAAAACTCCAATATTTTCATTAGCCACATTTAAATTTTTTAATTTAATTTGCTTAAAAATATCTCCAAAATTATGCGCTTTTTTTCAAAAATTTCCATTTTCACCCCCCCGGCGAGAGCAGAAAAGCACCCCCGAATTCGCTCAAATTTTGCACACCTCATTTTCTCAAGGGTGTGCCACTTTTCGTCACTAGCCATCTTAACTTTGAAAAAAAAAGTAAAAAACGGCCCACCCTATTGAACAGCCTCCTAGATGAAAAGACGCTGGTGCGTCTTAAGAAGTAGCTCATACGAAATGAATAAAAAATAAATGGAAAAAATAAAAAAAACGATAAGTAATCAAAAAAAAAGAATAAATGTTTCAATTTTAATGAACAGTCGCTTTTGGCGATTTTCAATCTCTGGTGGCTGCTTGACTAGATGACCTAAAACGATCACTTCGTAGTAGGAATGGAGGTCTCGAGACAAGTCTCGGTCTCGAGACCTAAATTTTAAGGTCTAGGTCTCGGTCTTGAGACTGGGTGAAAAATTCAGATCTCGGTCTCGAAGCAACTGGATCTCGGTTTCGAAGCAGAAATTGCATCTCGAGACTTTTTTCAAGTTTTGGAGAGAGCATGCAATACTCGATTCTAGCGTTTCAGGTTTTGTGTGTGTCGGCCACTTCTGCGCCGGTAGAACAAGTTTTTAGTCAAAGTGGTTTGCTTTTTTGGCCACATCGGGCCAGGCTATCATCCGATTTGCTCTCAATGTTAGTTTGTTTAAAGTGCAACAAAAACTTTGTGTATTTGTAATTTTTGCGTTTAGCGTTCACTGTTCAATAAAAAAATTTCGATTTCAAAAAATTTTTTAGTTTTCGATTAGATCTCGGTCTCGAAATCTCAAAACTCTTTCGTTTCGGTCTCGACTAAAAGGTCTCGAAATTTTCGGGTCTCGGTCTCGAAAACGTAAAAAGGTCTCGGTCTCAGACTAAGCAGTCTCGACTACATCCCTGCTTCGTAGACATCTTTCAAATGTCTTTTCTCTTAGTTTTTCCTTTTTCTTGGTTATTACGTGCTTTTTGTTTTCTCGATAATAAACTATAAACTGTTATTTCTACCACGAATTAACGGGGTTCCATTCCCGGGCAGGTCAGATCGGCACAGTGTCGCCAACGGCTCGCCACCATTGCGACGTTTCTTCGGAGCTGTGTAGCCCAGGCGCTAAGCAGCGGAAATGGGCCCCGCCACTCGTTACACGCTTCGGCGTAATACCGCGAGTATAATGAAGATTTGATTTTTTATTTTGATCTTTGTGAAACAACATGGCTTTAATGATTAGATAATTCAGTATACCGGTACATAATTTCGAAACTTCCTTCATGGAATGACATGTGAAACAAGTCAGAAAAACTTAAACCTTGCTCCTCACTGATATTGAGTGAAATATAGGACATCAAAAGTAATTTTGTCCGCAGCTGCGGACAAAATTACTTTTTTCTTTTTTGCTCTTCACTTGATTTTGAGTGGAAAATAGGACGACTGCGGACGTTGATGACCTTTTTTGCTCTTTATTTCATTTTAAGTGGAAAATAGGACATCTGCTGACGTTGATGACCTTTTTTTGCTCTTCACTTGATTTTGAGCGAAAAATAGGACATCTGCGCATGTTGATGACCTTTTTTTGCTCTTCACTTGATTTTGAGCGGAAAATAGGACATCTGCGGACGTTGATGACCTTTTTTTCCTCTTTATTTGATTATGAGTGGAAAATAGAGTATCTGCGGACGTTGATAACCGCTTTTTTATGCTCTTCACTTGATTAAAAGAGAAAAATGGGACATCAGCGGACGTTGATAACTTTTTTTTGCTCTTCACTTGATTTGTAGTGAAAAATAGGACATCTGCGGTCGCGATAGCTTTTTTTACTGCGCTCTTCTAATCAGTGCGGCCCTCGGCTTCAAAAATTTTGACAATGCGGCCCTTCGTGCGATAAGTTTGCTCACCCCTGTTATGGCCTGTTGCACTACAGTAAAATGTAGTTTACGTCATTTAGGTACTGGTAGTAGTGCAGTGACTTTATCTGTTGGTCAACTGTCATAGTGGCGGCAGGCCTACAGTTGGGGGCGTACAAGTTTGTGAACTGGTAGATGCAACGTATACAGGGGTTTCATTTTTGGTTAGAAGGTTCAAGTTTTGTGCTTAGAAAACGTTCGCAATTTGCTTTCACTTTAGGGCTAGGGTTGAGTGATAGGTACACACAGTTAATATTAGGGTCAGAAATATGCACTTTATGATATATTGAGAACGAGGTAAATAACAACTCAGGCGCATTGCTGTTCAGTTGCTTAAGATTTCACTGATCAACCCTTGAAACTGAACTATGTGTCGAGCGACAACACCAAGTTAAATTAAATTTTAGCGTGCCCAATTTGAAATTTACAAGTGAGTTTACGAAAAGCTATTGGTAATAACACACAATAACTAGCACAAAAATTTAAGAGAGATTTTTATTTGCATTTTCTAATACAAAATGGTTCAATAAAATGCCACTCGATGTTTACAAAACAAAATAAAACAATGATATGTTAAACGTACAAATAAAAACTTTTTGAAGGCCAGGGAACATCGACTAACCGTGAGGTTTTCGAACTACATGCTTCTTGACAGTCACGTGTAGAGGAAATAAACAAGATCTATGATATGCAACTGCCATGTCGTAGGCACGGTCATATCACATTACAGAATCAAGCCACTAGACTCTATTTAACTCTACCAATGTACTAGAATACACTTGATCTCCAATTAAATTTTGAAACAGAAACAATATTTTAACATTTCACTGAAGCAGAGCGAGCAATTTGATCATGCATAACAGTAGTTTTTTGGGGGGCGAAATTGTTTCGGCAAAGCATGCACGTAGTGGAACATAAGAACGAAATTGCGTTGCAAGGAAACAGCAAAATAAATTTAAACAAAGTCAATGCTTTCTTTAAAGCTTATTATTAAGAATTTTAATCAAACGTTTTTAAAAGCCTATTTAAACGAAATCCAATTCAAACTTGTAAAGTCGAAATCATGTTTCTTCCAAAGGTTAGTTTAGATGCAGAGTTGCTTTTACGAAAACTTTTGAATTCAATAAATATGGGACGAAAATAGGTTAAGTAGAAAACAGAAGAAAAATGAGTTAAGTAGAAAAAATTGAAACCGCTGTAATTCTCAAAACTGGATGTTTCAATAAGATAGATTTAGCTGTCATCGTCAGCAGTGTATGCAAGGCAGTACAAAACTGTAAGATACAATTTCCTTGTAGTTTCGCACTGCTTTGCATACACTGCTGATGATGACTGCTGAATCTATGTTGTTGAAACGTCTAGTTTTGAGAATTACAGTGGCTTTATATCTCCTCCGAAGAACTTTTGTTTACCCGCGGTAATATATAGCGGTTTTTTAACTTATTTCGTATTGCGTATATATGTGTGGATTTGGCTTCCTTCGGTAAATGATTTGTAGAAGATCTTTAGCACATTTTTATTACTCAGTAAATACATGAATTTGCTCAGTTCGAGAGTATACACATCGCCCAGTTTCAGAAAAGTAAGTTACTTATATAACAGCAACAGTGAAACTACTGAAAATTATTGTTTGAATGGCACAATTTAATCGAAGCTTAATTTCATTTAACTTGGTTTTCACAGCGATGCTCTAGACGACAATGCCACATTGCTATAATTAAAGCTTGCGTAAAGTTTTCAAGTCGACAAATTTGCGCAATTTATGAAATATTCCAGAGTCAATACTAAACGAAAGACATCAAAATCACCATCAAATGCAGGGCGCAATACAGTGTCATAAAAACATTCTAATGTTCCTCGAAGTGTTTTCTTAAAACTTTTTATCACAATATATCTTTTCCAGGAGAAATCCAAACGGCGAGAAAACGAAAAAGTTGCACGATTTCCGCTTGCATATGCCTATTTGTCCCTGCACATGAGTGTAGTATAAATTACCACGTCCAAGGCTGAAGCGGTTCCAGTATTTAAATCTGGAGATAAAACAAACCTGACTAACTATTGGCCCATTTCTATATCAACGTGTTTTGCAAAAGTAATTGAAGGGTTCCGGTGCAGAACAATCAAACTGCCAAAAAATACTTTTTGAGAAAACCGAAAAACAAAGTTTGCAACCTTACTGTCTCCACTTATAAATGTTAATCGCATGAGCGATGTGCTTGGCAACAACAGCATCAATAGGAGAACGCTTTGATGTGAAAAGATGCACCAAAATATTGCTTGTTTACACAAAATTATAATAAGCAATTAAAAAAACAGGAGTTTGATCGTTTTGCCAAACAAATTGGAGTGTGATCATATTTACTTGTTTTTTATTATTCTTATTTGGTTAAATTCTCTGCAGCAAAAATTAGTAGTACAATAATTTACCACTAACTTACATCACAAGCAAGTACTTTTAGAATGGCATTTAATGAACGAAGACAAATTGGTAACAAAAAAATCAGCAATTCAAGAAGAGACAAGAATTCAAATGCGTAATGTTCTGTCACACCAACAATATTTAGTTAGTTAGTAACATATTTATCCTCCTATCACGAGAAAGCGATCAATGCGCTATACGAGCTCGCTTAGCAGTTGCCAGCCATCTGTTTACCACACCAAGTTGGGGGAATCCCGCTAAGTGCCTTTCCCAACGGCACAACAAGTAAACTTGCCGGCTTGTTCTCCACACTGTCCCTTCAATGCTGAGTGTCAAGCAGGGAAACTGTGAATACCAATTTTAAAGTCATTGGTTTGACCCTACTCGGAATCAAACCCGAGTCTACAGCTCAAGAGACAGACGCTCTATACCACTCGGCCATCTGAGCTGTCAACTATTTTGCACTTCTATGAACTCAAATACGCACAAAAATGAGTTCATTGTTCATCTTTTTGAGGCAGGAGGTCAAAAAATTGTGCAGCTAGGGGTGAGCAAAACTTTTTTAAAACTTGAAGGTCCTTGAGTTTGTTTCTGCTAACAGGCAAACTACCGGAATACAAGTTAGCCATACGTGGGGGCAACTTAAGTTTGTTTTTATTTAGAAGCATGAAAAGCTCCCATATAGCCCATTGCAGGACGTTCGTTTTCGAACTCCTTTCGGTTTACTATTGTCAAAGTAGAGTTCTCTCACTTCTCGAACAAGAAATGGACAATTTTTCTCACCACAGGTTGTGGTTCTTCAATGAAAACTTGCGCACTCCAAAACAATCAACCTTTTAAATTCTATAACTCCTTGCTATGCTCTACCCTATACGGGTTTCGTGCCGGTATATCTACAATGCATGCAACTCTGGACAATGTTACTAATTGTTTGGACAACATCGACTCCAAGCGTTTAACCGGTCTCATTCTACTTGACCTGACCAAGACCTTTGGCACAGTTCAACATGATATATTACTAGGTAAACTTCATGATTATAGTATTAGGGGAGTTGTAAACCAGTTTTTTCGTTCTTACCTTTCTGACAGATTCCAATTTGTGGCCATTAACAACAATGATCATTCTTCGTTGAGAATTATTGACATGGGAGTCCCTCAAGGTTCCTCTCTAGCTCCATTACTATTCTTGATCTACAATAATGATTATCCTAATAGCGTAAACTGCTCCCCTCGCCTTTATGCTGACGTTACTTGTCTCGTAATCACTGCTAGCTGCTTCGTAGGATCGGAACGTCGCATGAATTCAGAAGTCAATGGGGTTGAAAGTGGGTCAATTGCGAATCAGCTTTCTTTAAATGCTTCAAAATCTCACTTAACAATCATTAATCCAACTCTACACTGTAAATCAAATTGGGTAACGTAGACCCAAAAAACTTGGGTTATCATTTTGGGCTCGAAGGCTGAGAAACCCAATTTGCCAACTTGGGTAATAACGACCCAATTTACAAAGTTGGGTTTGTTAACCCAATATCCATAACCCAAGTACAGTGGGTAACTTGACCCAAACTACAAACTTGGGTCTTTAAACCTAATTGAAAATTTTGGGCTCGAAGGCTGAGAAACCCAATTTGTCAACTTGGGTAATAACGACCCAAATTTTCAATTTGGGTGTTTAACCTTAAATCTTGTAGATCAAGAAAATTGGGTAATTAATACCCAAGCTGAAAATTTGGGCGCTTTGTCCCAAAAGCTTTTAGCTAAGGAAAAAAGCCCAATTTTCAGATTTGGGTTTTCCGATTAATATTTGTGAATGCGTTTTTGCTTAACTCGTAATCACAACAGTCGTCATAATCACTTAATAATGGAGGGTTCACAAGAAATGCACAACAAAATATTGCAATAATGCTTTATATTGTCAAAAGAAATAGGTACAAATTAAATGTTCAACAAATAACAGCATTGATTATTTGAACATGTTTAGGTTCACATATGAAGCGATTATAAAACTGATCCAAACGATGTAAATATTATGCGATTATGACCTCAATTTAAATGAGAATTGCAAGTAACCAATTCCTGCAAGCACAAATAGAAATCTGCCACAACCATATGCAAACCCAAGCATTTTTAACTCACAAATGTATGTAAAAAAATAAACAATCATAGATACGGAGCAGTTACAGTATGCTACTCAAAGAATAAAAAATGAAGTGCATACGCAGAGATAATACAAAATAATGCTTTTGCAAAGATACAAAATAATGAAGTATTATGATACATAAAATTAATTAATTTTAGTTATTATCAACAATTTACTGTGCACTTTAAGTGCAAACTATTGTGCGCTCACAAAAACAAGGTTAGCAGCAATCAAGTTTAACAAGATGTTAAAAGGCAATTACAGTAGCTCTCAACCATAACCAAGAGCTTGTGTCACGAAGGTTTCGACTATGCCTAATTATATTTACGTTATGTCAGTCAGATATTCCGCTGAAGCAAAATTATGTCAATAAGCAACCAGCCACAGTCATGATGTTGCATAAAAACTACCAAACAAAATAGGCTAAAAAAACATGACACCCATACGTTAGAATAGAACAAAGGAAACAAAGACGGGCAAACAATGTTTAGTGCAAATGTTATACAATCGGTAAGCAGCAACACACTTCTTTGGAATAAATTCGACAAGTTATCAGTTCAAAGTTTTCCCCCTAAAACGTCTGTTTTCGCATATTATGCATCTGAGAAGTTTTTATTTTACCATTTGTCTCAATTGTTTTTTCCGTTCGCTTTCATTCAAGTCTTTTGTGCTATTCCGGACGCATTAGATAGCATCAACTGTCTGCAGAATTTAGTGTTTCGATGCACATTCTTCGCAGAATTCCCTAAAAAGATGGAGCAATTGTAAGCCCAAATATTGTATATAAATAATGAGCCAGAAAAGCGCATGATGAAAATGAAAATTTCCATCAGATTATATAAATTGCAGTATTTGAGAGAAACCGTTTAAACTTGGGCTTATGTCCAGCAGTGCTTTTGTTAAATTTCAACTATGAAAAACAGTTTGGAATGACTGGGTAAGAAAAAGCAAACTGGAGAGCCCGCGTGTCTGCTTTGGTAGGCTTTCATTTAAGGTCAAATCTTCAGCAGTTCGAGTGATGGGGTGTCTTAGATATAGAACAAAAGAGACAATTCGGTTTTATTGTAGCGTGAAGCAATATGGTAATAACAAGACATATAGCGTTTCAAACCAAATTGTTATTTACTCCTATCTACAGTGCGAACAGGTCTTTTGGAACTGAACAGTTTTATGTGTTGATGAAAACCTTTGCGCGTTATAGACAGGCAAGTAAACCAATGCCATAGAGTTTGTCTTAAATAACAGACAAGCAAACAAGGACTCTAGCGCTTTATAATTTATGCTTTCTTAGCGTTAAGCACATAAAAACCTTAGCATGGGCTACCATGGCAGTCTTTAGGTTGTTCACACCTTTGCATCCCAACTAAATAATTATCATTTATGTTTAACTGTACCAAACAATCAATTTCTGAAACTTCACAAAAACGTTTAGCAATAAACCACTTGCTTGGAGCAGGCTTGCTTATGTGGAATTACATTGTTAATTTCTTTACCCAATAAAAACCATTGGATAAAAACTGCTAATTGAAGTTTGATCATTTTTAGTAACAGGAACAACAGCTACAAAAAATTTAGCCAGTCTATAGCCTTTTCAAATTTTAAACATTATTTCAAATTTCCAATCAACAAAGTTCATTAACGCCACATTACTTGATTTAATAATAATTTTTTATCAAAGACACAGAAAACAACATGCAACAGCTTGACTAGCATCAAATTATGCTGACCTGTAATTGTCACAAAATAAGTTTGCTGATTTTCATGAAACAAAGAGGTTGATGCAAAAATAATCCGCTGTGAATTATTTTATATGCATGTTGCCCATGTGTCATAACCACTGCTTTAACTTTACATAATAAAACTGAAAGAGTAGTATACTATCATAACAAGTTTCTAACACACAGCTGCAGGGAGCAATGCAGTGCATGTCAAGCCATATTTTTTGCACCAAGTTCTTTGATTTTACTGCTTATTGCATACGTAAAATCATGAAACCACTCACTACATAATCACGTGTCACTTTCTATGAGTTGCATACCGGGCCCATTGGTTAAAGCGCCTTAGGTAGGCAAAAATTTATAAATAGCAGTATGAAGTAGAATAATCACAATGCACTTGATTGGTAACATACTCACATTCGTATTGATGTGCATGGCATATCGAGAAAAAGTTTGAACTGCTCTTCTGTCAATATTTTAAATATATGATGGCACATATTTGACTGTTTCACAAAACAATTTAAATGTTTATCACTGCCACATGGATGCCTAACAAAACTGGGTATCATATACAATCAGTTATTAGTGTGAAGCATTACATAATGCCTTAGCATTTACAACACAACATGCATAATGTTTACTGTTTATCAGTCACTTACCTTAATTCGTTGCATGTCTGTTTTGGTTTCACACACAAAGGTAAATACATGTTATGATGAATTGATGATCAGAAACTTCAATGACAATTCGACACAGTAGTTGTACATACATCACATTAACAGCATGAAGCATCAGCTATATAACATGACTGCTAGGCCCATTCTCTAATTCTGAAATTTACTATGTTTTTACATCAATAAATGTACATTGCAAGCTATTTGATTGCTTATATATCCAGTCAACACTTTGGATAAGCAAGATCCATACCAGTATCAGTGTAATGGGTATTGTGGTACTTTAACATAAAATTGGGAAGTGGCAGCAGTGTCATTTCCAAAACGGTTTTCTCCACATGGAGGCTCATTTAGATTGACTCATTTTTCTCAGATCAACTCAGCTTCAGATTTCCCCAAAACTCTTATCAACTGCAACCTCTAATGGTCCAACTTGCAACTACTAATAGTGGATTTACACGAACAAAAAAACGTCAATGGAGCAGAGCTGAGCTTTGTTTGTTCTTTGAAGCTTGCAATGAAGCTTGGCTCCACTTTGCTCAACTAGCAAAGCCAAGTTGCATGACATTAGGCCTATAAAATAAAAGCTCAGCTTCTCACCCTTTTGCACTATTTTTTTAGCTTATGTAAACCCAGCTTAACAACTCTAAATTTGAACTGTAGTCACTCCAATCTCCAGTTCTACCATTCCTCCGTACCTGTACTAGTGCACTCTGGGAGTTAAGAATCACTGAAAAGGGTCAGTACCAGTAGACCTTGAAATTTTTTTTGCCTTCTGATAAGCTTTTCCAAATTCAAATTATTTAAAAGTTCGTCAAAAAACAAGTTGTTTTAATTTTCTATCCCGCCATTAGCAGACCTAAAAGAAGCATGCGCAACCAGTAACTTACTGACATCTGACTAGGCAGCTAGGTCTTAAGTCTAGTAGCTAGTAATAAAAAGACCTGCGGACTACTAGTACTTGTGGTCTTCGCAGCATTTCCAAATCTGTAGATACTGCATACTATGATAGCTCACTTCAGCAAGTTGAACACATGAATCTGCAGATAACTTTAAAATCATTGTGTCTACATAGCCTACCTAAGTCGTTACCGGAACCTTTAGATTTTAAATTAGCTTTTTACTCCAGCGAGAAGCAGCAGCTTCAGTTCCGACGCATCATTTAATTCGAATTTCGATCATTTTGGCGCTCACTGATTGCGCTGATCACTAAACCGTAAAGTTTATTGAAGCGTAAAGTAAAATTTAATTAATTTCTGAAAAGTGCTATTTTATTAGAATGATGAATTACATCATGCACATTTAATTATTATTAAAGTCTGCCAGCAAAATTAATAAATTACGCTGACAAACGATGGTATACTGCAAGTTGAAAGCTTAGGTTGTTTGGTTTATGTGGTAGAGTGAAGGTTAGCCGCTTGCGCAACTGTCTATCATAATAATGTTGAACTTGAAATTAAAATGACTAGACACAGGTATGTAACTTAAAATTGCTATAGCATAAGTAGTGAGAAAAAAGACAACAATAGCTTATTAAATGACTTGTGAAATTGGGGTTGTCATCGGTTTTATTTCAAGTGGAAATATACTGCAAAATTTAACTAGGCCTGTATCAATTTGGGGTAGATGACGCATTCTGTCTCATCAAGCAAAACAGCTACACAAATGCTAGTTTATAATGCTTAGCATTTACGTCTAAGCAAAATTTAAGCGCATGCGCGTGGTAAGGCCTTGAAAAGCAATAAATCGCAGACTACTATGGCTTCCGGCTTTCCGTTTTGCTAATGTAGCAACATTTACCAATGCCCGTAGATAAATGCTATAAAAATTTAAGATGGCTTGCCCAGCTCCAATATCTGCCAAACACGCAGATAAATCTCAGAAAATTTTTAGACGGCTCGATTATCCTACAGACCAAGTGATCAACTTAGATAAAGCATGTAAGGTTTTTGGTGGTTGGCCTTAGACCAGGGGCGCCAAAGTTTTCTCCAAGAGGAACAAATTTCATAATGTAAAGTACCCGAAGGCTAATAGTCTTTTGTGGTTCTATGTGTTTTGCTGCTCTTCGTAACAAAAATGGTTTCTGTTGCAATTATGACGTAATAATGGTTTAAACTTTTCTCGCCGGTTTTTGTCGTCTCAATCAGATAGTCTTGTCGCATTTACAGCGTAAAAAAGCAACCTCCAGTTAGATTGGACAGGCTATCTAACTTTACATGTGCTTGTAGGCCAAAAATAATACATTTAGCAGCAACAAGCGCGAGCCGTATGAAAACTCATCGAGTGCTATATGAAACAATTGGGTTTTGCACTCAATGTTTCCTAAACTAAGAATTGCTTAAAGTGCAACCCGTTTTTTGAGTTTAAAACCAATCTATTATATAAAAATTTTCCCCAAAGATCTTAGTTTTAAAATTCACTTTCCCAAAATAAGTTATTTAACATTTTCCCAAAAATTTTTTTGGCTTTAAAAACAATATACACAAGTTATTATTTCAGGAATTATTTCCCAAAAAAAAAATAATGGGTTTAAAATCCATTGACCCAAAACAATAGTCATAACACTCACCCAAACATTTAATTTGGGTTTGCTGCCACATTACCCAAATTAATATTTGCAAAAACGATTACCCAAAATTTATTTTTGGGTATACAGTTTTTAACCCAATTTACTTGGGACACAATTGTTTATACCCAATGTTGTGCTTTGGGTCATGCAGAACCCAAAATCGACTTTGGGTTTTTGCTTATCATACCCAAAAAAAATTGGGTTTTTGACCGTTTTTTTTGGGTAATGCATACATTTGCCCAAAATTGGGCAATGCGATTACCCAAAATTTTTTACCGTGTAAATTCTCCTTCTCTCGATCTGAATATCGTTTATAAAACGGGTATAATGAAATCTGTGCAAAGCTCTAAATATTTGGGAGTGGTTATCGATAATAAATTAAATTTCAAGCAACATATACAAAAATTAGAAGTCAAAGTTTCACAATTTGTCGGCATTCTCGGCAAACTAAAATCTTACCTCCCTAAAATTGCCTGCTTAAGCTTTACTACTAATAATTGGTGCACTCGCACTTAATCTTTGTCATGCCAATTTGGAGCAGTATCTATGTAACGTATCTTTCTAAATTATCCAAAATTCAAAACAAAGAGCAATGAGAATAATCACTGGAAGTAACTGGGATAAAAGTGCCAAACCCTTGTACCTAAAAAATGAAATCTTGGACTTGACGAGCCTTAACAAATTTGAAACTGCTAAAATAATTCATAACCATCTGAACAAACTATTACCTCCTGAATTTGATAACTTTTTTAACAAAGCCGGAAATGCCCACAATCGTTGTACCCGGTTCGCTGAATCCCTCACCAATTTACGAACACCCTTATTTAAAACGAAACGTATACTCAACAATCAATTAAACACGCTGGTGTCAAAATCTGGAATGCAGTTCCTAATGAAATAAGAGATCTTTCTTTTAAAAAATTTAAAAAAGAATACAAAAAACTGCTGTTACATTCTTAATCTATCATAGATGTTATGGTTCATGATATTATTCCGCCCCGAGTTTTGTTGCCTTTGTGCTTTGCATTGTTATTTATTTTCTGTCATTATATTTCGCCCTGAGTTTTGTTTGACATTATTTCGCCCCGAGTTTGTTGCCTTTGTGCTTTGCATTGTTATTTTCTCTTGTTTTTTTTTTCAGCGTTAGCTTCTTAAGCAGTTGCATTTTACAGTTGTGGATGTGTCTGACTCTACTCTTGATAACTTTGTAATTTTGTTTTACTATTAATCACTACGCACATTTGGTAAATCTATTAAGTTGCTGGCTTACTTGATTGTGATAATGTTAACGCCATAAAATATGGCTATAGGGTGGCTTCTGACTCGAAGACCTCGCGGTCCCTTCGGAGTCACTCTGTCACTAATCCTTATGTTATTTATCTAATGCCTGTGTTTTTGTCTCATCCGTTGTGGTTCGTGACGAATAAACAAACTTGAACTTATTATTGCCGTCGATGAAGAATCCACAATAAGATCTGGAACGCAGAGTGAACAAGAAGCTACGAAATATTGATGCTTGGTTGAAAAAAAATGAACTTTCCCTAAACAGATCCAAAAGTTGCTACGTGCTTATAAATAAGCAGCAGAATATATCGTGTGAGTGCGACCTTCAACTTTACCTAAATCCGTTTTTGCTGAAACGTGAACAAACGATTAAATACTTGGGAATATACATTGATGACAACCTGAAATGGTCCACACACATACAACACCTGTCGTTTCAGTTGGCGCGTTATGCTGGAATGTTTTACAGAATTCGAAATTTTTTACCCATTGACTTGCTTATAACCGGCCGTTAGCTCAGTTGCTAAGCGCACGCTATCGGTACGGGAGGTCTGGGGTTCGATTCCCGGGCCGGTCAAATCGGCACAGCGTCGCCAACGACTCGCCACCGTTGCGACGTTTCTTCGGAGCTGTGTTGCCCAGGCGCTAAGCCGCGGAGATGGGCCCCGCAACTCGTTACACGCTTCGGCGTAATACGACGAGTATAATGAAGATTTGATTTGATTTGATTTGACTTGCTTCGAATGCTAAATTTATTCTAGATTTTCTAAATTTTCCTAAATTTAATCAAGAATGCAATACGGAATAATTCTATGGGGCAACGCTGCTAAAAAATATATTTAAGAACTAACAGTCCGTCTTAACAACTTAATTCGAACGATAACATTTAGCAGCAAATATTGCAATATGACGGTCTTATCTAAGAACCTGAATCTGCTGAAATTTGGAGATGTGTACAAATTAGAATTAGCGAAATTCATGTATCAACTCCACCATAACCTATCACCGAAGTCTTTAACTGAATCCTTTGTAAAAATAACTGACATACATGCACATAATACCAGACAGGCTCAAAATGTTGTTTACTTCAGACCTCGGATAAAAAAAAACAACATAGCAGTAGGATTAAAAAGTCATAGAGGCTCTAAGCCATGGGAAACAATCGATAAACCAACGAAAGACCGAAATTGATACTCCTTCAAAAACGGTATAAAAAATATTGATCAAAAGCTATGACTAGCATCATTGTCTATATTTTGAAAGGTGTAAATTCCATGTTCGACCAATTTTTCTATCCACGTTTGACCCAATCATCGAATTTAACAGCTCAGATTGCCGAGTGGTTTGAGCGTCTGTCTCTTGAGCTGTAGACTCGGGTTTGATTCCGAGTAGGGTCAAACCAATGACTTTAAAATTGGTATTCACAGTTTCCCTGCTTGACACTCAGCATTGAAGGGATTGTGTGGAGAACAAACCGGCAAGTTTACTTGTTGTGCCGTTGGGAAAGGCACTTAACGGGATTTTCCCAACTTGGTGTGGTAAACAGATGGCTGGCAACTGCTAAGCGAGCTCGTATAGCGCATTGATCGCTTTCTCGTGATAGGAGGATAAATATGCAACTAACTAATTACCATGATTTTCTTTTTCTAATATGATCATGATGTCATGTGACCTTCAGTCACGTGTTAAAAGTAACCGGCTTGTTCTTTTGCGTTTTGCGTAAGCTTCGCATGTTGCTATCTGTTTGTTGCCTTTGGCTTCTGTCCAGCGGGATATTTCAGCCATCGTAGATCTCGCTAGGAAGCACCTTGACTAGATAACTTCAGGGTTCTTTGGTGCTTCCTAGTCTGACTCTATATGGTTTGACAGTTTTGTGTGTGTGCTTACTGTATTTATTTATTTTATGTGTGTTGTTTACCGTATATAATCTGACATATAAACGTATCTGTGATTGACTATGGTCTACTAAAACCATTAGTAGACGCTTCCAACCCATTAAAAGCATGGCTTTCAATATACTTCCGTCTCCGAATTCCCACGCCAAAACAGGTAAATCGTAAATGTAGCTGTTCATGCGCTAAGAGTCTATTCTTGCTTCTTATTAACGTATATATCCTGCACATGTCGACTCTGCAGATTGTAGTGTGTATGTTCCACGCTCGGTATAAGCTGTTCATTGCATTGCACACCACAAACTGGTAACTGGTACTATTCATTAAGATCATCCATGGTAATAGGATTAGACTGAGTTGACTGAGACTTTTATCGTGGTAACCTCACTTCAATGCCATTAACTAAAATCCCTGTGAAGTTCAACAACAGTAGGAGCAGTTCTGCATTTATGAGCCAGAGCTGGGCACTTAAAAAACAATTAACTAAGTGCAACGCAAATTCCGCTTACAATTTTCTAGAGTAAAAAAGCACAATCACAATTTTCGCAACCAAAAATTTGAAATTAAAACGCACAACCGCAAATTGCGAAACCAAAAATAAAAAATTGAAAAGCACAACTGCAAATTGCGAAATTAAATTTTTTAAATCTGAAAGCGCAACCACAAATTGCGCAAGCAGATTTTGAAAACGGTAAAGCACAATCGCAAATTCCGCAATTGAAGTTTTGAAGGGAATAAGCGCAAACGCAAATTGCGCAAACAATATTTTTTAAGGATAAACCGCTACCGCAACAGAAACTTTCATCATAAACGAAAGCGCAACCAAATGCGCTAACTCTGGTTTATTTCCTAACTCGTTCTTTGTTCGGAGCAAAGTCAAACAGCAGGAGTTTTTTGTAAGAGCGGCGCAGAGGAGTAGCTCTCATCCCACCAGGGATGCCTTGGTAAAATTCGAACTCTGGGTCACAGTATAATTCAATAAAATCTATTATTTTACACCAAAAGTTCTTAAAACTTTGTCAGTCACGCCCTCTTTGGCGTTAGTTGTTTTTGTCCACACCCCATCACAAGCGCCGTGAGAAGACTGTTGCCCTCCCGCCAAAAAAACTTCAGATTGGGGCAGTTTGGCGCTTTTTCGACTCGGTTACCAACTTTTCTTAATGGCTGCATTATTTCAAGGGAAGAATCCAAAAATTTCCTCAGGGTTAGGGTGGACGCCTCCAAACTTTCATACACGCAGTTTCTTTCGGTGTGTGGCAAAATCAAAGCAAAGTTGAAGCAAAATACAAATCAATGATGACTCTGGGAAGGTCAGGGGGCATGCTCCCCCGAAACATTTTTGAAAATTTGATTGCAGTTTACAACATGTAATTGCAATTATAGTGCTTTTCCAGTAACTTTTTGACAAAATTTTCTCTACAATTTTTAGCCTCTAATTGTGAGTCTTATACAAAAAAGTAGGTCCCCTCCCTACAAATGCCCACTCCCCTCGACCGGGTGGACCGATCTGCGGAGATGCCTTGATATGGCTCTGCTAACCACGCTTCAAAAAACACGCAAAAAATATCTTAATCGACTTAATGCGAAGGATGCAGCTGCAGCTGTTTTGGGGAAACAAGTTTTGATGTTTGACGAAAAAAAGATTTGAAAATACATGTTCAATCATTAAGTCACTGCTATGCTCACGTACCCCGCAAACCTTTAACGAAATTCGTTCACAAGGACTTGGACTTCGTTCACAAGAACATTTTACAAGGATTTAATGGGAAGTATACAGCCGTTTGGGGGAAACAAGTTTTGATGTTTAATGAAAAAAAAATTTGAAAATATGCATTCAGTCATTACGTCACTGCTATGCTCACGCCTCCTTTGCAAAACTTTTACACCTCCCAGCTTAAAAAACTCTACTTGAAAGTCCAAAAGTTCACAGTTAAGGACTTGACCGATTTTAAGAGCCCCCCCCCCCGGACCTCCCTTACAAAGAGTATTTTTAGGACTAAGGGGGCCAGTCCCCCCCACCAAGGCAACCCTGCATCCCACCACATCATCTTGCCTTATCCATCACCACGTAAATGAGGCTCGCGAATAAGCGGCTGTTGATAATAACATGGTGGGCTGGCTGAGGGCAAAACTGTGCCCCCAGCATTTAGCTTGGTCTGGCAGCTTTATAAACTTGCTCCGTTTGAAGGCTTCCTGCCATAGCAAACCACAACTGCATATGCGTTTATTGCACTGGAATTTAGCAATCGAAATCAAAAAACAAAACATAGCAGACCGAACAAATATGTACGAGCTAACTCCCAGATCTAAGTTTTCATGAAGATAAAAATTTAAGCATTATGTTATTTCCAAAGAAACAAAGGCTGGGGGAGACATTTTTCTTCTCCCGCAGCAGCAACACATAGCGCTCAAAGTTTTCTGCAGTCAGCGACGCTCGTTTTGGTAGCAAAACGTCCGAGCCAAGGCAAAATACTTTTTCCGCTGCTGCTGAGCTTGAGACCGTGTTATATTTTTTAAATGCGTAGATCCATGCTTCCCGATGTTAAGAGGAGAAGCAATTTGGCCACACTTTCCCTCTGGTCCGTTCTACCCACTCGTCAAGTGATTTAGCAACAACTGCCGCCAAATCTTCGGACTGTTTTGTTGCAGCATTGACAATGCCGTAGTTAGCGGAATTTGCGAAATTGGCAAAACTGTTTGCGGAATGCCCAGATGTGCTTAAAACACAACACAAATAGCGCAATGGGTCTAAATTTTAGCTTCAACCACAACGCAAATAGCGCAATTGGTCAAAAATTTAGCTAAAGACGCAACACAAATTGCGCAAAAAGCAAAAAAATAATTTTAAAGTGCAACGCAAATTTTAAAAGTGGTAAAACAATTTATTTAAAGCGCAATTCAAATTTTGCAACAGCGGAATTTGCGAAATTTGCGGAAATTGTAAAATTTGTGAAATTTGCGGAAATTGGGAATTTGTGAAACTGTTTGCGGAATGCCCAGCTCTGTTATGAACACGGTTAACGTCGCGGTTAGAGACATCGCTATCGGTGCAGAAAGTTATGGGCTCGAATCCCGGACCGGTCAAACCATACACAGTGTCGCCAACGGCTCGCCACCGCTGCGACGTTTCTTTGGTGCTGTGTTGCCTTGACGCAAAGCGGTGGGAGATGGACTTTGTCACTCGTCACACGCTTTGGCGTGATCCTGCGAGTATACATTATATACAATCAGTGATGAAGGTCTTAAGACCATTTTTTGAGGACTTGGTCTTGGCCAAGACGGTCTTGGTCTTGACCATTTTCGGTCTTGAGTCTTGCAATGTAGTTTCGTCTTAAGACCGAAAAAACTAAAAAGCATCTAGTAAAAATTTAAGTGATCCTGCACAGCTGGAAAAAGAATCCAACAGCGTGTACGCGGTATAAAGATCAAATTCGCGACGCAGAAAATTTCTAGTTTTTTTTTTGTTGTAATAAAAAAATAGCGATAAGTGATAAACTGTTAATTCTCATCCCATTTTTATGGTCTTGGTCTTGAAAAAAATCAAAGGTCTTGGTCTTGACAAAGACGGTCTTGGTTTTGGTCTTGAAAAATTTACAAGGTCTTGGTCTTGTAGATGATCGTCTTAACTGCGTCACTGTTTACAATGAATATTTGATTTTGATTACTTTGATTTGCCGTTGAGCACAAATGTGGTCATAAGTTGAAAGTAGTGGGAAACAAACCCTTAAAAGATTTTTTCAGCATTTTGCCGAGAAACTGCAGAGACACTATAAACGTCGCTTAATATGACCACCTTGGGAAAAGACTATTTTGGTCATAATATTTGCGAATAGCCATTAAAACCGAAATTGTCATAACCGCACTTGAATCGATGCCGTAAACCACAATAAGTTCAAATACTGTCAAAGTCATCGTTTAACCTTAACCCATTAAGTAACTGTGTGAAGCTGATAGTGAAACAAAGTACCTGTACATGCATCTCACTTTAACTGTTAACAGTAGAAGAAACTGTGTTACCAACTGATTTTTGGCCGTAAGAATCCGATTAAACATACGTCAACGACTCATAGAAATGTGACTCAGGGGCGTGCCCAGAAATTTGAAAAGGGGAGGCTGCAATTTCCTGTTTTTGTTTCCACTGAAAATATTGGTGAAGACCAAAAAAAGGTCTTCACGTGTTTCGACGTCCAAATTACTCTCCAAACTCAAGTTTCGACCAAAAAAAAAAGGGTTATCGCGTCCTCAGATGTCCTGTTTCCACTGTTCCGCCGAGTGGAGATACATATCAGCTTATTTTCAGCGGGGGTAGGGGGCGCGGACCCAGCGGTCTCCCCTTCGGTACGCGCCTGTGACTGTTACGTCATTAAGACTTGACACAGAGTGCACACACTATAGCGCACGTCTGGAATGGGATGCGCACAGAAAACACGCATGTTGAAAAATTGAAGTTACAAGAAGTCATAATAAGACGACGATTTAGTGAAATCAATTGCGTATTAAGCTTCTTTGTGAATATCAACGCAAAGTCTCTTTTGCGGCATCTTGACAACCGAAGCACAAAACAATGACGCATTTTATTTCAAAAAGTACAGCTGTCGATGACTTTTTATATTTGTTTTATTAGACTGTGACCCTGTGGAATCTTAATTATACCCAGATTTAAATAATTTAATAAATTTGAAAAAATAATAATTCATTAGTAGTTCAAAAAATATTATGGTATTAATATTGAGATGAATACCGTCATGCGAAAATCATATAAAGTCGAAATTACCTTTACATAACAAGAGTTGTTTATTGTGGTTTCCAGTTCCTGTAAAAACACTCGGTAACTGTTTCCAACGAATTCCACGTAGTCGTCATCAACAGAAAGAGACACCGAAGATCGCCTAGCTCGCAGGATGTGATGAATTGGTTCCACGTCACTCGGTAGCACTCGACCTTTGATGCTAATATCAGAAGGTAGATGACTGGCTAATTGCTCGCTGAAGACTGGATTATCTAACTCTGAGACCCAAGTGAAGATCGAAAGGCTATCTTGAAAGTAACTGTCAGAATCAGGGGAAGGGAGGTGGTTCTGTGCAAAGCTTTGCAGCATTTCAAGGTGTTCGAAAGGAAAATCAGGTAAGTCAAATTCTTCCATTAAAAAAGAGCGGGTGTGTTCATTACAGAAGCCGTACATGAACTTGGTGATCATTTCGAACCTGCTGTCAACTAAATTGTATTTTGGTTGAGAATTTGTTAATTGCTGTGGACTAGCATCTCCTATAAAAAGCTCCTTAAATTCTGATGGCGGTGTGAAGAAAATCACTCTGATTGCGATCAAGCACTCTTGCAAAACAAGATGTGAAAAATAATGGACGTTTGAAGAGCCACTTAAAAGCGACACTCCGGATTTTGATGTAGTTGACGTAAGAAAAGCATTTCGTTTATCCACTTGTATTCCTGCCCGCCGTAAATCTCTTTTGGTCAAGTAGAATTTGTTTTCTTGGAAACTTACCCATGCTAAGTCCGCGACACTCCGTAGGTTAAAGCTGTTGTCGATATGTGAAGAGTTAAAGAAAAGAACTAGATTAAGAGCAAAAATAGCAGAAAGAGATTTGAGAAATTTTTGTTGAGAGGAACGAGCTGTATTCATTGCAAACATTATTAGCAGACATTGCAGAGGGTTGTTGCATAAAGAGGAAATATCAGCCCGTGATTGGATAGACTGGAATATATCATCGCTGTTCTGCTCACACACGCTTTTACATATCTTTTCCTGAGCTTTGTCATCAAGTCCAACGATATTGACGACAAAGCGAGGCTTCAAATATTTTGGAAGGTTGAGTAACTGTTTCGGTCGAGATGTGATCATGACATTGGCATATGGCAGTAGTTTACCGCGCAAAAGATGTTTGATGAAAACTAAAGGTTTGTCCTGTTTGTAAAGATTGATTTCATGGTTGGTGCTGGCATCGTTGAAGTTTTCGATTTCATCAAGACCGTCAAATATAATAAAGACGTTTTTGTTGGCTGCAAGAGAATCGAGAACTGCATTGCGACGTTGGTTATTATTTAACCAGGGAAGAGCTAAAGAAGGAGAGAGAAACGAAAGAAGATTGGTTTCAGCATTGTAGTCAACATCTCTAAGCTTTAGGTAGAAAACAAATTGACTGGAATATAAGCCACCATTTACGACTTTGTTGAGAATTGTTTTGGTGAGGGTTGTTTTGCCGGAACCGGCTTGGCCGATTATGCCGATCCTACGAGAATGGGTTGAGACGTATGCTTGTTTTGCTTCTTCGTTAAGAAAGTGTTGATCAGAAGCGGATCTTTCAACCGATTCCTTTGCTTTAATGAACAAATCCTTCACCAATACGTTACCCACTGGCGGTTTGCTCATCATTTTCATCATTTGATCCCGACGATGAAAATGGCCTTGTTCCTCTGCAGATATCGGATCCAGATCTTCCGATATTTGCAGAGGTGCAATTACACACGGACCCTTGAGACACATGGGTAGTTCGACGACACAATTTGCTTTGGCCGAATCATCCAACCTTTGTTTCAACTCGTCACCTAGATGTAAAAGATTAAAGTAATTTTTTCAAATAAAAAAAAAAAAAAGGTTACAAGTTATCACTACTGGAAGATGCTTAGTGCCCTTCAAGAACTATTAAATGAATTCATCAATCAAATCGTTATCTTGAAATCAGGCAGCAAATTTTGAAATTGTTACACAACTTAACAGCTTGCAGTCTTATGGATCGACTGCCTAAAACGATATCTTGGATTATATTGAGCAACATAATTTTTGAGTGTTGTGTTATTAGTGCAATGTAAACAGTCGTAGTTATACCCTCTCTTAGGAAGTTTATTAAGTGATCGAGATATGTATGTAAAGAAATGAATACTTGCAACAACACTTGCTACTCCACATCAAAAAAATTACATTGAAGAGCAAGCAAAATCGACGTCCAGCTTCACAAAATAATATTGAAGAAAGCGCAAGGGCTTGCTCTCTGCGCCCTACGCTTCGCTGGCTAATTATGTAATCTTAACAAGATTACAAAATCCTGCGATTATATTATCATTGTCCATTGCCCAATCCTATCTCAACGTCACGAAAGAAGACGCGAGCGATTAAAATGAGATGAAAATCTCAAGCAACATTCAATCAATATCCGCGTAAAAAGCAGGCCAGAATGCTTGCCTCTACTACACCACACTGTCAGTACCGATTTACCGCGAAATTTTTATTACTGTTCAACCCAAGAATAAGCCACATAATAAAATCATGTGTTTCTCAGAGCCGCTATATAACTTTGAAAACATGCAACAACTAAAAAGCATTGTCCCTCCTGGCCTACCGGACGGGAAGTCATGACGACTTCCTCTTGTTGGGTCAGAGGCTATAACAGCACTCCATCACCAACAGTGCAAAGCACTCCAGTAAATCGTACCGTAGAGCAAACCGTAGGCCAGGAGGGACATTGCGTTTTAGTTGTTGCTCTTTACCCTGGTCACGTAAAGAGTTTGACTGGAATGGTGACGTAGCCACACGAGTGGATTGCGTACCACAAAGATTAAATTCTTTAGGAAATATTTATGCGAAGGGATGAGTGATCCTGACACGATCATTCGTCTTGGAAGATGAATGTTTCTTACCTGAGGGCGGCTGATGAAGGCTAATAGACAGAAACAGCGCTGTCTCGCTCTACGGTTTGAAAACATGCTTTGAAAAATTAGATTTATCAGATCGTCGGCAGGTTTTTATTTTCAGAAAAAGTGTTTATTTTGCTGTATGTTATTCTGGGTAAGTGAGCCGGTTGGCTCTCAATATTACTATTACTGACAAAACTGTTTCAATTAAAGTGTGGCTGCCAACTGTGCTAGTGCTACTGACCTAAAAATAAAAGAAATGCTATGTGCTATGGAAGTAGAAATGCGAGTAACAATAGGGGTGCCGAAAGCCAAAAAGATTGACAACCACTGCACTTCGCTCATCAAACGTTTTTGATTTAATTTGAAGGAAGATCTCTTTTTCACCTTCATTAATCGAAAGCTACCAACAACATTTTTTTTCAAGGCCACCTTCGAACAAATTTTATAATATAAAATTTTTCACTAGTAGGAAGTTTTCCAGTCTTTTTCTACTGAGTTTTCAACTTCTGCGAACCATTTGTTTTCATTCAATCATCATCCAGTTTATCGTTTATAACAGGCTGTATCTAGTGCACTGTATTTTAGTAAAAAACTGTTACAGAAAATGAAAATTTTTGATTTTACATCTTTCATGAAAAAGGTATTCTTAAATTTTCTTCATCAAGTTAATTTACCCGTCAACTGTCCAAGGCGCCAGAGTTTAATAAAGAATTAATCTATTGCAATAAAAGTAAAAAGTATTCCCAGTAGAAGTAGGCTAATTAATCAGAAAACGAAACAACACTTGCATTGAGCTTATACTTACAATCCGCTTTGATCTGCTCTTTCAGTTTCTTTTCTGTAACAGATTACGAATTAATTTAAAGTTATAAATGTCAAGGATCCACGGCAAGCTGAACAGTATTATCTGTGCCTAGGACCTCAAAACTTTGACAATCAAGATACCAGACAAACAATTTGGTATGGCCAAGGTTTCACATAAGACTAATCTTAACCAAACCAAGAAATGTCTGGATTTTTGGTTTGGTTCGCTTTGTCTGGAACAGCAGTCAAACAAAAATGACTTCATACTTTGATCTTTTATGATTCGAGCAATTTTTGACTACTAGAGTCATTTTTTTGAAGAACATGATGAGTAAACAGAAACTTTATCATTATTTAGCATTTTTGCAAAGTATGTGAGTAGAAATAATATTTTTATTTTGCATAAGAAAGTCTATTTGAAAAATTTGTGCTCTCCTGAAGTTTTTGCAGTAGGCTGCAAATATAGTCATCAAAATATTTTTAATCAATTTAACAACATACAGTAAAATTCTAACTGTGCATCATCACTTGAAATTAGGACATAAATTTTTGACAATTGCGTTACGTTATTTTCACTTAAGTAAAAAATTAGCTAAAGTTTTCTTCACTCAAACCTTGAGACTGTTGTTCCTCACTGGTAGGAAGATAAACTTTGGTTACATGCATATGACGTTGGTCAATATTGGTTTCTTGGATAAATTGGCGTAGGTCAATCATTCGGGTCTCCTCGTGGGTAAATTGACGTTGGTCAATGTTGGTCTCCTTATGAGTAAATTGGCGTTGGTCAATCATTTGGGTCTCCTCGTGGGTGAACTGGCGTCGGTCAATCATTTGGGTCTCCTTATGGGTAAATTGGCGTTGGTCAATGTTAGACTGAAGAAAAGATTGACTTTGGTCATAGTTAGTCTCGGAAATGTAGTGACGCTGATCTACACCGACCACCCCTCTTGGTTGACCTAAAAACAAATAAACAGAGTTAATCTGGAGCACAGTAATTATTTTTTTGGCCTAGCGGTACCGCGCGCAGGTGACAGATCCTACGTGACGGGTTCGATTCGCGGCTGGAGCCGATCGCATTTGACATATTTAACGGGTGGCTGCTGACTCGAAGAGCGCAAGCTCACTTCGCAGTCTCCCTCAATTAATGTTGAATTTTCAGTTTAATGTAATTTGAAAAATTTCATCGCAACTAAAGAGAGTAAAAGACCCAAAGTTTCGGATCATCATTGCATCATCGTGGGGAGATCAGACTTACAATTCTGACAAGTAAATAAATAAAAGGTTTTCTGTGTTTACACCAATTTAGAAATCATTGAATGATTAAACAAATTAAAAGAAATGATTAAAAATACGAAAAGTCGAAAGACATAGTAAGCTAGGCTATTGCACTGTTTTTGATTTTTCCATCCTCTTCTCAAAAAACATGTACTCATAAATAAAATTTTCTTTATTAGTGGTATTATGAACAGGAGGTCATTCCGAGGCATAGCGCTTGGGCAGCACAGCTTCACTTCCATGCAGCGGCGAGCCGTAGGCAACACTGTGTGCAATTTGGCCGGCCCAGAAAACCCAATTCATCGCTGCCGCTACCGGCAAACTTTTTCATTTGTTCGATCGTTGTTCGTTAAACATAATCACTACTCTGCCTTCAATTTTTGTGCTCAAAAAGTTAAACTGTTTTTAGTTGGAATTTGGAATAACTTTTCTGTCTTTATGCATACTGTAACTGCAAACAATGAATACTGTTTAAAACTTTTATGTCTCATAATTGCAGTTGGTGTGACCGAAATTTACTCATGAAGCCAAGGCCATGTATGGCTGAGAAGGAATTTTTTACTTGAGGTTTGTAGCTATACCAGTTACAAGAACCTGTAAAAACCCTCTCTGCCAAACCCGTTTGCCTGTGAAAAAGCAGGGGACATGGCAGGTACCATGACTGTGCATACAGCCCAGAAAATATAACGAATGTAAGCGATAAGGTCACAGTTTGTAGCACAAATGCAAAAGCACAAGTACGTACAGTCAGTGCTCTGCCTTTTATTTTTATGCTCGAAACGTTAATCTGTTTTTTGTTGGAAATTGTATTAACTTTTCTGTCTTTACACATAACTGCAGACAGTGAACGCTGATTCCATCTTTCAGGTCGCATCAGTGCAGTTGGCGTGGCCGGAAATTACTCAAGGCAACATATGTCTGAGAAGAAATTTTTTGCTTGTGGTTTGTAACTATACCAGCTCCAAGAACCTGCAAAAACCCTCTATTCCAAACCCGTTTGCACGTGAAAAAGCCAACTGCACTGATGAGACTTGACACGTCGAAACAGTGGTTACTGTCTGCAGTTACGTATAATACATACTTGCGCTTTTGTCTTTGTTTCCGCTTAAAAACTCTAGCTTTCTGCCAATTCGTTTCAGTGTGATTCGGTTTATCAACAATATCGGGTTTGTTTGCTATAATCAAATTAAAACGATAGTTAATTAACTATGAGGTTTGCCTCATTTTTTCTTGATTTTAGAATATCTCTTTAACCGCTGTTGCTATTTTTAGATTTCATTTCTTGCTGAAGTACTTCGCTGCTTTTTTTAATTTCAACATTTTCGGAATGTCGAAGACCTTACTAACAAAAAAAGAAATTTGTGATGTCGCAGTGTTTTTCGTATACCTCAAAAAACATTCATAGTTTCCTCTTCTTTTAAACATTTTTCGTTAAAACTAGGTAGCCTACTAAAACTGTTTTCTTTAATCTCATCTAACGCAGGAATGACGAACCAATTTGCTGTCGCGGGCCACGTTGTCACTTACCAATGAGCAAGCGGGCCGCAAAACTTTTTAGTCATGAACAGTGGGTAGCGAGAAATTTTAAAAGGGGGAGGCCGTAATCTCCACATTTTTTCAAGCGATTTTTTTTTCGGCAAAACAAATTTGAAGTTGATTGAGAAACAAGAAAAGCTCTAGGAGGGTCGGGGGCGAGTTTTCCCGGAACAATTTTAAAATTTTACATGCTATAATGGCTATTTTTAGTGCTTCTTGAATATTTTTCATGCAAATTTTGTTTAAATTGTTTAACCCTGATTCTGAGTGCTTCGCCAAATGCAATGCATTTTGCGCACACATTTTTGAGTATGCGCGCTCAAGGCGTAAGGCTTACTGCTATCGAAGAGGTTCGAAATTATGAAAAAATTGTATACGTCAAAAACATTTTTGAAAATGGCTGGTGGGAGATGCATACCCCTCATCCTACCCCCATTGGATCCGCCCCTGGCCATAAGTTACACAAACCATCAAAAGAGTCTGGCATGTTTCAGTCACTTGACATCATTAGGTTTGTTTTTTTTTTACTAAAAGACAGAGTTAAAAAGGGGAGGGAACATGGCAAAATGGTCTCCCTCTACATACACTTCTGGTTATACACATATCGGTCTAATCTTTTTGAAATACCCTTTTTTCAACTACAATATTTTTACAACTTTTTTCATCTACAATAATGATTAAAAAACAGAATAACAAATACCTTAAAAAAGCAGTAAACTTTGCATATATGGTACTATAATACAATCTCACAAAGTCATTTATGCAAACTCACATAATCCCTGCTATTGCAAGGCAAACTAAGCTCACACTCGAATAGTTACACGCATACTGCTGCACTATGCTGAAGCTGCAACGGACTCGAGTTATGTTATCATCATTTCATAACAATGGATGAACTGCTGAATCCCGAAACAGGTGGCTTGCATCGTGTGTTTGTATAATTACTGTGTAATACGCACGTGGTTACATCAGGGGCTCAGCTTTTGATATCGCATCACAAAGATTAGACCGGGGAAAAAGAAGGTTCAAGAGTACTGGTCTCGCCAAAATACCAAAATGGTCTTGTCAAGATTATTGGTCTCGCCAAAATGGCCGCAAGTTCGTCACCTCTGATCTAACGCAAAATAAATTTCGAGTTGTTTTTACTGCTAATGAGGTGGATGCTGCAATGTTTTAACGTTTCAACTTTCCTTAAAGAACGTTTTTATTTTACAGTAACAGCACCCTCGCTTAAGCATTTTTAAAACAGCTTAGACTTTCATTGTAAGCTTACACCTTGACGAGTAGCGATCTGCCATACGGTTATCCTCTTCGTCGTCGTTTAACCGAGCATCTATTCCGGATCATGTGCAAACACATCTGAGGTCGAAAGTCTATATTGTTGTCAGCCCAAAATGTTACTTATAATATGCGATCAGAAGCTAGCAGTATTTGTATTTAGTATCTAGTTGCATACTTGTCTTCCTATTACTAGAAAGCGATCAAAGCGCTGTTACGAGCTCTTTCGGAGTTTCCAGCCGCCTGCTTTGACGTTTGACAGTGAGAGAGAATTCGCGAAATACATTTTACAAATACATGAACTTGACCTGGTAGCCTAAACTCTATTCTATTATTCCTTCGTTTGTTTATACGGTAATTCCCTCAAAAATTTGATGACAAAAAAACAAACGCCTCATAGTCAAGTTTTAGACCCATACTTACAAAATAACAAATATCCCATAGGGAGGATTCACCAGCGTCTCCGACGATATTTTTTCACTTACATTTTTGGATTTCTCGATAACTGAAGTGTCTCAATCGCCTTTGTTTCTACCCAAAACTTTCTCTTGAAAAGATCAAATCAACTCTTCCCCAGCCAAATTGAGGTAAAATTTTTGACTCGCACAGCTTTCTTTTTTTTTATAAATGACTAACTTGTAGCTGCAAAGAAGTTTTTAACGCAAATTCAACAACGCTTGTATACATAACTGCAGACAGTGAACACTGTTTCTACCTTTTAGGACACATCAGTGGAGTTGGTGTGACCGACATTTACTCAAGGCAAATATGCCTGAAAAGGATGTGTTGGCTAGTGATTTGTACTGTAACTAAATACAAAATACAAGAACCTGCAAAACCCTTTTTGCCCAACCCATTTGCCTGTAAAAAAGCCGACTTCACAGATGAGACCTGAAAGATCGAACTATGCAGGCATTATGCCTTGGCACACAGCCAAAAAAGCATTGTGAATGTAAGCGCTATGTTTTACGGGCTGTATGTTTTAGTGTTTTGTCCGTATGCATAAATCTTACCAATGTATCTATTTTGCTGCTCGCTCTGGGAAATCAATTTTGGGAAATCAACATGGGACTTCAGTTTTGCTGCTCGCCCTACAACTTTTCCATACAACAAATATGCTGGATTGCTAGTATCGTCAGATTAAAAGTCTTCTTTTTATTGAAAGATATCTTCCTAATTTCAAGTGACTGGAAGAGGCGTTAGCTGAGATGATAATTTAAAATGTAACGCAATGTATAAAGCAGTGGATTCTAACCTGAGGAACACGCCTCCCTAAAACAAGAAACGTAAATTTTCAAGAGAGTTTTAGAGTCACACTGCAGCACATTTTTCATTAATTTGAGATCAACATTTTTTCGTCAATTTTATGGCAGTCAGTGCTTAGCGCTGTTCAGGTATCAGCGCGCGTAATTGCAGACCGCAATTGCGTTGTGATTGATACCGGTATGTGACAATTGAACACAATAGATGTTAGCTACAGTGTTAAATTTCTGCTTAGTCTGTTTCTCTTCTTTGACTTTGCAGCCACGGATAGCCCTGATGGAAGTGATAAAACACTTCTGACGATATTTCTTTTGGAAGCATCAAAAACTTAAATATCCCCACCACATTTAACTAGAGGCGAAGGACGTCCCAGAATTCAATGGCAAGACTGCATTCAGAGAAATTGGTTGGTCCTGGCTTAAAATTTTACTAGTGGATTTACTCTTCGTTGCGGAGGATAGAGATGCCTGGAAGCTCCAACTCGAGCTGCTACTCCCGCGACCCCCAAATTTTTAAACGGCTCTAAAAAGTACGAAAGTGAATGAAATCCGTTGAAACATTACTTTCGTATGAATTTATAAAAGTAGAGAAAGCGTAAAGCGAAAAACTTTCTCACCCATTGTAAGCACATTTAGCACAGTTTTATTTAGGCTAAACCCAGATATCAATTCCCTTCGTATGCTTCACAATTCCATTGAAACAATATTCTATCAACTAAATGCTTGTACATTTAGATTAGAATATTTCATTTTGATAGACGGTTGTAACAAGATACAACAGATTGGAATGGGTTGTGACAGAAAATCATAGTTCTCAGTCCTACACTTTTAGAAAGTTTATTAACAATTCAATTAAAAGTAAGAAATTGGTTATCGTAATTCTACTGCGGATAATTTTTCGAAGTTTTATTATTATGAAAGAAATATCGAATTAGCTAACTCCAACGTGATTGTGTGACTGTTAACTTAAAATCTGAAATTAACGGTATTTTTGTTTATATGCTATTTGAATAAGATTTCCATGTGATTTAGACTTGACTAAAACTACCGTGAGAAAAGGAGAATTGAGTTGTTGAATGTTGTGATAATAAAAGAGTATTGAATACGCAAACTAATACCATACCAAACCACAACAATCGTTATTGTTAATGGCAAATTCTTTTTCAGAGGTGGACAATGCAAGTCAATAAACAAAGTCAAATGGAGGAATTTTTGTGCAATAATAACTTTCCCCTGAAACGTGAGTCAGTTTAAGAACTTGTTCATTTTATTTATTTTATTTCGTGGAAAACATCTGTTGGGCGGAATAAAATCCCGCTGTGAAAGCTGCTTGAGATTTCTTGTTCTGATTTGTAACTTGATGAATTTGTTGCTTGATGTAAATTTTCAAGCAAGAAAAACCATCATGTCGTACCATATCCCAGGTAAGAACAACTCGAAAATAATATGAGATGACTCGAAATTTGACGATTAAGCTACTATCTGATGGCACTCCAATTCGCTCGGACACGAAACTATCAATGTGCTGACCAGTTGTTTTACGCAATTGCAACTGCGACTAAGCACTTGCTTTCTAATCACGAAGCATGGGGAAGAAACAGGCAAATTATATCGTAAGTATTATGCAGAATCTATTCCGTTTCTATCACAAATTGTTTTCCAACATATCCTTTGCCTTGTTTATAACATTTTACTTGTAAGCTTTAGTAATAGTGGTGAGCGAAAGATCTGACGAGCGATGCCCGTACTGTAAATGCATCAGCTACAGTAGCTGAAATTGAAGTATTCGATTACGGCACCACCGTACTTGGTTTCAATGTATCTGTTGGTAAGTTATTGACCATAGCATTAAAAGAAATCAGTGAAATTGCATCTTTACAAGACCTGCAAATAGTTAAATTCGTAACTGGTTTTCACTAGATTTCAATGTATGTGGTTAGATAACCTGATTAGGGATAACGTACTGTATAAATTTCTGATGAAAGAACTTTTGAATACAATGCTATGCATTTTATCAAACTATTTTGGCTGGTGCTATGCAACCTCTCAATCAATTAATGGGAAAAAATATACCCAAGTTGCTGTTCATCACTTTTGCAGAAGACGTGGAGGGCATGAAATTTTTTTTTTTTCAGCTCTGTGTTCTATGCAGACACCACACATTTCCTTGCCTGGAACACATTAGATAGCATAGCTACAGCAGATCAATAATCGCTAACTAAGTTCGATAATTTTGAATACGGTGGAATAAAGCACAATTGTAAAAGATACAAATTTGGACAAAGATGATGCTAATATTCTGAGGTTAATAATGCACTTCTGCAATCTAATTACATTCTTCCAACATCTTGCCAATTTTCTTGGCACAGCTACGAAAGATTTGAAAAATTTATTCAAAGGCAAATCTTATAAAGATGAAGACGAAGGATGTTTGTAACAACTCAGCGACTATTTTTCCACCAATTGCTAAGGTGGAAACGAAAAGTTACCGAAATGAAATATTTCGCAATGTCGCTACTGACTGTAATGGGAGTTAATTTTGCATTTCGCACTGTTAAATTTTTAGCGTATAGATGGGTACAAAATCGCGAATGATGGAATCAACTCTTTATTAAGTGATAAAATAAAAATTTGGGGGTTTCACAGATTAATTTCGGTTATTGTACCGCATTCTTACCCATTTGCTTGAGGAATGCAGCAAAATAAACATAATCTAACATAAAATAACCCAAGCACCATGTAATTTCATGAAGAAATCAGCCATGCATAACCGGCGTCGTATAAGTAAGCATTTAAACATGACAACGAGTCTGCAGAGGCGTTTTTATATATTACCGGTAGTGCTTTACTTTGTTTCTGAACATCATAAAAACGTGCAAATGGCTTCATTTCGCGGATAAGAAACTATCTTTCTCTCGCTACAAGTTTCATTAATCTGCTATTACTGAAGTTATGTACCCGACCAAAAAAAAAAATTGAGAAAAATCAAGTTCAAGCTCAAATATCAGGACGTCATAATAACATAAACATAAACTTTTTCGTAAAATATTTTTGTTACAGCCTACTTTCTTGTGTGTTTAAGCCCAAAGTGAGAACTCCACTGCAACTGAAAGTTAGCCATTTATGAGAAAAAAGAAAACCGCCTGAGTCAAAAGTTTTACCTCAGTATAGTCGGGGATCAATCGATTTGATCCCTTTAAAAAGGGACTTTAATTAGAAACAAAATCTAATTCGGACAATCCCCAGTTATCGAGAAATCCGATACGTAACTGAAAAAATATATCATTGGGGTGCTCGTGGACCCTTCCTTCCGACTAGACTAGTTATTATGAAGTGGTTAACGAGAAAATGTTAACTTGTCGCATATATTTTCGAGATTTTGAGAGTCTATTGAGCATTGAGTTCATCCAGATTATTGCATATTCGCAATGCCAGCGAAGCAAGTGTGAAAAATTACTACAAGAGCCTGGGGCTGCTGGTCGTAAATCACGTGACGGGTTTGCATGTCAGAAAATTATTTGTCAGAAAATTATTCACCAAACCCTACTTTTTTAAGTTAAACGTAGCGTGAATAATATATTATATTAAAATTAATCTGATTCACAGCACCAGTAGTATAAATGGCGAGATATTGGCCCGAACAGCAGCCTGGTAACTTTCAGGCAACAACCATTTCTGTGTAAGCAAATTTCGTTTTATTTGGGTAATGCAAAATCCTTATAGAAGATGATCTAGTTGTGAGGCTTTCAACCTCTGGGCCATGGCCCAGCAGTGGGCCACAGAGCTTGACTAGAAAGCAACATCAGCATTTCCCGACCATGTCATTGTGTTGACTTCGTGCTTTTCATTAAAAATTGTTGCGTCACCGTCATATTTTATCATTTTAGTGGGCCGTGTGCAAAGAGGGTTGAAAAACCCTGATCTAGTTTAACATCGAATCAACGAAGTCAGCACCAGAGCCCAATGTGTGGCCATTTCATGTGCATTCTCAGGCGCCACAGCTTAAAACTCGCCCCATATGGCCCATTTTGCAAGTGATTAAACGCGCGAATAACTCGAATGAATTAGGCCTACTCTCGCAAGTTAATTGCGAGAGTTACTGGCTTCGTGTGACCAGGTCTTTATTCAAATACATCAAGAATATTTTTTGCCAATTCTAGGTTAAGTTTTATGTTGTTGAAATGAACAGCTTTTTCAAAAATTCATAGTTAGAAAACATAATTGAACGCAAGAGATAACGTGTTCTCAAGTTTAAACTTGTTTAGACTGGAAAGCAGGAAAGCCATACCGTCAAGACACGACTTACTCTGTAACCAAAGCTTTAAAACTCTAGAATTTCAAGTAAAAATAACAATCCTTACAAAAACCTCTTCGCAGATTCTCGCAACTGTCATTATAGTTTTTTCGTGATTGTTTTATACCTGCGTTGCTATCAACGTCATCTACAGGTTCCTGACGTGCTCCGCTGGTGTTTAGTACCTCAACATTTTCAGGCTCCAGTGGAACTGTACAAAACATAGAAAATTATCAAGTGCTTTTGCTGTGAATTTACTACACTCGACGCACCTCCGTTGCCTCCCATAGATTTCACAGCTTGCTGGTGTGTTCCGCTGGTGCTTGGTACCTCAACATTTTCCGGCTCCGGTGGAACTGTACAAAACATCGAAAACTATCACTTGCAATAGATTCCACAGAATCTAACGGCTCAAATAGCCGAGTGGTGTGAGCATTCTCCTATCAAGCTGAAGACTCGGGTTTGATTCCGAGTTAGGTCAAACCAAATTCACAGCTTCTCTGTTGAACGCTTAGTATTAAAAGAATAGTGTGGTGAACAAGGCGGCAAGTTTATTTCTTTTGCCGTTGGGAAAGAAACCTAGCAGGATTCCCCAATCATAGTGTGGTAGACAAGTGATCGGTAACTCCTAAACAGAGGTAGACACGGTACTTCTTTAAAGTACCGGCGGTACCGGTACACGGTACTTTGTTAAAAGCAACGGCGGTACCGGTACTCGGTACTTGAAAATCGAAAGTACCGCGGTACTTTTGTCGGTACTTTTCCAAAAAAGTTCCAAAAAGGAATTACTGCCATATATTTTGTTGATTTTTAATTAAAACTGTACAGTTTCATAGTGATTAGTTACCGGTAGCATTTGGTACGGTACAATTCACGAATTACAAACTATATGTACCAACCATCAAAAAACTGTACAGAATAGGCTGAATAGCTATTCACAATCATTTTTTGCTTTGTACAAGAAAGTACAAGAAAAAACTATACACAATCATTTTATGCTTTGCATCATTTTAAGGAGATTCACTAACAAAGAAACAAGCTCTATTGCAAAGAGTTGTAAGTCTGTGAAATGTCTAGAAAAATCATATTTACGAGTCAAAGTCGAAAAAATAAATTTTGAAATTTGCCAAAAATACGTCGTAACACTACTTTAAATTTTTTGTCGTTCTTGTTTTCATAGTTAAGCTTAGGTTTTAAGCTGCATTGAAATAGGTAAAAATCAGCCAATCAAATATGTAAACCAACTGAGATAGAGACAAGTAAACATCCCGGAATCGTATCGAACAAGATGAAAAACATTTCGGACGGCGCATCCATTTCATTAGGGCTACGCATTGCGCAACTCTGGTTAACATTATTTAAACAACGTTGTAGCCTACGCGGGTTGTTAAAAAATCTATTCAGGTCTTGAGACTTTTTCTTACAGTTATACAACCTGATCAACGGAAGGTAACGCAAAAAGAACAGACGAAATTATCGCAAAAATTTTACTCTGAATTGCCTTTCAAAAACAAAAGCATTTGGAAATGGTCGTTCTGAAAGACAGCTCCTCTTCGGCTTAAAAACATCTCTTCCTGTTCGAAACAAATCTTTCTATTGCCGCGCTTGACGGGATGGAAGTATAGTATTTTAAAAACAAATCTTTCTAGCGACTGCTGCGGAAAGTGTAGTTGTGCAGACTTCACCATTTTTATGTTTTTTTTTTTATTATTACAAAAGATTTTGCAAAAGTACCAAATACCGCCTAAAAATTGAGAAATAAAAGTACCGGCACTGCGGTACCGGTACTTTTTCTAAAGTACCCACGATACCGGTGGTAAAAAGTACCGCGGTACTGCCCACCTATGCTCCTAAATATATGTTATAGTAACAGATTAAAGTTGTATAAAAATTCCTACAACTCACTGCAGTCTGTCTCTAGGTTAAGGTTTTAAAGATAGATTAAAAAAGGTAATCAAAAAATTTTGAGTTAAACTTGAACAGCGAGGAAGGGATTTTTTCGAGGTGCTATTGCGAACACAGTAACCAAAACTTGTTCATACAGTAACTTCTTTTAAAATTGTTTAATTGAATTGAGGAAACTGAAAAACTCAATAGGGGGAAACAGACTATAAGGAGTTTTTAGAATTTTTATGAGTGATGGAGTACTGTACTCGTACTGGAGTACAGCTTTTTTGAGTACTCGTACTTGAAACTTTTAATCTCAAAAAGTACTCGTACTGAACCTAAAAGTGCTCGGACTCGGTCTAAAAATCAGTCGAGTGCACGAGTACGTCGAGTACTTTGATTTTTTCTCCGAGATGTTGGTTGCAACTTTATTATATTTAACTCTTAGAGTGCCATGAGACACGATCGTGGCTTCATTTAAATAAACGTTTTTGCGACGTTTAGGGTATTCCCCCGGACATTTGCTGGCTTGTTACGGTTCCTGTTTTTTCACCAAAATAAGAAATTTGAATGAAAGACAGTGATCCACGAGTTTGAAAGGTTTGCTGATGAAAAAGAGACAGAAAAGAATTTTGTAGTTATTAGCGATGATAAAGATGAATTACGGGAGTTTGTGTAGTTTAGGCAGAGTTAGTTAACTTTTGAATGCACTGCAAGGAATAGGCTAAGCGCTGTACTGAGGTCATTATAGGCGACTGACATTGTACTCTGTAAGAGCCTTGGAGTAAGATTTTTATAGATTATTGTCTCATCATTGTTTTTATTTCGGTTTTAGCTTATTCTCCTTGCTGTAAGCTTTCTAAAAGAATGCTTTATAGCTTTCTATATTTACAGCAAAAAACAGTTAACAATGATAAAACAAAAATGATGGTATAATCATTGTTTTACTATCAATTTTATGTGTAATTCTTTGAAACATGCTTTTTTATGTGGCATTCTAAGGGTTAACATACGCAATGAGAAAATGCCGACTCTTTTATCAGTTATCAGCTTCAGGGGGAGTATAATTAGTAATACATTTTCTCACAGACTTCCAAGAAACGTAGGTTATTCCATCAAAGCACAATCGTTTAACCAAGAGAAAGCACTTTTCAAGCAAAATTTTTTATCATACTTATAACAGAAACAAACTTTCGTCGAAACCTGCTCAAAAGTACCGTTAAAGTTAATGTCGACTATAAAGAGCTTAAAACCAGTGTTCAAAGAGGCAATAAACATTTGTACGCACTATCAAGACATACAGTTTTGAGCAGTAAACTCGAGGTTTGATTGCGAGTCGGTTGGTTGCCAAAAAAATGTCTTGGACATTTACAGCTTTCCTGTTAGACAATCAGCATTAAAGGGACATTCAGCGTTTAACTGCGAAAAATGTACTCGGTACTCGTACTCGAGCTTACGATACTGGTACTCGAAGTCAACCACTAGTACTCGAATATTCTCAAGGCAAGTACTCGATACTCGTATTTGAAAGTTGAGTACTCGACTCCGTCACTGATTTTTATGCAACTTTAATCCGCTTAAAATCCAACTCAATAAATATTTCATCACATGCTCCGCTCTGATTACGTCACAAACCACATTCTTCAACTGACGACCCTTAAACTTTGTTTAACTAAATTAAGTTTCAAATATGTTTTTGCTGTAAATTCACTACATTCGACGCACCACTAAAACCTCGTCCCACAGATTCCACAGCTTTCCGTCGTGCTCCGCTGGTGCTTGGTAGCTCAACATTTTCGGTCTCCGCTGGAACTGTGCAAAGCATAAAAAACCATCAAGTGCTTGTTTCACCTATCACAAATTTACAGAAAAAAAACAAAACTAAATGAATGGCAGAGTGGATGCTGCATGAACTCTTATGCTGGGTGACAAAAAAGTATTGTGCGCGCACCGCCACAGACTTGCGCAAAGTACTTTCCAAATGTTTTTTATCACAAATACGAAATACAGTGGCTCTACTTTCGGGCAATACTGGTAAATACAAAATACAGCCAAATACTTTAACAATGTATTTAATTACATTTGAAAACACTTTTCAAAAAAATATCACAAGCCTACACTTACAAAAACAACAAAACTTCACTTGTTAGGTTTTGCGTTATAAGTGAAGTCATACATATTATTGGTAGTTTTAAGAATACCGTGCTCTTCTACGCTTTGCTCTAAAGCGCCAGATTTCAATAAAGAGCTGCTGCGTTTTATCAATTAAGCTTAATAGCAATTGTCCGAATATGCAGTGTGCATCCCCAGCGATAACAAATGTATCTAAAATGCAAATACTAGTCACAAAAAACATTTAAACGAATCAATTGTATATTCCAATATAATTACCAAATACAGTATTTCATAATTCAAATGCGTGTTTGAAATACAAATACAATCCTAACCTGCATAGTAACGTGGGTCATAGTAAAAAGCCCATTTTTGAATTGAGGTTTCCTACTTATTACAATTCATTTAGGCCAGGGGTTCTTAACCGGGAGTAAATTTACCCCCTGGGAGTAAATTTTGCCTAACGAGGGGGTAAATTTTCTGAAGTATATACAAAAACAAACTTCAATTTTTAGTATTAAAAAGGTGAAAGTGTTACACTGGGGGTAAGTGATACTTTTTTCAATCGGCAAGGGGTAAAAAATACAAAAAAAAGGTTAAGAATCCCTGATTTAGGCGGACCAATGAGATAAGCAGAAATTTTCGACGGGCGAAGAGTTGAAATACTAAGCCAGATTTCTACTTCAATGCTTTCACTTATGACGCGGTCGCGCAGTGCGCAAAGCAGAGATTTATATTTTTGTAAGCGAAGAGCGTTAGCTACATTAATAACTATCGCAGCATGTCGCCAATCGTAAGGTTACCGGTATCAGGAAATGTAAGTTTCGTAAACTAATGACAATTGCAGTACTTCAGCAACGAGAATTAAGCGAAGAATGTAATAGAAATTTCTGGCCTAGTCCATACTTTTTTCAATCGGCAAGGGGTAAAGTGTTTTAAATCGTTAACCATGCAAACTACCAACTAGAACTTTCTACAATAAGGTCATAAAATAAAGTTTTTTATTTTTTTAAAGTTATTTATTTTTCCTCCTTAAGCTATTTTCGTCCCATATTTATTGTATTCCAAAGTTTTTTATTATTTACAACATCAGCTGTAGTCCTTAGGAGCGATTCCAAAAGATTCTGGTGGGGATAGATGCAGTTTGAATACAAACCAAATACACAGACGTTCGACGTTTAGACCGTGACAAGGGTGTAAATAAGCTCTTTATAACAACTCAGATGGCCAAGTGGTATGGAGCGTCTGTCTCTTAAACTGAAAACTCGGGTTTGACTTCGAGTCGGGTCAAACCAATCACTTTAAAATTGGTATTCACAGCTTCCCTGTTTGACGCTCAGCATTGAAGGGACAGTGTGGAGAACAAGCCGGCAAGTTTACTTGTTGCGCCGTTGAAAAAGGCACTTAGCAGTGTTCCCCCATCTTGGTGTGGTAGACAGATGGCCGGCAACTCCTAAGCGAGCTCGAATAGCGCATTGATCGCTTTCTCGTGATATGAGGATAAATATGCAAGTAACTAACTAACTTTATGCTTCATGTCAGGAGCGTATTCAGAGCGGGGAGACACCGAGTATTGATTTTGACATTTTCTAAGAGCAGTTTTTCTCCGGCTGAGTTACTTTGAAGTAAATCAAGGAACATAAAAATTCTGTGGAGTCCGGGGACATGCTACCCAAAACTTTTTTCAAAAATTTACGTCCTACAATGGTATTGGTATTCACAGCTTCCTGCTTGTCGCTCAGCATTAAAGGGACAGTTTGGAGAACGAACCGGCAAGTCCACTTGTTGTGACGTTGGAAAAGACACTTAGAATGATTCCCCCATCTTAGTGTGGTAGACAGGAGGCCGGCAGCTTCTAAGCAAGCTCGTCATAGCGCATTGATCACTTTCTCATGATAGAGGAAATGCAACGTAATATAACTAAGCATAAATGATGAATTGATTATGTATATGTTTTTCATGTAAATTCACCGCTCTCTACGAACCTCCCTTACCACTCGTGTATTTCACAGCTTTTTGGTGTGCTCCGCTGGTGCTTGATACCTCAACATTTTCAGGCTCCGGTCGAACTGTACAAAACATAGAAAGTTATCAGATGCCATAGATTCAACGGCTTTGGAGCAGCTTAAATTTTCCCGCGGAAAAAGCGTCCGCATCTAGAGTAGTAGACTCGGGTTTGATTCCGAGTCAATGACTGTAACACTCTTCGCCTCTCAGCGTTTTAAAAACGGGAAATACGAAGGTGTGAATCGGCGCTCATCTCGGCTTGTTTTACAGGAAGCGTCCGACCTTTGGAGGGCTGATCCATTACATCCTGCGAATGTCTCCGGGAATTTCTCCCATCGGGAGTTCGCTGCTACCCTCCAACATTCCTACAAGATTCTCGAGCGACTATCTACGCCCGCGTCAAACCTCTTATTGACCCTCTGCTCCCACGGGAACAGGCGGGTTTTCGAAGCGGAAGATCCACCATGGATCAAGTCACTTTGCTTACGCAAAGCATTGAGAATGCATTCGAAGCGAAAAAGAAGACCGGTGCCGTCTTTATCGACCTGACAGCTGCCTATGACACTGTCTGGCACCGTGGCCTCACCTGCAAGCTGTTGCGGCTTCTGCCAGACAAGCACATGGTCCGTATGATTATGGAGCTCATCTGCTACAGAAGTTTCACCCTTACAACTGGCGACAGCAAGCCTAGTAGGTTACGACGCCTGAGAAACGGCGTCCCCCAGGGATCGGTCCTGGCCCCCTCCTTTTTAGCATCTATACACATGATGTCCCCTCCATACCCCCCAAGAAGTTCGCCTATGCCGACGACCTGGCGATACTTCATACATCTGAAGATTGGAAGGAGTTGGAAAGAACTTTATGCCAGGATATGACTACACTCTCGGAATTTCTCCAGACCTGACGACTGAAGCTTAGTCACACTAAAACGGTGACGGCTGCCTTTCACCTCCACAATCGAGAGGCCAAGCGTGAGCTTAAGGTCTGTAACATCAGTAAGGCTTTATCTTTCTGCCCAGTTCCCACTTATCTTGGGGTCAAACTGGACAGATCGCTCACATATCGTCCTCACCTGGAAGCATTGCGCAAGAAGCTATGTGCTCGCGTCTCACTGTTGAGGCGACTTGCGGGAACAGGTTGGGATGCTAGCGCCAAAACATTACGCACAGCTGCTCTGTTTTTGGTCTACTCGACTGCCGAGTACTGCGCACCAGTCTGGTGCCGCAGCGCGCACACACGCCTCATCGACAGCGTATTAAATGACGCCTTGCGCATTGTCACTGGATGCCTGCTTCCCACTCCATCGGTTCTTTCAGGCATCCAGCCAGCTGAGCTTCGCCGCCAAGGAGCGACACTCTCCCTAGCCAACCGCAGCTCCCTGGATCCTGACCACATTTTACATGGCCAGTTTCATGAGTCACAGGACGTATGTAGGGAGAGATTGAAATCTGGACGCTCATTTGTACCTGCTGCTCTGAAATTACTAGACAGTCTTTCTGAGATGGACGTCCGTGCTGCCCAGTGGACGAACACGAAATGAGATATGGAGTACTCTGCCAACGCATCGTCACTCCACGCTTTCAATCCCAAGGCTAGCACCAGACCCTTGGGTATGGGTCTGCCCAGGGCAGCTTGGGTCAAGCTCAACCGTCTGCGTTCTGGTGTAGGACGTTTCTGTTCGTCCATGTACAAATGGGGTCTCGCTCCTCTAACGAATTGTGAGTGTGGTGCCAGTGAACAAACCGCAGACCACATAACCTCACAGTGCCCCATACATCGCACACCACAAAGTATGTTTGGTCTAATGGTTTTGGATGACGAAACAAGATGCTGGCTGAAGTCCCTTTCAGTCAGCATCTGACCCAAGCAGTTTGGTGGCCAGGGTGGTAAAAGGATAAACCCTCGGCCTTGGTCCTTCCATTTGTCTTGGAAGAGATGCCCCGCCAAACGACGACGACGACGACTGTAACACTGACTGCAAAGTTGGTATGAATGGCTGTAAAAATAAATATTCACAGCTTTCTGCTTGATGCTCAGCATTAAAGGGACAGTTTGGAGAACAAGCTGGCAAGTTTACTTGTGCTTTTTGAGAAAGACACTTGGCGGGAATATGCATTTCACTAAATATAATTACAGATTATATTTATCCTGTGATCCCATACAATCGACGCACCTCCCTTGCTACCCATAAATTCCTCAGCTTCCTGACGTGCTCCGCTGACACTTGATACAACCAAGATACCAGAAGCTTGTTGATGTTGATCTAAATATAGCAAAAAATGTGTGGTTAATTGCTGTGCGATAACTTTGCATCTCTGATCATACCTCCGCTCTCCTCATGAGATCCAGATCTTTCACGTTTCTGACAAATACATGAAGTGGTAGAATCCATTATTGTGTAATGTGCAGATGTTTATTTAACAAATATGACTCGCTAAAATATTGCAAAGAAAATTGTGAGCAGTCACTAAATATAATTATTTAACAGCTCTACAATCTGTTTCATCTTCACAAGGCATTCATAAAGAGCAAGGTCTTGTAGAATTAAGTTAAGTATATTAGTTACAGTATGTAAGCAAAGAAAATTACGTATATAAGTAATACACTAGATAGATAATTGCTTGAATGAATCATTTTGATTGTTAGTTTGTATTTGTTTATTCAGCTCAGCCTACATCTATGACTGGTGGACTCGATGAAGGAATAAAATTCGTCAAGCTTCATAAAGCTTGACGCATTATTTGTAACTCTGCAGCAATGACAAAGTGATAAAAGAGGAAGATAGCAAGTTGAGACTCAAAATCAATCAGGCGCTTAAACATGTTATGAATGATGTGAGTCAAGGTGTGAGTCATGGTAAATGCTGTACAACTACTGTATTACCACGGCCGCTGAAAAAATTTCTGGGCTGCGGGGAATACTGTAACAGCGATGATCAAAGATCATCTTCCAAAAACAAGGAAAAAGGTCTTTAAGTAGCATACTCTCAAAAAGGAGGTCACCCTCCTCCGGCATGACCCTACGGCATTCGCCCCGGTTTTCTCGCTCCCAGCGCTAGGGGAGATTACTGCCACAAATATTAACAGCACCCATTCACAGTACCCATGTGATTCTTATTTGTTTATTCTTGCAGGTGGTCGAATCACAGAGTAAAAACAAAAAGTTAAAAGACAAAAATGTACTTTAGCAAATTCAGGCGCTTACGATATATGACCTAGACGGAAAGTTAACAATTTCCGTTATCTTAATACACAAAAGAAAAATGATCAATCAACAAGAAAGTTGCCCTGAATCTTGCTACGCAAAGTATTCCCAGGAATTAAATCAAAAATTTGATGTGCAAAAAAAATTTACGCGTAAAAATGGTTTGAACAATTCAGTAATAATTATGTCATCAGCAGGGCCCGCTAAAATCAAAATGTTTTTAGGACCTTATTACATGATCAAATATGTACCAACGTTCGTTTCAGCATGTACTAACGTTCGTTATATATATCATTTTTTTGAATTTGGTAGATTTTATAGGTCAAAATAAAGTCAAAATTTTGTATAAAGTTAAAACTGGTCAAAACTCTCTTCATTAAAAATTTCCTAACCCTAACCCTTACAAAAATGAAAAAAACGTAGATTTTTTTGTATTTTTTTGAATTTTTGAGCTGCTATTAAAATTTTATGCGCAGTTTTATTTGATTATTTCGAAATAGTGAGTTGCAATGGTAAAAGTGCGTGCGGTAATTGAGAAAGAAATAGCACTTATTATGCATGAAGTGTTTGTAAATTGCGGATTATAAACCATTTTTAATCAAAAAAGTGCAACAAGACACAAGTAATTAGGCAAAAGCGGTTAGGTCAAAATAAAGTCAAAATTTTGCTGAAATAAAATCAAGAATATGATTTTTTAGGTACAAAAAATGGCCCTAGTCATCAGTGATTCTGCATATGACGTCATTACATATCATGCAGATGCATAAAAGTGACATGTTGATGAGAAAATGTTTGTAAGACAATATTCACGTAATTTCTGTCTGCTGCTGCAACTAAACTTTTGTTGGTCAAAAGCGACTCGAAGGTTTTTGTTGAGAATGAGAAGGACGACAACAACGCATGGAGATTCTCATAACAAAATGCAAACAACACTTACAACGACTTGTTGCTTTCGACACTTCAAGAGAAACAGTCGTCCCCTCCCTGGGAGCAAGTAGCTGCTCCTCGAAGTGCGAGACTACATTCTAATAAGCACAAAAGAGCGCAACATGCCTAGAAAATTTTAAAAAATAACTGACGCTGCTAAAATAACTTGAAAAGCAAAGGATCCAGCATAATCGGCAGAACATTAATTTTTGAATCCACATACAGCGTTGCAGCTTGTAGGTTTTATATAAGTGAAGTGCATGCATCATGGAAGTTGACTTAGTTGAAGATCAAATCAAAAAATCAAATCTTCATTATACTCGCCGTATTACGCCGAAGCGTGTAACGAGTTGCGGGGCCCATCTCCGCGGCTTAGCGCCTGGGCTACACAGCTCCGAAGAAACGTCGCAACGGTGGAGAGTCGTTGGCGACACTGTGCCGATTTGACCGGCCCGGGAATCGAACCCTAGACCTCCCGCACCGACAGCGTGCGCTTTGCAACTGAGCTAACGGCCGGTTTTAGTTGAAGATCGAACCATCAAATTCAGATCCGGAGCTTAATGCCCCAGCAGTCAGCCAACACCATGAGCACACCAACCAGCTTTAAACACCAAGTGTAGCGCCACCTGGAACTTGATCTTAATACAGCAATTTACCGCTAAGTGTCGCTACAACACCACGAAAAATAACTTATAACACAGCACATGGAGTTGTTTAGTGTTGAAAAAGATCATGACTACCATTCAATCATTAACTGTCTTTTATTACACGCTCGATTTTTGATCTACAGGCGTAAAATTGCCAAGCAAATTCCAAACATACATATGAACTTCCTTTCTATTCGAAATGCCAAGACATCGGAAAGAGAAATTACGTCAACTAGATCATCTTCTTCCATAACGCATACACTTCGCTATCAGAATATCTTTACTTCAAATGCGTGTGACTTAGTTACAATATCTCCTGGTTTGTAAATTCCAAAACCAAAACCCTCAAGCTTTACAATGGCGTCTTCAACGCGAGAAGATTAAAAGTGGAAAAAATAAATTTATGGACTCTTTAGTATTTTTCAGAGCCAATTAAAAAACTAACTGTGGTAACTACCAAACCCATGATTTCAGACGCAGTGGACCGGCGCTATCTGCTCAGTTGGCGCTACGTGCTAATGATGTTGCTGAACTAACGCAAACAATTTGAGTACAGCATCTCGAGGTAAAAATGTTTGAATTTACTCAAAACACTTCTGCACGAGAAATTATTTTGCTGAGGTCGTTTTGAATTTACTCAAAACAAAACATCAAGTATCTCGTCTATAGCAGTGTTTTGATGTCTCCCGAACTGCAGCTGATGCTTGAATACACGCACACATAGGTGCCCGCAGGGAGAGGCAAAAGGGGCAAGTTGCCCCCTCCCTCTCAATACTTTGTTGGACCTTTTTGTAAATTGCACAAATCCGTTAAGGTGTTTTTTAAGACTGTACCCCCCCCCCCTACCCTACTCTCCACTCCCCAGTTCAAAATATTTTGTTCATGCTCAAAATTTTTTGCTAAAGTGTATATCATTTCCAAACCAATCGCTTCTTTGGTCAAAATTGCCGATATATATGGGCGATGAAACAGCGTGAACTCTGCCTCGTCAACCATGGCGAAGATTGTCTCGACAAAATTGCTAAGAATAGAATATATCATGCTGAGTTGCCAGAGCGATATACGATTTGAAGCAGAGCCTCAAATATATGACGTCATAATAAAAAGACAAAACATTTTGTTATTCGACAAACTGCAATAAAATAAGGGCATAATTGCGTAAGGTACGGCAATAAATTTTCTTTTTCGCCACTAACCAGAAATTATGTTGAAACGGAGGAAGATTCAGCTTCAAAATTAAAAAAAGTTTTTTAATATACCATTAATCCGAAGTTGAGAGAGAGTGTACTAAATAAAGGAAGGCGTATTTCAGATCTAGATAATCCTCTTCGACAGGGACAGTACAAACATTCTTTTTTACACTGAAAAAAATCAAAACATGTAGGAGCGATCGAAGTGAAGAAGAGGGTCTTTCATCGCTGGCAACAACCGCCATTAAGATGGATGCACTTCAAGAGTTGTGACAAAAAAGTGATTTTTACTACAAAGTCGTAGATGTTTTTGTCCAAACCGATAAGAGAGATTGCAATCTCTTATTTTCATATCTGTTGAAACAGATTACACGAAAACGTAGATGTGGCTCAACTTGTTGATGTAGGCCTATTTGCCTCTACGGCCCATCGTCAAATAGTCGTTCTGTACATTTTTTCTTTCGTTAACTTCGTTAATATTTTCCTTCAACATTTAGAGGCGTAACTTTACACGAGTAGATTGGAAGCAGGAGCGTGTTTAAGGGGAGCATTGTGCCAAGCCCCCCTCCCCTTTGACTCGGCCTTTTAGTAAAAAAGCACAAAATTAATGGTGCCAAGTGACTGAAATATACCAGACTCTTTTGATAGTTTCTGCAACGTATGGCCAGGGGTGGATCCAGGCGGGTAGGATGAGAGGTATGCATCCTCTCACCAGCCATTTTCAAAACTGTTTTTGATGTGTACAATTGTTCCATAGTTTCGTGCGTCTTTGATAGCAATAAGCCTTACGCCTTAAGCGCACATAATCGAAAATGTGTGAAACTACCGGTAGATTATATTTAGCAAAACACTCAGAATTAGAGTCAAAAATTTTACACAAAATTTGCCTGAAAAATATTCAAAAAACACTAAAATAACCATTACAGCCTGTGAATTTTTAAAATTTTTCCGGGCAGCATGTTCCCGGATCTCCCCTAGAGCTTTTCTTGTTTCTTAACCAACTTCAAAATTTGTTCTACCGAAAAAAAAATTCGCTTGAAAATAAGAATTTTGTCACTACGTCATTGATTGAAAGTTTTCACTACTTTTTGCCGAAAATAAGAATTTTTCGATTCGCTCAATTTGCTGTTTGGGGGTATTATAGGCTTACTATATGCCGCCGGCATAAATTTTAAATGAAGCCCTTGCGCTGAAAAGTTTGCCCATCCCTGGTCAAACGGACGTGTAGGCTACAATTGCACATCCATTACGCGTTCAAATAAGCGTAACCACCAACCACTCACCTGTTGCTATATCAGCAGGCTTATCTGTATCACAAACAAAAATTTGGTTGGTGACGTCATAGATGACAACGTCATACTTTGCCCCCCCACAATATTTTTTTCTGCGGTCGTCGCTGCATACAGAGAACACGTGTTACGTTTCGGTGAAATAAATATTTAGCATACAGATTGGTGAAGGAAAAATAACTTGAAGAAATGTTATCAACTTGAAGTGAAGATGATTCACATTTAATCAAATTTAGTTGTTAGAGCAGTTTATCACCAACTAAATGCAACAAAGCAGGCGATGTCGGCAAAATATTCTTTAAGTGGAAAGTCAAGCAGATGAGTGAGTATTTATTGATACACATAAATTTTTATTGGTCAATCCCAGCAACAAATTCTTCATCAAGAGCCATTTACTTTTGTGTAAAAGGGACGATTCCTAAGTCGTTTCAAACAGCTCCAAGGTTACAAACTTGCAACACAGTTTTTTTTCAACTCCCCTTTTCTTCTGTCGAGCTGCTTGGAGGTGGAATAACCATAGTAGACCACCCACAGTTATGCTTCCTGCTCTTGCACTATAACATAGCGGTGTTGGTAGCTGCGATGCTTCTGTTGTCTTTTTTGTCTGACCGTCGTTTTTTATCGCCTTCGCTTTATTCTTTTATTTTTTTCGAAATTTTTACTCTCGACCTGGGTGAAGCAACCATGCCCACTCTTGCATTCTGTTAACTCCTCTTCTCCTACCTGCATGCCATAACGTTAATCGTTTTGTTGCTTCTTCCCTTTTCCTGTGCCGCGTTTTATTCCCTTACTCTTATCGTATTCTTATTGTGTTGACGGTGCGGAAATAAAAGACACTACTACTACTACTACAGTTGAAAACAAACGTTTTGCGACAAATTTCACAAGTTTGCAGAGCTCATAATGTAAAATTTCTCATTCCTATATAAGTGACCTCCTAATGCCACGAGTAGAGCGTAAAAAAACTACAAAAACCATAAAAAAGAATCAGCAATTAATGTTAAAAAGCAAAAAAAATTTAATAGGTGCTCAAACTATGGTGCACGCACCTGTAGTATTTTACATTCTTTAGTTAAAAAGTTTCAATCTCTAGTCAGCAGTTTCAATGTAGAAAACTGTTTACTACTTCAGTCTGTTCCACGAAAAAGGGAAAACCGGTGCAAATACCCACACCGGCGGTGGGGGATTCTTTTTCTCAAGAAAGATGCCTATTAAAAATTTTTATACGAGTTTATTTTTAGAGGATGCCTTTTAATTAATCCTTAGCCTGCGAGGCCCCAAAACCATCTCAGCAGCCCTGATGCTCCTGCATTATTGGGAGGTGTAAGGCTTTGTGGGTTTTATGTTTAGCACATAAACACTTCGGTGCATTAAGCCACGCAGATTAAAGCCACAAAGATAAAGCAGTTAAAAAATTAGGCAAAAAATAGCAAAAAACACAGTTTCCTAAAAAATAAAATGTAACCAAAAAACACAAAGTGTAACTTTTTGTAACCTTATGACTAATTATATATTGACCCCAGACATGCGAAATTTTATTGCCACGCTTTTTACGTTAATTGGAGCCAGCAAAAAATTGTAACTTTTGCGACCAAAAATTGCCCTATACTGTAGTCATGACATTACCATGATTCAGTGCCACCACATTTATTTAGTGGCTTATTGCTCGTCTCATCCAAATCCTTTTTCCAATTACCAACCACAGATTTCCAAAAGAAATAGCCCCCCAAAAAGTGTTATATATTACCGGTATAACAATTTAGCACGTTTAATTCAACCAACGATAACCTTGCGCAAAATTTCTGATCGAAAATATTAATCAGTAAAAATCAAATCTTCATTATACTCGCGGTGTTGCGTCAAAGCAAGTAACGAGTGGCGGGGCCCATCTCCGAGGCTTAGCGCCTGGCCAACACAAATTTGATTTCCAGTGAACGTCGCTGTGGTGGCGAGCAGTCGGCGATACTTTACCAATGTCTGATCTATTCGCAACAAAGTTTTGTCTTATCAGTTTTTGGTTTGCTCTTTAGACTGGTTCACTTTTACGATTTGCAGAAACCAGACTAAAACCCGAGAAAATGGCTTAGTAACAACTAAATCAAGTCTAAGGTGGTGGTAAAAACGCTTTGAAGATTTTTTTTATAAAATTCCTCGAATTCAAAACAAACCTGAATCTATTAATAGATGAAATTTAGTTTATATTATTGAGCCGGTTCATATGCAAATATCAACAAGCTGGTTTAGGCATTTTGCCAGCAACTGCATAGGTGCAAACATAACTGTCATTATACTTAAAATTAATGAATGAAGAGGAGCCGATGTAAGTCTATATACATGAAATATAACAGGGTAAATGGTAGGCCTTGAAGACTTACGAAATAAACGCTGTAAAAACCAATTCTACGACTAGTTTCGCGGTTTGACCGCTCATCAGGTAGACTCAGGTTTTGGGTTCAAAAGTTTTGGGTTCAAAGCGCGAAATGCGTTCTATCGCACTTTTTGATAGACTATAGATTATACAAAACGCACTTTTCAAAGTTTTAATTTGAACACACTTTTTACAATAATTTTTCTTAATCGGATTTTGTAAATTTTATAAACAAACGTTTTCAAACATTTTCTATTTACAGCGATGTTTCTAAATGTTTTCACTTTTTCTAGTTTCAGTTTTTTTAATCTAATAAAAATTTTAAACTAAAAAGGAAAATATCGATGCTGTAAGTTTTGATATGAAAAGATTTGTGTTGGTCGGAGGTATAGGTAAAAAGATCATCAACATTTAAGATTTGCGGTTAGGCTGAGATTACGTTGCTCTGAGCATCATTAGTATTTTGTGTTAAATGGGTTTTTTAGCTAACGCAACGACTAATGAAGGAAACAGGAAAAAACAACCTGAGTGGCAAGATTTCCCTCGTTTGGTCTAAAAAGAGACAAACCTTCCCATCTTTGTTACACAAGATACAACAATCACCTAAGTTTTTTCGCTCTTGTAGAGGAAGTTTTAAAACAATGCTTGCTGGCATGGTGAAAAGTTACGAACTTGCAAGCCTATTCAACAGCGTGCATTTCTTTTCCACCAGTTTTTGCGTGATAATATTAGGAAGTGATATAGATTAACATTAGGAAGTGAACTGTTTTTACTCCTATACAAAACGGCAGTGTAATTATGGCTTACAAACTTATGAGTACAACAATTTTATCTTCCACTGTTTCATGGTGGACTGGCTCAGTTGCCTCCTACCAGAAGCGAACCCAGGCTTTCAGTTTAAGTGGCAGCTTCCTTTCATGACACGTAATAAAAATGCATGGGCGCATTCAGCCGCAGTATAAGTTCCGTGCTTCCCAACAACTGAGACAGAGTCTCATATTAGTTTTCTTTCGAAAAATAGTACAAGGGCTGATTTTGGGGGATGCCATTTGTTTTCATTTATCACAAATAAACTTACAAAGTAAAAAGCTACGAGATTTTCAAATATGCAAAATATGAAAATCAATATTCATTTTTTATCCGTTTACTTATAAAAAACAGATTTTTTTTGAAAACTGCTGATCATAGAATATTCAAAAACGACGATATCATCATTCTCTGGAATGTATTGTATGTCTATAGATTCAGTGAAGGGAATATGATCATTGTTGAGCCAATCTATTCATTGAGCTTGTACTACTTTTTATTTGAAATTCCCGCAATGACGTTTCAAACAGTAAAAACACTTTTGAGGACAAAATAACTTCGCACTATCGCTTAGGTCTTATTTTAGGAGCAGGGCTTAGATTAAAACCATTTTTTTAAATTCAGGCAACGTCTTATTTTCAGGGAAGCGCAGTAACTCAGCACTTAGGCCTATAGTACAGCTGTTAGAAACGTTTCAGGAGAAAGCTTATTCCCTTTTATGGATCCCAACTTGCTTCCAAGAGGCTACCAGCCATCGCAATTAAAATGAAAAACAAGAACGATCAACATTAAAACGCAATGTAATATTTTTTAGCTTTGAAATAAGCCGAGTCCTGTACTAATTCAAACTGATACTGGACACTAAAAAACAAAATCCTACGCTCAAAAACATCGCAGAATCTTGATATTTGTTTAAATTTTGCAGCTATTTCCGCTGCTGCATGTAAAGCTTCAGTCCAAAGCAGAACAAAGCACCGGTATTACGAAAACCGATCAATTAAATCATGGATGCACAACACAGGGCACGCGTGATCAATCAACTTCAATTCTAATTACGCGGCACACGATCAGCCTGATACAAAGTAATTCTTGTATCTAAAATAAATCGTTATAACCCACGCTTATATCGAAATAAATTCCAATCACAATGAATTGTGTCTGTAAATACTTCTTTGCTTTTTTGAAGTTTTATGTTACTTGTGTGTATTCAATAGAAGTTAGTACACAATACTGCACCAATATTATTTGAAAGTGGCGTTGCACGCGTTAAGATTTATTCGAATACTATGGCACGTAGTTTTATTTGAGTTGTGCACTCCTAAATTAGACCATAGAATTTTAAAAATGATAAATTCAATTAACATATTTCTAAAAAACTAAGTACAGTAAGTTTGGTGCTGTGAACAAGATCACAGCGCAATACTTATCGATTCGATGCCTTTTTGTCGATATTTCAATAAATATTAATTGATATTAGAGCTGCGAAAACCGGCTTACTGACAAAAGATTTGCCATTTACGTGGTCTACGACATTTTGGCACGAATGCGTCACTTTTAGCGAGCGCATTTTTCGGAAACTTTTTAATTACGTGAAAAACATTTTTTACAGAATACGATTTTTTAGTTGATGCAAATTCTTTTCAGTTTGCAGCGATCTATTCGCATTTTTTAATTTAAATTACTTTAAGCGAATAAAGCAAGAGATGTACTTTTTCGGAAGCGTTATAAAACAGCCCAAACAAAGTGAAGGTCAAGTTAGCGATAGAGAAGACTCATTTTCATGAAATGTTGCAATCGACACATCTGATGATGATAACAGCGTACCATCTCTAAACCTCTAAAAGTACTGCAGCGCAATCGCTTTCACAGATTGAGAAAACCATGTTTTCAAAAAGCCGGGGTTCGCAAGTGTTAAATTTTGGCTCTAAAATAAAACTCCAAAAAAACAAATTGAAGACTTAAAAATTTCAAAAAAACAGTTATCGTTGCAATGTTTGTCCAACGATAAAAATGCGTGAGAATAAAACGACTGCGAAAAGCTTGTACAAAATGGTTAAAATATTGCAAGATTCCATAAAGAATTGGGATATTTCGTTGAACAAAAGAACTTGATTTCAAAAAGATACTTAGTCACTGTCGAAAGCCAAAGATAAAAAATTTTGTGTGCAAATTCAGCTGACACACGATTTTTCTCTTTCAAACACAATTTCATTTTTAAATTCTTGGTTTTACCTGCCTATATTGCATCAACGTTTTACTTTTAAATCTAGAACTCTTACCTTCTCGAACTACAGAAGCCTACAATAATATAATTGATCATGAAACTGAGTCTTTTTTATGGCAAACTTGACCTTGACTTTGTTTTAGCGTTTTTAAAGCGTTTCCGCAAACATGCATCTCTTGTTTCATTCGCTTAAAGTAATTTACGTGAATTAAAACATGCGAATAGCGCTGCAAATTGAAAACAATTTTTTTCGTTTTACTTTCTCGCTAAAAATGACGCGTTCGCTCCCAAATGTCTGCGCCTAAATTTCTCAGGCCCAAATGTCGGGTTTCGCCATTCAAACATTACTGTGCCCTGTAACAGAACGTTGAGTATAGCGGATACATTTCAATTGCGTGGTGTCATGTAACCCACAAGCTCGCTCATTAACATTGAAATGTTATTTCCTTTGCAGTATTTATGGCGTAGATCTTTAAGTAAAAACTAGTCTATCGGTAACATGCCCTGGCGATGATTTTAGCGAGGTTCTGTAAGATGGGCAAAACTCACGGATATTATACAGTCAAATCTCGTTTCTATGCCACTCGTCGGCACCAAGCCAAAGGGGCATAGTATCGAAAGTGGAATAGTATCAAAAGTGGCATACGTAACAAGAGTGGCATGGTAACGAGAGAGTGCAAAATGGCTGCCGTATACTGTACAGTACTTAATGTGCTGTGCTGCATTAATGAAATGATAAACGTTACGAACGAAACGATAAACGGCTACAGCATACGTACATTAGGGTGATGCAGGCGCCCCGACCAACTTCATAAAAGCTGTACTTTTTTTTGTTGGTGAGGTTCATCCTAAAAACGATCCCTGTGAAGTTTGAAAAATTTTGACGCAAGTTTTGGGGTGGCAGCAGACCCCCAAAAGTTCACCGGGGGCCAATTTTTGGAAAAATGTTGTAACTCAAAAACCGCTGGGCCTAGAAAGCCCATTTTACATTCAAATGATGCGAAATAGCCATGTTTCTATCTGCTGTAGGAGAACATTTTGTTGTAAATCTCAAAATTTTCCAGTTATTTTCAAAAAACTACGTTTTACCTTGATCGGCTTAGAGAAAAGTTTTTTTGTATTTGCTGATATGTTTGATTGAGCGTAGTCAAAAATATTGTCAAAAGTCCCAAAAATATGCTTTATAGCATATATGCTAAAATATGCTTTGTAGCATATTTTTAGAATGAATAGCAAGTTTAAACCAAGTTTTTAGGCATTAGCACAACGTCAAGTAAGAATTAGTCACTCTTACTGATACGTTGTAATTAGGGTTGTAAATTTGGGACCAGTTTATACAATCCCGGGATCGGGATTTCCCGGTATTTTAGACTTATAATCCCGGGATTATTCGGGATTGAGCAAATAATTAAAAAAAGTAGTATGGAAAGAACAAAAATCTCTTTATTTCTTGTAATATTGACGCTGAAATATAAGAGCATCTAGAGTGGCATCATTCATTTGGCTCCTGATTTTGTTAGCAAAATAGCCAAGGGCAGAAAAGGCCCTTTCGGCCTCAACTGATGTGGGCTTAATAGTTTTAAGAGCATTTTAATAGTTTTAATAGTTTTAAGAGCTTAATAGTTTTGATACGTTACACAACACTTTTTACCCATTTGCTTAAATGAAACTTTAGATGTGCTTTCTTAACAAATATGCTACTATTGCTTGTTTTTTCTTTGCGTTTTGTTACTTCATTTATATACCTGAAAGCACATAACTCTAAATTTGCCAGTGACCAACTAAACTACTGTAACTGTAAGTAAGTGTCTATGCTTTCCTATGCTCAATTCCGCAAAGCATTGCGCAAGGGAACACAATTGTTCCAATTTCATTAAAAATGTGGGCCACAAACAATGCTGTATGACATCACAATTTATACTGCTAGTTAACTACACAGTACAGAATACAGACTTCTTTACACTGTGTGCACTCGTGTCTTGCACTCATTCTCTGGGCAGAAGCTGAGCTATCTGTTAGCTGCTATAAGTATTAGAGGCATTAGAGCACATCATACTGTTTCCATCAACAACTTTATCGAGTGTGGAAAATAGTAACTTTATTTAATCTCTCTCTGACTCCACTCATGTAGAGCAGCATGCCAGGAAAAGGGTTTTGCGCCAAGAATATGACTGTAATAATTGCAATGTCGGATATCTTACAACTTCAAGATGGTCATCGTATCCAATTGTATAAATTCCGAAAATAAAGAATAGTGCAAATAACAGGTCGTAAATTTACGAAATACAAGTTTGGCGCACCTAGCTAACCCTTGCGGTGCACCATTTGAGAAACGCTGAGCTAGGGTACGTAAAACTTAATTCTGTACTTTAGAATTGTAACATTACATGATGCTCACTTCCGTAGGCTGACATAAAACGGTCAATCAGGGGTATAGTAAATTTAATAAGTCCCGGGATTTCTAGACATATAATCCCGGGATTGGGATTGGAAAAAATACCCCAAATCCCGGGAATTCGGGATCGGGATTTCCCGGAATTACAACCCTAGTTGTAATAGTTAAATTGTGTTAGTTTTCAATAGTGAGCAATTTCTTTGTAGTTGCCCAGTTATTGTCGCAGCTGGGTCCATCGTGATGTAATCCTGCATGACCATTTGACAACGTTTAGAAAATGATACTTTTTTTTTTTATTTGTGTGAACAAAAAACGAAAAAAAGAAAATGACAAATGCAAAAAATAAAAAATAAAAAACATGACATTAAGTCGTCAAAACAATAAACACACACTATGGAGACTACGAAGGACCTTTCGGTCAACGAGTCAAGCAGCCACCACTAAAATTATTACAATCATAGCAATTTTTCTTAAACTTTTCAAAAATTGGTTTCAGTTCTTGATTTGAGCAGCAAAGCGAACAAAGCGATAAAGAGAGTGGATTTAGTTCAATCTGTATATTTTGTTAGAAGATATTTCTTGTACTTTTTTTTGAAAGTTGATTTGGGTAAATTTTTTATTTCATCAGGAATAGAGTTCCATATTTTCGCTCCAACATATTTTAGACTATGTTGAAGTTTTACTGTTTTAAAACGGGGAATAGACAAAGAAAATTTTTGTGAGGTTAGCCTGGTGGTTCTGGCAGAAAAACTTCGTGTTGGTGTAAAAAAATTCATTATTTCTATTGGAAGATTGTTATTGAAATATCTTTTAATTAAATATCCTACTTCTACTTTGTGTAAATCTTGTAATTTTAAGATACCTAGCTTTTTAAAATGTTTAGTTGAACTATCAAATAGGTTTGCCCCTAATAGGATTTTTATTACCTTTTTCTGAATTTTATAAAGTATGTCTATGTAGGTTTTGTATGATGAGCCCCAAACTAATAACCCATATAGGAGGAAAGGGTGGATCAGTGAGTAGCATAGGCTCAGCAAGGTTTTGAAAAGAATAAGATACTTTATTTTAGATATGACACCAATTGCACGGGAAGCCTTACTTGCAATGTATTTTATGTGATTATGAAAATTTAGATCAGACTCTATGAATATTCCAAGATATTTAACTACATTTTCTGGTAAAATTGAGCAATTGTTGTAATGCACATCAATATTGATTGGCTCAAAGTTTCTTTTAGAAGGTATGACTAGTAATTGCGATTTGTTTGGATTAACGGTTAATTTGTTTGAAGCAGTCCATTCTTTAATCGCATCCAAATCTTGCGTTATAGCAGATTGGAGTGATGCTATATTGTTTGCATTGAGGGTCACACATGCGTCGTCTGCAAATAATTTTGCTGATGAGTTAATCGATGTATGAAGATCGTTAATATATATATTAAATAGTAACGGACCGAGTATAGAACCTTGCGGAACACCACAGGTGATTTGCTTGTACTCTGATTTTATTGAAGCAACCTCAACAAACTGTTTTCTATCAGTAAGGTAAGATACAAGCAAATCATGAGCTGGTCCACGTATTCCATAATGATCTAATTTTGCCAGTAGAATATCATGATTAACGGTATCGAATGCTTTTTTTAGATTTAAGAACAATAAAGCCGAGTGCTGGTTATCATTAATTTCATCAAATGAATTAGTTATGACGTCAATGAGGGCGTACCTGTAATACAGTAGCAGCAAAATTAAACGCAAATAGCAATGGTTGAGCATGAAGGTCAGTCAAGTTTCTGAGTAGCTATTGCCAGCTACAAAGGAAAACTTTTGCTAGTTATTTTGATAAAAAGGTACATGCCTTGAAAATTCAAATAAGCTACCACAGTAAAGACAGTAAGTTGACAAAAACGGTATCAAAATCCAGTGCATTAATGCATATATTATGCATAAATTGGTGGTTTGCAAGTATCTAGCTGATATTTAGTTCACCTACATTATAATAGATTGAGAGTAGCATGTCTAAATTAAGAGATCCTCGTTTTTTCTTGTTGGATACTAATCCTACAGAAGCAGATAAACAGATACAAGGATCAAGTTTGCCTACAAAGCGACAAGTGCTGCTATGCTTCCTTTCTCATCATGCGTCAAGAAAGAAGCGAGATGCAGCTAATGACACTGTGAAGGTAGTGTTGCCGTTGTATCAGAAGGTAAGGATTGAACCCAAGAAGAACAGGAGCAGGATATGACAAGCCCAGTTTTCTCGTACTCCCGAAAGAGTCAACTGCTGATCTAGAGAGATTTGTTGGCAAAGATAGTTTTTTGTTTTTCAAAATTTTGAAATTGGACACTGCTTTCTTGCATACTCCTGTGTCAGAGAGGCCTAAAGATCAATCGTATCTTTCAGCAATGGGAGTTGTTAGACATCTTTGTGTGGTCAATGACTCCGCAGAACGGGGTGTCAAGTTATGCCATGACTTTTTACATATGTCAGCGCAAGAAAGTCGACTTCAAAGCATATTACAAGTTGTTAAAAACAACAGAAAAGCAGTTCCCAACCAACACAAACGGAAGATTGAATCAAAAACTTGGTTTATATAATTGTGATGCAGTTCTACAGTGTCGGTATATTAAAGTCTACTTCTCTGTGCATTTTCAGTTTGTTGGTAATTTTTGTATGCTTTGTGCTTGTGCAAAATATACCACGCCATGTGCAATCCGGTATGAAGAAGAATTTAACAGCTGTCTAAACCAAGTTTAAGAAAGTATTCATTATCCGACTCAAAAATTGCGAATAAATTTAACCTTCAATCGAGGTAAAATGTAGTTTTTTGAAAATAACTTGATAACTATGAGATTTACAACAAAATGTTCTCTTACAGCAGATAGAAACATGGCCATTCTGCATCATTTGAATATAAATTTGGCTGTCTAGGCCCAGCGGTTTTTGAGTCATGACATTTTTCCAAAAATTGGCCCCCGGGGAACTTTCGGGGTCTGCTGCCACCCCCAAACTTGCGTCAAAAATTTTCAAACTTCACAGGGATCGTTTTTAGCATAAACCTCACCACCAAAAAAAGTTCAGGCATTGTTAGTCAATTTTTTTCAAAATTATGGGGCACCTGCATCACCCTAACGTACATGTCATTTATTCTCTCAAGTTTGCTTAACTCCGCCAAAAACTTTGAACAATCGTTAGCTGGCGCATGTTCTTTCGGTACCTTAGTCCTGGGGTCCGCAAATAGTGGGTCACGACCCAAATTTGGGGCGCAAAAATTTTATACGTAAATCTACATAATTATTTTGACGTGATGACATTTTTTGCTGCAGTTTTTTTCAGCTGTTTTTTTTGTACCTTCATATCGCATGTTTTAACGCTTGTCGTTGTGTCGTGTCTTCCTTTTCTTGAATTTCTCTTTCCATAACTGTCGCTTTACGCTATCTTCATTTTTTTCAAGAATAAAAGACTTGATTGATTGATTGATTTTGAACTTTTTGGTTTTGAAACTTTTTGACTTTACGGTATAATAATTATAATCTCGCGCTTTGATTCTTTTGAGTTATATGTTTCAAAACTTGATTACTCACATAACAAGTGTCAATTGTTACGAACGAACAGGTAATAATCTGGCGCTGCATGTAGAATTTCAACGTCTTAAATGCAAGTCACTGTTAGGGAGTCTATTGGCATCTGTGGGAGGACATAAGCGCGTTGCGGCTTTTAGGTTAGTAGCTTGATGAAGCAGGAACAAAGAAGTCAGCTTAACAGAAAATGCTTGGCGAAATTAAGATTAGCTTAATAGCTTGGCTGTTAGGCAGTTCAATTTCGTAAATTTAGTTGTAAAAAAGAAGCTAAAAATATTATAAGTTCTTTAAGTAGAATCATTAACGATGAGATAGCAATCAACTTTTTTTTGTTTCACATTTAGTGCGTATTGACAGCAACATAGCAAGCACAACATCAAAAAGTATTAGTACGGTGGCAATTTGCATACTGTGTAAAGACAAGCCTTTCATAAAATTTAAAAATATTTGGTGTTCGTAACATTTCGTCCATCTCGGACTTGAACTCGACCTATATTGTTGGGCTTGAACATAAAACTTTATTGTAATCAAGTTTATCTACCGGTATTTGGGTCGTCACAATAAATATTGAGAAACTGGTTAATAACGAATGCTTTAAAACAAAACGAACGATTCAGCAGAAAACTTAGAAGAGAGCAGTACGGTAAATGTGCCAACGAAAAGCATTGCGCCTTCAAACAAAAAAGATCAGCAACAAGCAAATAAGCCACATCCTCAGCCAGGTCAGCCTCATCGAAAAAAAATATCGGTGCAACGGTCAGAGATGCAAATCTATGTTGAGCATTGGGAGGATGATCCAGCAAAATCGATCATTTTTCGATATTGGGGGGGGATGATTTGGCAAAATGGATTATGCTTCGATTATTAGGGGGGGATGTAATTTGGTTTGGTTGGCTTATTATGCATCGTATGGGGAATTTTCCACTTTCATGAAAAATATTGGGAGGGATGCTGCCCGATTATCGGGGGGATCCATCCCCTCTGGATTTGCACTCATGACAACGGCCTACTCGCGAAAAAACAGTAAAGATTTTAAGACTGAATATAATAGAAAAATTTGGATTGGATTTTGCACAGATAACGTGTTTTGGCTTGCCAATTCGGAACCATTCACTCAATTTTGGATCGTCTTGCGCATCAAACCGCAAACTTGATTATTGCGTTTCAAACGCAAAGCTCATACTTCTCACTAGAATAACAAACGCAATGATTCATGTTTTGCGACTCTAGCCTTCTAACTTTCTCCTGCTTGTAAAAATTACTGCGTTCGACAATAGCCTTAATTAGAATTGGTAATTACAATAGTGTTCAACAAAAATGACGCTTCCAAATCTTTAAAGTCGCGTGGATCCAGTGCAACTTTTTTGGGGTCGCGCCAAAAAGGATTTGCAAACCCCTGATATATGAAATAAATTAATGCTCAAATTAGCCAAAAAATGCATCGCAAAACATAGCCTTCGCAAAACATAGGAAATTTCCTATATAGTATATAAGACAAATCATTGCATGCATTTGCCAAAAAAAGCAGCGCCAAACGTATAGGTTGCTTTGCGCTGCTTTTTTTTGGCAAATTCATGCAAATATTTGTCTTATTATTTTTTCCAAACTGCTAAATTATTTTTTTCCAAACGGCGACTCATAAGTTTCCTGTATATTTTGTGTCAGTTTTTCGGTTTTTTAAGCCTCGTATTTATCTTATACATAAAGAGGAAATATCCTATATAATATCTTGGATAAAATGTAGCTTGAATTGGCCGAAAAAACATGTGGAAAAACCTATATTATTTTTTTTCCAAGCGGTGACTCATAAATTTCCTATATATTTTGTGTCAGTTTTTTCGGGTATTTTAAAACCACATATTTGTCTTATATGTAAATAGGAAATATCCTATATTAATATATTGGACAAAATGTAGCTTAAATTGGCCCAAAAAACATGTAGAAAAACCTATACTATTTTTTTCCAAACGGCGCCTCATACGCTTCATGTACATTTTCAACGTCTTTATTGCTAGTCGCTGTTAGTGAATCGCAGTTCACTTGGAACTGTTTTCTTGGCATCTGTGGGAGGATATAAGCGCATCGGGGCTTTTAGGTTAGTAGCCTGATAAAGCAGAAACAAATAAGCCAACTGAACAAAAAAATGCTGGACTAAATTAGGATTAGCTTAATGGGCTTAACTAGACTGTTAGGCAATTCAATTTCGCAAATTCAGTCACAAAAAAGAAGCTAAAACTATGATAAGTTCTTTGAGCAAAATCATTTTACGATAAAAGAGCAATTAACCTTTTTGTTTCATATTTAGTGCCTATTGACAGCTGCATCGTACGCACAACATCAAAAAGGATTAGCGCGGTGGCAACTTGCGTAATGTAGGCTATAGTGATAAGCCTTCCATCAAATTTAAAAATATTGGGCATTCGTAACATTTCGTCGATCTTGGTCTTGAACTCAGCCTGTATTTTTTGGACTTGAAGAGGTATTTTTAAAGGTGTGTTTGCCGATACGCGGCACGCGACGACGCGACAAAAATTATAATGTAAGTAAATGTACAAGGATTTCGCAGGTTGTCGCGTGATCGGTAAACGCTAAAATAAAACAAACAAGGCGCGAAAAATTTTTATCGCGTGCCGCGTGACACGTTGCCGCGTGTCACGTATCGGTAAACGCACCTTATCGTGTAATCAATTTTATCTACCGGTATTTGGGTCGTCACAAACAAATGTTGAAAAACTGCATAACGAATGATTGAAAAAAAAAACGGAACGGCGGCCTAACCAGCTTTATAGACGAAAGAACAGCGAAGATTTTATGACTGAATATAATAGGAAAATTTGGATTGGATTTTGCACAGTTTGCGTGTTTTGACTAGCCAAATCGGAACCGTTCATCTATTTTGGATCGTCTCCCCCATCAAACCGCGAATTCGCTTATTGTGTTCTAAACGCAAAGGTCATACTTTTCACTAAAAGAATAAACGCAATGATTCATTCTTTACCACTGTGCTATAACTTTTTCCTGTTTGTAAAAATTACTGCGTTGGACAGCAGCCTTAAAATTGGTAATAAATAAATAATGTTCAACAAAAACGACGTTTCCAAATATTTTGGGTCGCGTGGATTTAGGGCAAATTTTTTTGGATCGCACCACAAAGTATTTGCAGACCCCTGCCTTAGTCGACATTGCAGCAAAATTTAGAATTCGAAAATACTCTGCTGTACTGCACAGTTGTTCGTGCAACACTGTTAAACAAAACGTGCCGAGCACAGGCAAATGCTGTGTTACATTGTCACGTTACAAGGCTGTTTTATCCATAGTACAACACATTGCACATCCCACCGCACGTGGCATGAGCATGATACCGAGATTAAGAGGTGGCATAGTAAACTTGCTATCTCTATATTTTCCATTGAATTTTGTTGGGGACTAGTCAAAGGTGCGGTAGTAGCAAAGTGGCATAGTAACGAGATTAGATTGTAACTGATAACCGATCTCATTTGATCTAGCTCTAAATCAGAGGTTCTCAACCTGTGGTCCGTGAAACACGTTTTTGTGGCCCGCAAGCTCTTCCCCAATTTCTAAGAATATTATAGAATGCGTGTCTGAAATGTCAAGCCAATATCCGTGTCAGAAATCTTTATCGCATCATCAACGGTGCTTCAAAACACAGCCTCCGTAGGCTGTTCTAGCGTTTTATAATGTAACAAGATTATGCATAAAACAAGTTCAGTGAAGAAACAATAAAGCAATTACTGTATGACTTGCAGCCAAGATTTGACAGTTTGGTGAAGCTAGACAGTGCAGCCCCAAAGTTTGCATTGAAAGAAGTACGATCAAATAAAAAAAACAAATCTTTGTTATACTCGCGGAATACGCCAAAGCGTGTAACGAGTGACGTGGCCCATCTCCGCAGCGTAGCGCCTGTGCTGATAGCTCCGAAGGAACGTTCCATCGGTGGCGAGCCGTTGGCGACACTTGCCGATCCGATTTGACCGACCCAGGATTTGAACCCCAGACCTCCCGCACCGATATCGTGTGCGCTAAGCGATTGAGCTAACATCCGGTCAAGAATCAAAATTAAAAATGGAATGAAAAAGCATTTCTTGTTTTTGCGGGATTTTTCTGTGATTTACTATTTACGCATGGCCCGCGACCGCCATCCCGGAATAAAATTGGCCCTCTGATCAAAAGGGTTAAAAATCGCTGCTCCAAATGCTTCAGCTCAAAAATTTAAAATCACTGCCACTGCGAAAAGCAGATTTGCTCCTGGGAAGAGCAGCAGCAGTTTGAAGATAAAACTAAAGTTCAGCAAGCATTCGCCAAATAAGATTTCTGATAAGAAAACTATCAAGCAAAATCACAGATACGACAACAAAACTATTCGTATGCGATAAGTAGAGGGTATTTAGGGGGGGAAGCATTGTGCCATGCCCTTCCCCCTTTTTGAATTTACCTTCTGAAAGAAAAAAATCAAACTGATGTTGCAAAGCGACTGAAATATAGCAGATTCTTTTGATGACTTTCGCAATTTCTGCCTCTTCCTTGCACTTTCTAGCTACGCCACTGGGTAGAGGCATGTTCTTTGATTGATTATACGTTCTTAACATATACTTAGTGATGAACTTACTGTACCAGACTCGAGCGTTTTTTTTTTCATTTTTTAGGACTTTCTTTGATTTCTTTTCCAACTCGTGCATGTAGATCAATTCTTGCTTTTGGTAGATTTTACTAAAACGCTAATTTAGTTTAAAATAATAAGAATTTAAATCGTACCTGCAAAGCAAAAAGAAAATTATGCTGGAGATAGAGTTAATATGTTTGCATATGATAATATTTGGCAGCTGTTTGAGGTGGTTTTCTTCCTCTTTCTTCTTAACATAAACTTTCAAAATTGAAACTGGCAGAAATGATATCAGCAACATCTATTGCACTTGATAGTTTGCGATCAAGTTTGTAGCTGAAGTTTTACTCTTTTTTCTTGCACGCTTTATGAGGTTAATTTACAATCACTAACTTGCTTTGCTTTTAATTTGATGCTATCTTGATCGCTGTTTTACTCAAATATGCCTAACTTCCACCAACATTAATATCCGCTTTCAATAATATACCACCTGCATTAATATCCGCTGTCATTAATATACCACCTACATTAACGCAATGGAAAGTTTTAAGAGGGAGTTAAGTCTGCGACGCTTTGTATCATAGCACTGCTGCTGAGTGACCCAACACCAGAAGTGACAGCAACTTCTCAAACAAAATAGTTTGCGTAAGCACAATAATTTACACAAACTAACCTTCGGCAAAATAAAACCGAGGAATGATAGAATAACGAACAATGTCACAACTTGTCATAGCAAAATTGTTGGGAGAAGTTTTCACAAAAAGTGTATAAATGAGCTACATTTCATTTCTTACGTCGAAGCAGGAGGTTTACAATAAGATTCAGACAAATAATTATTCAGCTTACTGAAGTTTTAATCGCAGTCAGTTCGAAAAAAGCACAAAAAATCAAATCTTCATTATATTCGCCGTAATAAGCCGAAGTGCGCAAGGAGTTGGTGAGGTCCATCTCCGCGGCTTTGCGCCTGGGCAACACGGAGTCGTTGGCAACACTGTGTCCGATTTGATCGGCCAGGGAATCGAACCATAGACCTCCCGCACCGATAGCGATGTCGTTACCACTACGCCAAATCCAGGGGCGTAGCCAGCGGAATATTTAGGGGGGGGGGGCCAAATTACAATAGGCCAAGAACTTCAAAACACGGCCTGATCAGGCCAAGGCGTTAGGCTCACGCTGTCTTTCCGTATTTCGATTTTTACCTCAAGTTATTCGTACTTATTTTGTTTAAGGGCAGAGGCGTCGTGCAGCCAAAAAATTTGTAGGGCCCGTGAAACAACTTAAACAAATACTGATCACAAGTTCACAAACTTTGTAAAAGCCGCATTTAGCATTGAGTACCGGTAACATCACGAAAAAAGAAAGTTAGAAAAAGATACCAAAATCAAATGTAGCGATGCCTCAATTTTTGGATGACAAATTAAAGTTTATTTTCATACCTCAAACAGCTCCTTAATTATGGACGTTTTATGCAATCAGTGTGGCCCCACGATACAACAAAGGGGGAGGACATCCTGAAGCCCCAGCCCAAGCAATGTCCTAAAGCCCCCCAGCAAGCGCTGGGAGCGAAGCCCCAGCCGCCATAGGCAAGGGGGTTTCCAACTGCCAACAGATTTTTACAACAGATTTTCCCCCAGCTGCCAACAGATTTTTACGGTTTTCACATAAAAAACACTCGTTTCAGCATACTTTCTTATCGAAAGAGGACATGTCGGTGTCCTGCAGTGAGTGCAGTCACTATTATAGTGTCAGACAATACAAAAATGTGTTAGTAGTCCAAGTCTAAAAGCAGAAGCTGGGCTAAAATAAATGAAAGGAGGCTGCAACCATTATTCACTTAGACGCATTTGATAGGATTACGCGTATAGGTGTGTTCTATAGGTTGAAAATGTTTCCTAAATTCAAAAAGGTTTCCTAAATTTTAACTACAGATCAAGAAACTAACTTTACTCTTGAATCGAAGTGATTGATTGAAGCAACACTTAAAAAAAAAAAATGGAATTTATAGTTTAAGAAAGCGGGGGGAAGGGAGGATATGGGTTTAGTTTGAAGGACGAAAACGAAATGGCACTGGCTAACTTTTTTATATTTTAATTTTCAACTTTTTAAATTATAAAAAGCGACATATGTTTGAAAATTTGGGGGGGGGGGGGGCGCGGGACCCCTTTTCCCAATGGCACGACGCCACTGTTTGCGGATGAATATGGAGTTAATTATTTACTGTAGACCTTGACAGGCAATACTTGGTCGCTAATTGCTACCCTAATACTAATCAAACTGCCTTCTGCACGGCAATATGTAAGAAAATCCAACGACTTTGTCACCATATGGTATAATATTTAATTGAACATTCTTTCCTTTTGCTTGAAATATTTGATTGCCTTTTTGCGAATCAATCTTGCTTTTACGGTATTTTATAAGAATGTTTTGTTTACACTTGAAACTAAGCTCCGTCAAAAAGAGAGGCCAGTGCAGTGCCGAAACTAGCGCCCCCCGAACCCCCAAACCGGGGGGGGAGCGCACAAAAAGGGGGCCCCGTAAATAGTCGGTACGTAGCACTATTTACTCAACGTATGATAAAGGTGCCTTAAATAGGCTTTTTCTAAGATTCAATATATTTTTTGTCTTGACTCGTGCGATTTGGGCCCCCCATACCATATTTATGCTTTTGGCCATGGGGGGCCCCTGCAAATTTTTCGAAAAATAGCAGTCGCAAAACTAGATAACAAACGTTTAGTAGCATACCAAGGGCCCTTCATTCTCAAGTGAAAGGCGCAAAAATAAGCCTTAAAAACGTTTTGTCTTCGCATAGGTAGCGAAATGTTAGAGTAGGGTTTGCTTGCAGTATTATTTAAATGGGTTTGGAAGGGACCTAGTAAAACAGACTATTAAACCTTGTTAAAACTGAGGAATTTTAAAGGTTCAAAACGCACAAAAAGCTTCCCAAATAAGGTCAAATTTGGCAAAATTTTCTGGGGGGGCATGCCCCCAGACCCCTTAGCTCGGCATCGCCCCTTCTGGGCTCGCTCTTTTTTTATCATCATCCAAGAAAAATTTTTAGGGGGCCCAAAAGATGATTTCGAAGGGGGGGCTTCGCATTGCCTAGTTTCAGCCTTGGGCCAGTGCCCAGGTGACCCCCCCCCCCCCCTGGCTACGCCGCTGACGCCAACCGGCCGACCACCTCACAGGATTACAAGGTAATTGATATAATACATTGAGTTTCGAACCCATGTTTTTACATCATTTACTGTGTTGTACATGTAACTGCGAAGTTTCTTGTTAATGCTTCCGGCCCAAATGTATTTCTAAATTAGCTTGTTATTGTGAATTGTGCTCTGTTTCTCTGTGTTAGTTTGAAGTGTTCGGTTTGGTGTAAGTAGGTTACGAGTGTTAGTTTAAGAACCTTAGTAAGTCGTATTATGTTTTATATTTAGATTCCTTTATAATTATGTACTGTTCTTAAGTTAGATTAAGCTTGAATAAAGTGTATGATCATCACAGTAATTAAACTAAAAAAAGCAGTTTTAGGGCGTTTCTGAATAGAAATAAATTCTATAACAATGGGAATAAGGTGAAACAGACTGTTGGGTTTTAAGTAGGTGTTTGTAAACTGTGGTGAATTTGTGGAAATATATTCAGATTTATTAGCAACATACTTAATGATCTTTCAAAAACTTTTACAAATGTGCTGCAAGTAACGAAATTTTGAAAAATCAAAAAATTTTTAACACCAGAACTGGGCAAACTGCGGGCCTCATGCAGATCTTTTTTTTTTGCTTTTCACCGATTTTCAGTGGAAAATAGTAGATCTGCGGAGTGCGAGCGTGTAGACCCCTTTTTTTGCTCATCAATGCTTTGTGGGGCAACTTGAACCCACACTTTCCAAAAAGGGGCGATTGTGTAAAAAAGTTGACGACCATTCTGGTCTAAAATGAATGAAAAAATCTGTCTGTGTGTCATTGATTATTTTTATTAAACTTGCAAATTCTGAGAAAAAAGTAGATTTTGATTCATTTAAAAGTTCTGAGTATATGCTGCTACTGATACACCAACCTCTACTGAAAGTGGCATTGAAAATGAAAGCATTCAGCGCAATGATGAAATTTCGCACAGCAAGAACCTTCGCAACATTTTTTTCGTATACTACTGTATATTATAGGCCATAAGCTCTTTGACGTTCTTATAGTATTGTTCGAATGTAGCAACGTAGCGAGATAAGCAAGAGAGTGACGAACGTTTCGGCTCTGCCGGGCGAGTTTCTGATGATGATACTCCTTATACCTAGCCTCATAACTAATGCAGGAGATGAACAAATTATAGATGTTGCCATACATGAGAATGCTTGTTTTAGTGAGCGTGCCGCTGTCGCCTTGTTGATATAACCGAAGTATTTGCTTGCAGTATCAAGATTCGCGCGCGACTACAACTCAGATCTTACACTAGCACCAGATGCGGCAGAAAAGCTTGATAACGTTTTAATTTCGTTGCTGTGCAAGACGCAAACCAAAATAAAAATTAATTTTCAAGAAAAAATTTTTCGTTTGAAACGTACCGAAAATCGGTACCAAGTAGCGATATTGTCATTACTTTTTTAAAAATGTACCGTTATCGGTACCTACGTTACTTTTTTAGCAAAGTATCGGCACCGATATCGTCGTTACTTTTAAAGTACCGAATGCCCAGCCCTGCTTAATTGAAGAAAATAACGTGTGCATCAAACACAAAAATGAGAGATATTGGCGATGAAGTGAAAAAATTGGTTAAAAAATGACTTTCGGCTCTTTTTTAACCACAATTGCTACAGGAACTAAAATCGTCGTAAGTTGAATTCTAATATTGTTGCAAAATTGTGTTATATTTATTTTGACGGTGCAGAAATCAAAGCGCTACTACTATACTTACACTATTTTATTTAAAGAAACTACGACTAACGATTCACCATCTCAGCAGTGGTGGTCCAACTGGACGCATCAAGATTTGCTTAATAGCAGGGGTGCCTTGGTAAAATTCTAACCACGGAGGCTCTGGTTGTTGCAAAAACTTCTGTTATTTTGAAACGCTATTTTTCCGCAGCATTTCACTTGCGTGAAGTTTGCGCAAAAACATATCTGGGGCATGATTGTCTATTTTTACATTTTTTGGTTACCATTATCAAAATTTTGTGATCTACTCGTTCGCCAAAGCTTAAAAATTCTTATTGGCGCATAACTTATCCATTCAAAAATCGAACAAGACATGTTTATTTTCGCAAACCAAACGATATACCGGCTTTATCCAAAAAAATCAAAAATTTGGAATCAACACTGGTAAAGGTGATTGTAACCTAAAAAACGGGTTTTATGTTAAGTTTTCTATGAGCAGTGCTAGATTATAGAGCAGTTAAATACAATGATGAGATTGGATTTTACATTTTTATTCAAAACAAAAAAAATCGCGAGCGTCCAAAAATAGTTTGAAGTAACCTACCGGTAACAGATTCGATTCCCAGTGCGGTTAAATCGACACAGTGTTGCCAATGGCTCTCCGCGGCTGTGATGTACCTTGGGAATAAGCTGCGGAGATGGGCCCCCGCCCCCGCTAATTTGATTTCACATTTCCCGTAGGTGACCAGCGATCGGGCTCATCTCTAAGTAATTAAAGGTCTTGATGGTCGTGACGAGGACAAAAAAAGTCTATCGTATTCGTGATGACGTTCCTTGTTCTGCTGCGATGGATTTATAAAGAAGTATCGACGTTGCCGATAACAGTAGGCCTACTAAAAGTAGCGCGTTACAGTAGCGCGGTACTGTTGTATCGCAGTACTGCCCAAATCTGCTGAAAAACAACTTTTCAGTTGCGCAATTATTTGTAGACAAATTGTAAATTCTAGTTCTTTCAATTTTATACTGCTTTGCTTGCACTGCTGATGATGACAGCTGAATATATGTTGTCGAAACGACTAGTTTTAAGAATCGCCATGATTTTCTTTTTCCTCATTAAGCTATTTTCGTCACATTGTGCTGTAGTATTTAAAAGCATAGCCTACTTGTTTTCAGATATTGCTGTCAGGTGCAGGATAAGGCAATAAATGACACATGCACATTATTCTTGCAAAAACTTGTGTATTTTCAAGACAGGTGACTTATAGTCGCTCCCAATTGGTGAATGTCGATCTCTCTCGTTAATTGGCTGTTGGTTGGTCTGTTTTTTTTTTTTTTTTTTTCATTTCGCTTATCACCAGCTTTGAACAGTCATTGTACGTTTTTGAGAAAATTTTTGTTTATGGCTGGTATTGAGCGAGGTGGATTTTGTAATCCCGCTTCTACCATCATTTACTTACATTTTTAAAAGTTGCATTGCACCAACTAATTGTTGGAAGTTTATTTTTACGACACCACTAAGTCTTCTTTGCTAATACGTTACTTTTCAGTTTTCTACTGCTTTGTTTACACTGCTGATGATGATAGCTGAATCTATGTTGTCGAAACGTCGAGTTTTAAGGTTTACCGTGGTTTTCATTTTCTTCCTCACCTGAAACTAGTTTTAGTGCTGATTTGTTTGCAGCATCCGGAGCGTCCACAGAAGATGAGGAGCCTACAGTGAGCAGCAAGTTATCCCAACTTACGATCGATAATGATCCATCCAATGAACTACAGACACACAGCAGAAGATGCCGGCAGTAAGTGAACAAACTCGTAAATATTCCATTGCAAGCAAAATATATCTTCCATTACATGCTTGTAAAAACGAATTAAGCTTACGGAGGAATTATAAAGGCACAATAGTTCTTGACAACATGGATTGAGCTGTCATCATGAGAAGTGTAAGCAAGGAAGTACAAAATAAAGGAGCAGAGCTGGGCACTCGGCACTTTAAAAGTAACGACGATATCGATATTTTGAAAAAAAGTAACGACGGTGTCGTTATTCGATTGCGGTTTTTAATACTTTTTAAACAAAAAATTTTCTTAGTTTTTGTAGTTTTTTTTTTCTTTTCAAGAAAATTATGACTTAAATCTTAGTCCGTTTCATAGAACGCGTACAAGTAGCGTATACTTTTGATGTGAAGACGCCATGTTTTTAAATTAATTTGTTATGAAACGCAGAGAAAAATTGTTGCTTTTTAGTAGCTGATTTCTTAAATGGAAATAGTCTGTCAGAAATCTTATCGATTTTCGTATGGGTGTACTCTACTAACGTAGCTTCGGAGGTACTCTACTAACGTAACATAGCTTCGGAGGTAGCTTCGGAGACAATATTCAACATTCGTTGCATGACCGGTAATTGTTTCGGCAAATTTTTAATACTTTCACGTGCGTAGAAGGGTGAGGTGCATCACCAAGAAATTTTTCAGGGAGCTGTAACGTTGCCAAAGAAAGTAAAGATCAATTCTGTAGAAATCAATGTTTTAAAGGACTTAAGTACTATACAATTATGTTTGAATATACGTGTATATACATTATTTTTCAGTCTGCTGCAATCATACATTAACGGCGGGTCCAACGATCATGGTCTTTGTGATCATCTTTGTCGTGAAAATTGTGTTTATTTGTTAATTTTCCGTTGTTGCGTTCAAAATCTATTCCAAAAAAAATTTACCAAAATATCAAGTAAAAAGTACCGATGGTACCCAAAGCGGTACATTTTTAAAAAAGTATCGACGTTACCGGTAACGGTAGTAAAACAGTACCGCGTTACAGTAACGCGGTACTGTTGTATCGCAGTACTGCCAACTCTGCTAAAGTTGCTTTTCAGTTATAAATACTACAGTTCGTAAATAAATTGTAAATTCTAGTTCTTTCTGTTTTGCACTGGTTTGCTTACACTGCTGATGATGACAATTGAATCTATGTTGTCGAAACGTCCAGTTTTATGTATCACCGAGGCTTTTTCTCTTATTAAGCCATTTTTGTCCCATATTTATTGTATTTAAAAACATGCTTGTTTTCAGATATATTGCTCTCAAGTTCTAAATGAGAAGATACATGACACATGCACTTTAATCTTGAACATGCACAATTTTGCACATTATAATCTTGCAAAGCTTGTGTATTTCCAAGACAGGTAACTAATAGTTGCTTCCTCTTAGTGAACGATGTTCTATTATCTCGTTTGTTTTATATTTTTTTGCATTTAACTTATCAGCTTTGAGCAGTCGATATATATTTTAGAAAAGTTTGCATTTAAACTTCAGCACCACTAAAATGTCTGAATCTGCATTTAGATTCCTTTTCATAATGTTAAAGGAAACTACACAGAAATAGTATGAACCGTTCTTAAAGGCAATGATTTAAGTAGTAATATGCTTGATTTGTCGATGATGTGACCCTGCAATGTCATGCCCGATATCAGGGATTCAAGATCGTGCGTGATCGACTCGATTAGCTGGAATCGATCTTGCAATTTGCGCCAGTACTGGGTAATGGACTAAAAAATAATCATTTTCATTTTTCTTTGATAAATTGTTTAATTTTCCGCTCAAATCTTTTAAAACGTAAAAATCAATAAAAGTGAGAGACAGCAGGTTCTGGAATCTACAGCAGACGCTGGCTCCGATTTACCAATGCTCCTCAATCCTCATCTTCGCCGTGGGAGGAGGAGCATCATCTAAATTTCGCAACGTCAGAGCTGTATTGGATAATGGGAAGTTTAATCTCCTTGCATACGATTCGCAGGATGACATCCATGCAGTAGCTGGTGCATTGAAGCTTTATCTGCGTGAACTTCCCGAACCTATGTTAACTAGGGTGTTCATTTTTATCTTTTTTTGAAATTGCAATCGGCTTAGCAATTTCCAAGGTACAAATTGGCATAGAAACACTAAGCAAAATTTTTTTTTTTAAATATTGAGGTTTGGATACTTCGGGGAGACATTGAAGTTTGGGGGGGGGGGGGCGAAAACACGATTTTATCGTAACTTGAAAAGTACACTGCTGGGAAAGTTGATTTTGGTGTCAATCGATTTAGAGATACCGGTTTCCTATCAGTTTGTAATACGTTAAAACGATCTTCCACGATCACTAACCAAGTTAATTGGAAAAATTAGAAAAAGTTAAAAAATTCATGACAACAGACATTTTGTAGAAGTTTGCGGTATATTTAAAAAGCAAAAAACGAAAAAAAAACGTTCATTTATAACTGCACAAATTTTTCGATATTTTCAAAAGACGCAAACGTTAACTATAATATGATAGCAGTTGCTTTCAACAATGTAAATCACTCTTCATGAATTTGCGATAAAACCTCGAATTCGCATATCCACTTTCATTCTTCGGAGAGATGCACTGCTGTCACGATTTTTTTCTTCGAGAAGGCATTGTGGCATAGGTCCAATGTGTCGTTCACACGTACGACTGTGGTGGTCAACGCTTTTTCAAAACTTATGGTCTCCGGATTTAATGCATGGGTCTTTACTTGATCTGGTATAAAAGCAACGCAGCGACTCTCTTTTCCATGCAAGTTCATGCTCGTCCACTTTTTCAGGAAGATCTTAATGAAACTCTTTCCAATAACTTTAAAGTAACAAGCCCGAGTTTACAGCTCCAGTGGCGAACGCTCTTTACCACTCGGTTGTTTCATCATCATCCAGTTTCAATCCGGATTTTTTCTCGTGGTCGAGGGTGGCCGGATGCACCTCTTTCCTCAGCCATCGCTCTCTCTCCATCTTATCCGATTTGCAGCCACTTTCAACCCAATTCTTTTTATATTTTTCTCAATTTGTCTCCTCCTTGTCTGCTTTTCATCTTTCGACGTCTCCATCCAAGCTGTTATAATTACAGAGAATAAACTTGGAGCGGCTTAAGCGCTTAAAAAACGCGTAGTGTAGACATAACTTTAAGATGACATCAGCAAAGTAAAAAAAGCAAAAAAAAAGGATTGGACAACTTCGAAGGTATGGCAAATCTTTAGTGAATCTTTGGTCATTTTTGTTGTTGCCGAATCAAATGATTATCATCCTCGCGGTATTATGCCGAACGAGTAGCGGAGCACATCTCCGCTGTTTAGCGATTTGACCGACCCGCGGTTTAGTTTAACACATCTCCGAAAAAACGTCGCTGCGGTGGCGAGCTGCTGGCGACACTGCGTCCGATTTGACCGGCCCGGAATCGAACCCTAGACCTTCTGCGCCAATAGCAGTGCGCTTAATAATTTACACTGTTGCAAGAGTGTAGAAAACCAGACTTTTCACGTGCATCTTGTCAGGTTATATTAAAAGAATGGGAAGAGAAAAAAGATCAGAGCTGCAGCAATTATCGACCATGAATTGTCCTGACCATGATAACCGTTCCTACCCTAATGCAATTGTCAACCTAGTGGCTGCTGGTGAGTTTGAATTGTAAGACCTTGTTCAGCAAAATCAAATCTTCATTATACTGGCTGTATTACGCCGATGCGTGTAGCGAGTGGCGGGGCCCATCTCCGTGCATTGCGCCTGGCATCACTACTCCGAAGAAACGTGGCAGCGGTGGCGAGCCGTTGGCGACACTGTGTCTTATTCGACAAAGATTCGAACCCTAGACCTCCCGCGCCTGTAGCGATATTTTTACCGACTGCACTGATCGTCAGGGCATTGAGCGAGGTGGATTTTGTAATCACGCTTCTTCCATAATCTACATCAGGGCTTCTGATTGGGAGTAAACCAAGGGGTTAATTTTTCTGAAGTATAAACTAAAACAAATTTCAGTTGTCAGCATTAAAAAGATAAAAGTGCTGCACTGGGGGTAAATTACTCTTTTTTCCAATGGCAAGCGGTAAAAAATGCAAAAAAGTTAAAGAACCTCTGATCTACATGCAAGTTGTATTACTGTACACCGACTAATTGTTGGAAGTTGATTCATTTTCACTGCACCACTAAGTCTTCTTTGCTGATACGATACTTTTCAGTTTTGCACTGCTTTGCTTACACTGCTGATGATGACAGCTGAATCTCTGTTGTCAAAACGTCTATTGCTTTGTTTTTCTTCCTTGCGTGAAACTAGTTTCAGTGCTGATTTGTTCGCAGCATCCGGAGCGTCCACAGAAGATGAGGAGCCTGCAGTGAGCAGCAAATTATCCCAACTTACGATGGATGATGTTCCATCCAATGTATTACAAATACACAGCAGAAGATATCGGGAGTAAGTGGACGAACTTGTGAATATTCCATTGCACGCAAAATAAATCTTCCATTACATGCTTGTAAAAACGAATTAAGCTTACGGAAGAAATATAAAGTCACAGTAGTTCTTGACAACATAAATTGAGCTGTCATCATCAGAAGTGTGAGCAGGGCAGTGCAAAACTAAACAGCGGAGCTTGGCCCTCGCTACTTCAGAAACAACGACGATATCGATGCCAATATTTTGCAAGCAAAAGCAACGACGGTACCGATAGCGGCACATTTTAAAAAGTGATAACGTTACTCGGAACCGATTTTCAATACTTTTCAAACGAGAAAGTTTTCTTGTTTTTCAACAAAATTATGACTTGGATACTGGCAGTCCATTTCGTAGAACGCGTACCGGTGGCGAATATGTTTCATCTAAAGGCGGCATGGTTTTGAATTGATTTTTCATGAAACGTGAAGCAAAACTGTTGTTTTTCAGTAGCTCATTTCTTACATTGATATAGTCTGTCAGAAATTTTAATGATTTCCATATTGGTTTACTTTACTGCTATAGTTGCGGAGGTGGTGTATCACAATGTGCAGCCTTCCTTGCATGCAATGCATGGCCGTAAATTGTATCGGCGAATTTTTATAGTTTACTTGAGAAGATGCGCGTAACCAAGAATTTTCTTCAGGGAGCTAACGTTGCCGAAAAAAAGCAAAGACCATTTTTTTAGAAATCAATGTTTTAGAGCATTTAGTACAATACAATTATTTGTATTTGAGTTTGTTTTTTGAGTGTGCTGCAATCATGCATTAAATATAGGCTGGTCCAGCGATCACGGTTTAGTGATCGTTTTTGAAATGAAAGTTGTGTTCTTTTGTAAATTTTCCGTTGTTGCGTTCAAAATCCGTTCCAAAAAACTCACCAAAATATGGAGTAAAACAGTCAAAAAAGTACCGACGGTACCTAATACGGTACATTTTTAAGAAGTATGGACGTTACCGATAACGGTTCTAAAAAGTAGCGCGTTACAGTAGCGCGGTACTGTTGTATCGCAGTACTGCCCAACTCTGCTGAAATGCAACTTTTCAGTTGTGCAATTATTTGTAGACAAATTATAAATTCTAGTTCTTTCAGTTTTATCCTACTTTGCCTACACAGCTGATGATGACAGCTGAATCTCTGTTGTCGAAACGTCCAGTTTTAAGGTTTACCATTGCTTTGTTTTTCTTCCTCACGTAAAACTAGTTTCAGTGCTAATTTGTTCGCAGCATCTGGAGCGTCCACAGAAGATGAGGAGCCTACAGTGAGCAGCAAATTGTCCCAACTTACGATCGATGCTGATGATCCATCCAATGAACCACAAACACACAGCAAAAGATATCGGGAGTAAGTGGACGAACTTGTGAATATTCCATTGCACGCAAAATAAATCTTCCATTACATGCTTGTAAAAACGAATTAAGCTTACCGAGGAATTATAAAGTCACAGTAGTTCTTGACAACATGGATTCAGTCATCATCAGAAGTGTAAGCAAGGAAGTACAAAATAAAGGAGCAGAGCTGGGCACTCGGCACTTTGAAAATAATGACGATATCGATACCGATATTTTGAAAAAAAGTAACGACGGTGACGTTGCTGAAATCCAATTTTCAATACTTTTCGAACGATAAAGTTTTTTTTCTCAACAAAATTATGACTTAGATGGTCCAGTTTTTAGAACGCGTACCGGTAGCAAATACATTTGATCTAAAGACACATGTTTCTAAAGTGATTTTTTGTGAAAAGTAAAACGAAACTCTTTTAGTAGCTCATTTTTTAATTGAAATAGTCAGAAATTTTGATGATTTCCGTATAGGTCTACTCTTCTAGCTGTTGCGGAGGTGGTTTATCACAATATTCAATATTCGCCTGAGAAATGGCGTCCCCCAGGGATCGGTTCTGGCCCCCCTTCTTTTCAATATCTATACATATGATATCCCCTCCATAACCTCCAAGAAGTTCGCCTATGCCGACGACCTGGCGATACTTCATACATCTGGAGAATGGAAGGAGTTGGAAAGGACTCTTAGCCAGGATATGACTACATCTTGGAATATCTCCAGACCTGGCGATTGAAGCTTAGCCACACTAAAACGGTGACGGCGGCCTTTCACCTACACAATCGAGAGGCTAAGCGTGAGCTTAAGGACTGTAACATCGGTAAGACCTTACCTTTCTGTCCAGTTCCCACTTATCTTGGGGTCAAACTGCTCCTTCTTTTTCTTAATTTTTTTTTGGGGGGGGCCTAGGGCCTTTCATTGCCTGCATCCGCCTAGTTAAAAATGAAGGCACTGCAGTGATGAAATCATGCGGCAGCTGGATAAAACTAATAGTAGCTGCATGTTGGGGGCTGCAACGTCTTTTCCTTCAGCTTTTTTTATTTCAGATAAAACTCTGATGAAGCAATCACATGGCAAAGCTATCTCAGATCATCTGCAAGCTGCCAACAGGGAGATAGCCCTGCCCTTTGAAGCGTGTGTGCTCTTTCTGCAACATTTTGGTTTGAAAGAAAAGGTAATCGTTGGATTGTTGCATACAGAATTTTCATTTTAGAAATGCTTGAAAATCGATTATTTTTTGTGCGCTTGTTAGTTATGATGCAGCTGCTGTTGTATGAATACGTTGAAATTCGGATTCAATTATTTCATCCTCTCTAAAATGAATGCTTCACGACACAAGCAAAAAAAAAAAAACGAAAAGACACAAGCAAAAAAAAAAAACAAATGTTATTACTAAGAAAAAGGAAAAACAGTTGCTAAATATTATAGCACAATGCAACAGCAAAAAGATGGTGGATGATATGCAATGCAGGCCACGAAATGTTAGATTTTACTTCTAAACAATTTTCAGTACTGTAGAATGAATTTTGCTACTTTTGTATGAAAGCCTTTTGCTTTTCCACCCGAATTTCAAGATCTTCGTCTAACCTAAGAAATTTTTATATACCTAAATTTTCTTCAACAAGATTACAGAGATGCATAAAGCATCACGGCGTCAAGTATGAATGTAAGTATAAACAATTAAATAAATTTATAGATAAGTATGAACAATTGTGGCAAGTGGCAAGTATAAACTATAAGTGTATGTTATTGGTAACAATAAGTGGCAAGTATAAACAATTAAATAAAATTGTTTGCAAGCATCAAATTGGCAATTAAAACATTGAGTGAGGGACGAAGTGCGATATTTGAGTCAGACAGTCAACATACTGGTGGAATGCGACCCAGCCGGGAATCGAACTCGTTACAAAGATGTGCATGAATTGCTCGGTCATATTGCTCACAAGATTTTTGCTTTACTATTTACAACATGGAATATCCATGAAAGAGCGTCTATGTCGCTTACTATTGGTGGATGGACGTCGAGCAAACAATGTTAGTGGTTTGTTTGAATGATCAAAAAACCAATCTTCATCACATTCGCGGCCGTACGTCGAAGCGTGTAACAAGTGTCGGGATCTCCACGGCTTAGCGCATATGCAACACAGCTCCGAAGAATTATCGTAATGTTGCCGACTCTGTGTCCGATACGACCCGCCCGGGAATCGAACTGAAGACTTTACGTCGATGGCGATGAGAAACACTCCGCTGACCTGCCAGCTGTTGAGTGATTTGAGGCGTTTTTGCAGATTTCTCATAAAATTTTGTGCCTTGGGGTTGAAAAACATCAAGATGTCAAAATGTCTGCTGGAAATCTGGCTGTTGTAATCGCCCCAAATTTATTGTGGACGCACACTGATGATATGAGGTGGGTTGAAGCATTTGCTGGTTCTGCTATAATTGTCTTAGTTGACCATAAAGTATTAAATAAAAAAAAACTTTCTCGCCGTAGATATTTTTCTATTAACACGAAAAAATTTCGTCATTTTTTTCATTGCTTCGGTCCCGGATCCGCTGTTACGACCTTCCAAGAGCTAAAACGATTAGGAGGCCGACTTTGATTGAACAGACGGTTGCGTTGAAACTTCAAGAAAGTCCGATAGCCGAGTGGTTCGAGTTCAAGCCTCTGGAGCTCTACACTCTGGTTCGATTCTAAGTCGGGTCAAACCAGTGGCTGTAAAATTGGTATTCACAGCTTTCGTGCTTGTCGCTCAGCAATAAAGGGACAGCATGGAAGACAAACCGGCAAGTTTACTTGTTGTGGCGTTGAGGAAGGCACTCTGCAAGATTCCCCCATTTTGGTGTGGTAGACAGGTGACTGGCAACTCCTAAGCGAGCTCGTTATATCGCTTTGATCGTTTTTTCATGATTAGAGGATAAATGTGCGAACAAATTTCAAAATAGCTCAAAAATACAAACACATGGCAGGTGGAGGTATGACGCAACTATTCATATCACTGATGGGGGAAGATTGCAGGTTTGGTAGAGCCACAAATTTTCAACTATAATACGTACATCCGGACACGTTATCGCGAAAAGCCTAAAAGATTATGCTGATTTGCGCCGTTTAATTGCTCGTCATTGATGTAATTGTTTTAATATAATATCTAAATATCTTTACACTGAGCGACGAAATGACATAATATTGCGCAGCTAGAGTTCATTTGTTTCGCGTGGTTTTGTCGCTTTTTAACCGCAAAAACTTGTGTAAATGCTTCGTAAATCCAAATTTTGCTTTGTTTCATCTCTCATGAAGGTAAAGCATTTTTGACTGAATAATTCTCGCAATTATAGCAATAATAGTTTGCATAATATTCCCGTTTAGGTCATGAAGTAAGTCGGACAAAGTTGCATGGGAATATTTCTTTAATTTTGCAGTGAGGATATGATATTGTCCAATGTAGCAAACAGCATTGAGGAAGCTCTGATACAATATGCTGATTATTTCTTCTCAGGAGGTTTGTTTACTAAATCAAAACAAATAATAGAGTTAACTGCTTGTTTGTTACAATAGTGCTGCTTGTTTGTTACAATATTGTGTTTGTTACAATAACGTGCTTGAACCAACATAATTGTAGGTGGATTTGCCGAATTTTTATGACAAATAATTATAGAACTTGTTGCTGGACGCGCTGTAGTATTAAAGTGGTCTTGGTCTCTGGTTCAATTCCTGGGCCAGTCACATGGGACACTGTCGCTACAGCGTTTCTGTGTTGCCCAGGCGCTAAACCGCGCAGATGGGTCTCACCACTCGTTACACGCTTCCACGAAATATCGCGAGTATAATGAAGAGACTTACTTTACTCTGTAAAAGTACAAGAAATGAATGAATAATAGATAGCAATTGCAAGCAACTACTCATGCATTCCCTGAAAAGCTTACCAATAAAATAACAGATTTGTGTATTTGATCTGTTTTAAATCAGTTATAATTTAAGTCAAAACATGACAACCACCTCACAAAATTGAAAACACGAGCATAGGGATAAGTGTCATAAATTTACAGCTCAGATGGCCGAGTTGTATAGAGCGTCTGTTTCTTGAGCTGTAGACTTGGGTTTGATTCCGAGTCGGGTCAAACCAATGACTCTAAAATTGGTATTCACAGCTTCCCTGCTTGACGCTCAGCATTGAAGGGACAGTGTGGAGAACATGTCGGCAAGTTTACTTGCTGTGCCGTTGGGAAAGGCACTTGGCGGGATTCCCTCATCTTGGTGTGGTAGACAGATGGCCGGCAACTCCTAAGCGAGCTCGTGTAGGGCATTGATCGTTTTCTCGTGATAGGGGGATAAATATGCAACTAAATACTAAAAATTTTCATCATTTTTCGAAATTAATCAGTACTTTCATTTTTCTCCTCCAGTCATGTGAGCTGAAGAACCCAACTATGAAACAGATGAAAAACACGTTTCGGATCATGAAATGTTGAGGGTTTCAAGCTTCTGTCTTTGCTGTTTCAAATTTTATTAGTGATCGTAATTATAATCAGTTTTTTTACCTTTGACCCCAAGTCACATTACTTGGGTGCTTCTTGTTTTAAAAGTATGAGTTCACTGTAAAATCAACCAAACCTGAAGAATTCAAGTTGCAAAACTTGGTTAAGTTCCATGAAATCGAGCTTTAGTAAAGCAAAGTATGGCTTGCCTACCTTAACTTGGTTAAGTTCCTTAACTCAACTTAACTTGGTTAAGTTCCATGAAATCGAGCTTTAGTAAAGCAAAGTATGGCTTGCTTACCTATACCCCGCAAAATTATTTGGTTCAAATTCAAAATTAGTTAAACTAAAAAAAGCAAGCCAAAAGATGCTGTGGATTGATCGAAACTCGCTTCGACGAAGTTGGACGTTTTTGTGTTTTCGGTCAATTTTTTAATTATCTGTTTGTCAACATTTACCTCACAGGATGATGATCGTAAATAGTTTTATCCCGAGAATTTATCAACAGAAACCTCGCTTGATTTTTGTGAACGTTCAGGTTATGCAGCGCTGAATCGGTGCTAGAGGTCTTCGGTTCGATTCCCTGCTCAAATCGGACACAGTTGCCTTGTCCACATGTCCAAGTAGAACTTTCTGCATCATAATCAAACATTTGATGTCATAATCACTTTTTTAATTTTGACACCACACGCTGTCCTTAAATTCTATACCGAATAGTTTTCAAAAACACGGCTTTGCTAATGCTATGAAACGCATGATTATTGCATGAACCTAACTATGTAATAAATCTATCACCTACCCAGCTGCTAATGCAAATTATTAAGCAACCAGAACTTACGAAGCATGTCGACAATTGTCAGCAAATCTTTCTACATTTCACCTCTAAATTTATTTCAGTGATTGTTTTTCAGTTTTCTTTTAAACGGTTTGCTTGTTTTTTTTCAGTTTTTCTTTCAGTTTTTTTCTTTTCAAATATTGACTTTGTGGTGACCCAGAACGCCACTTTTTACCACACTCTCACATCCGGCGATTCTGACTCCAATTTAGTTTGTGAAACTCCGCAGCCCCCGTCTGTACCCATGTCACCCACAGTGCGCCCCCGCAATAAACTTACCCACGTCACTCGTCAAATGAAATGAACCTCTCCGACAACCCGAGGTTAGTTGAAGAAAATCATCTGTTTTCGATTTAATGTCACGACTTTATGGAGTTTATTTTCACTGCTTACTGTAACAATTGGACTACCGGTTTTTGCAAGTCAATAACTTTGCAGCGCAATTTGTCCGATCTGCAAATCAAACTTTAGTAATGCGCGTCTTTTTGTGACGATCTGAATTCACAGATTTTACTCTCCGTTTATTGCAGCAGTGCTTCGAAACCGAGGAGAAGCAAAAATAAAGCCCCCACCACCTCCTCCTCAACATCAAGCAGGGTTTATACGGTCAGGGAAAATCAGGGGAAAACATATCTTTTTCGAGATGGTCAGAGAAAGTCAGGGAAAATCAGGGAAAGTCAGGGACTTCAACGAAAAAGTCAGGGAAAACTTGGAAAAAGTCAGGGAGATTTTTTTGGAAAGTTCTTACCTCCTATGAATCAAGATCCATTGTTTATTTTAGCAATTGTATGTCAAACAAGCTTGACTTCATACTTTTCTCTTTATTTGGATATTTTCTTACCATAAAAGTAGCCTGGAATGTCTAAAAAATCGAAACAAACTTATTTCCAAGATGGTTGGTTATCGTCTGAAGAATTCAAGGCATGGCTTTGTAAAGCTTCTACCAAAGGTGAAGCAAGATGTCGACTGTGTCAGACAAATATGGCATTGAGCAACATGGGAATCAGGGCATTGAGGAGTCATGCTGGCAACAAATCCCTTGTGAAAAAAGTCAAGGTAACTTATATGCAGCATCTAATAATAGCACACATTCAGTTTTTCGAGAAATATTCTGCCTAATGAAGACACGTTTTAGTCGCAGTGACATCGAAACACCTGTATGCACATCATACGCGAGTTGAATTATGCATAGACGTCAATTATGCATACCGTACTCAAAATTATTCCAAGCTAGGCAACTATTCTATGCTGCGTATATATCTACAGGTCTACAAAGTACAAACGGGCAAAATAATGTACCGGTACTGAATTGGTCGAATGTTTAGGCTAACATTAACACTAGGCAGCTAGACTTAAGCTGTACAGTAGCAGCCTGCTCCGCTACTCAAACTGCCCTCACCATATCGTTAGCAGATTAATCTTACAGTCTTAGCAGCCTACTGGTACTCATGATTAACTTTACCTTCTTATCATTCTAATGATTAAAAACCATAAAATTTGAAGCTCCATTGTATCAGAGAATTGGGCCATGTTCATCTCATAACACAAATTGTCATTTTGCTGCAACTTGCCTTAGACGAGACAAATACTTGAAATCCTATTCCTACTATACCTGTAGGCTAGCAGACCTACCAGTACTGAGCTGAACACGCGGAAGAAGGGCTCACAAAATTAAAGCAATAATTCTGGCATTCTTCTGCGAAGGGATAAAACAATAAACAAACTGGATGGCTATAGATTAGTAGCTAGAATCTAGACGAAAAAATTGGTATTTAAGGGAACTAAAAAGTATCTAGATACCAAGTAGCGAAGTTGGCTACACTACTTTCAAGATGGAGGTAAATTGAATGCCGAAATACTGTGGGTTCTGAAGCATGTTGTTGGTGGATATAGTGATAATTCTGTTACTGGTTCTGTGGACCTATTTCAATCAATGTTTCCTGATAGCAAGATTGCTAGTATACTGGAACTTGGCAAAGACAAATTAAAATGTTGTGAATTATGGTATTGCACCTTACTTCACACAATTACTGAGAGAGCAAGTCTCTTCATCAAAATAGTTTGTAATTTCAGTGTTATTATTGCTGTGATTTTTTTAGATTTTTTACTTGAAGTAGTGCAGAGTGCTGTGAACTGCGAAGCCAGACACTTGTGAAACATGTCACTTTTTTTATTTTTGGTATTCAAGCCAAGCTTCTTGCGATTTTTTAAGATAAAATTACGATAGGTCACCTGTGAAATCTTTATTTCTGCTGCTGAATTGATGTTTCTGTGTATGTAGGCATTAGGTATACATAGTTATTTTTGCTGCTGGTTGGTATTATACTGTTCGTTTATATTCTCTAAGTCAGGGAAAAAGTATGTTTTGCAGGATTGGGTCAGAGAAAAACATAGGGATTTTTAAACGAAAGTCAGGGAAAACAGGTGCGATTTTAAGGAAAGTCAGGGGAATATGTCAGAAAAATTCCGTATAAATCCTGTCAAGCCATAAGTAAGCGAATGTTTGTGAAAAGAGATGAAAAAGTTGGCAATGTTTTTTGGAGATGAATACGTCATTAAAATTGTTGCGTAGATTTTCATCTCAGTTCAGTTCAGTTTCGGTTTATTTGTCGTTTTGATTAGCAAATCACGCATATAGAACACAACAACATCATTAAATGAAACGACCGGAGACTGGAAGGGACCTGTTACAGTCATCTAGTCAACAGCCCCCGACTATGGACCTGGCTCTCTAAAAGAGAGTTGGGTGTATTAGCGTACGTGATATTATTAGTGAAAAATAAGATGCAACTATACCGACTGAACTTTATATGATTCATTTATTAGAAATTCTTTGCAGTCAGATTTAAAGACATGGAAGGAGGAGGTTTTGATCGTCTGAGGAATTGAATTCCATATTTTAACGCCCTGATATAAGAAAGATTGTTGAAGCTTAGTACTTTTCGTAAGGGAACAGTAAACAATAGAGAAGAGGAGTTGCGAGTTCGGTGGGAATGTCTAAGGCAGACTTCGTAAAATATTGATTTAAGTTAGATGGATGTTGTTTGTGGTACAGAATATGCATGATTTTAGCTACTTCGAATTGATACAATTCATGGAATTTCAGGATCTTTAGATTAGTGTATGAGGGATTTGCACTAGTATCCGGTTTGGTGCCAGTAATAATTTTAACAGCCTTGTTCTGAAAAATAGAGATATAGTGGAGGTAAGACTTGTAGGTAGAGCCCCACACAGGAATAGCATAAAGAAGGTGGGGATAAATGAGAGTGTGGTAGAGTTGCAATAGTATGTTTTGAGGAAAATACCATTTCAATTTACACAGTATTTCAACAGCGCAGGCAATTTTACGCTCAACAGATTTTATATGTGTATCAAATTTAAGATTTTCATCAATCCACAAGCCCAAATATTTAACGGTCTTATTCACAGCTATTTTACGGCCATCGCACAATACTTCAGGTTTTTGTGATTTTGTTTTTGCTCCAGGTGATATAACTAGTGCACTAGATTTGTCCGGATTAATTGTAAGTTTATTAGCTTTCATCCAAAGATGAGCTTTTTCGACTTCGCGATTCATTAACATTTGCAGTTTTTCTTCTTTCGAAGTGTTGATATATAGACATGTGTCATCTGCATATAACACTGGAGCAAACTCAAAATTACCAAATATATCATTGACATATATAGAAAAGAGAATGGGACCCAGATTGGATCCTTGAGGAACACCGAATTGCATAGGTATGGTTGAGGAGTAACACCCATTAAGATATACATATTGTTTACGTCTAGTCAAGTAAGAATTGAACAGGTTATGAGCTAAACCACGTTATTAGCTAAGGTTATGAGCTAAACCACGTTATGATCTTGAATTAAAAATTCGCCGCATTCGTGACTTAGTAAAGATTTTATTTTGACTATAAAAGTCTCTTCAGCCTTGCCATGCGCAGACAATCCAGACTAGACTTATTCGAGATTGTAAATACCCTTATATATTTAGCTCGGAAGAGAGGTGGATTTTTTATACCATAAAGCTGCAAGATACAGCAACCATACTACCGGTATCAGATGCATTCTTTATTTACATATTTACAAAATTACATTACCACGAACGTTTTCGGCACAACGTTAATGTAATAATTCGACCACGAACGTTAATGTAACAATTGACAAATCATTAGAAGAAAACTGTAGAGAATCACAAGACGAAGCAGCGTTATATTCCGGAATAGCATACTACAAATTGGACATTATATGGACAGAAATTAAATTTTGTATCGCTAAAAGAGAACTCTGTAGACTATCGAACGGAAGGGACAATTAAGGATGATTTATTTTTAATAAGAATTTGCATACTAGTAGTATTATTAATACAGAAGGTTCTTGGTTTAATGGCATGAAAATCTATAGGTTGCACTGCTTGTGTAATGTGTATGTTTTGTTTTTTATTTTCTGTTTTCGTGTTGCTTTTTTAGGTGCAGCGACCGTGCTAATTTTTTTTTTTAAACGCTTTAGTTCTATGTTTTGATCTTGAGCATGTTCAACGTATAACGTTTTGTCGCTGTTTCCTTATTTTTAACCAAGCTGTTTTTTGTGTTGATGATGGCGTTGTTTTATGGTTAAAAATAAAAAAATCCTACTACTCCTACTACTACTACTACTACAACTTTTGGCCCTCTTCAGGTATATCTAAATTAGTTAAGTAACTTTAAGTATTAACAAAACTGACTGAAAAGAAATTATTAGTAAACTCAAGCTGAGAACATTACTAGGCTAGGCTAACTCGTCTAAGAGGTGCTGATAAATTGATGCGGTACATGGATCGAATAAAGATATTATGACGGAAAAATAGGGAGCAATTGTCACGCAACGTAAATTATTTTCGGTATGAACAAATACGAAGAAATTATTAGTGAATTAATTCAATTTGCAAAATTTAAAACACTTGTAACAAAAAAGATGCACCACTGGCGTAAAGTTGACGATTGAAACCGGGTGAATGTTTCTTTATTAACAGAGCTTCATGAATCTTAGTGTCATAATCTGAACGGCATTTTCGGATAATTTTGAAAGAGTCAATTCCAATTTTCGTTTTTGAGCAGAAGTTGCATGCTGCGATGTGGTCTTTTATTGAACTTTTTTGCTTGCTATTCAAGTTGAGGTGCTCTCTAACTCTTGTGCTGAGATGTCGTGAGGACATACCAATGTATGTAAGGTTCGTATCACACGAACAAGTGAATTTATAGACCACATTTGAGCACAGAGCGAGAGGGGTGCACGATTTCAGTTGGAAATAAGAGTTGATTTTAAATGATTTGAATATGGGATTAATTTTAACATCTTGATGTAATTGCTTATTGATGATTTTGGAAAATTGGTTGACGAATCTTTGAGAAGCTTTACCCAAATATGAAAGACTAATTGGAAATTCATGTGCAGATTGGGAAGATTGAGTAGAATTGGAAGATTGGTTCTTGTCAGACTTCAAGAATTGTTGCAGAATTTTATCAAAAAACCTACCAGGATAATCGTTTGCTTTGAACATAGTTTTGAGCTTTTGAATTTCTTGTTCGAATAAGGAGATGTTAGAGCAGATGAGTTTGGCTCGGTTTAGGAAGCATAGGATCAAACGTGATTTCCACTTTAGAGGGCAAAACGCGTTGAAATTAAGCAAAAGGTTTGTATGTGTCGGTTTTCTCCAAACCCATGTGTCCAAACCAGAATCATTTAACTTTATTTCGACATCGAGAAAAGGAATGGTTTCAGCAGCATGCTCTGCAGTGAATTTAATATTTTTGTGCTGGGAATTTAACAAATCAATTATTCGAATTCGAACAAGAAATTCAAAAGCTCAAAACCATGTTCAAAGCAAACGATTATCCTGGTAGGTTTTTTGATAAAATTCTGCAACAATTCTTGAAGTCTGACAAGAACCAATCTTCCAATTCTACTCAACCTTCCCAGTCTGCATATGAATTTCCAATTAGTCTTCCATATTTGGGTAAAGCTTCTCAAAGATTCGTCAACCAATTTTCCAAAATCATCAATAAGCAATCACATCAAGATGTTAAAATTAATCCCATATTCAAATCATTTAAAATCAACTCTTATTTCCAACTGAAATCGTGCACCCCTCTCGCTCTGTGCTCAAATGTGGTCTATAAATTCACTTGTTCGTGTGATACGAACCTTACATACATTGGTATGTCCTCACGACATCTCAGCACAAGAGTTAGAGAGCACCTCAACTTGAATAGCAAGCAAAAAAGTTCAATAAAAGACCACATCGCAGCATGCAACTTCTGCTCAAAAACGAAAATTGGAATTGACTCTTTCAAAATTATCCGAAAATGCCGTTCAGATTATGACACTAAGATTCATGAAGCTCTGTTAATAAAGAAACATTCACCCGGTCTCAATCGTCAACTTTACGCCAGTGGTGCATCTTTTTTGTTACAAGTGTTTTAAATTTTGCAAATTGAATTAATTCACTAATAATTTCTTCGTATTTGTTCATACCGAAAATAATTTACGTTGCGTAACAATTGCTCCCTATTTTTCCGTCATAATATCTTTATTCGATCCATGTACCGCATCAATTTATCAGCACCTCTTAGACGAGTTAGCCCAGCCTAGTAATGTTCTCAGCTTGAGTTTACTAATAATTTCTTTTCAGTCAGTTTTGTTAATACTTAAAGTTACTTAACTAATTTAGATATACCTAAAGAGGGCCAAAAGTTGTGCCGAAAACGTTCGTGGTAATGTAATTTTGTAAATATGTAAATGAAGAATGCATCTGATACCGGTAGTATGGTTGCTGTATCTTGCAGCTCTACCTTATATATTTTTTTCTCATTTTTATCCAGCTATTTGGAGACGGAATAACTATAGTAGACACTGTTATGTTTTCTACCATTGCACCATGACATAGCGGTGTTGGTAGTTGTGACGCTTTTGTTGTCTTTTTTGTCTGACCGTGTTTTTTATCGCCCTTTTTTATTTTTTTGAAATTTCTGTTCCCGACCTGGGTCTTGCAACCATGCCCAGTTGCCTACTCTTGTATTCTGTTAACTCCTCTTCTCCTACCTGCATGCCACAACGTTAATCGTTGTGTTGTCTCTTCTCTTTCTTGTACCGCGTTATTTAATCTTATCGTATTCTTTTATTGTGTTGACGGTGTGAAAACTACTACATTGTTACATTGTTCATCCTAAAAATTTCAACTTCATTTTTTTTCCATGACCTTGCAAGATTTTATTTTTATATTAAAATATTTTTTCAAAGATCCTGACACGGTTTATTGGTAGCGAGTATAGAATGGAGACGAGTTCAATTCATGTTAGGAGTCAATCGCACCTAGTGGTTGCCAACTCACAGAGTGCTAGCTCACTTTGCACTCTCCTTCAATGAACTGTTCAACATTTTGCTTAATAAACTTTAAAATATAAAAATCAAATCTTCATTACACTCGTGGTGTTACGCCGAAGCGTGTAACGAGTGGCGGGTTCATTCCGCGGATTAGCGTTTGGGCAACTTGGAAATGTCGCCGCGGTTTGACAAGCCCGGGATTGAACCCATGACCTCCAGCTCCGATGTGTTGAAGCACTTCGCCAACCGACCAGTCTCAATAAGCTTGATGATGATTGTTTTTTCCTGAAGCGTACAAAGATTGATATTTTGGAGCCGCCATCTTGCTTTAAATGCTGGTGAATGAAAAACCCTGATGTTTGTACAGGACCCAAGAGCGGAGTCGATCCTCCCCATATCCTGTTCCAATTCATCGTGGATCTTCGCAAGATAATCAACATCCCATAGCTGCTAAACGGATTTCAAACAAAAAGTCCCAAGTACCTCCTCCGCAACCCCCAACCGATGGACACAATGCAGAAGAACAAACGCCTCGACCCAGAACTAGAAAGCTTCTTAGTGGCGGCCATCCCCCGTTCCCCTAAATTATCCTCAATTACCACCTGCTTTTACGGCTTTCTCAAATTTTACTCCGATTCTACGTCATCGTATAAAAGTGTTGCTGAAGACAACGTGGAATTACCTGTCACATTCTTGTAATTACATCATTTTCTTGCAATCCCTATGAATTTCTTAGGCTTCGTTAATGAACTGGTTATCGTCGAAGAAGTGCCAAAAAGAACACAAATGGTTCCAGTTAATCAAACAGTTAATCAGATTTTCGTAAGTAGTATATACAGGGGGGGAAAAGTGGCCCGCCACGCCTCCTCACGCCTTCTCCTCCGCATCCGGAGGCAGCTCATGTGCGCCGTTGGCGGTGACTCATTGTGAGGCGGTGGGTTGAGGCGGTATGTTGAGGCGGCGGCGGTGGGTTGAGGTGGATTGATTGAGTCTGAAAATCAAATGTGGCCCGCCACGCCTCCCCACGCCTCCTCCTCCGCATCCGGAGGCAGCTCATGTGCGCCGTTGGCGGTGACTCATTGTGAGGCGGTGGGTTGAGGCAGTATGTTGAGGCGGCGGCAGCTTGTTTGAGACGGTTCATTTTGAGGTGGATTGATTGAGTCTGGAAATCAATTGTGACCCATTCCTCCTCCTCCTCCACACCTGGTGGCAGCTCATGTGCGTCGTTGGTGACAGCTTGTTTGAGGCGACGATTCATTATTGGTGGATTGCTTGAGTCTGGAAATCAAAAATAATAGTCCAGAAATATTGGTTCAATAATTATTTTTGATAAAACGTTTACTCTTTGGCTATTTCGTGCAGTAGGAATCTAATCTCTGGTTATCAAAGCATAATCATTGTTTTTAAAAGCGTTTACTACAAACTGGAATATGATACAACAGATGCTGTTCTTTCCTGTACTTTGGGAACAGACTGCAAAAACAACTATTTCTCTTTCCGCTCTGTACCACCTGTAAAAGACATAGATCACACAGTTTAGTTTCCTGTAATTCGGGAGTAGACTGCACAAGTACTCTCATCTTTTCACTCTATACCTGCTGTAAAGCAGATGCTGTTTTTTCCTGTAATTCCAAAATAGATTCCTGCACAAGTACTCTTATCTTTTGCTCTGTATCTCCTGTAAAACAGACAGCTAACATGGTTTAATTTCCTGTAATACGGGAATAGACTGCCAAAACAACTATCCATCTCTTCGCTCTGTACCTGCAGTAAAGCATATGCTGTATTTTCCTGATATTTTTCTAGCAACTTTAACCAAGTTTTAGAGGTGTCATGTATTACGAATTGAAACATGATACGTTACACAGTTTACTTTCCTACCATTTGGGAATAGACCCCTGAGGAAGCTATTATTTTTGTATGATTCAGGTAAAAGAATCATAACCTCTGGTTTATTTTTAACTAATTTAACCAAGTTTTTAGAGGTGTCATTCGTTATGAACTGAAATGTGATACAGCAGATGCTGTTCTTAATTTCCTGTAATTTGGGAATAGACTCCTGCAAAAACAAGTGCTATAAAATATCAGCTGTTTACTATTTCAATTACGTTTCTAAATTTGCTGTAACATTTATCATTCTCCAAAACTTTTCACGGTTTTTAAGTTTTCGCAGTTAATATAAACTTATTAATCATTTCAACAGATTCATTCTAAATTTGTTTGAATTAGCAATGATAAGTTATCCAAGCGTATAGGGGTTGATGGGAAGTGCGAGATAAAACAAATAAAATGGGTGTATCAGTGCGTTTAATGATGTTTATGATTTTTACATTTAATCAATCCCCAATCATTACAACTTTCAGAATATCAGTTGTTTATTATTTTGTGCGTTTTTTCGTTGTTGCTTCAAATATCGAAATGACGTTCAAGACATTTTAAACTTGTTCTTTAGTTTCACGTCTGACGATTACGACTCAGTTTCAGTGGATCAGAGCAACTTCACAGTTCGAAAAAGCTTTAGTGATGAATGGCTTCCGAACTTGTCCAGACACGTAGCAACTGGAAGTAAACATTTTCTTACACAAGGGAACAAACGGTATCGGTCATCACTATTTTACAGACTTTAGTATAAACATTATTCTGACAGAAGATAGCAGGTTCTCGTTTTTTTCAATCCTGCAAGATTTTATACATTTTATCAATACTGAATTTTCTCTGACAATACTGTTTTGGATTATCTATACACTCGGGTACACTCAACCTTTATCTATCCGTATCAGGAAGGTCACTACTAAATTTTTGCAGATTAAATCAGAGTAGGAAAAACTTTGAATTCTTTGCAACTGTGTTTTTTTATCATAGTACAAACGACTTGCATGCGATTTAGCGATATTGCCTATTGTATCGTTTAAAATTACAAGAGTCTGCGAAGAGGTGTCCCAGACTGTCAAATCATCACGCAATTCAAGTAGGTAATAATGTTATACTTGTGGTACTTGCAACTCGGAACAAGCTCACAGGTTATCGAGGGATATTTTTCTAAAGACATTTCGATAATTTTACCTAAACTCGCGGAAACTCAGCCTGCGTAGAATAATTCACAACGAACCCATCAAACAATATCACACTGTGACGCGACAAATGAAAGTCAAACAAGATCAGTGACACCGCAAAATTGTACACATCAGCGTTTTTATCGCAAACGAAACAAATAACCCAAGAACAACAAAAAGAATCAAAACATGTAATTTCAATTTTTACAGATTTCTTGCCGTAAAACTAAACAGCAAAGCTTTTAAAATCAGCAGAAATGGCAAATTGGTACGTGCTCGCAGTGAAAAGGTAAATCGATCAAGGTTTTAACGTTTTTACTCTAAACTATTTTGAGTGTTTACGTTTTACTTGTTTCAGTTCTGGATTTTTCATTAGTTATGTCGTCGACTAGTACAACTGATTCTCTCTTCGATTGATCCTGAGCGACCTCTTGCGGTAGATTAAATCGAACAGCGCTTGCGTAAAATTATTCAGCACAAAGCGAATTGACATTACCACCACGTCAAGGAAAAACAACAAGAAACCGTAAAATCATTCGCAGACATGCATATCATTTTACGTGTAAACAGATTTGATGAGAAACTTGCAAAACACAATGGAAAATTTAAGATGGTACTCTGGACTAATGACAAGTCACTGCTGAAACTACGTAAAAATCTTAAGAAATACAGTAAGTGTAAATAAAATGAAAACTTTTTTCGATCCGGATTGACTATTTGAAACAAACCATAAGCATACTCGTTCTATTCACGTTTTGTAAGATAGAATTAAAACGTTTGTGGTTTACGACAAATGTTATCTAAAAGCACCAAAACGATCAAACAGTAAAGAGGGCGTTGGAAACTGTAAAACCGAGATCTAAAAATGCCAAAACAACCAAAGAGTAGAGGGGACGTTAAAACCGAGACCTAAAAGCACCAAAACAATCAAACAGTAAAGGGGGACGTTAAAAAAATGTAAAACCGAGATCTAAAATTACCAAAACAACCAAAGAGTAAAGGGGACGTTAAAAAATGTAAAACCGAGACCTAAAAGCACCTAGACGATCAAACAGGAAGGAGGGACGATAAAAAACTATGAAACTGACCGTATTGAACAAAGCATGCTAATTCGCAAACATTCAAAATGCATAACGTGAAGTAAACCGATCTGATGATGAACTTGAAACAACAATGAAAAAGAAGATGGTACTCTGAAACCGCAGAAAAGTTACTGCTGAAACTACGTAAAAATCTTACGCAAGAAATACAGAAGGTGTAAATAAAATGAAAACTTTTTTGTTCCGGATTGATCGCACAAACCATATTAAAAGAATGTTATATTCATGTTTAGTATAGGTAAATTCGTTTATTTAAAAAAACGGTTTTGATTCTATTTCTGTGCCAGCAATATTTTTAAAAGAAGTTCTGAGTGTAATTTTTATGTGAGACGGGTGAATTTGTGATACAAAACATTCAAAACACGTGCAATTTTTCAAAACTGCAAAAACATACGGTCAACTGTATTTGTTTACTACAAGTTCTACACAAAATTTTGACTGGTCGAAATTCTATTTTTTTGTACCTTCTGATAGGATTTAAAACAGGTGATATAATGACAAAACGTTATTTTCGAGAATAATTCATACGTGTGTTAGGTGTAATAATCAGTCTTTTTGAGGGTTTAGAAACAATTCACCTACAGGTAGTTATGCTTTTCAATAGATAAAGGATAGGTTTTGATATGCTTGCAGATGGTTTGAATACGTGTACCACAAGTTCTAAAAACAAAGTTGGAAATTACGGCCAAATTTACGCAATTAGAACGAGTATGTCTTCGTAAAATTTGAAGTTTACATGTAAGGTCTGAACATTTTTGGTACGACTTTTTGTTTGAGCGAGTAGTTCAGCACGTTTATAGCATTTTCACCAAAAGAATATTTTCATAAGATTCGTTTAAAACTATGGTTACGTGTAATATATTTGCTTACATTTTCAAATAAAGTTGTTAAAAATACCTATGTTGTAATAAAATTATTCCATTTTTGAGTATTTTTGATTGAAATTGGTAAAAATACCTATATTTTCATAAAATTAGTGCGAGTTTACGGTTACAAGTAATGTTTTCACTTACACTTTGAATCAAATTGCTACAAATATCTATATTGTAATAAAATTTGTTTGAAATTAGTCCATTTTTGATTGAAATTGGTAAAAATACCTATATTTTCATAAAATTAGTGCGAGTTTACGGTTACAAGTAATGTTTTCACCTACACTTTGAATAAAGTTGTTAAAAATACGCATATTGTAATAAAATTTGTATAAAATTAGTACATTTTTGAATAAAACTGTTACAAATATCTGTACTTTCATAAAATTAGTACAAGTTTACGGTTACAAGTAGCGGTTTTATTACCGTTTTTGAACAAAGTTGTTATAAATACACGTATTGTAATTACATTTAAGCATTCACACTTGTGTTGGTCTAAAGAGCTAACAAGTTGCGCTACATTCACGAAAACCAAATGTTGGAAATGTACTCCACCGGTAGTTGCTGTAACTGTATAATATAATATGTACGCATTTCCAAACTCACAACTGCTCTCTGGTCATTTAATTACATCCTGTTTCCTGATTTGCAATGCGCTGTACAGAGTTTGTAGGTAGCCATGTGATTGAGTAGAAACTACTTTAGTAGCGGCATTTATTTCAAAGCCAGGGTCGTTTAAAATTACAGTTTTTTCTAAATAATATGAGTTTAACATGATAAACATGTACTGGCAATAGGGAGGAAGAAGCGAAATGATCAAAAATAGTCTACCCTTACGAGTAAATAGTACAAAATTAATCTAGTTTTTTTGTATCGATTGACCAAACAAAATACTAGTTAAGAAATTTTCAATAAAATGCAGTCAGAATGTACGAAGAGAGGCAGGAAAATATCACGAGATGAACAACAGAAACTGGTATACTAAGCAGTTTACTCAGAAAGCGATAAAAAATGAAGCACTTCAAATGTTAAAAACAGCAAGCTTGAATAGTCATTCCAATATTAATCGCGATAATTTTGTAGTAATGTTTCATTCTATTTTTGAATAATTTTGAATTGTTTGATATTAAGTTTTAATGTGGTCCATTAGTTGATCTATTGAAGCTGTACAGTGGAGACAAGCGGACTTTTTACTGATTTCTCCGATTGGAGACGTATACTGAAACTCAAAACTTTAACAATATAGCAAACACAAGAACAGACTTTTGTAGCAGACGTGAAATCGAGCTTTCGAATTGTAAACACTCCGCTACAGTGTGGAGATTTGCAACGTTAGCTTATTTTTTTTTTCATTTTTTTCAGATGAATTCTAAGAACTTTATGCGTGTTACAAAAAGAATGTGAGTCGGATTAAACTTCCATCCTATCCAACCAAAGCTGCAAATACGTGAATGGATTCTCTTTGGCGTTATCGAGTAAGTTCACGATGAAGAAGGAGTACTTCTGCAAAGAATTTTGACATTCGATGGTTGGAAGAATTGATTTATCAATTGACATAGTTGAGACTGTTACAGTCAAGTAGTAAATATTTTTATCCTAAAAAGCCAGGAAATTTCCAATCCCTTAGTTTGGACTAACGTGTACTTACGTGTTTATTAAATGTAATCGTTTCATACGCGTGACTATTTTGTAAGCTTTTCTGTAATACTTCGCTTACATGCGGTATATATTTTTAATGTTTTTTTTTTCTCGTGTAATCCCTTTGCATCAAATGCAATTTCAAGTTGGTAATCTGGATTATTATTTGAGTCCAGTCGGTTGAAATCCTCCACACACTCTGCCGACATCAGCTAAAGTTTTTCGAACCAACCCTCTGCTGACATCTTCTGTACGTTCAAAAAAATGATCAAAGTCCATCATGCTTTTGAAGCGTGATTGTTTTTCATTTAAACAAAAATGAATACTCAATATAATGTTCTTTTTTTTTTCATGCTTGTGAATAAGTGTGACTTTCCTCTCGTATTGCAGAATACTAGTCAGAAAGACAGGCCAGAGTTTAAAAGACACTCTCTAACATTTTTTTTTCTTCATGCTTTTAAAGTGTGATTGTTTTTCATTTAAACAAAAATGAATACTCAATATAATATTCTTTTTTTTTTTCATGCTTGTGAATAAGTGTGACTTTCCTCTCGTATTGCAGAATACTAGTCAGAAAGACAGGCCAGAGTTTAAAAGACACTCTCTAACATTTTTTTTTCTTCATGCTTTTGAAGTGTGATTGTTTTTCATTTAAACAAAAATGAATACTCAATATAATATTCTTTTTTTTCATGCTTGTGAATAAGTACATATTATACAGTTACAGCAACTACCGGTGGAGTACATTTCCAACATTTGGTTTTCGTGAATGTAGCGCAACTTGTTAGCTCTTTAGACCAACACAAGTGTGAATGCTTAAATGTAATTACAATACGTGTATTTATAACAACTTTGTTCAAAAACGGTAATAAAACCGCTACTTGTAACCGTAAACTTGTACTAATTTTATGAAAGTACAGATATTTGTAACAGTTTTATTCAAAAATGTACTAATTTTATACAAATTTTATTACAATATGCGTATTTTTAACAACTTTATTCAAAGTGTAGGTGAAAACATTACTTGTAACCGTAAACTCGCACTAATTTTATGAAAATATAGGTATTTTTACCAATTTCAATCAAAAATGGACTAATTTCAAACAAATTTTATTACAATATAGATATTTGTAGCAATTTGATTCAAAGTGTAAGTGAAAACATTACTTGTAACCGTAAACTCGCACTAATTTTATGAAAATATAGGTATTTTTACCAATTTCAATCAAAAATACTCAAAAATGGAATAATTTTATTACAACATAGGTATTTTTAACAACTTTATTTGAAAATGTAAGCAAATATATTACACGTAACCATAGTTTTAAACGAATCTTATGAAAATATTCTTTTGGTGAAAATGCTATAAACGTGCTGAACTACTCGCTCAAACAAAAAGTCGTACCAAAAATGTTCAGACCTTACATGTAAACTTCAAATTTTACGAAGACATACTCGTTCTAATTGCGTAAATTTGGCCGTAATTTCCAACTTTGTTTTTAGAACTTGTGGTACACGTATTCAAACCATCTGCAAGCATATCAAAACCTATCCTTTATCTATTGAAAAGCATAACTACCTGTAGGTGAATTGTTTCTAAACCCTCAAAAAGACTGATTATTACACCTAACACACGTATGAATTATTCTCGAAAATAACGTTTTGTCATTATATCACCTGTTTTAAATCCTATCAGAAGGTACAAAAAAATAGAATTTCGACCAGTCAAAATTTTGTGTAGAACTTGTAGTAAACAAATACAGTTGACCGTATGTTTTTGCAGTTTTGAAAAATTGCACGTGTTTTGAATGTTTTGTATCACAAATTCACCCGTCTCACATAAAAATTACACTCAGAACTTCTTTTAAAAATATTGCTGGCACAGAAATAGAATCAAAACCGTTTTTTTAAATAAACGAATTTACCTATACTAAACATGAATATAACATTCTTTTAATATGGTTTGTGCGATCAATCCGGAACAAAAAAGTTTTCATTTTATTTACACCTTCTGTATTTCTTGCGTAAGATTTTTACGTAGTTTCAGCAGTAACTTTTCTGCGGTTTCAGAGTACCATCTTCTTTTTCATTGTTGTTTCAAGTTCATCATCAGATCGGTTTACTTCACGTTATGCATTTTGAATGTTTGCGAATTAGCATGCTTTGTTCAATACGGTCAGTTTCATAGTTTTTTATCGTCCCTCCTTCCTGTTTGATCGTCTAGGTGCTTTTAGGTCTCGGTTTTACATTTTTTAACGTCCCCTTTACTCTTTGGTTGTTTTGGTAATTTTAGATCTCGGTTTTACATTTTTTTAACGTCCCCCATTACTGTTTGATTGTTTTGGTGCTTTTAGGTCTCGGTTTTAACGTCCCCTCTACTCTTTGGTTGTTTTGGCATTTTTAGATCTCGGTTTTACAGTTTCCAACGCCCTCTTTACTGTTTGATCGTTTTGGTGCTTTTAGATAACATTTGTCGTAAACCACAAACGTTTTAATTCTATCTTACAAAACGTGAATAGAACGAGTATGCTTATGGTTTGTTTCAAATAGTCAATCCGGATCGAAAAAAGTTTTCATTTTATTTACACTTACTGTATTTCTTAAGATTTTTACGTAGTTTCAGCAGTGACTTGTCATTAGTCCAGAGTACCATCTTAAATTTTCCATTGTGTTTTGCAAGTTTCTCATCAAATCTGTTTACACGTAAAATGATATGCATGTCTGCGAATGATTTTACGGTTTCTTGTTGTTTTTCCTTGACGTGGTGGTAATGTCAATTCGCTTTGTGCTGAATAATTTTACGCAAGCGCTGTTCGATTTAATCTACCGCAAGAGGTCGCTCAGGATCAATCGAAGAGAGAATCAGTTGTACTAGTCGACGACATAACTAATGAAAAATCCAGAACTGAAACAAGTAAAACGTAAACACTCAAAATAGTTTAGAGTAAAAACGTTAAAACCTTGATCGATTTACCTTTTCACTGCGAGCACGTACCAATTTGCCATTTCTGCTGATTTTAAAAGCTTTGCTGTTTAGTTTTACGGCAAGAAATCTGTAAAAATTGAAATTACATGTTTTGATTCTTTTTGTTGTTCTTGGGTTATTTGTTTCGTTTGCGATAAAAACGCTGATGTGTACAATTTTGCGGTGTCACTGATCTTGTTTGACTTTCATTTGTCGCGTCACAGTGTGATATTGTTTGATGGGTTCGTTGTGAATTATTCTACGCAGGCTGAGTTTCCGCGAGTTTAGGTAAAATTATCGAAATGTCTTTAGAAAAATATCCCTCGATAACCTGTGAGCTTGTTCCGAGTTGCAAGTACCACAAGTATAACATTATTACCTACTTGAATTGCGTGATGATTTGACAGTCTGGGACACCTCTTCGCAGACTCTTGTAATTTTAAACGATACAATAGGCAATATCGCTAAATCGCATGCAAGTCGTTTGTACTATGATAAAAAAACACAGTTGCAAAGAATTCAAAGTTTTTCCTACTCTGATTTAATCTGCAAAAATTTAGTAGTGACCTTCCTGATACGGATAGATAAAGGTTGAGTGTACCCGAGTGTATAGATAATCCAAAACAGTATTGTCAGAGAAAATTCAGTATTGATAAAATGTATAAAATCTTGCAGGATTGAAAAAAACGAGAACCTGCTATCTTCTGTCAGAATAATGTTTATACTAAAGTCTGTAAAATAGTGATGACCGATACCGTTTGTTCCCTTGTGTAAGAAAATGTTTACTTCCAGTTGCTACGTGTCTGGACAAGTTCGGAAGCCATTCATCACTAAAGCTTTTTCGAACTGTGAAGTTGCTCTGATCCACTGAAACTGAGTCGTAATCGTCAGACGTGAAACTAAAGAACAAGTTTAAAATGTCTTGAACGTCATTTCGATATTTGAAGCAACAACGAAAAAACGCACAAAATAATAAACAACTGATATTCTGAAAGTTGTAATGATTGGGGATTGATTAAATGTAAAAATCATAAACATCATTAAACGCACTGATACACCCATTTTATTTGTTTTATCTCGCACTTCCCATCAACCCCTATACGCTTGGATAACTTATCATTGCTAATTCAAACAAATTTAGAATGAATCTGTTGAAATGATTAATAAGTTTATATTAACTGCGAAAACTTAAAAACCGTGAAAAGTTTTGGAGAATGATAAATGTTACAGCAAATTTAGAAACGTAATTGAAATAGTAAACAGCTGATATTTTATAGCACTTGTTTTTGCAGGAGTCTATTCCCAAATTACAGGAAATTAAGAACAGCATCTGCTGTATCACATTTCAGTTCATAACGAATGACACCTCTAAAAACTTGGTTAAATTAGTTAAAAATAAACCAGAGGTTATGATTCTTTTACCTGAATCATACAAAAATAATAGCTTCCTCAGGGGTCTATTCCCAAATGGTAGGAAAGTAAACTGTGTAACGTATCATGTTTCAATTCGTAATACATGACACCTCTAAAACTTGGTTAAAGTTGCTAGAAAAATATCAGGAAAATACAGCATATGCTTTACTGCAGGTACAGAGCGAAGAGATGGATAGTTGTTTTGGCAGTCTATTCCCGTATTACAGGAAATTAAACCATGTTAGCTGTCTGTTTTACAGGAGATACAGAGCAAAAGATAAGAGTACTTGTGCAGGAATCTATTTTGGAATTACAGGAAAAAACAGCATCTGCTTTACAGCAGGTATAGAGTGAAAAGATGAGAGTACTTGTGCAGTCTACTCCCGAATTACAGGAAACTAAACTGTGTGATCTATGTCTTTTACAGGTGGTACAGAGCGGAAAGAGAAATAGTTGTTTTTGCAGTCTGTTCCCAAAGTACAGGAAAGAACAGCATCTGTTGTATCATATTCCAGTTTGTAGTAAACGCTTTTAAAAACAATGATTATGCTTTGATAACCAGAGATTAGATTCCTACTGCACGAAATAGCCAAAGAGTAAACGTTTTATCAAAAATAATTATTGAACCAATATTTCTGGACTATTATTTTTGATTTCCAGACTCAAGCAATCCACCAATAATGAATCGTCGCCTCAAACAAGCTGTCACCAACGACGCACATGAGCTGCCACCAGGTGTGGAGGAGGAGGAGGAATGGGTCACAATTGATTTCCAGACTCAATCAATCCACCTCAAAATGAACCGTCTCAAACAAGCTGCCGCCGCCTCAACATACTGCCTCAACCCACCGCCTCACAATGAGTCACCGCCAACGGCGCACATGAGCTGCCTCCGGATGCGGAGGAGGAGGCGTGAGGAGGCGTGGCGGGCCACATTTGATTTTCAGACTCAATCAATCCACCTCAACCCACCGCCGCCGCCTCAACATACCGCCTCAACCCACCGCCTCACAATGAGTCACCGCCAACGGCGCACATGAGCTGCCTCCGGATGCGGAGGAGGAGGCGTGAGAAGGCGTGGCGGGCCACATTTCCCCTGTATATACTACTTTCGTATGAATCAACCCATTCATGTAAACTGAAAATTTCCGCTAAGTTAAGAAAATAAACTCTACTTGTGCATTTTGTTGACTTACTGGTCTGACTCCATATTTTCCTTGGATAATTTTTTTCACCATAAAAACTGACTTGCTACAGTAATGATTTTTTTCTGTCTGTGTTGTTCATTGTACTTAAAAAATCTTGAACGGTTAAGTGATTGATGTCTTGCTGCGCTAAGCTAACTTTGCTAAGTTTCAGCTGTGTTGCGTAGATTTAATTCATTTGAATTTTTTGTTTGTTTTTGCATAATTTGTTTTTCAAATAACATTAATAAGGAGGCATTTTTCCAAACTTTTTGGCTGCTATTTCTTTTTTTTATCACTAATACCACTTTGAAACTGAGGCTTTGGTTTTGATGGAGGTGCTCCAGGTTGGAATTAAACCCACGTTTTGAAATTGTGTGCTCGCGAAACGGTGCTCAGTGTCACTGTGGTGATTTTAATTATTGTGTTGTTAAGTTTTTGATCCTGTTTCGGAGGAAAGGTTTGTTGTTACGTGACATTGTGAGATTCTGTCAGCTATTGGGGATTTAAGTTGACATCTGTGCACATTTTTTCAATGGATTACTTCCACAGCCCCTGATACTTTGGGTTACTTGCAAGGTGTTGAAATTGGTTAGGGTTGTTAGATATTCATTGAGTGCGTGGTTCTAGAGCAGCGGTTCTCCACATTTGTTTCTTCATTACGCACATTTGATGTGACTGATTCTCCATCACCATAACATTAATGTTTTTAACTAATTCGAAATTCGACTGCAAAAATTGGTGTTCTTCAAAAAGAAAGTACTTTACAGTTGAGAGTGAAATTCCGGTACATTTTCCCAACCGAGACAGGGCTGTGTTTAATTTTTCAATATTTAATTGCCGCCTGAAAGCTCTAAATTCCCCCACTAGTGGATAATTCCCCAGCGGTTAGGAAGCCATGTTCTAGAGGGACCTCTGTAAGATTGATCGTCGCCGATATGTGGCCAGTGCTTTCCATTTCATGAATAATCAGTTTCGTGTGTAAAGCACTTCACTCATTTTGAGGTAGAGCTGCCAGTTCATATACACGCGCATACTGTCTTAAATAGAAACTGCGGCTCATATTTTTAATGATTTTGTGCGGCTGCTATTCGAGGGCAGCTTTTATTCAATGAAGGCTTCTATTCGAGGGCGGTTTCAAGTTTTATATGAACGTTTTCGTCTTTAAATTGCTTCCATTAAACATTTACGTTAATCTACGATAAAGTGACAGAAAAAACAAAAATTCTAAATCAGCTGCATTTTTATCGTCTCTTTTGTTAACCACTCAAGTAGGTGGTCACGTGCCACCCTACCGTTGATGTAACAGCTGCCATTCCTGTCGTGTTTGTGTGCAGAACTCAACAAAACCAAACAGAGAAAGTGTTAATTATTACGCAGCAACAAAAATACCAGTAACTTCAATGACATCAGTGTTATTGATGATGATGAAAGTAGGCACTGACACGGTGTAATTAGATTTGTTGCTTGTAGCAGTTAAGAAACGATTTTGTCCGTTGCGGCTTCTATTCAAGAAAATACGGTATATCAGAATGCAATTATGCGTTGATGGTTATTGTTTTATTGCTGGGCGATCAGACCGACCTGTTCTGATCAGGACGTAATGACGTCATGTCTAATTGAATTTTTCATTATTTATAATTTTTTTGCGAGAGGTGTAAAAACTGTGAATTGTGTTTGTTCTCATTATTATCTCATTCGTTGTAGTCAAGTCCGTTCCGTGTTGTTTAGTGTTATCGTGTGACGCTCATCATATCCCGAATTAAAATCGTTTTAATAAAAAGCGTATGTAGTTTTTTGAAGAATTTCCTGGAGAACATGCTCCAGGACTACCGTGGAAGAGAGTTTGTTCCTCGTTGCGCTTTTAATTAACTTTTTTGTTGAACTTCATTGGAATAAATTTAGTCTAAAAAAAATCCCAAAATTTGTTCCTCCTGCTCTGAGGAATTATTGAATACGCTCACGATTGGAGTAAATTGCATGAACGCTGGTTTGTTTGTTGGTGTAAATCTTGTTTTTATTTAAATAATTTGTTGCTGATTATTTATTGACGTTTAGTTTTTGCTCCACATCCGAAGCCTTTAATTTTGCGAGTTAGCTGAAAGAAGTGGCCATGTTTTCCGTTATGATGAGAATATTTTATCGTCTTTAATCTCGGATGCTGGGAAGTTTGCTAAAACTGTTAATTAATTTTTATAGTTTAGAAAATCGCCGCAATTTTCTTTAGCGAATCTCATCGGAATTTTTTTGAACCGTGAATTTTACGCTTCTAGACCACGGCTACTCAACTGGCGGACTTCGGTCCAAACCTTCTGAATGCTGAAGCTGGACCGGTGGACCCCAATAAAGTTTTAGCATATCGAGTATTTTTCAACTGATAACATAGAACTTTGTCTTAATAAAACAGAATAAACCTTCACAGTGCGCGAGTCTTTCATTTGTTTTATTGTAACCGTCTACGTGGCTGCGATCGAAGTGTTATGTGTTACGCAATAATTAAGATAGAATTTTCACCAAAATCGGCCGGTTAACGTAGTGGTTAAGGATGACGTCAATGTTGTGGCTGTTCTTGGGTTCGATTACCGAGCAAGTTGCATCTGGCACAGCGCCGCCACCGCTGTGCTGCCCAGACGAGCCGAGCTGTGCTGCTCAGACGTTAAGCCGCACAAATTGGCTCTACCACTCGCTACACGCTTCGGCGTAATACCCTCCTCAGTATAAGGATGATTTAATTTTATAGCGGGTCAAGAAAAGCAACTGCAGCCACTATTCACTTAACGGAAGTATTTTAAAGAAATAATCGATCGCAGCAGAAAATAGCAAGTAAAAAAATAACGATAAATACGATGCAGAACGTCGGTACTAGTGTTGTTAAAAAACCGTTTTTTGTGCTTCGTATATTTGTTTTAACGTTTTTTTTTTTGTTTTTGTTTTTGATGGTGTTAACCATTTCATAGCTAATTGAGTAGTCTATCCCATTTTGTCTTGATATAAGCTCGAGATTGAGGCAAAACAAGGCTGTTTGTAATGGTATTGATATGTTATTTGCAGTGTCAAGTTACCAGTAACAACAGAAACATAGCCTGCCCTCATTGCTCGGTGATAAAGATAACATATATGGCATGACTATAAGCTATTTTGGGTGCCTTAAGTGCTAGTTTGAATAGCCTAGCTAGTGTTTCCTCCTGGGAAGTCGGGACAAGAAATTTGGGGTTTTGAAATTGTCCATTTCGCGGGAAGTTTATGTCGGGATCCCGGAAAATGTTTTTACATTACTAAGGATTTCAGTGGTACTCAGTAGTGGAAGTAGAAAATTTTTCTTTCCGGTACTGTGCCAAAAACCCAGAACAGTGGTGCAAAGTAAAAAAAAATTGTAGTTTCTGATAAAAAAAGGCAAATGAGTCTTAGGTATTCAATTATCCAGTCACAAAATCTTCAACACCTTAGTTATACCTCAAGCTTTAAATTTTAACGAACTATGAAATATCAGATAATCCGACAAAACGCAAATAACTAATTTGTCTCTGGATTAGAACAAATCGCTAATCTGAGACTCGAAACAATGTCCTGTAGTACTGTTGCCAGCATATTGGAGAGTAAAAGGCTTGCCACCAGTGGCGTAGCGAAAAATTTTAAAAGGGGAGGGGGCATAATTTTCACATTTTTTTTTCAAGCGTATTTTTTTTGGCAGAACTAATTAAAAGCTGACTGAGGAATAAGAAAGGCTTTAGGGGGGTGTGGAAGCGTGCTCCCCCGTAAAAATTTTAAAAATTTGAATGCTGTAATGGTTGTATTTTGCATGCTGTATTTTAGCGCTTTTTAAATGATTTTCACGCGAATTTTGTTTAAATTTTTTGACCCTAATTCTGAGTGCTTTGCCAAATATGATGCATTTTGTTCGCACATTTTTGATTATGCGTGCGTAAGCCTAATTGCTAACGAAGAGGCTCGAAATTATGAAAAAATTGTGTACATATGCATCAAAAACATTTTTTCCCTACTGCTACCTCGCTTTTTAACCGGATTTAAAATGTGTGCATGCACTTACTCTACTTTTAAAAGCTATAGCGCATATTTTGAGATAAAAAGTAGAGGTTAGACTATTTCCCATCTTCAATGCTTTTATTGTAATCAGCTTATAGCTTCATTTTTTCACTGCACCCTTATTTTGTAACCTGATTTGAATCCTGCGTTCCTGGACATGTTTTGTGATAAATTGTAGACTACTTCACGTTAACACAATATCACACAAGATACAAGATGCAATTAGCTTCATCGGCCTACTTTTTTTTACATTCTGTTGGTAGAGCCAAATAATAATTAAAAGCATTGTAATTGTGTGAATGTAAAATCAAATCAAACCTTTATTATACTTGCGGTAATACGAAGAAGCGTGTAACGAGTGGCGGGGCTCATGTCCGGGACTGTGACTTTATTAGCGTCCGTGCAATAGGCCTACAGCAGAGGTGACGAACATGCGGCCCGCCAAAGAATTTCCTGCGGCCCGCGAACATTTTGGCGAGACCAGTACTTTTAAACATTTTTTTCCCCGTCTTATCTTTGCGATGCGATACCAAAAGCTGAGCCCCTGATTTAATCAAGCGCGTATCACACAGTAATTATATAAACGCTTAATACAAGTCATCTGTTTCAGGATTCAGCAGTTCATCCATTGTTATGAAATAGTCATAACATAACTCGAGTCCGTTGCAGCTTCAGCATAGTGCAGCAGTTTACGAGTAACTATTCGAGTGAGAGCTTAGCTTGCCTTACAGTAGTAGGAATTGTGTGAGTTTGCGGAAATGAATTGGTGGGGTAGCAGTACCATTTATCATATGCAAATCTTACTGCTTTCTTAAGATATTTGTTATTCTGTTTTTTAATCAATATTTAATTAGCCGCTTGTCTTCAGCGATGTCTTCAGCGAAAAAACGAAATATTATAGATGAAAAAAGAGTATTTCAAAAAGATCGGACCGATATCCGATATGTTTATGACCAGGAGCGTATTCAGAGGGGGGCCATTGTGCCATCCTTCCCCCTTTTTGACTCTGCCTTTTAGTAAAAAAAGAACAAAACTCATGGTGCCAAGTGACTGAAACATGCCAGACTCTTTTGATGGTTTCTGTAGCTTATGGCCAGTGGCTAATTCAAGGGTTAGGATGAGAAGTATGCATCCTCCCACCAGCCATTTTCAAAATAGTTTTTGATGTATACAATTTTTCCATCATTTCGAACCTCTTCGAGAGCGATAAGCCTTACGCCTTAAGCACGCATAATCGAAAATGTGCGCGCCAAATGCGTCATATTTAGCTAAGCACTCAGAATCAGGGTCAAAAAATTTAAACAAAATTTGCCTGAGGATTATTCAAAAAGCACTACAAATAGCAATTACAGCATGTAAATTTTCAAAAATTTTCCGAGAGAGCATGCCACCGGACCCTCCAAGAACTTTTCTTGTTTCTCAATCATTTTCAAATTTGTTCTGCCGAAAAAAACGCTTTAGAGAAATATGGAAATTATGGCTTCCCCCTTTTAAAATTTCTCGCTACGCCACTGTTTATGACTAAAAAGTTATGCGGCCCGCTTGTTTATTGGTAAGTAACAAAGTGGCCCGCGACAGCAAATAGGTTCGTCACCCCTGGCCTACAGCTTCGACTCCCAAGAACCCTCGATTGTAGACTACTTCACGTTGATTGCCGTAGAGTTTGTGATAAATTGTAGACTACTTCACGTTGTAGTTTTTAAATTATTCACCAAGATTGAATGTTTAATTGATGTAATTTCTATATATATATTTTTTTAAACTCAACTCCATGTGCTATCATTAATTTTTTTTTTTTTCACATACAATCTCTGACCATAATTTCCCATTGAGATTGGCAGTGAAAACCTCATGACGCAGTTACTGTATTCTGCATCATTTCATGGCGTACGAAATTCCACTTCGTGGAAGCTGCATTATTGTGGCTTTCGCTCGATAAGCATTTTCTGCAAGCTAAATAGGTCAAAGTAATTGAATGATTTCTTTTTTATCCTCCTGTTACTAGAATTATATTAAATTGTAATTCCCAATAACGAGAATTATAATATGATTCCCAATATCTACTTTTGACTCATCATTTTAACTTAGAATATTAGCAATAGCAATATGGTTACAGCAGAGTTTCCCAAACTAGGGTCCGCGACGACCGCACAGGGGAGCGTGACAACGTTGCAAAAAATAAAAAAGTTGGAACTTTCAAATGATTTTTACAGGACATACACAGACCCAATTAATTACTGTAGTGATTAAAAATGTGATAGAATACTATCTCTTGATTATTGAGTGAATAGTCTATTAAAGTTAGTCATGGATTATGATGCTCTTGCCTTTATTGTTTATGAATTATAATGTTGTATTAGCCTAATTGCAATGACAAGTTAAACGCACGCGCAGAGATGATGGTCTAAGTCAGAAAGACCCCGATGCAAGCTTATTATGATATAAGTTTATAACAGGGCAGGGCCGGCGCCCCAATCGACATGCTTGGCCCCCCTCAATTAAGAAGCTTTCTTTTTTGAAGACAGCGGCTTTTGTACCTAATTTCAAACTTTGTCCCCCCCCCCCCTAAGTTGACTGCTCTGGCGCCGGCTCTGGTTTATAAGATACAAGATGCAATTAGCTTCATCGGCCTACTTTTTTTTACATTCTGTTGGTAGAGCTAAATAATAATTAAAAGCATTGTAATTGTGTAAATGTAAAATCAAATCAAACCTTTATTATACTTACGGTAATACGAAGAAGCGTGTAACGAGTGGCGGGACTCATGTCCGGGACTGTGACTTTATTAGCGTTCGTGCAATAGGCCTACAGCTTCGACACCCAAGAACCCTCGAAATAATGGCAAACTTCTGTTGGCAACGCTGTGTCTGATTTGACCGGCCCGGGGATCGGACCCCAGACCTTGCGCACCGATATTGATGTATTTTACTGGTACGCCAGGGGTCGGCAACCTACCACACTTAAAGAGCCTCCTTAACTAATATCCCAAAATATTAAACACACTGCAGTGAGCAGCAAAAACTCTACGGAAATCAAAAAAATTAAAAGATCTTTGTTTCTCCCTCCCCCAAAAAAGGTCTTTGTTTATCCCCTCAAAAAGCCTCAACCTGAGGATCAAGGAATCGCAGGTTACCGACCGCACTACGCCAATCGCTCGGTCTAAATGTACAATTTATGGACAAATATTTGAAACAAAAGCTGTGAGAAGCAACCCCATCCGTCCCATTCATGTGGTAAAAATGAAATCACGATTAAGCACAATTTACTGTATCTTCGTGTTGCACTGTTTCTGGCTATTAGCCTTCATCAGTCGCCCTCAGGTGAGAAACATTCATCTTCCAGTACGAATGATCTTGCCAGGATCACTCATCCCTTCGGATAAATATTTCTTTAACCTTTGTGGTACGCAGACCTTGATGAAATATGGGGTTGTATATAAATTAACGTGTTCTTGTGGTTCTAGCTATAGGACAGACTAGACGTAATCTTATTGACACATAAGGAGCATTCCAGTTCGGATAAATCCGAGGTGTGCGGACATTTAATGGACAATCCTGACCATAAATTGGACTTTGCCAAACCGAACATTCTTAGTAGCTCTGGTGATTCTGCACGCTTATTAATTCTTGAGTCACTTTTTATTCAAAAATATGAGCCATTGCTTAACGTTGACTCCAAATCCGCTCCTCTTTACTTATTTAGTAGCTAATTTACCTCTGTCAATCTTTTTATTAGCTTTTGCTTTATGACGTCATAATTATACTATTTATTTTGACCCGTTGCCTGGGTTATGCTCTTGCTTGTAGTTAGAATTGTAAATTCTAGTTCTTACAGTTTTGTACTGCCTTGCATACACTGCTGATGATGACAGCTGAACTTATGTTGTCGAAACGTCCAGTTTTGAGATTTACAGCGGCTGTATTTTTCCTCCTTAAGCTATTTTCGTCCCATATTTATTGTATCAATCAATCAATTTTCTGGACCCGCTTATCCTTGGGGGGTCGCGGGGGCAGCAGCTGAAGTTGGAGCCTCCAAGCATCTCGATCCTCTGCAACAAAGGATAGATGCTCTGCTGGGATCAATCAATCAATCAAGTCTTTTATTCTTGAAAAAAAATGAAGATAGCGTAAGGCGACAGTTATGGAAAGAGAAATTCAAGAAAAGGAAGACACGACACAACGACAAGCGTTGAAACATGCGATATGAAGGTAGAAATACATACGAAAAACGAGAAAAACAACTCGCATGGACGTAACACCTAAAAAAAAAAAGAAAAATAAAAAGAAAGAATGCCAAGGCGAGACCAACTAAGATCTTCTACGTAATCTCGCCATCGAGTTCTGGGACGGCCTCCAGGCCTTCGACCAATCGGTGTTGAACAGAGCAGTTTTTTGGCTGTTCTTTCCTGGGACATTCGTGTCACATGTCCATACCAACGCAGTTGCGATCTTTCTAGTCGGAGAAGCAGCGCTTCGATGTTTAGAGATTCACGAATATCTGCACTTTTAACCTTGTCCAACAAGGTCAAACCGCTAATTCTTCGCAAGAATCCCATTTCGGCTGCTTGAACTCGAGACCTCACTTTCTCATTCATGATCCAACACTCATGGCCATAAGTCAGAATAGGAACATAGACCGATCTGAAAATGGATAGCTTTGCCTTGGTGCAAAGCTCCCGTTTCAGTACCACAGATCGGTGGAGCTGGCGCATTACTGCACTTGCTTTTCCGATGCGGATATCCATTTCGCTATTTTGTCTGCCGTCACTTGTGAATGAGACGCCGAGGTACTTGAATTTCTCTGACTGTTTTAGTGGTACTCCATCAATTTGGAGAGAGCAATGCTTTGGTTGTCTGAACAGGCACATGATTTCTGTTTTTGTTGAACTGATTTTCATTCCGGCAACAGAGCATGCATCCTAAAACTTGTCAAGAGCTTGCTGGAGACCATTTTGGGTAGAGTCGAGTAGCACAAGATCATCTGCAAATAACAGACGTTGTACAGTGCATTCACCGATCTTTACTCCTCCACAAGACTCACTTTTCTTAAATATTCTATCCATATAAATAAGGAACAGAATAGGTGAAAGAGAGCAGCCTTGCCGTAGTCCCACATTTACTCTGAAAGGTGTCGTCGTTGCACTGTTAACACGAACACAGACCTCGGAATGCATGTACAGCGACTTAATGGCAGTTAGTAACTGGCCATCAACGCCATACTGCAACAGCACCGCCCAAAACTTGTCTCTAGGAATGCGATCATATGCTTTTTCAAGATCAACAAAACATGCATTGACCTCTTTTGCATATTCCCACGACTTCTCAAAGATTTGCTGCAAGGCAAAGATCTGATCCATTGTGCTTCGGCCAGGACGAAAGCCACACTGAGCATCCGTTAGTAAAGGCTCGACTATTTCACGGCATTTCTTTTCAAGGCATTTGGTATAGACCTTACCCGGGACACTGATGAGAGATATGCCCCTATAATTGGTGCATTTTCTCTTGTCTCCTTTCTTGTGGATAGGTATTATCACACTAGTTTGCCATTGCTTTGGTGCTTGCCCAGTACTACACGCCACCTTACAAACACGAGTCAGTCAACGAACACCATATATGTTCATTGCTTTTAACATTTCAGGTCTGATATCATCCTCACCAGGTGCTTTTTCAGTTTTCAATGATTTGATTACTGCATTCACATCTGCTTCGATTATCTGAATATCTTCCCCAACCTGTTCCTCGTGAATTTGTATCGGTGTAGCATCAACTGGGTTTAAAAGATCACTAAAGTAGTCTCTCCACCGATTCAAAATAGCATCTTGATCTTTCAGAGTCACACCATTTGAATCTTCGATCAAGAGAGCGGCTCGAGATCTGTTTCCACGCAAACGGCGAATGGTCTGCCAGAACACTTTGTTTGCCGTTTTGAAATCATCGTCTAACCTTTCTCCAAATTCCTTCCAGGCCCTTTCCTTAGACAGTTTAACTTTTGTGGCTGTCGCCTTACGTGCTTTAGAGTACTGCGAACGAAGTTCAAGTGATGACTTATTTGCAAGCCAGGCCTTATAGGCCACTTTTTTCGCACGAATAGCTTCTTTAACTTCTTGGTTCCACCAAGGAGTTCTTTTCTCGCTACTCTTCGTCCCTCCAACACGCTTACGTCCACAACAGTTAGTAGCGGACGTAATGACTGCTGTTCGAAACAAACACCACTCAGTTTCAATGTCTTCAGTAGAGGTCGGAAGTTCTTTGAACTTAGATGCAATGTTGTCTGCAAATGCAGTTCGTACCTCTTTGTCAGCCAATGATTCCTATTTGATTCGATAAGTTTCTCGTGGTCGAAAAGTCTTTCGTTTTTTCAAGGGTTTCAAAGCTTTCAAAGTGCAGACAACTAGGTGGTGATCAGTTGACTACTCAGCCCCTCTTTCAACACGAACATCAGACACGGTAGAAAACAAGTCCGCCGAAACGATACAAAAATCAATCAGGGAGCGTTGTCCCAAAGAGTCTCTGTACCAGGTGTACTTATGAATTCTTTTGTGCTGAAAAAATGTGTTCATTATGCACAGCCCATTGGTGGCACAGAACTGCAATAAACACCTTCCGTTCTTGTTAATGTCAGGGTCACCGTGTTGCCCAATAACACCTTTCCAGGTTGCATTGTCGATGCCCACATGTGCATTGAAATCGCCCAAAAGAACAAGGGATTCTGATGAAGTTGCTTTTCCCAATGCAACCTCAACTTCCTCCAAAAAGGCTTCGTACTGTGATTCTATGTTAGGTGCGTACACCTGCAAGATACACAGAAATCGCTCCTGCAGCCTTAGCTTTAGAAGACAAACCCTTCCTCCCAGTGGTACCCGATCAACGACACATTCAGCTATGTTGGGGCTCACAAGTAAGCCAACACCAGCTTGAGCAGACATTGCTGCATCAACACCTGAGTAGAAAATTTTCCACCCACCGTTCAACTCGACAGTTTCAGAAACCCGGCGCTTTGTTGATGAAATTCCCACAACATCAAGGCGATACTGTTGGGCTTCGCAAACAAGCTCCTGCTCTTTTCCTGTCAGTGACGAAACGTTCCAGTTCCCGATAGCTAGATTCCGGCAGTTTGGTCCAACTCGAGTACGTTTTCTGTGCGCTGCCCCCATTTGCCTCCCCAAACGCTTAGCGACTGCGTTGGTGGGTTTCTGGTGACGGTCAGCTTGTGGAGGAGACTGTAGCTTATTTTTCGAACGAGTCCCTCTGCCTAAAACTCGAACGCGGACCTTTTTATCCTGCGCGCCGTCCGATGCAGCATGACTATTGTTATTACAAGTTTCCATTTAGCTACAGCATTGGATTGCTACTTGGTCTGTTTCTCTCCTTCGACCTTACCGCCATGGGTGACCCTGATGGAAGTGATTAAACACTACCGACAGCGTTGCTCTAAGGATCATTGAAAACTCAAACCTCCCCACCACGTTAAGGTGGCAATCCATAGGAGAGGATATTTATTGTATTTGGCGGCTTATTTGTCTGCGTAACACAATTTTCTCGCATGTCCTAGTAAAAACAAAACATTTGATAAAATCTTTGCAAGCGTCTCGCGCCCCCCAGTTTAAGAACCCCTGGGCTAGTAGGCTACTGGTAAGTGATTACGTCGTCATTAAAATGAGGCTATCATTTACGCGAAAGAAAATTTTAGATTGTGATGTCACAGTTCGTGTGATTTGCTCTAACCACTGAGTAAATTTTTCCATCTCTGCTGTCATAATCCAAATAAGCCTAATTCCTCTCATTAAAATACCAATTTCCACGTCAATGTGGCCAAATTTCTATATAAAAAAATGCCTAATCTAAGCGGGTCCTAGAAAACTGTGAGAATTTTTGGGCTGCAGACGAAACCATTGAACAAATCCGATTATTAGCTTGCGTTCGCATTTCTTATTCCCAAAAGCTGTTCGCATTAAAGAATTTTGATTTTAATGAAAAGTTTTGAAATTAATTCTATACAAAATGAACTAAATTTTTTTGTGATTTGACTGGTGGAATGTGCTGTTGGCTGGATTTGGATTCAAAATCTTTTACTAGTACGGCGTTCCGGCAGAAAATTTTTTACCGGAACGGCGTACCGGATCATTCCGGTTTACTTTCACCACTGGTGGCGCTGATATTTATCTTCCCGACGTAAAAAATGTGTTAGTTTTGTGTTATTGCAAATTAAAACTTTTTTGCTTACTAAGAATTATTTTTTAAAATTCGCAAAATTTTTCCAGACGAAATGCTTATGAGATTAAAATTTTTTCTTCAATTTGTCGAAAAAATGGAAAAACTCTGGCTAGGATTGTCAAAATAACATACTGTAACAAAATGCTAAAAATTAAATCTGAAATGCTAGAAATCAGAAAAAATTACAAACTAATTAAGCTCGATTCTGATTATTGTTGAACATCCCTGTTCTAGACTATAGCGTGCTATAAGATGGAGTGTTTTTGGGGTGGGTTAGTTCTGGAGTGGTTCAATAAATTCCGTTGTCGGCTCTACAGAGTTTTGATTCAGTGACGTCACATTATGATGACGTAAAGATGCTACAATTGCAACAGTTCAGAGGTGTTAGAGTGCATCGGATTATAATGTTTCTGATCTAAATTATTGCGCAGTTGCATCTGACCATTATTAAGCTATATAATGCCATAACAAAGGAAACAATCTAGATACTTCATTCACCCTTTTGCTTGATTCTTTGCGCTTCATTAAGGAGAGAAAAGGTTTCACAGAAACTTAAGCTGCCAAGTCGTGCTTAAAAACTTACGGAAAAAAATTTAGTTGACCTCATTTTTGGGCCATAGGAAGGTTGACTGACTAAAATAAGCTAGCTTTCCCACGTCACACACAGGATGTAGCCAGGGGGTAAAACAGGTAATTACTTCATTCCAAAAAACATTTTTTCAAAAACCAACATTGATAGACCTGTACACAACGCAAAACAAACTTGATAAGGAGATATCAAGATTTAATATGCACTTATTATGAAGGGGGCAGTTCCCCCTGTCTTGAAAAGTGAAGACAGTGGAGCATGAGAAAAAACTGCCCTCCCTACCGAAATATTTTTAAACTACAATAAATTGCGCGCGAGAGGAATCTCTGATCAGGCGATTAAGGTCAAAAACAGCGTCGATATTATGTAGGGAAAAACCTCCGACATTGAGAAAATTTTTCAATGGGACGCTTTGTACTACACGCTTCACTAATCACGTGAGAACTGATTTAGTAATTTCTGTTCCTTCGCCATACTGTTTTAATGAACCACGCGAGGTTGGAGGGTCTTGTGAGCAGAAATAACTGATTTAGCAAGGAAAGTGTATTTTGGGGGGGTCAAAGGAAATATTTTGTCTCATTTTGTTTAAAGATACTCTTCAGCGATATTGATTCACATGGCTGACACGATGTCAGGTAACAGCAGGGGACTTGAAGCTAGAATCAAGATAGAAAAAGAGTGCCTACTGTGCACTTAGGTGAAATCAGCAGCCATTTTTTAAAAATGGCGGTCATATCAAGCATTGGGACAAATGCATGTCTTCATCAATAGGACACTGTCTCATTGTTGGAGTGCACGTATTTAGGTGCAACTTTTGTTTACATTCTTACTTTTTACGCTAAACTGTCACTGTTGTTATTTCCATGATTTTGCTAGTTGATTTCAATGGAAGCTGAACTTCAACCAACACCCCCTCGAGGCTCGCGTAAAAAGGAGAAAACTGATCCCACTACCATGAGAGCTGCGGTTGAAAAAGCATTGCTAACGGGGAAGATCAGGGCATCAGGCCAATAATTGCAGGAGAGTATAACGTTGCCAGACAAACTTTGAAAAACTGGATTGATAATTACAAAAAGGCACAGGCACAATGGCACGTGGAACCAAAAACAAGCTATTGAACAAACCAAATTATGCAGTTCGTGTTTGTTTGTCAGCGCTGTTCTGCCAAGGACTTTTGAGAAATGAACTCTCTAAATTACAATCAATGTTTTTGGCTATATTAACTTTGCTTTAATGCTGCTGCTAATTCTTTTCTGTTGTTTTTTTACTTTATCTTTTAAACACCACACGACATGCAGTAACCTAATATCTCGTTATAGCTATGGTGATCTGGCGCGTCCGTAAATTTTTTGATTTGCATCCATAAAAATAAAATCAAATCTTCATTATACTCGCGGTATTACGCCGAAGCGTGAAACGAGTGGCGGGGCTCATTTCCGCTGTTTAGCGCCCGGGCAACACAGCTCCGAAGAAACGACGCAAAGGAGGCGAGCCGTCGGCGACACTGTGCCGATTTGACCGGCCCGGGAATGAAACCCCAGACCTCCCGCACCGATAGCATGCGCTTTGCATCCGTAGTTTAATATAATCATTATACGGGTAACTTTAAGCAGGGGCGTCGCCCGCTCATCGTGATCGAGGCGGGGGCAAAGTCAACCGTCGCGGGGCCAGGGACCTTGCTTTAGTCTATTTTCTTTAAATTCCTTTTTCGATCAGGGGGGCAAGCTGCCAATTTGAGGACCGAGCTCCCTTGGTCTTTCCGTTGGCGACGTGCCTGACTCTTAAGCAGTGCTTTTCAACCGGGTGTATTGTACACCCAAGGGTGTACCAAAATTTTTAAAGGGTGTACCACTGTAACAGGATGTACTGGGGTGTACCGTAAAACAATATGGTGAATTTATTTTCATACCAGGTATTAAGAACTACGAGTAACTTTACCGACCTGATTGTACTGGAGTAACTTCACTGTTAAGAAGCCTCTATACACGAGTGACCACAGAGACAATTTAAGCTGATTGTAGGTGCTGTGGTGCATTGACACTGCTCGCGCCACTATGCCATAACAATTGTCTGCTGGACTTGTGCGAGTTTGGGCATGTGAAGAAAGCTTGTCAATCTTTTTTGAAATCGTACACACTTTCAACTTTTACTTAAACGCTTGTACATCCCGGCCTTCACTACACAATACACTGAAATCGCATCAATGGTAATGGAAAAAATAAACCACCAGTTAAGGAAATAGTTATTTATACCAATAAGTCATATTTTTGAAGTTAGTAGTAAAATTCAAACTTTTAAATTAAAACTGAAATTGTGGCAGAGTAATAAAAAAATTGCAATTTTTCTGATTTTGAATCTTTGAACAATTTCATCAAGATTCGTGATTGGGAAAATAAAAATCCAAACATTAAAGCCAAGATAAAATCACTTGTTCATGAGCACCTCAACTTGCTCCAACAAAATTTCGAGGCCTATTTTCCAATTGATAATTATTTGAATCTTAATACTCTGTTATGGCTTGTGCAGCCGTTTACAAATGAAGAATTTGATTTTGGACACCTTACCAGCTGACCAATGAATTTATTGAACTGCGATTGAACTTAGTGCAAAAGGCAAAGTTCAAATCATTTAAAAACTACAATGATTTTGGGTATCGCTTTACGAAGTTCCGCAATATCAGAATCTTGCTCAAAAAGCTATTTTCCGTGCTTATTCGCATGCCTACGACATACCTTTGCGAGCAAGTATTTTCCGCTCTTGTTGAAATAAAAACAAAGAAAAGAAACGCAATCATGAATGTTCATACACTTATGCGAGCAGCACTTGAAACAAGATTGCTGCCTCGTTTTTCTAAACTAGCTGATGAAATTTAACAGCAGCGTTCGCATTGAATGGCTGTTGAAATGACTCATTGGTATAAATATATATTTTCCTTAACTGGTGTTTTATTTTTTCCATCAACATTGATGCAATTTCAGTGTATTGTGGTGTGAAGACCGGGTTGTATAAGCTTTTAAGTAAAAGTTAAAAGTGTGTACGATTTCAAAAAAGGTTGACAAGCACTGCTCTTAAGTATTGTAAACGTTACGTAATACATTGAAACGAAGTTCAACTGAAGGGTATGGTGTTTTAATTTTGATAATCGATGTTCAAAGTTTTCTATTTCGTTATATTAAATTTCATTTTAAGTCGGACTCTTTTAAGTACAAGACAGATTGTTAGCCGGTGGGGGCATGGCACTACAGTAAGCATCTCTGTCCTGCGTCACCAATTGCTTTAGATACCTCGTTATCTTGTTTGTGGACGAAAAAGACCTTTACAGTAAGCCAAAGGTTAGTTTCGATCTACATTGCCTGTTTGTGCCATTCTAAACTTCCTGTCCCATTGATAAAACTGCATTGTCCCATTGCATGAGCCACTTCCAGCATTGGGACAATTTTAAACCTCTCAAAAAAATAATCACCTTGCTTTGACTTAGTGTAGATAGAGAAGTCCAACTAAGGGCTATTTGAAGAGTACATCAATGACCATGGTTGCATCTAAAAAAAACGCTGACTTGCCATAATTTTTACTCACAATTAAAATGACCAAAGTGTGAAAATTGTCACAATGATGGAGGTTCTCCCCTAAGCATTTTTTACCCAAATAAAGCTTCGATATTATCAGATCCTCTCTAACACATAATCGAGGTGTCTGGAAAACGGAGCACTCCAGCTGCTGAGACAGTTCCGGTGCGTAAAAACAATTTTGCCCCGTTCCCCCCCTGGGCCTCTTTAAATCTTTTGTTGGTCAGGTCTTCCTAGGCAGTATTTTTATTTTTAGTACTTAGGGCAGTGTCAATTTAGTTATATTTTAATAATTTTTCAACAAACGGGCCAGTGTTTAAAATGTCGCTATCGATGCAGAAGGTCTGAGGTTCAATTCTCAGGCTGGTCACATCGGACCCAATGTTGCAAACGGCTCGCCACCGCTGCGACGTTTCTTCGGAGCTGCGTTGTCCACGCGCTAAGCCGCGGGGTCGTTACCACGCTTTGGTACTACGGCGACTTTAATACAACGAGCAGTGAAGATTTGAATTGATTTTTTTTAATTTTTGTGTACGGCCATGCAGTAGCTACTACAGATACACCGAAGTCAAAAAAATTCCTACCTACTAATTGCTTCACAGCAGCATCAATGACAAAAATGCAGTTCAAGCGAAACATATCAGAAAAGTTGAATTACCGGTATTGTTGCGTCGCATCGTAACAAAAGTTTCTCGAAATTAAATAATAGAAAGTAGGACCAAACAGGTAAAACATGATAGCAATTTCGGCAAGCTCCGCAAGAAGAAAAGTCGGTTCGTCTCAAAAATGAAAGGTTTCACTTTTTCTGCAACCGCAACGCACCACAAAAGTTTGACCACCAACATTGTTGCATCACAATGAAAGTTTTTTACGATTACATAAACAAGTTGGATAGCTCAGAAAAACATGATAGCAATTTCGGCAATCTCTGTGTAAAAAGGCGGATCGTTCCAAAAAGAGAGGTTTTCATTTCTTTTCCAATTGCCAATGGGGGCTGACCCCCGAAACCCCCCCGTGCGTACGCCACTGGCTCTACTTCTGTCGAAATAGCTAGGATATTGGCATCTTAATGCGTTTAAGAAAAACATAATTCTTTGCGGATAATATAATTTTCTTCCATTTTACAGTCATTTTTGCCATTTTAAGCCATTCTTGTCGACTGCAGCCACGCTAACGTTATATTATGCGATATTTCAATCTCACTTACAATATGGTGTATTAGTTTGGAATTTAACCATTAAATCTTATCTTAAGAAATTAATAGTCTTACGAAATAAGGCTCGTAAAATCATTGGAGGTGCCAAATGGAATGAAAGAGCGTACCTTACTTTGAAATTTAAAAGTTTAAAACTGCCTAATATGTTCAAGTTTCAGTCTGCTGTTTTTACATTTTTTTTTTTTTTTTATTGTTGCAAAAAGTAATAATAAAATGGGTATCAACCCAAAAACAACACTACACTATTTTCAAAGTCTAATACTTATGGAGTTACAAAATAACGTCGTTAAGCACATACAGGTACAGTAGTAGCACGATTCAATAGATATTCCATTTTCGAAAATGTTTTTTCAAATCCCCATTACGTTTAGCAATCAAATATTCTGTTTTTTTTTGCAAATTAATGGTACTTATAAATAACATGATATTTGGTTTGGTTTTTTCAATTTTACATCTATAAATCAAAAATCTTGCATTGAGTAAAAAACAGTTAATCAAATCCGTCTTAGTACAATTTTCTAACTCTTGAAATCCAAAAATCTTGTTAAAGTTGCAAAAATTTATGTCCCGTTTGAAATGACAGCATATCCAACTAAAAATTTCATGCCAAAACTGATCTACAACTGGACAAAAACAAAATAAATGCAAAATTGTTTCAATGCTTTGCGCACAAAATGAACAAAAAGGCGAATCCACAATGCCAAAACCATGCAATTGCACATTAGTTACAATAGCTCTTAGATTTAATTTTATTTGAAAGGATCGTAATTTAGTTTCAGTAGTACAGAAATAATTATTGCAATAAATCGTTCTCCAGTTGATTGCTCTACTATCTATAGACAAATCATTTAACCATCGAGTTTGCTGTTTTATCGGTCCTTCGTGATTACCAGTTAAGTGTAAATAAGCGTTTTTAGTGGAAACCCAAGTATCTAGAGATTTTTGTTTCACAATATTTAAGAAATCAACATTTGTATTATCAATCAGAGTAGACGATGCTCTATTTTCCCAAGTTTCCGGTATAGCCAAATACAATGTTACGTAATCCTTGTTTGTTTGAGAATCGGAATTAATTGAAAATTTACAAACAAGATCCGAAAAGCGCATATAATTGCCATTTCCATCAAGCAGCTGTGCATGAAAATAAATACCAGCATTAATAAATTTTGAAATGATTAAGGGATTACGCTTATATTTTACGTTTTTATTCAGCCATAGAAATTTATTTTCTTCAATATTGTAAGGAATTAGCGTTTTAGCTGCCTGAATACCCATCTTCAAAAAACGAAACGGAATGAGTTTTCGCAGTAAACGATGTTGCAAGGTCAAATTAGAACTTAATACGCATTGTAATATACAATCACTAACACAAGACTTCTCAACGTCCTTCCACAAAGGCGCAGCTGAGTCATTCAAAAAAGCTTGCATGAACTTCCAATGCAACGCTGTTATAAAAGCTGGTAAATGTAACATATTTGCACCACCTAATTCAACACTCGAAGTAAGGTTTACTCTGCTAATTCTTTCCCATTTGGATCCCCAAATAAAACTATAAACAATTTGGTTCAAAGATTTTAAAAATGGTGGAAAAATATGTGATGGAATCATGGAGAGTTTGAACAGCAATTTCGGAAAAACGAGGCATTTCAAAATTGTTATTTTACCAAGTAAAGTGAGACCTCTTGATTTCCAAAGATTTAAGATGGTTTGCAACTTAGGACAGTATCCGTCAAAATTCAATCGAAAAAGCTCATATTTATTGCCTTTCGGCTTAGTAGGAATGGTCAAGCCAAGATATTGTATAGTATCATCAGGCCATTGCAAACCAAAGTGAGACAACGGCTTTTTTTGCCAACGTTTGCTAGCTCCTATATAAAAGGCTTTAGATTTATTCCAGTTAATGGTGCAGCCAGAGAACGTAGCGAATTCGGTAAAGATAGCAGAAACTATTTCAAATTGATTTACTGTTCCATCTAAATATATGATGGTGTCGTCCGCAAATAAGGAAATTTTAACATTAGAGCTTCCTAGCTGGAGGCCCACATATTGATTACTAGCTCTTAAAGCACTTGCTAAACATTCAATACAAAGAACGAAAAGAGTCGGCGAAAGAGGATCACCTTGTCTAACACCTTTATGTACCGCAAATGAATCGGACAAGAAATTATTGTTTGTCAGTCTGCAAACTGGCTGGGCATACAACGTTTTTATCCAGTGTAAAATGAACGATCCAAACCCATATTTTTCAAGCACTTGGTAAATAAATTCCCATTTAAGGGAGTCAAACGCTTTAAATATATCAACCGTTAAAACTGCACCCAAAGTATCGTTCAAATCAGCGAAATCAATGACATCAAACAAAAGGCGAATATTATCGCCGATGTGTCTGCCTTTGATGAAGCCATTTTGACCGGGTTTAATCAAAGTATTTAAATGACTTTTCATTCGATTATTGATGGCAGAAGCGATTATCTTATAATCAACGTTAAGCAAAGTTATAGGTCGATAATTTGATGGTAACAACAAGTCTTTTTGTGGCTTTGGGAGCATTATAATAATGCCTTCTTTTTGCGTGTTTGGCAGTTGCCCCTTTTCGTAAGAAAAGCGAATACATTCTAAAAAAAAAAGGTTTCAAGTCATCCCAAAACGTTCTATAAAATTCAGCAGTAAAGCCATCCGGCCCAGGTGATTTGTTGTTAGACATAGCGTTCAAGGCAGCATGGCATTCCTGTTCTGATATAGGAACAGAAATATTTTCAGTTTGATCTTTTGACAAAACAGGCAAATCAATATTAGACAAATAATTGCGAAGTTGAATGCTATCAACATTGTTGTCAGTACTTGAATAAAAAGATTTGAAGTACTGAGTTAAAACTTCCAAAATAGCTTGCTGTTCTGTCACCAAAATTCCTTTTGTGTTTTTAATCTTATTTATTGATTTATTCCCCCTTCGAGATTTTTCTAAATTGAGAAAATATTTTGTATTTTTTTCCCCAGATTCAACCCATTTTGCGCGGCTGCGAATAGCAGCCCCTTTTGCTTTTTCCTCAATCATGCTATCAAGTTCATACTGACAAGACTTGATGTCAGCAAGCAAGCTATTTAGGTCATTCGAGGTGCAGTTGTTCAGTGCATCGTGCAGCTGCTGTAAATGCACGCGCAGCAAATTTTGCCGATGCAAAAACATCTTTTTTCTTTTAGCACTAAATTCAATGATGTATCCTCTAAGCACACACTTTAAAGTGTCCCATTGTAAGTGCGGATTGCATGTATTTGGAGGATGATTAGTTTGGAATTCACCGATAACGGTTTTGATTACCGAAATAAAATTTTTGTCCAGCAGTAATGAGTTATTGAACTTCCAATACCCGGTACCTTTATGAACAGCTTTTAGAGATAATTTAATTTGCACCAGTTTATGATCAGAATGCACACTTGGTAAAATGGAAGCGGTTTGACTGTCGGTAAGCAACGAATTGGATATCAGGAAAAAGTCTAGTCTAGATGATACGAAAGGGTTGTTTTGAACTCTCGTAAAAAGCTTCTTGGTCGGGTGCAAGGAGCGGAAAATGTCAGTAAGGCCTAAAGTTTTCATATTTGTATTAACAACATTACTGGCCTTGTAATTAATGTGCTGTGATGAACCTCCCAATTTATCAAGATCATTATTTAAAACTAAATTAAAATCACCACCCAATATAATATCTGAGGTCGAAAAACTTTGGAGTTGATTAAATAGGTTTGAGTAAAAGGTAGGATTATCAACATTGGGTCCATATACATTAGCTAGGCAGAAGTTTCTGTCTTCAATATTGATATCAACTAGTAGCAAGCGACCTTGGTCATCAGTTTTTATATCGTTAACATGGTATTGCAATCCGCACTTAAAAGCAATTGCAACACCTTTGGAACGAGTAGTCCCATGATTCCATAAAATATTTCCACCCCATTCCTTCTCCCACAATGTTTCGCAAGCAGAATAAGCATGGGTTTCTTGCAAAAACACAATGTGAACTGGACTAGATTTTAAAAAATACCAAACTGACTTCCTTTTGATGGCATTACCCAAACCCGCAACATTATAGCTAGCAATAACCAAATCCATTATAAATTAACAATAAAGGAAGTAACAGTATATTAGACCTATGGAATAGTAGCACAAACAGTATTCAGCGGGAAAAGATGCAAAGCTATTGTATATATTACAGTGTCGTTTCAGAGGCAATTAAGCTAGTACATTTTCGTTACACCCATATCTATGTCATATTCAAATTCACAGCCGCATTCACATAGATATGGAGTCGTACCGGTAAAAAGTTGCACAGATTTTCGAGAACAATCACAATGTACAGTTTTATAATGGCATTTGACGTTTTTGCAGCAAAAAGCCAAGCCTTGACCGGGCAATTGATTATAGGATTCGCAGTTGCATTCCATAAAGAGTTTGTTGCATTTTCCGCATTGGATAATATTTTCGTCGTCTATTTTATTAACAGGCACAAACGACTCACAGCAAGAAAGGTACAACATTTCTACAGTGCAGGCTGGGCATGGAAATTTTGTGGTATTCGGGCAAACACTTCGATACGAGTCGGCATTATCTTCAGATGCGCAGCATGGTTTGGCAATAAGGTTATCGTTATGACAGTTCCAACAAATAAAATGCGACTCGGGGTTGACTAATATATTTTCCGACTTACAACTTTGACAAATAATAGAGCTTCCACGCTCCCACCAATCTTTTGGGACATGAGTCTTGTCAGCAGGAACGTCCACCTCCATCTGTTCTTTGCTTAGCTGTTCTGGTTGCGACAAATCAAGTGGCTTGTTGCTGGTATTAAAGCATAGAGAACCCGCCGCGCAGCTCAAGTCCACTGCAGCCTCGGTCCTAAATTTGTTAGCTTTGCGTATTTCGGTATTTTTCTTGCGTTTTTTGCTTGGGAAGGCATCGGTTTGCAGTTGGTCAGGACTGCTGTTTTGAATAATGTTTTCATCCCGCTGAAGTGACGGGAAATTCTGCGCTCGCTTGTCACAATCTACTTGCTTATGCCCAATTTCGCCACAATATTTACAAGTAAACTTTTGACCTTCATAAGTCACATAGAGCTCGTTGCCGTCTATTTTAAAATAGCTGGGTATAGGATTTTTTTCTAAAACATCTTTTTGCATAATAAGAATTCTTACGCCCGATACTAGGCCATCGCGACACTTTCTTTGTAAAACCTTTATTACAGGTCCAAATGCATTTTGAAAAGCTGATTTGATACGCTCGTTTGGCATGGGAATGGGTACCCAACCTACTACAACGTTAACGTTATCCTGTTCGTATAATTTCACGAAAGCAACTGCATCCACTTTTTGAAGTATGTCATATAGCTCTAGTACATCTTTTCTTGTTTTGCAAGTAACGTCGATTGTACCTGCTTTCATTTCTGCAACTCCTGTCAATTTCAGTATAGAGTACTGTAACTGTTTGAGGAAAGTAATTGCTTCTTGTCTTTTCATTATTTGTTTATGCCTAAAATTCAAGCAGTTGGGTCTTCTCGTTTTAGATTCAAAGCTGTGAGAAACAGAATTACCTTTCACAGTTTGGGCGTAGCTGAGACTTTGCATTTTCTTGCTGCTTACAAGCCAACTCGAAGCTGCCACTCCAACAGTAAAGTTACTCAATAGGTCGTATCTTAAATGCTGTTTTTACATTTAAGTTTAATAAGCAATTGCTTCCTTCTCCATTTAGTCACATTTCTCCAAATCAAATACCAAACTCCATCAATTAACCAGGGGAGCAAAGAGTGACAACTATTTTTTACCATTTTACAAGACGAATAAACTTCAGTATCACGGGCCCAAGTTTTGGAATTCGCTTCCTATTGAACTTAAGCTTTGTAAATCGTTAAAATTTAAATCGTTAAAAAGAAAGTTAAAGCAATTCTTCTTAAATAAATATACATCCTAGTATTGATCCCCCCTCTTTATATCCCCCATTTACTTATTTTTGTTACATCTGTCATCGCATGTATTTGTATTGTACCAATTTCCATAGACATGGTTCGTTGTTATTTTTGATATGTAATGATTTATTGCAACGTGATTTGGGTATTAAACCAATTACATCAAACTTTGTTGAATTATTACCGAAATTTGGGTATTTCTTTTTTTTTTAATTATTGTACATACGTTTTTTTTTTTTTTGTTTTGCTTTCGTTGTAAGTTTTGTTCGGGTTGTTGTTAAATGAAAAAAAAAAAGAAAATTATTAATAATAATGAGCAATGTAACTTTTGTAATATAATCAGGGACTGCTGACTCGAAGACCCTCTTGCGCGGTCACTTCGCAGTTTCCTGTAGGTGTTAGTGAATGCATTGTAACGTTACTGTTTTTTCGTGGCTTTGCCTTATTTTTTGTAGTGTACTAACATCTGCAATAAAGTTCAAAGTACAGCGTATAACTATACTGTATTGAAGGGGGTTAAAATGTAAGCCTTTAATGGCCACATAACTCCAGGTCCATTGAAGCACGGCCCTGGCATAATGTAAGATCTACAGCATCTCTTCTATCATTGCTTAAATCAAGGTTTGTTAATATTTTGAGGAACTACATATGTTGCAAGTTAAGCATTTGCAATCCAAACTTTGTTGCGACTGTATTGCGTAACCAACGTTGAAGCGTGTTTACATAAAGATGCACAAGCATAACATCCAAACATTTTTGGTATTACAGCAATCTTTGAAAGCCGATGAATAAAACATATACACAAAATTACGATTTATTGACACGACAATAAACTCTTTTAAACATTGTCATCTGACTGATTGTAAATGTTGCTAGAAGTATATTTATTTTATAAACATACGCATTTAATCTTGCTTAAATAATAATACGAACAATATTAAGAGCGCTACATATTTCGATAGTAAGTTGTTACAAGCACACCTGCTGATGTCATATTTCGTGTAAGATAATGTCAGTAACAATAAAAAATCAGCTAAAAACACTATGAGTGTTTTGTGGTGAAAACATTCATGTTGTTTCATTGTAGAGGGCAAATTTAGTTTCTCCCGTTCAAATATAATCTTTTACACTTGCTTTTGCATTGCTCAAGTTGCTTTCGTGCTTCTTCTTCTATCAAAGGAAGGCAAAACACTTCAAGACATTCCATCTGTAATGCATAAAATAATCTTGCATTCTGTATCAGCTCCTTTGATTTACAGTGTAAATCGAAGGTCGGCCAGCCCCTGCACGGGGTCGGCAAAACTCGGCACGCGTGCCAATCATGGCATGCGGAATCATGAAAAATTTCCAAAAACTTTTTTAAATGTTATTTTAATGAAAAAAATTACATTCAGGGCAAAACAAGTGGTTAATTTGCTGTGTTTTGTTTTATTGTTTAGTCATCATTGTTTTTTCATTACTATTATTACGTCACTATCGCATAGATTTGCGTTTTATTCAGTTAGTAACCCAGAAGTTAACCGCGATGTCTGCGGCCAAGAGGTCAAGATCAAATGCGCGACAGTTTCAAGAGTCGTTGACTGCAGAGGTTTTTTGGTTTGTCGGTCGTAATGACAGAGTCGTGTGTACACTCTGTAGTGAAAATGTCGCTTGCCGTACCTCAAGTACTAAACGTCATTTCGAAACCAAACACGAAAAATTTTTAGAGATGATTCGAAGAAGAATGAGGCTTGTGGCAGTTTCTCGTTTCGAAAAACAGAGTAGCATTTTAAAAGTCGTTCGCATTCAGGGCCGTTACTACGTCAGGCGGGGCCGCGGAGCGAACATCTATTTGTGGCCCCTATTTTTTAACAACATTTTTTTACCACAGAGTGGGACAGCGTTGTTTCGGGCTACTAGCTCTCATCATCCGCCCTCAAGGTATAAGGTACACTTATTCTTCAGCATGCTTGACCTAAGTCAGCCAAACACCCCCCCCCCCCCCCCCCCCAATTCGTATACCCCAAAAGAATTGAACTTTTGTGGTACCTAACATGTTAGATAACCGCTCAAGTTAAATTCCCCATGTGGCCAAGATACAACAATAAGATAAACATCGCCTCACCTGGTCAAGGTACATGTGGCCAAGGTACAACAATATGACAAACACGTAAAACTCCTTCTGACTTCCCATTCAGCAGGCTAGGTAGGACGACGTCTTAACATTTTTTTTATTGTGTCATAAGCTTGATCAAATACATATGCGTCGTCAACTAAAATCTTTTGACTTTTCACGCAAGGACGCTTTGAGAGCAATATTTACGATACTTAAGCAAAACGGAGATGTACTATGCGATGCGGATAAATTGTTCAACTTTTTTGCGAAATCTATGATCACAACTCACAAGTGATAAACCCCATGGATGAACTTTTAACAAAATAATCCCCATAAAATCGTCTCAGTAAAAACAATAAATCCGAATTCGTATCTGAAGTTTTATTCACATTTTTTTCGTCCGTACAATCAACAGTGTAATTAGGGAGGGATGGGAAGATCTCCAACTTTTTAAAGAGTGGGAAAAGAATGGGCCATACTGGTGCCGCTCCTCAAGCAGACTTGCTATTCACTTAACTTTTTTATTTGAATCTTTTTTGTGCCTTGTTGCTATCCTCTTATCACGAGAAAGCGATCAATGCGCTATAACGAGCTCGCTTAGGAGTTGTCGGTCATCTGTCTACCACAGCAAGATGGAAGAATTCCGCTTCGTGCCTTTCCCAACAGCACAAAAAATAAACTTTACGGCTTGTTCACCACTCGGTCCCTTCAATGCTGAGCGTCAAGTAGGGATGCTGTGACCACCAATTGTAAAGTCATTGGGTTGACACGACTCGGAATCAAACAGTATACATAGAACTCCGGGATATATATTATTATTATTATTAGTGGGCGGTGGTGCCAAAGAGTAACAACAACGTTTAAACCTCTCTGGCACATTGTGTAGGCCATCAATTGGGCCCATTACAATTTTTCACCGCTTTTTTTTTGTTTTTGTTTTATTCAGATTAGTCTACTGGCCGTATTCAGCAAGCCTTCCGGCCTGCTGCAAATACTTAGCCAGTAGATTTATATTTAGCTTTTGTACCACAGATTTTATTGTGGTTTTTTCTTTACCAAACACCTTTCTTCGAAGGGCTTGGTAATAAGTGCATGCTCCAATATGGTGATTTGGAGTTTCTTCTTCCAGGTTACATTTTGGACATGTCGGTGACTCGTCACGTCCAGTGGTCTTCCTGTGTTTCTGTAAGTTGCAGTGACCAGTGAGGACTTGCAACACTTCATTTAATCTAGATCTGTTGAGACTCAAAAGTCGACGAGTTAATTGGGGCGAGGCCCACTCCACGTTTTCTTTTGTGCTCAGGCAGTCCTTTCGTTCTATCCAAGATGTTTTCCATCTTTCAACACTCCAATCCTTTATTGCAGCGCGACAGCTCGCATATGGGATTGGAACAAAAGGCTCAGGGCCGAAGCAATTAAATGCTGATCCTGATTTAGCTAGTGTATCCGCCTTCTCATTACCGTGGATGCCGGTGTGGCCCGGCGTCCATGCAACAGTGACGTGATTGTCTTCACCCAATTTATTTAGGTGTTTGATACATGATAATACTGTACTAGATTTTACAGTATTATTTTGGATTGCCAGTATCGCTGCTTGGCTATCCACTAAAATTATTATTTCTTCATTTAGAGTTTTTTCCATGGTCAGTTTCTTCGCTACTTCAGCTATAGCGAAGACCTCTGCCTGAAAGACTGTACTATATCTTCCCAAATGGAAAAAACTTTGGTCTGTGTGAGATCCTGATGGGTATTCTATATAGAAACTCGCACCGGCTCTTCCATTCAATTTGGACCCGTCAGTGTAGCATCTGATTATGCTTTGTTCTAAAGCACGTTCAAACTGCACTGCGTCCTTGCGTTCTAAAACAAGGCAATTGTACTGTTTTCCAAATACCTTTGTTTTGTTTATCAAATCTGCGGGCATGCTCAACAAAGACAAGTTTTCCTTTGCTTCATTGCATACGTCAACATGACTTTTAGTTTTCCCTGTTGATCCGATTGTCATGGCTGACCAAAGGCCCACACGGGATAACCTGTATGAACCTTTTAGCGCCTCTGACAATATGAATTCATTAATTGGCATGATATTCAACAGCACTTCCAGAGCACCTGTGGGGGTACTGGGGAATGCTGAAGAAATCATGAGACAAGCTAGTTTTTGTACTCTAGCAAGCTTTTTCACTAGATATTTTTTATTTAGTCCACCAACCCAGGATGTACACGCATATGTGATAACAGGTCGTATCATTGCAGTGTATATCCATCGCATGTTGGTGGGATTTAATCCCCACGCTTTGCCCACTATTTGTCTGCATTGTAATAACGCCGCAGTCGCCTTGCGAGCAATACGTGTTATGTGAGGTTTCCAGGTAAGCTTACTATCAAGGGTTACACCTAGTAGTGTTGCTTCTTTGGAAATTTCTAGCTGGCGTCCGTTTAAACGCAAGGTTCCGAAATCCGGCTTCCTTTTGTTAGTAAACAGAACTACAGTATTTCAGTCTTTTTACTGCTGAATTGAAGCTCTTGATTATGAGCCCAATTTCTTGCAATATTTAGCGCTTTTTGAGCCCTACCTTTGATCCACAGCATGTTGGTGCCAGTGACCAAAATTGCTACATCATCGGCATAGGCTTGTACATGAAAACCCCTGTTGCGTAGGTCTACCAACAAGGAGTTTAATACACAGTTCCATAGAAAAGGGGACAAAATACCACCTTGGGGATTCCCTTTTACTACTTCTCTTTTAATCTTTTCACCATTTAGCTCTACTTGAACTGTGCGGTGTCTCAGTAAATTCTCAATCCAATGGACGAGAAAAGGCGACACCTTCAATTCTCGCAGAGCATCGGCAATGCCACTATGTGTGATATTATCAAAAGCACCAACAATATCCAGAAATATTCCTAGTGCTGTTCGTTTCTTTGCCAAGCTTAGTTCTATGCGTCGTACAAATTCATGCAGTGCAGTTTCAGTTGAAACTCCTGCTCTGAATCCATACTGGAATGCAGAAAACCTTGCTTGCAAATTAGAATCATCATTAAAATGATACAGTACTAACCTTTCCAACCATTTAAGTTGAAAGGAAGTTAAAGTGATCATCCGGAAAGACTTAACTTCATGATAGTTTTCTTTACCGGGTTTAGGGATGAAGATACCAGTCCCTTCCTTCCATACTTTCGGCACATAGCTGTACTTCAAGCACATTTGGAAAATGGTTTGGTATATATTTCTAATACTATTCCAGCCTTTTTGTAGTAGGACCGGGTAAATACCGTCTGGTCCCGGCGCCTTAAATGGCAGAAATTCGTTTATTGCTCTTTCCATCTTTTCAAGTGAACAGATGGAGCTAACAATTTCGTCGTGCGTTGGTAACACAGCAGTGTTATCATTTGGTTCTTCTGCTGCTTTACTATAGTTTACCTCTCGACTTCCCGGTGCTAGGGTGTCTAAAAGGCAATTCATAGTCTCAACAGAAGATTCGGTGAATTGACCATTAGGTCTTAAAACGTTGCTTAGTTGCACCGTTTCGTTTCGACGCATAATTTTAGCCAGCCGAGCGGTTGCACAGTGGCTACTCATCGATTCCGTAAAAAGACGCCAAGAATCTCTCTTGGCTTTTCTTACGGCATTTTTAAAAATCAATTGGGCCTGCTTAAAAGCTTCCCAATCGCTTCCAAGTTTTGATTTGATGGCTTTACGTTGGGCTTTACGAGCCTCTCTGCGGAGACAGGTTAGCTCTGTATTCCACCAAATATTTTCAGTTTTACGACGGATCTTACGCTGAGGGCAAGATACATTGTAAGATTTTATTATCTGTGATTGAACAGTTGATGCCAGTTTTTCTATATCATCTACTGATGATATGCTAACTGGTGTACTATTCAAATCATGTAACCTGTGATCAAGTTCGTTTGCATACTTATTCCAGCAAGTACGTCTAACGTTCCTGATCATTTTTGTTCTTTTGGTGCCACTTTGAACTCTAAACCTAATATACATGTGATCTGAAAAGGATGGCACATCACTGACATGCCAGTCACTTATACAGTTCTCAGCATTTCGGTTTATTAGAGTCAGATCTAGCACTTCTTCTCTTTTTCTCGTTCTGAAGGTGGGTTTACTGCCCACATTACAGATGTGCAAGTTCGCACTAGCACAGAACATAAGCAAATCCATACCTCTTGTATTGACGTTGGAGGAGCCCCATACTGTGTGATGTGCGTTTGCATCAGTTCCTATAACGGTAGGAATTTTATCTCTGTCACTGAATGACAGCAGCTCTTTCAGAATTACTGGTGGAGCTGGTTCTTCCAAAGCCATGTAAGCCGATACAAAGACAAAGCTATCTCCTTCTCGTCTTACATTTTTAACTCTCACTGCTACCACATCTTCGCTAGAAAATTGTGGTATGAGAGAGCATGTCATATCAGAAGTGACATAAACACATGCTCGGGGACGTTTATCTTTTTTATTACCTTGAAAAAGTTTCCATCCCCGGAGTTTACTTCTGATTGCACCTCCATAAGTCCAGGGTTCCTGAATTAGGACTATACCTGAACGAATGTTTTTTGTTACTTCACATAAGTTATAGCTAGCGGCCTTACTTCTGTGAAGATTAATCTGCCAGCATTCAAATCCATTCGACTTGGTTTTTCGTGCTGGAATTTGTTTTTGATTACTTAAAGCGTTTGTTGCAGATCTATTACTCATACACGGTATGAATTTTGAAAATACAACAATTTTGCTCTAAGGTATTGATTGTCAGTCTACTTTAGTAGGAACTGGTTGCCTTCGAACCCTGATCAAGGTTCTGAGGCTCCTCAGCTCCTTCCGAAGCATCTCTGACGTTCTCGATTGAGTGCTAGAAGACTCCATCGACCTTTTCGTTGATGCAGAGTTGCAGGCAGTTTGAGGATTATCTCCAGGGTTAGTGATGTTCAAACCCTCTAACCCCTTCCACAACCATTCTCGCTGCTTCCGCTTCTGATTTCTTTCATAACTTTTTCCTCGACGCCACTCAGACGTGCTACCAACGTCCAGAGACATTGATGGATTCTGAGTGAGCGAACCGGATATTTGAGCGGTATTCAACTTTTCAATCGACAATGCCGCTGAAACTGTTGCCTCTTGATTTGCCAGAGGCTTCTCCTCCATCAGAAGAGAAGTCCTGGCTGAAGGCAATTTTTTCGCACTTGTCTCCACCTCAACCCTTGCAGGAGTAGAGGTTTTGACTAGCTGTGTACTCTCACTGCCGCTTAATAGTTCAAGAACTGTTCGCTGCGACAGTGGTTCTTTCCTTGTTAGGGGGACAAACCGTACTGTTTTCTTTTTTCGTTTGTTTTTCATTCATAAAGTTTGGTTTTTCTTTATAACTGGGAAAAACCTAAAGACCAGATTTAAAAAAAAAAAAAAAAAAAATTGTTATTAGGCCACGTCAAGTCCCGCAGCTGGACCCAGGCGACTATGTGCAATGGACTTGTCATTCTGTGCAGTGGCCTCAGGAATGCCCCCCCAATACAACTGCAGGCCCCCTCCCAGTCGCCAACTGGAGCTACAATTGCATGGAGATTTCCACAAGCTGACGGAGGCAGCCCCCCCAATTGGCTAGATCAGGGGCGGGCCTCTGAACTATCTTGCGGCCGCGGTACGGAGCGCGTTTTAGACCGGTACCCTCTACAACTATGAGATTCCATTGCAATCATCTGAGTTCCAGTCACGCAATCCTGACATGTCCCATATAAACAATTTTTGGTGCCTACCACCCGCATCCTCGCTAATGCCAAACCTGATTTATCCACTCCCTCCTTCACAGCTCGACTTCTCATCCGCCAGGAAAAGAAGCCGAAATGCTTCAAGGAGCGAATTCAACAGGTAAGGCCGTTGCTAAGACTAAGTTGGCAAACATAAAAAGTAAAAATGCCAGAGCCTCTTTAGCCAACATTACAATGTTGTTTCCACCGGACACCACGTGGAGGCGAGGTTGGTCTTATGTCCAGCCCGGGATATATATACAGAGATGTTCAATATATTCCTGGAATCAAACCCGAGTCTACAGCTCCAGAGGCGGATGCTCTTACCACTCGGCCATCGGAGCTACTGTTGTATACATCATGCGTGCGCACACACGTCAGAATAATTTGTAGCAAGTGACGCGTTTTCGATATTGAAAAACAAAAACATTTCTTTACCGATTTTAATCGGGCAAGCTTTTCTCTAAACCACGAGTGGATTTGAGCATCTGACTAGGAAACAACGGACACACGTCATCAGAACATTTCAATGCGCTCCGATTTGATAAATTTCTCCTCATAATGCAATCAACTAGCTGGAGTTCTACAGTGTGGTTTCTCAAAATCACCACGTTGAAATAAATTTAGACGAGGGTCAGTTAATTTCCACCTATTTACATGAAGCGGACAAAATTAACCAGAAAAAATTAACAACTTCGCGTGGCTAGACCTATAGTCTTAATAATTAATTTACTCGATAGAAATCAGTCAGACAAAGTGTGAAGTTAGGATACATCAAGCTATGCTGCATCACAAGACATTACGTGTAACTACGTCATAGAGCACATCTCATTAAATCAGAGGTTCTTAACCGGGGGTAAATTTACCCCCTGAGAGTAAATTTTACCTACTGAGGGGGTAAATTTTTTGAATTAAAGACCAAAGAAAACTTTAATTTTCAGCATTGAGAAAGCAGTAGAGGTATACTGGGGGTAAATTATACTTTTTTCCTTCGGCAAAGGGTAAACGAGACAAAAATGGTTAAGAATCCCTGCACTAAATAAAGCATATAAATTTGATGTTACCAAACAGGCGTAAAACAGCGGTATGTAAAAAATATTTGAAAAGACTAAAATGGTTTTACATTTTTCAAATTTTAAATTTTGAAAAAATTTTTAAAAACATTGATACATCTGAAATTTAAAAAAAAAATTATAATGCGATGCCTCGGGGCCCGCTTGTGCTGGAACCCCGGTGCCAGTGCATTGCACCGCCGGTAGTTACGGCCCTGTTCGCAGTAGAAGTCAAAGTACGGAAAGTAGCCACAAAGTTGCAGAATGTATCGTCAAGCGCGAGAAGTCTTCTACGCTGTTATATAACGCAATTTTTTATCGGCACGCAAACATATATTAGAAATTAAATTTTACAAAAAATTGGCACAATCTATATAAAACGTTGCCGAACCCTGATTTGCACAATAACGTTGAAGACAAACTTCAGGCATTGCGAGAATTTAAGATATTGTTTTGAGATGAAAACTAGTATTACGATGAATTGACTGTTTGCTGTTTTAGTGGAAGAAACTTGAACAGTTTCAATATAATTCATTATGCCTAACTGATTGAATGGAATAAAACGTAATCCAGGAATAGTCAAGTCGAAAAAAATTACTATTACGCAGTGATGACATCATCTTTGTAAATCGAATATGAAATCATGTAACAAGGGATTGCCTGAACGTCTACAACAGTTTTGCTGCACAACTCACAATTTAAATCACCAATACATGATGCGAGCACGTTGCGGCTGTAACCAGAGCCAAGTGTATGTCATTTGTTATTGTTATGTACAGTAGCTTATTGATATTGCTTAATACAAGGTAAAGCAGCAGGGCTGTATAAAATTTTAGTGTTAAGCAGTCGCAGTAGATAAGGCATAAATCAATTTACTATCTGTAATTGTGTAGTAAACAATTAGTTGCTATAAGTTTATGACCATTTTTGATTTTGTCAAAGCAAAAAGGCGTCACAAGTAATTTAATCGAAGCCATCAAAATACTGAAAAATGATGCAAGCACTAAAGAAACGTAAATCCTCTCAGCAATATTCACTTAACGCAGGGGTGGCCAACCTGTGGCGCATGCGCCATTCGTGGCGCATTGACTACTTAGAAGTAGCGCATTGCACCTTTTTGATGACAAGCCACTTCTACTCACTAATTTTTTTTTATTTGCCCTCCACCGATATTTTTCTGTGGAAAACTGAACATCTGAGGGTGTGAAGATCTTTTATTATTCTTTGCTCTCCACCAACATTGTCAGTGGAAAACAGGACGTCGGAGGGCATAGGCGCACGCAGGGGAGCCACGGTGCCATGCCCCCCTTTGGCCCTGTAATAAGGTGCTAAAACCTAACTTTCAGTCTATAATTTCTCAAACTAATAATGGTTGTAGCCTCCTTTCACTTATTTCAGCCAAGCTTCTGCTTTTAGACATAAGCTACGAAAATATTTTTGTTTTGTCCGTAGTGACTGCACGCCCTTTTTCGACAACAAAAGTGTGCTAAAAAGAGAGTTTTTTTTTATGTGAATATCGGAAAAACTCGTTGGCGGCTGGGGTTTTACCCCCAGACCCCCGGTTGTGGCCTCCTTTGCCAAATCCTGGGTGCGCCCCTGCCTGAGGGCGTGAAGTGAAGATTTTTTTTTGTTCTTCATCGATATTGCACGCCCTTGTTTTAAAGAAATGGATGCTTGATGTGGCGCATCTAAATTAAGGGTGAAAAATATATGCGCATGAAATCAAAAGGTTGGTCACCCCTGACTTAACGCGTTTCACCCTCATTGGAGATCATCGGAAATGGAGTAATTGCGAATGGTAGTTTTGCTACATTCACAATTACTCCATTTCTGATGATGTCCAATATCAGCGAAACGCGATAAGTGGATATTGCTGAGTGAATTTACGTTTCTTGGTATCGTTTTTCAATATTATGATGACTTCGATTAAAATACTTGTGATGCCTTTTTGTTTTGTCAATGTCATTTCGTTTCTCACCTCGCGGTTGACGGATGGCCTATTGCCTACTTTCGGGTGCTTCTCTGATTTTTGATTTGATTTTCGTAGCAACCAGTTACCATTTAATGAAATGAATGCCAACACTCTAGGTCAAGCTTGCACACTTTGAAAAGTTATTTAGATAATATTGACAGCAGAACACTTGGCAAGGGTTACAGGAGAATTATTTTTGCATTAATTAACAAAATATCAGGTTGTTTCGGGCGCTTGTTAACCACTAAGATGAGGTTTTGCCATGACTAAATAGAGCTTGTTTTATTTTGAAACTAATTTATATTTGACCATTTTTATTTCAGGCTCCCCACCAGCCTTGCTGCTGAGCGCTAAGCTGAGTAACTGTGCACGGATACCACTGTTTGAGTCTGTTTTAATTTGACCAAGTATCAAACCCAGCCTTCCAACAGCAAAAGCTCCATGTATTGAAATCACTTCCGGTTTACTGTAGTTGAATCACATTTAGTCGAACCAGAAAATTAATACAAACTTATGAATCAAAGCCAAATTTTCATATTACTCGCTGTATTACGCCATAGCGTGTAACAAGAAGCGGGGCCCATTTCCGTGATTTTGTTTTGATTTTCATTTTGATGTGATTCATGACAAACATCACTTCTGTTTGTAGGTTAGAAATAGGCAGCTAAATTTAGCTTCAAATTAAGCGTCTTGTCATGACAGATGGGCTCAAGTAAATCAAGTTCAAGTAAATACACAGGAGTTCTACGAGTTTCTTGAATGCTTCATTGGATTCCGCTCCAAAATCTTGATTATAACGGGTGGCTGCTGACTCGAAGAACGCAAGCTCACTTCGCAGTCTCCCTCAATTACTGTTGAACCTTCAGTTCAATGTGATTTGAAAATTACCTCAGTAATTTAATTTATACCCGCCGCATCATGCCGAAGCGTGTAACGAGTTGCGGCTTAACGCCTGGGCAACACAGCTCCGAAGAAACGTCGCAACGGTGGCGAGCCGTTGGCGACACTGTGTCAATTTGACCGGCCTGGGAATCAAACCCCGGACCTCCCGCACCAATAGCGAGCGCTTAGCAACTGAGCTAACGGCCGGTCTGGATACCGCTTTTTTACTCTATAGTAGGAAGTTTCGACAAAAAAACAACAAAACTTGTCTGAAATGCTCTGAATGGTGAATATAGTCAAGTCATGGCGAAAAAATTCCAAGAAAAATTCCATGACGAAAAAATATGGGCTAGGCTACTGGCAAAATAACAACGAAATTATCTACTTTCCCAAACTTTCGCCATCGTTTTAGCGCGAATATGTACGAAGTTATTTGCGTGCAAAATCAGCGGACACAACGGGTCCCCCAAGGTTCAAAAAAACAAAAAAACAGGCAGAATAGGGTCAAGATGGGATGCTGCGTATACTAGTTTTAAACGTATTGGTTCGACCTAGACTTAGAATCAAACCGGAATCTACTGCTTCAGAGGCAGACGGTCCATTCACAGGGCCAGGGGTGACCAACCCGAGGCTCACGACCGCATATGCGGCTCTTAGCCCAGTTTCATGCGGCTCTTTTTCACATGCTTTTCTTCTATCAACAGCCTGGTTCTGTAATTATGTTGCGTTTGGCAGCGCATACCGTGCATTATCACGTCATAAATAATCGCTTTGTGAAGAGAATTACGACGAGGCGTGTAACGAGTGGAGGGTCCAGCTAACCAGCTTTGCGCCTAGTCGACACAGCTTCGAAGTCCACAAACATCGCAGCGAATGTGACACTGTGTCCGCTTTGACCGGCCCAGGCAGCGAACCCCAGACCGCCCGCACCGATACCGATGTCGTCACCAACTGAGCTAACTGGCCGGTAGACTACTATTCCAGCTAAGCTAAAGTATGTGTATCAATATGAGGTTTGGTAATGCGATCATTATTCCTTGTGTATGATATGACTCTTTGCTGAAGCACAGAAAGAAATGTGGCTCTTAGCATCTGAATAGTTGGCCACCCTGCGCTAGGCCGTCTGTGCTGATCATAAATGTCAGTCTTCACGGAAATGTAGCCGATTGTATGCCCACAAAATTGTTTGACGAGGAATTCATTATTCCGAAAATAATACGGGGTGTTAATAAACCCATCGTAATATTTAGTACGCAGGCAGTAAGCTAAATGAGCGCACTGAGCAAACTTTAATAGGGCTGTGCTGCTTTTCGGCCTCTGTATTAATATTAGTATTGCTTTATGGTTATGGCTGCGCTTTTTTTTATTTTTATGTTGTTGTACCCTACAAGCTTTAGCTGCAATTGGAAAAGAGGCTACGTACAATAAGCCCAGAGACCTACCTATACTGTTAATATGCACCTGGCCATAATCGCGAAAAACCTCATTTATTAAAAAAGAAACCGCGCACAGTTGTAACTTGGTTTTATATTGGTTAAACAAATGCATCATGGAAGATGACGTAGCTGAGCATCGAACCTACGAAGCCCGATGCACCAACCATTCAGTCAACTCCATGTGCAATACAAGACAAGGTGTAGAGGACAATCTCGACATCTTTATGACGTTATTGTAATAACTGAGAGGTGACGTGATCACTGGTAGCGAAGCCAGTGCTTTCACAGTTGAACATTGCGTTGCACAAAATTATTTTGATATGATTTTTCCTAATGACAGTGAAAGATAAAATGCAAGTTAGTGACGTGTTTAAAATTTCCATTTGGGAACCGCTGTCCAACAAATGAAGATAAGCAGATTTGCGAAAAACCTTACATACACGTTAGTGTTTTCGGGAACAACAAAAAATTATTATGAGTTTTAAACTTTGTTTTACCCCTGTACTAATGTCGATATTGAATTCCTATTTTGTGATGTTCTTTAAATTACCCTGAGTCAGTTTCAATATTGAATCAGTTTTGCAAATGAAAAATCCAAAAAAAACATCTCTGCAGTTAGGTTAAAATTTTAGTCGGCGTTAACATTTTTGTAAACCACGCAAACGGTTATTTTATGTTATCATTTGCGGGTAGAGTTGGGTTGAATTTCTATTCAACTAATAAGCGTATATTATAATCATTGTATACTGAGTTGATCTAGTTTTTTTTGCGGTTATTGACCGAATTTTTTTGGCAATGTTCGAATTTTTTTAGGCAGTGGCTAAGGCACCGGCCCGGTTTCCGTAATCAAAACGCTGCTGCACTGCACTGCTTGTTTGTTTCTATAATGACGTCGCTGTCACGTGTAACTGGTTTTCCCGCGCTGCAGCGGACTGCTTGTTTGTTTCTATAAAAGACTGCCGGTGCTCTAGACACTTTCATTTTTAGGCTAGTTCTGTCATAGAGACTGAAAAAAATTTTCAATATTTTTCGCATTTTTTTGTTTTATAATATCATGCTTGAAACTTCTTCATAAATACGACGCAAATTAGGACACCAAAGATTTATTAAAATTATAACACCAAAAGCTAAATTGTGACGTAGAAAGTCGTTGGGCCTTTGAAGCTACTTAAACTGGACACGTGACCAGGATGCTTAATCGTTTGCTCGCAATAATTTCAGGTGGCCGCTGTCGTTGAATAAAAATAATTCATTGACGCGAGCTTTAGAGCAGTGGTCAGCAAACACCTGGCCGCGGCCCGGTGCCGGTCTGCAAGAGGTTCGGTACCGGGCCGCGTACTTTTCCAGACCAAATGCTTTAGAGTTTAAGATTCAATGTCCGAAAGCAATTTTTTATTTTTTGAAACGCATGACTTTATTTTTAGAACCGCGAATGTATGCTGTTTTCCGTAATCATATGTAACAGTGATGTAGGCCTCGAGACCGATTTTTTGCGGTCTTGGTCTTGGTCTCATCTCGAACTTAGGCTGTTGGTCTTGGTCTCGACATGGTGCGGTATTGGTCTCGTGTTTCAAAGTTGGTCTAGAGACCGATCATTTTTAGGTTTTTTGATATACAGTGTAATTGTTGTTTTTGCAGTGTCCACACAGTGCACAATAAAATTGCACCCGCACAGGCCACAGCAGCATGCTAATAAAACAATCTCACAAGTTTTAAAGCAGGATCAAAACAAGCGAAATTTTATCTGTCTTTGTCTCTTTGCGCTGCATGAGTTAGAATATTGCACGTCAACGTATCAATACCCTTAATTAAAATCCAAGCGATAGCAAAGGTGTAAATGAAAAATCGCCGTCGAAGTGATACAAAAATGGAGCAATATCAATTGATCAAATAGGTGTAAAAATTTATTCGCCAAGATCAAACAAAAATTCTTGTCGTGAAAATTCTTATCTGACGGCGTCATGCTGTTTTTGGCGAAAGAAATGTGACACCTACTGTATTTGATATTGCTCCATTTTTGTTTCACTTCGACGGCGATTTTCCGTCTACACCAGAGGTGGGCAATACTGTTCACATGAAGGGCCGCATTTGACAAAATTTTGAAAAATTATGAAGCCGAGGGACGCACGTCCGCAGATGTCCTATTTTCACCACTAAACATTGGTGAAAAGCAAAAAAGAAAAAAAGGTCTTCACGTCCGTAGATGTCCTATATTTCACTACCACTCAGCGCGGAGCAAAGGTAAAAGGCCTACGGGTTGTTTCACGATTGGTGTTTAGATTTCTGTAAGTGCCCGCGGGCCGCATAAAACGGTCTCGAGGGCCGCACTTTGTCCACCCCAAGAGATGGCCATTCATCGAGATAATTTATCGGCGATAATTTATTACCGATTATCGTTATCGCTCAAAAAAGTTTTGATTTATCGCTTAACGATATCGCTTTTGTAATTATTTCCTCATCGCCGATAAATTATCGCGATAAACGATTCTTTAAGCACACAGTGATCAAAGTTACTAAGTTAGTGAGTTAGCGCTATGGAAAATATACACGGTGTTCCTAAAGTGCTGTTGCAATTTGAAAACATCTCTTTTTGTTTTATTTAATGCCACGGCAAAGTCCATAAACTGCTCTCTATTCCTTGAAAAATCTAGAAACACATTTTTGCAACGTGACTTACAAAAAAATTTTCTCAAAACCATTAAAAATTTACCGCCACATTTATCGGAAAAATTTATCGGAAAAATTTATCGGCGATTAACGATATCGCTTTAAAAAATCGAGATTTATCGGTACCGCCCAGGGCTTCTTTGAATTATCGCTATCGCTTTACTACCGAAAGGTTTATCGTGGCCATCTCTGTCCACCCCTGGTCTACACCTTTGATATTGCTTAACTTTTAATTAAAAATATTGATACGTTGACGTGCAATAACCAAATTCATGCAGCGCGAAGAGACTGGAGGAACAGACAAAAAGCCGATAGAGCTATCACTCACAAACTTTTTTTGTTGCTCTTTTTCATGATTCAGGTTCTTGCATTACAGAACGAAGTAAACGAATTTCAATTTTTAAAAACTCCGTGTAGGTATTCGTGCAAAACACGAAACTGACGAAAGCGTCGCTGAGGTCGAGTAGCGTTACGGAGGTTATTTTTTTAGGCATAAGCAATTGCATCATTTATTTTAAGTTTTTTGAGACTCCGTAGATTTCAGAAATTCGTCAACTATAAAAAAGAAATTTTTTTGAAGTAGGCCTATTACAGTTTTATTTGTAGAGAATGCAGCCGACGGTTCGAAATTACAGCAGATGATACAGCCGACGGTTCAAAAGTTTCGGAGTTTCCAAGATTTTTGCTAATTATATGCCAGCAAAAGACAACTAGGAAACCTAGAAACGTCAAAAGCAACACCGAGGGCACAGCTCACGAAACATTTGAATGAAGTGGCAACAATAACCGTGCCTTCAAATGGTTTTGAATTTTGGAAACACAGAAATGGTGAATTCCCCTGCTCTTTTTAAACTATCCAAGCACACACTTTGTACACCAGCTTCTTCGGCTCCAGTAGAAAGAAGTTTTAGCACAAGCGGGTTGATAATGCAACCACAGAGAGCAAGGCTTTTTCAAAATGTTAGAAGTCCACGTTTCCTTAAAATGCAATTGTAATTTTTGGAAAAATAAAGAATACATTGATTGGGTAGGATTAAACTTGGTGATATACTGTAGATTTATCTTTAGAGACCAAATAATTGTCGGTCTCGGTCTTGGTCTCGATTACTCCTGGTCTCGGTCTCGAACCAAAGGTTTCGAAAGACGACCGGTCTTAGTTTAGGTCTTGGTCTCAAAAAAGTTTCCGGTCTTGATCTCGGTCTTGGTCTCGAAGCAAGTGCTCTCGACTACAACACTGATATGTAATGTTAGTCTAAACATGTATTTTGAACAACTCGAAAGAACAAAGAATTTACTCAAAGTCAGTAAAAAAATTCAAATGTGCATCTTACGGCAAGTAAGATATTCAACTGTTGAATGCAATTTTATAATAACTTATATGGAATGCAACGTGTGCATCGATAAAATTTCGGTTTTCATGAATCATGGAGTTTAACATCGAAAATGACCGTTCCACAGATGCTGATGTAGGCTGGTACGGTATGTTAACAACTTGGCATACAATGCAGGAAAAATATCTGGTCTACTCATCCCCAGAATGGTTTTGTAAAAGTATTCAAAAATGCTTCGTAAAAATCAGCGCGAAAACTTGAAAATTCTCATTGCCCCTCTCAACGTAAAATTATCAAGTTTAAAGACTACAGGAATTGTATCCACGGTGGTACCGGGGTTTAATAATTTGTATTTCGCAACAAAAATCAATGGACATATTTTATGACCCAATAAAAGAAATATGATTTTATAACTCCTTAAATAGTCCTCGTATCATCGCAGTTTTTTGCGATTATTGGTTTTATAAGTTTTTGCGTTACCAAAAAAATACAACTTTAATGACTTTTATCTCCCCTAATTATGACATAACAAGACAAAAGGGTAATAAATCTAATTAATTATTTTTGCGGTGTGTGTTATAGCAGTAATTGTTGTGGTTTTGTTGTGTTATAGCTCTGTTATAGGTTGATGAGGGAAATAAGTAAGAAAAGAACGTCAGAAATATTGCGGCAAATTGAAGTCAGAATTAAAATATATTATTCCTACTGAAACTTGATACTTAAAATATTACAGTTTTAAAGTTTTAACGTAGACATTTTTAGTGTGAATGAGTGAAAAACAAACATCTTTGCTTAGACGGGGGCCATTTCTGCACCATAGCGCCTGGGTAACACAAAAACGTCGCAGCGGTGGCGACCTGTTAGTGACGGTGTCCGATTTGCCCTGTCCGGGAATCGAACCGAGGACCTCCCGCGCCGATAGCGATGTCTTAAACCACTCTGCTAACCGTCCGCTCGTATTTCAACATTCAACTTAATGCAAAACTGCTTCCATCCCCCACCAACATTTTCTCGATCCGCTGCTGGCCATTATTACAGGTAATGACATCAACTGTCTTCACTTCCCAAAATAATTAATTATTTGTTTTTACCGCACCTGGCTGCAGAATTTTCAGTGTCAGTGATCAGATGTATCTTGTATTAAAACATCAATAAAGTTCAAGGAAGTTTTCGAAAATAATGTTTTTTAACTTAGTTAAAATATGACCGAAAAAAATCAAATCGACCGAAACAATTTGTACAAGATTAGCTAAAATCGGTCAAATGAACAAAAACAAAATCAAAAAAAAAAAAACAGATGTTGATTTAAATATTATAAGTTGTGTTTGAAATTTAAAGTCCAAAATCTTTTGCTAAAATCACTAAAACCACAGAGTAACCGCTACTTTTTTGAAAATTTATGAAGAAGCGATTGCCTGATTCTTGATTAGGTTTACTTTAAGCGTGGCTTGTTTACAGTATCAAATGCAAAGTTATGACCATGATTTTATTCTTTTATTGAAGTAGCTCAGCTTTTGCAATGGCTCACCGTAGCTAACAATAAGCATTAACAAAACTGTCGACCTGGAATCAATAAAGCATGAAATAAGCAGTGATGTAGGTCTCGAAACCGATTTTTTGCGGTCTTGGTCTTGGTCTCGAAATCAGGCTTATGATTTTGGTCTCGACATGGTGCGGTATCGGTCTCGTACTTTCAAAGTTGGTCTCGAGACCAAACATTTTTAGGTCTTTCATACACAATGTAATCATTGTTTTTGCAGTGTCAGCAAAGTGCACAATTGCACCTTCACAGGTCACAGCAGCATGCTCATAAAACAGTCACACAAGTTTTAAGAAGTCACATATTGAGTTTGTGCTGCATGTATTCGAACCTGTGTTTGTGTTTTCCGCGATCACGTGTTTCTGTAAGCTAATCTATAGTTCTAAACCAGGGGTGGGGAACCGGCAAAGCATAGCGGGCCGCATTGATTGCATGATACTTTCAGCGGGCCACATTCACTCTCAATTTGAAAGTTTTGTCTTAAAAATACACAATATTACGTCGCGAATTTATTAAGCATTCATGCTGAGTTGTTTTTTACCGCAAAAATCAGAGACTTTTACGCGTTTTTTATGCCACGTAAACAGCATGTAGTTGAATATGAAGCAGTTTTTAAGAAATGTTTACGTTTTCTATTCTACCAGTTTGTTGTACACTCAACAAAGTTCTGACGCGGTCCACATTCAAAACTTAAGTGGGCCGCGGGTTTCCCACCCTTGCTATACAGCGAAGCTAACGAAATTCAATACTGTAAAAAATTCCGCGTACCGTACATGCAAAACACGGAACTGACGAAAGCGTCGTTGAGGTCAAGTAGCGTTACGGCAGCTATTCTCTTAGGCATAACAATTGCATTGTTTTTTGAGACTTTGCAGATTTCAGAAATTTGTGAATTGTAAGAAAATAATTTTTTTGAAGTATTACAGTTTTATCAGTAGAGAATACAGCCGACGGTTCAAAAGTTTCGGAGGTTTCTAGTTTTTGCGAAATATACCAGTAAAAGACAACTATAAGAAACCAAGAAACGTCAAAAGTAACACCAATGGCACAGCTCCCAAGATGTTTGAATGAAGTATGGCAACAATAACCGTGCCTTCAAATGTTTTTGAATTTTGAAAACAGTAAAGTAGTGAATTCCCTGCTCTTTTCAAACCATTCAAACACACACTATGTATATCAGCTTGTTCGGCTCCGATAGAAAGAATTTTTAGCACAAGTGGGTTGATAATGCGACCACAGAGAGCAAGGCTCTCTTCGGAAAAGTTACAAATCCTCATTTAATTGAAATGTAATGGTTACTTTTTGGAAAAATAAAAAATAAATCGATTAAACTTGGTGACATAGATTTACGCGTATTTTTAGAAGCCGAATAATTGCCGGTCTCGGTCTCGATTATTTCTGGTCTCGAACCAAAGGTCTCGCAAAACGACCGGTCTTGGTCCCAAACAATTTTCCGGTCTCAATCTCGGTCTTGGTCTCGAAGCTAGTGGTCTCGACTACAACACTGGAGATAAGACTAGTCTTAAGGTTTCTGGTCTTTGAATTAGAAAGTCCATGATCACGCGGATGTTTGTGAACTTGTCTGCATTAGCATTAAATCCTTCGGTCAAATAGATAACGTGTATTTTATTGTTTACTGCAGTTTATCTTTTTTACACTTAAAAACTTATCCAAACCTAATTCGCCAAAGTAATGTTGTAAATTTCGTGATATACATATCCCAGCATAATTATGAACATTAATGGGGTGGCTGTTTGCGTAGGTATAGGTTTATATGATGAAATTTTTCAAGAGTGTCCTGGAGGCATAATGTACCTAACACCAGCAGTACCTTACATTCCTATTCTATTTGTTTGTCTTCACGAACCCGATTGTTAACCACACTTTTTTAAATCAAGACTATCATAAAGTTATATATCAGCAAATATCAAATCATATTTTTTCAGATATTAGGCCAGGGCTACTCAACTACAATCATGATCGGTCCATTTAGCAAGCTTCATTGTATTCAAAGATCCAGAAAAAATCATTTGGTTGGATTCCGGCAAAAAACAACTCTGCCAGCCGGTTGGCTGAGTGATTAAAGACATTGTCATCGGAGCAGGAGGGTTAGGGTTGAATTTCCCGACCAACCAAATCGGACATGCTGTAGGTACCCTGTAGGCCTACCAGTGCTGGTCGCTGCAAGTTTTTTTTTAAGTCCATAATCCGCAACTCCGCAACCAAGCTTTAAAACTTACTTTACAACCGCAATTCCACTACTACATATTAATTTGCGGACTACTACCGCAAGTCCGCAATGGTGTTTTTAAAAGTCTTAATGCGAAACCGCAAGTCCGAAGTCCCAAGAATTTGTAGTCCGTATCCGCAATTCGCAACATTAAAATTTATCTAATCCGAAATTTTTAAGTAAATATGTCTTAGATTTCGCAATGGTGTAGGTCTGAGGTATTAAAGCGGCAGCGTAGCCCTATGTAACTGGCTTTTGTATGTTTTCAGCTAGATTTCTTTGGAATGATTCTAGTGTAAAGTTTGCCGATGATGATAAAGATACAGTCTGATTAAGCCTGGTCTAAACTAGCGGCTATTTTAACCAATCAAGGTTGTACGACCAGAGATTCTGATGACGTCCTCCCTCACCACTGACCGGACGATTTTGGTTAAAATTATATCTTGGTAATATAATAATTGCGCTTCCCATCACCCTTCGTTCGCACTCAAGTAGAAGGTTACAATAGAACAAACAAAAGACTCGCGTATTTTGAAGTTTATTCTGTTGTGTTTATGATAAAGTGTTATCAGTTGAAAAGTGTTTGATATGTCAAAACTTTATTGTGGTCCAGCTTCAGCATTCAAAAGGTCCGGATTTGGGCCGCGGTCCCAGTTGAGTAGCCATGTGATAGGCCATAAATAATTGCCTATTAATATGAAGCACTGCAAGCGCTTATTTTCCCGACAACGTTTCTGCAAAGAAGAGTTCGGGCTGTTGTAGAGTTAGACATTCGGGGAAAATGGGAGCAAGTCCAGGGGGAATGAATCCCCCCCAACATAGGCGCGGGAAGTGGGGTGCCAGGGGGGGCTCAAGCCCCCCCTGAACTTTTTTTAGCCCCCCCTGAACCATTTGAGCCCCCCCTGACAATTAAAACAATTATGCACTGAGTGCGACGTGATTAATGCTCGCAACGTACATACGTAATGAAGCAAATATTTTTTAAAGTGCTTTTAACCAACGAAGAATCACTATTCTTTTAAAAATCAGTCAGTTATTATTCACTTGGTCAACGTAAAATTTGGTAAAATTTTCAATGCTTGAAGTTCATTTTTAACCGTGTTTTATATCAGCGTTTGCAAACCTTTACAGCAGTCATGGACGATGGCCCAGTAAAAGTATAATGGCTGTCAATTCTTGTAGCTGCCAAACACTTTACGCCAAACTACTCTGAATGCTCGAATGAAAGTCGCTACTGATCATGGGAATTACGTAAATCGTAAACGAAAATGCGGTGAAGAGCAAAAAAACGGTCCTCAATCCTTCAGATGTTCCGAATTCCACCAAAATTTTTGTGAAAAGCTAAAAAAAAGGTCTTCACGGCCCGGACGCGTTACATGAACTGGAAATGTTGGTGGCCAACCTGATTTGTGTACATGCCAAATTGACCCGCGATCGACAGCCAAGCATCCAAAGATCGACCGGTACATCGCGATCGACTGGTTGGGCACCCCTAATTAAGCTTATATGAGCTGGTGCAAGTTCTCTTCTGGTTGAGTTTTTTAATGGTTTTGAATTTTTTCTACCAACCCAATGAAGCGGCTAAATCACTACTAAACTGGCACCGATGATCAGTAGGCTACTCGATTTGAGGGGGATGCCATCCCCCCTGAAAACAACACCATCCCCCCATAAAACATTTTAGCGTAAACCGTTCCCTTACAACTATAATAACCATCTCTTTTTAGGTCTGCATGAAAAGTTGTAGCCTACCACCCCCATAAGTGTTTTCACAACTCGAGCACTGCCGATGATTGTTACTAAAATTGAGCTAGTACGCCTACCTAAATACCTATATCTACACATCTCATTATGTTAAAAAATGGTTCAGTGCTTTATTTTGATTGTGTGTTTTTTGTTATTTTTAAACCTCAATGGGGCATTGTTTGTTGCATGTAACTCTGATCAGCAAAGCAAAAGTTAGATCGGGCAAATTTTGTTTGCCTACTTTTTGGTTTTGTGATTGAGGTATTTGCATTTTACAAATACATGAGTAGTAATTCGAGCATGGTTAGAAAAGCCTAATGGTAGTAAGCAATCTTGTTTTCCATGATGAAAGATTATCCTGAAAAAATTCCGGTCACTTGAGCGGCATGCAATTGATGTCTATCAAAATAGGTCTGCTGAGTGTCCTGCTCTTAAAAACGTGCGTTCGAAAAAAGGGGGGTCTGGGGGGCTTCGCCCCCCAGACGTTGACACGATCTTACTATTTTGAGCCCCCCCCTGTCTAAAAAACGTTCCCGCGCCACTGCCCCCCAATACCGGCAGCATCCCCCCCTAATGTTTTTCATGGAAGTGGAAAATTCCCCATACGATGTATAGTAAACCTACCCGACCAAGACGCATGATTGCTAATTATGCGGTGAATGCAGCGCAGGGATCTTCAACCTATTTTGGACAATCGCCCCTTTTTGGAAAATGTGGGACGAAATCGTTCCTTGAGCGCATTGATGTATTTTTCCACTAAAATTAAGTGAAAAGCAAAAAAAAAGTTTTCGCCTCCGCAGAGCTTCATTTTACCACTAAAATCAAGCGAAGAGCAAAAAATGGCCTTCACCAGCGGCGCACCCAAGATTTAACAAAAAAGGAGGCCACAACCGGGTGTGTGGGAGTAAAACCCCAGCCGTCAAATAATTTTTACGGCTTTCACATAAAAAAATACTCATTTTAACATACTTTTTAACCGAAAAAAGGCATGCAGTGAGTGCAATCAATATGGACAATGCAAAAATACTTACGCACCTTGTGTCTAAAAGTAGAAGCTTGGCTAAAATAAATGAAAGGAGGCTGCAACCATTTTAAGTTCGAGAAATTATGGACTGAAAGTTAGGTTTAAGCACCTTATTACAGGGCTAAAGGGGGGAGCCATGGCACCGTGCCCCCCTGCGTGTGCCTATGGTCTTCACGTCGGCAGAGCTCCATTTTTCCACAAAAATCTGGTGAAGAACATCCGCAGAGCTTTTTTCGGAAGATCATTGCATACGTTGTTGGCAATTCTGAAATTGTCCCCCTAACAAGCAAAATCGTCCCCCAATTTCAACAATCGTTACAATCGCCCCTCTCAAGGTCCAAATCGCCCCCGCTGAAGAACCATGGTGTAGCGCAAATCAGTTCTGTCGGCAGCATTTTTCGTTAATACGACGATTATTACCGATGAATAAGCTATGCTGCCCTTTATTATGCCAGATAATTACTGGTAATTTTTATTCGTGCCTTGTTGTGACAATTTAAGCAAGATTCGTGATTTAGGCCCGTATTTTAAGAGCGAACTTGAGCACGACCTCTGACTTGAGTCGGACTCTCTGTGAAAAATGGTATTTTAAGAGAAAACTCAAGTTCGAGCTTGAAGTTCGACTCAAGTTCGACTTGACCGCTTTCGAGTTCGACTTGAGCACGCTCGGTATCATAAGAAAAAAAAATCCGGAATTCTAGAGAACGCGAACTCGAAAAATCAAGATATTTCCAAGTCAGGTCTAGGGTTGACTTGAGCATGGGTTACATGAGCGTGAGCTCCTCTTTGAAAAGTGAGCACGAGAAATCAGCGAAACAAAATTTTTTTACTATTTCAACCAGATAACATCTAATTATGAGGAGAATTAAAACTAGGGTACTGGTACCGGTAGCTTGAAATTTAGACCTGAGCTAAGTAGCTAGCCTGTACTGGTAGAACAAGTTAAAGGTTCCAGGTAGTTCACTGTAGGCTACACAAAAAGCAAGCAAAGTCAACCTGTTACTATGCTGCAATGGTCTAGGCTACCGGTATACTAGAAGAGAAAATGACTTCCCCAGGCCTACTGCTTGGGTTTAGGTTAGCAGGTTGGGCTATATCGTACCGGTACTAGATTGGTGAGTGCTTTATTGAATTAAAAAGGTGGCTATTTTTTTTTTTTGATCAGGCCTGTATATAGGCCTAGTGTTACATTATTCGGGTAATGTTACCTATCAGCCGTTGACATTGTTATTCTACATGATGTTACAATAGCAACTGTCCATGCTGACTATGATATACATATAACAATTAGTATTATATTTTCAGAGTTTATTTTAAAAAAAGTTATTATATACAATTACCGGTACTGTAAAAAATGGAAGCCTGGGATGCTTTACAGCAATATCGTTTGCAGTCACAAAATACACCGCAAACAAGGATACGTCGATATCTTTTGGACAAAACAAATCCTTTAGAATCTTTTCAAGATGAAGAATTTAGAACTCGTTATCGATTGACAAAGTCTGCAGTTGTGGACTTAATGACAATATGTGAACGAGACCTTGCTAAACCAAATAATCGAGGACTGCCTATACCACCAATCCTAAAACTTACAGCAACACTACGATTCTATGCAGCTGGCTGCTTTCAAATAGTTGCTGGAGATTTGGAAGGTTTATCTCAACCATCTGTAAGTGCATTGGTTAAAGAAGTTAGTGAAATTATTGCTGCTAAAAAATCTTTATTTATTCAATTTCCACAAACTGACCAAGTTCTTGCAAAAGAAATCCAAGGATTTTATGCTATTAGGCAGTTTCCAGGAGTGGTTGGTGCTATTGATTGCACACATGTTAGAATTCAGTGTCCTGGAGGAGATGATGCAGAACTCTTTCGTAATAGAAAAGGTTTCTTTTCCATTAATGTACAAGCAATTTGCAATTCAAAACTGGAGTTTATTAATATTGTTGCGCGTTGGCGGGGCTCTGTTCATGATGCGCGTATCTTTGAAAATTCTGCAATTGGAATAAATTTTGAAAATGGAACTCAAAAGGGAATACTGCTGGGTGACAATGGATACCCATGCAAGAAATACCTCCTCACTCCACTAGCTAATCCGTCATCACGATCAGAACAACTGTATAACAGAGCTCATATCAAAACTCGGACTACTATTGAAAGAACTTTTGGCATTTGGAAACGTATATTTCCTTGTCTAAGCATGGGATTAGGAATAAAAACCAGCACATGCTTAACTGTTATAGTTGCAACAGCAGTGTTGTATAACTTTGCAAGAAAGCACAGGTGAGCTTCTGATATCTCATTTATTTTGTGAAATAATTGTGATCTATTGTTGGTGAGCTTCTTATATCATAATGCAGCACAGTGTAAGCACAGATGAGCTTCTTACATCATATTTGCCATGTACATAATTTTGATCTATTTCTTGAGTTCTGGTATTTGGGAAGAGATTACCTACAGAAAAATCATAAAAAAGACTTTCTGCTATACCCTTTTTAATTATGTGTGCATGTAAATTTAATGCTATTGTTAAGCTTGCAAATGCCCCAATAATGAATACTGTAGCGTAATTACTTTTTGTTCTCTAACTGAAGATAGTAGACCAGTTTTTTAATTCAGAAATGCTCTTACAGCCATTCAGCATACACTGATTTTGTAAGCATTTTCGTTATACTGTATTGATGTCTTCATTTCAGAAGCTTGAATGCTGATGATTATGACGTGGAGGTTGACGTAGATGAACAATCCGATTTTACCCCACACAGTACAGATAGTGTTGGTGGAATTGCTTTTCGCCGTCAGATCATTGACAATCATTTTCAAGCGTAATTGTTTTTTCTGCAACACCTGTTTTTGCTGGAGTTTTGGAATGATTATTTTTGTACAGTTTTTTGAGCTGACACTAATTGAATAAACTACCACTACTGTTACATCTTTACTATATTTGGAAACGTAGTGATAGATATTCTTTTACCTCCAATCCGGGTTCAGTAAGGGTAAACTTAAAGTTGACATTTTTGATAGTCAGAATGGCTGTTGTCACGATCCAAATCTTACAAAAGAGTCGAAATATAGCACTAAAAATACTGCATAGCTTGAAATACCATGCTAGGTCTATGAAGAATTATCTCTTGCGAAATAGCGTAGGCATTGCTCTTAGAGCAGGGGTATCAAACTCACTTGATATTGCGGGCCAAATTTTTGCACTAACATGTTACTCGGGCCAGGCATTGTGACAAATGTAGGTAACCGGTACGCGATCAAATTTGCCTTTTGATACTGTCTTGATAATGCCCCCTACCAAAACCGTGCTCGACTTCATGAAACACGGAAGGGACTCTGAATAAACAAACCAACTTGTGCGGTCAATTCGCCTATATTTACTACTCAAAATCAAAAGTAGAAATGTGGCAGAAAATTATTGTTAATTTAACCGTAATCATGAGGTTATAATTAACTCGGTTGTAAAAGACGCACGCGGGCCATAAACCAGAACATGGCAGGCCGGATTTGACCTGCGGGCCATCAGTTTGACACCCCTGTTCTAAAGCGTGGCCCTACGAAGTGGCCTGCTTGGCTGTCAAAATCAGCAAAGATTTTTTTGCGATGCAACATCTGCAGTCTCACTCCGGTCACTCAGCTACGCAACATATGGCGTGTGTGAGCGTCTCATATTAGAGCGTATGCTCTAATCGACGCTCTATTTTTGTACACGCTGTGGCAGGTGTAGTAGAGGCTTCTAGTTTCAGTGGAATTGCAACTCAACTTTGCTCAAATAGTCATTCCAACTTTCGCCATATTTTACAAACAGCATTGAACTGCTTTGCTAAAAACGAGCTAAAGCGGTTTAATGCACCTTTAATCGAAAATCCTGGCAATTTGGTTCGCAAACTGCGTAAGCTCAACAGTACCACGACTAAATCCTAAAGCAGAGGCAATTATTTTATGTAAAAACTTCGAAATAGCCAATGCGATTACTGTGTGTATAATATATTAATATTTCGACGCTGAGATATTAATATTTTGCTTTTGGCATAATTCAGTTTGCCTGCATATGTCACAATCATTTCAGTAATAAATGTTGTATGCGTCTGTCTTAAACATCTGAAAGTTTTTAACTGTGAAACGCAACGATTTAATGCGTAATGCTGTGAAAAACTAAATAGCCCTAGTGTGAGCAGGTTATTTTTCAAGTTTCGCATCCCGGTGTGTTTAGGAATCCCTGAGTTTGTCATTGACTGGTCGGTGTCCAGTGTCCACTCTTCGCAAAATCTCTACTGTTGCTTTTTTGCATCCCATTTGACTCTAAATCGAACCCAGGGTCTGCCAATTTAGGTAGATGCTCTATCTACTCGGCCATTCAATTGGTTAGTTGGAAGCATTAACTCATATTAATAGTGTTATTTGTCTTCTATCCCCAGACACAAACCTGACCTCTTAATTGACTGGCTTTAATATTATGTTCCACTGACTATTCCTGTTTCCGTTGCAAAAATGCATCTTACAGCAATAGTAACTCGGTTGTGTAAGTAACCAAAAACATACGGTAACTTGCTACTTTACATATATATTGCAAAAGCTTATATGCAGCTACATAATTACAAGCTTTTATTGGAGTAAAGAGTCTGCAATTTACATGTTTTCTTATCTTTACAAGAAATTGGTCTGGGCATTAGCATTTTAATTTTAAAATGAACATGACTTCAGAATGAAATTCTCACCTTGCCTTGATATTCATCCAGCATTTTTTCAGCTGGGCACTTGTACAGCATCGTACATTACAATGGCTGTTAAATTTTTCAGTGATATTGTTCCATTCTTTTTTCTTTATTGCAAGGGCATTGCAATCATTTTTTTTGTCTTCAACTATGCTGATGCTTGCAGAAACAAGTGCCAATAAAATATCTTTTTCTTCGTCCGTAAAAACAATTCTCTTTGCAGACATATTTTAGCAATAACTATGTATGTGTATAGTGTATCTGTCAACATAAAAGTTAATTCATATATTCATTGAGTTATGCTTTTTCTAATTCTAAAATCAAGAGAAAATGCCCACAAAATTTGCATTTTTTTAAAATGTCTCACCATAGATGAACAGTGCTTACATGGTATTTAAATGCTGTACCGGTACCAATACCTTAAATATGCTCACAAGTTTAAATTTTGGAATGACGAATTACGTACCCGTAATCTTTGCCACTGCCAAATGTTATTTCTTATTTGTAAACTTGGAAGATGCATGGCAAACCTATTGGGTTTATCTTTCACTCAAAGTGTGAGTCCAACTAACCTCTCACATTGAACAGTACCGGTACCATATCCTCATTAGATTCTACAAGACTATCACATTTGGGATAATACTACAGGCCTGGGCAACATGTACCATACCTGACAGCCTGAATACTATCAATAATCTGTCTTGTGCAATTGATAACATTATTTATACCATATATAGGCCTATAAACATTACCACCAATGTTTTAACAGTAACATGGGATGCTTTTAGGTTAGACTGTAGAGTGTGTAGTACATGGTGCCAGTTGGGTTGCATCCATTCATCATTTTTTAAATTCAAGTTCAGTGAGTTTGAAAAAAATGAATTCAAATTCATGTTGTTTCCTCATCAAATCAATTTCTTGCTTTCAACTAAACTGAACATTTGCCGGTACCGGTTGCTAACTGCATAAACCACCAGCATACTGCTACTAAATGGGAAAACGCTGCATCTGATACTTGAATTGAGTTGATAGAGTTTACCCAGATACACCATAGGATACACCTTCTAACAAGAGATGAGATGATAATAACCTATTAATCTATTAACATAAGCCTAATAACCTGTTCACTGATACGCCTTAGTGAATATTCTGCCGAACCTAGAAATCTCAAAAAATCAACCAATCACAGGACTTCGTTTGTCATGTGATGAAATAGATTCTCGAGTCGGACTCAAGCACAACTCCTTTTCAAGTCCGGGCCAAGTTGTGTCTTATAATACGATTTCAAGTTCGAACTTGAGTCAGACTCAAGTTTGAGAACTTGAGTACGACTCGAGTTCGAACTTGAGTCGGCTCTTAAAATACGGACCTTAGTGATTGAAAAGTTTAGGGAAAGTGTGCGAATTACGGAAATATGCAGCAGAAGCATAGATGCACGCAAAGGGGGACACGGTGCCATGACCCCCTTTTGGCCCTGTAAAAAGGTGCTACAACATAAATTTCAGTCCATGTCAAGTCAATATTGGCTGCAGCCCCCTTTCACTTATTCTTCTGCTTTTAGACAAAAGCTGCGATATTTTTGCGTTGTCCATAGTGATTGCACTCTCTGCATGCCCTTTTTCCATACAAAACAGTGCCAAAATGAGTGTTTTTTATGTGAAAATTGTAAAAATTTGTTGGCAAACCTCCAGTGCCTCCGGAGGCTGGTCGCTTCACCCCCAGACCCCCGGTTATTGCCCCCCCGCCCTTGAATTGCCAATTTTCATCCCCCCATATATCGAAAATTGATCAATTTTGCTAAATTATCCCCCCCAATATCAAAAAATGGTCAATTTTGCCAAATCATCCCCCAATGCTTGACATGGATTTGCACTCCTGCGGGCGAGCTATATGATTCGGCTTGTGTTTCATTCCAACAATGCATACAGTGGGTAATTAGTAACTCGCAACATTAAAGTGGATAATTAGTAACTCGCTATTTTTTATGTGCTTCAAAGATATACTTCTTCAAAAATATTTCGTTTAAATTTGAAAAAATTTGGCGATTGAAGCCATTTTTGTGACTGGATGCAGCTGAATTCGGACTAGAGTCAAACAAAGCAAAATTCAAGTTACTGACCGCTCAAGCGTAGTCACAGTGAAATCAGTTGGGGGAAACTATTATTAAATACTCAAGCTGCGCAGCAATTCGCGGAAAGCAGTTTTTACGTTACGAAAAAGTAAAATGAATCTCAGGAAAAGTAAAATAACCTAGTGATAAAAATAGTTTCGAAAATTAGGAAAATGCGAAAGTAATAACTAACCCTAAGATGTGCCAAGTATCAAGCTTACACAGCTAAAAAGTTCGAATGCAATTTACAAACCTGATTCAAGTTTGGAGAAAATAAAACGCCAACGACACTGCTTTGCTTTTGATGGATTTGCGCCTTCATACGTTTATATGCAAATAACTACCGGACGTTAGCTCAGTTGTTAAGCGAACAGGATATCGGTGCCGGAGGTTTGGGGTTCGATTCTCGGACCGCTCATATCGGCACAGTGTCGCCAACAACTCGCCGCCGCAGCGACGATACTTCGGAGCTATGTAGCTCAGGCGCTAAGCTGCGGAGATGGTCCCCGCCACTCGTTACACGCTTCGGTGTAATACCGCGAGTATAATGAAAGTTTGATTTTGAATATTACTTAACACTAGTGGAAGCTTGTTAATGGCATGACAACGATGTTGTTGCAGCGGTTGCTCATAAAATCATGCACTTACAGGTTTGTTTAACTTTTTCACAGCTTCCGACAACGCTGTGATTCCGGTCAGTGTAAGATCGTCGTCGTTGTTGCTTCCAATAAAAAGTTGTTCCACATTATGAATGGATGACGACATTTGGACGAAGCCGTCATCACCAATGTTGCAGCCAAGCATGACAAGTCGTTTCATCTGCAAATTACAACAAAAACTGATTTTAGATGATGAACATCAAAATTAGTATTGGTAGAAAAGCGCGTTTACCGATACGCGACAGGCGGCACAGCGACACGCGATAATTTTTTTTGCAGCTTGTTTGTTTTGTTTCACTGTTCACCAATCACACAAAAACCTGCAAAATCCTTCAACATTTACATACATCATAATTTTAGTCACGTGCTGCGTATCGGTAAACGCGCCTTATGGAAGAAAAATAAAACCACAGTGAATCTCAAAACTCTAACTCCGTCAGTCTTTTATTAGCTTTTAGTTTATGACGATGTAATTACATTACTTATTTTGACCTGTTGCCTGGGTTACGCTATAACTTGTAGTTAGGATGCTAAAAGCAGGGTGAAGCGTAGCGAAATTTATTTTCAAAAAGTAATATTAATTTTTCTAAACCCAACGCAAAAAAACTTTCCAGTTTTGACGTCATAATTTGACTGCTTTGACGCCATAATATGACGGAGTTGAAATGGATTTTTTGATTATTTCAAAACCTAGAAAGTTTTGTTAAAAATTGTTTTCTGCCTTGGGTTTAGAGTATATAATGCAAATTTTTGAAAATAAAACTCGCTAGGCTTCACCCAGCCTTTTTTACCCCATCTTACCAAAAATGAAAATAAACTATAGTATCTCAAACTGTAGGTATAATAACTACTGTAAATTGAAACATTATTTCCCCAGTTCCGCTCTTTTAATGCTCCACTACAGTTTATCCTCAAATTTTATGCGGAATTATACTTCGAGGTTCAACGTATACATCGCACCTTAATAAGCTGCAATTGCTACAAAACAAAGCTGTGCGTGCGATTTGTTCGTTAAATTGGCTCGAGCATGTGACACCGTGTTTTGATCGTCTAAAGCAGGGGCGTGCAAACTGAGGCCCGCGTTGGAAAATTGTGCGGCCCGCGAACGTTTCGCTAGTTTTTTAAGGTGTGCGATAAAATTAATGTCACAAATAAAGCGTTTGAAACACAATACTGTCGTGCAAATCAAAAACATGGTAGGTTAAGTCCACTTTTTTGATTTTTTGTACTCAAGAAAAAAGAAACGATGATGCACTTTCCCACTAACTTTGGGAAGAAAAAGCCACAAGCAAAAACAAATGGCCTACAACAGTCAAAAGTGCCAGTTTTCCAAGCTTTATTTTCGCATTTAAACGAAACAATGCGCAGTAGGCTACATAGCTGTTAACGGGCGGAAGATGTTGTGCCCGACCCGAACCCGATTTTTTTTAGTCCGAAGCCGAAATCGACTTTATCGACCAATCTGAGCCCGATTTAAACCCGAAATTAAAAATACCCCAGCAAATTTTAAGATCTTGTAATAAAAAAAAGAGAACCAGGTTTACCCATTCACAGTCGCACTAGTCACGAACAGCAATGATTATTACAGTCAAGAATACGGAATTAAGCAGTATACGCACTGAATAATATCCTTAACTTTTTTGTATTTAAGATTTAACTATGGCGTCCGGCCCGATTGAAGCCCGACAACTTTTCAAAATCCAAGCTCGACCCGACCCGAAAAGCCCGAGCCCGATTGACAATTATGGCGCAATATGTCCGTTGACTTACTGAAAAATGAATTTTCTTCTTCATGCCAACTTACTGTTTGCTAAAAAATAAAAAAAATATGACTTAAAAATTTGCACCAAATGAAGCGTAAGTATTTAGTATTTCGCAAAAAATTGAGCAAAATCCGTTGAGATTTTTGTTTTGATTTGTAAAAGTTAGCTTACGCTACAAGCCCTTTTCTAGAAAAATTGAATCTTCACTATCCTCGTGGTATTACGACGAAGCTTGTAAAGAGTGGCGGGTACCCATCTTCACGGTTGAGCGCTTGGGAAACATAGCTTCAAACTCCGAAGAAGCGTTGACGTCGCTTTGTTCAATTTATCCGGCTCGAAGATCGAACCCGAAACCTTCCGCGCAGACGGCAATGTCTTTTACCACTGCGCCAAATTCTCAAAACTTTCTTTTTGGACGTTGTGTGGTTTGCCAAAGCTAGAGTGATTTTCTTCATGGTGGCTGGACGTTTTGACAGCATACAGTAGATTCAGCTTTCATTATCAGCAGTAGATTCAGCTGTCATGATCCCTTACTGCTTACTCTTGCTGCGTAGGTTTTTTACTGCTATGTTAGCATACACTGCTGATGATGACAGCTGAAGTTATGTTGTCAAACATCCAGTCACTGCTATGAAAAAAATTACTATGAAGATAATTAAGGTGCGGCCCGCAGAATATTGCGCTTGTTGCTATTTGGCCCGGTTTCAAAAAAGTTTGCACACCCCTGGTCTAAAGCATTTTCAAAAGTAAGAGATGTCACGGCCAAAATGAAAACAGCGAAATTTGTTCACAAATCTGTTAACCGCTCCCTTTCACAATATTTTCAAATCTGTTTTCACAAGGTTTCATTGGCACACAAACGTTCTACTAGGTCTTCCTCTATAGTGATAATTTAGCAGTCCCTCTGTTTCTAACAAGCCGTGCGCAAAAGTTCATCAAGTATCAGGGGTCGAAGGTTTGGAATTTAATACCAACTGCTATTCAAGGTTTAAAAGTTTACGCAAACATATCGCGAGCAAATATTGGTTGCATATAAATATTAAGCTACTAGATTCTTCGGTAGTTCTTTCTCTTAATTAGCCACATTCTAAAAAAATAAAAAGCGATGTGGCGATCTTATTGCTGCTGCTAATATGCGGATTCAATGTGAGCATCATTCTGCTCATGCAAGCAATCAAAAGGTAGTCGTTTAACTCGAAGACTTCACGTCTTTTCACGGTTTCCTCACATCGCAAGTAAATGAGCTTCAGTTGTGCAGTATGTTTACAATAAATCTATTGTATTTTCTTTTTTTAAGTTTTTCTGAGTGCTTGATAGTTGTAATATGAAAATAAACTTGTCTGTCTGTTTGAATTCTAGTTATTACGGTTTTGAACTACCTAACATACTGCTGATGATGACAGCTGAATCGATGTAGTCGAAACGTCCAGTTTTGAGATTTACTGTAGCTTTACTTTTCCACCTTAAGCTATTTTCGTCTCATATTACCGGTATGTATGATTGTGATGAGTGAGCGGCAATTAATGCGAGCTGGTAATAGTGGGCATGAACTTGTTCCTTTTCGTAAAGTGGATATAACTTCAGCTGCGATTCGTCATTGTATGTAGTGTTAAATTGCACATTTATCCTCCTATCACGAGAAAGTGATCAAACTGATATGACAAGCTCGCTTAGGATTTACCGGCCTCCTGTCTACCTCAGCAACATTAGGGAAACAGCAAGATGGGAGTGCAACTTGCTGGCTTGTTCTCCGCATTGTCCCTTTGATGCTGAGCGTCAAGCAGATAAGCTGTGAATAGCAATTTTACAGTCATTGGTTTGAGCGGCTTGAAACCAAACCAAAGTTTTCAGCTCCAGAGGCAGACGCTCTTTCCACTCGGCCGTCTGAGCGGTTAAAGTAAAATGGTATAAATACATGTCGTTAAAATAATTATACCATGGTCAACTTTTTTCAGAAATTGTGCAATAAAATTTTTAATTTATACAACGCAACTGCGTCGTCAAGTTTTAAGGAAAAAACAGCTTAAAAATTGCAGTCGTATATCAGAATCCAAACGCATTATGCTGTACACGTCAGAGTCTCAGAGATGGAAACAGGTTGGGTCGAGATTCTTCGACCGGCCGGTCAAGCCGGTCAAAAAAACGGTCAAATTCTCCTTTTTTGCAGCTGAAATACACCTAAACACCAAATTTTCAAATTGTATTGAACTGAAAATTCAACAGTAAATGAGGGAGATTGCGAAGTGAGCTTGCGCTCTTCGAGTCAGCAGCCACCTGTTACATATGTCAAATGCGATCGGCTCCAGCCGCGAATCGAACCCGTCTCGTAGGATCTGTCACCTGCGCGCGGTACCGCTACGCCACGTCGCTGTTAAACCGAAATATACATACCGATATGTGTTTCTTAAATAAGTTATGAAAAACGGCATTAACAGATCACACCTTGTGAACACAAAAGTTTGTTTTCTGTTTACTTTCATTCAAATTCTTTTTTATCGGATAAAATTTTACGTGTTCGATACATCTATATAGTGACAAAGTTAGCGTAAACTACAGTTTGTCATTATTACTGAACGCCGAACGTAAACCTTCAGTAAAGAAAGGTCGACTTTGAATTTTACCGGTCGGGTCGGGTCGAGAAAATCTTGACCGGTTCTATCTCTGGTACACGTATTGATGTTGAAAAGTTAGTGCAAAACCTTGATTGTGATTTTTTGCAGTTTTGAGAAAACTTAGTATTTAAAGCGTTGAAATAAAAAAATAAAACTAATTGTTCAATTAAAAGCTTGGTATGATCATAATTTTCGTTTGTTTTCAAAATTGTTGAATGAACTACGGCATCAAAATTTTTTAAACGTTCCTCGTTTTGAAGTAATATCACATGCGAGTTTTTACGTTAACAAACTTTGATCAGTGCTCATTTGAACCAGAATACTAGGTTTCTCATTATAATATTGTAAAATCATAATATTTCTTTAGCATTTAGAAAGCATTGCCGACGTCATTAAGCAACATCAGGAAAAAAAGAACATGACATCATGCTGTATTGACACATTTGGCTATATGACGTCATAAAATGTAGGCAGCGTCTAAAGCACAGGCCCTGTTTCTATTATCAAAACGCTGTTGCACCGGACTGCTTGTTTATTTCTTTACATGATGTTGGTGTCACGCTAGTATGACGTCATGAGCAGTAACTTTAAACATCGAATTAGGGGTATTAGAGTACAGTTAGGGGGAAGATTAGGGATAGGGTTAGAGACCTAAAGTTAATGAAACTTAACAGGGATTGGTTTGTACAAAGAGCAATTTCAAAAGAAAAAGGCCGCCGGTGCTCTAGACACTGCCTAAAATGTATCATAATTCACAAATTTGAGCTGCAGTAAAAATCGATGCGTGGAAAAGAATCACATCGATATTTTAAAAAATTAATTGTAACTTTTCAGAAAAAAATTTATTTCCCAATTAGCCCTAAGTTACATACTAAATTTTCTATCATTGTTTCAAAGCATTCCATTTTTAGTAGATTGCTGCGAGAAATTTACTGCAATGTAAGGGCGGCCGCATATCAGTTTCACACCAAGTATTGGCGGACCAGGAGAGCTATGGGGTTCATGACCCTCTGAATTTTCAATTATGCATATTCATGAATTGGTGCCTCGATACTTCCACACTTACAAAACTACAAGAAAAGTATTTTGTTGTAAGTATGGAAGGGTGAGCGAGATGTACACTACAGTGCAGCGTTGTCAGCGGACCGCGCAACAATTCATGCATTATGTAGAAAAAAATCTGAATTAAAAACAGATAGCTTCAAACTAGTGATGAGATTTCGGGGACTAAGTTGCTCAATACGCTGATAGCAATCGTAACGTGCGTGCCATAGTTCGGCGAGAGCTTTCGTTTCGAAGAAAAAGTGGCGCTTCATTATCTCCGGATTGACATAAAAAAGTCGATTTCTCAGTAATAAGCAGAAGCCATCTAAGAAAAACTACACATACGCTCCATACTTTTTCCGGTCATTAAAAATTAAAACATTTCAGTGCATTCAAGTGGTCGTTAGGGGCCTGTCACAAAAGTGTCTTTATTATTCCAAGCACACCAACGGAAAAATAACTGAAAAAAAAAACAAGTGATGCGAGGAGTGGCTCATCAGTATCACTTGTAATGAAATTATCTTTGCTTAATTTTCATAACAACCTGTAATTTTAAAATTTAAAGGGGCTATAAGGGCCCTATGGCATACGCTGAAAATGCACTTCAAGCCTCCTTTGAAACTACCAAAGATACTAATGCAGTTCTTGATCTACTAAAGCAGAAGTTTGCAATACAAAGGCATTGCACAAATTCGTTATTACGGAATATGTTATCTTTTTAAATATTTATTATGCACACCAGCATCTTAATTCTCACAGCCTGTAATAGATTTGCATGACATCAAGCGATTCGCGTTTGTTTGTCTCATGCAATTACTGAGCATTTTTTAGCATTGCGATAACGCCACAATTACGTAAAGGCTTATGCAGCTTTGTCAATAGAAGACAAATTTTGCTAATTGCCATTTTCCTACATAATGCTAAATCTGGCTGTTTTCATTGAACAATGTAAGGTAACTCCATCATATTTTAACAAAGCAGATAAAACAAATAGGTTCATTTATACGAGAAAACTTGGATAGTTTTGTGATAAATCTCAGCATTCAGCGCAATGATCGTGGCCATACTGAGAGTGTTCTAAGAAACTAATGCAATTTCAAACGGCAACATGCTTTAAAATTGTTCTAATTTAGAATAAGTTGCAGCAAAACTGTTGTTTTATTGTTCTGAGAATGAAGCAGATTTACAGTGTCAGAACTGCTGTTCGATACCATATTTTGATGTTTACAAACGGTAAAGTCATGGTCGAATTAAAGGCTCGATGAGACTGAGGCTTTATGGCCATCGGAGGCGTACATTTCAGTTCCTTTTATTATACCGCACAATAATAAAAGAAGAATTAAACTGAAGTCTGAATCTCAAGAATGAGCTCAATGTTCAACTGTCAGACCAATAAATAATGTCGGTATTCGGTAATTACAAAAGCACTACGCAGTGTTTCATGTCATACGTTTAAGCAGAGGCAGAGCAGTGTTGAGAGCACCGTTGGTGTCTATTGCAGTATATTTTCGTGTTTTATTTTCAATGCAAGGTCGAACTATCCCCTGGTCTATGGGTGAACAATGTGATTGACTTTGCTTCCCATTCCCGTTATGTTATAAAAGCAATCAGAAAACAGTTTATAAGCTTCGTCCTTTTCACTTTATTCAGGGGCGTAACGGTATCACGAAGTTTCCTCAAAGGGGGGAGAAGCAAAACTATAAAAAGTGCCCAAGTTTCTTTCATTGTTATTCAAAAGAAAAGTTACCTTAGAAGAGCTACTAAAAATGGCTCTAGGGCGGTCCAAAGGCTTTCTCCATTCCAAAAAATGTAAAAAAAGTTTGTGCTGTAATTTCAATTTTTATTGCCTTGATGAACTTTTATGGTAATGCTTGTTGAAAATTTTGCCCCCGATTCTGAGTCCTTGCCCAAATAAGATCACTTTGTATTGGCAAATTTTCCATTTATGTTTAAAAACATGAACATGATCAATTATATCAAAAGGTTTCGAGGTTTTGCAGTTTATTTCTGCCTATTTGCTTGCCCCCAGACCCAAGCAACTCCTTGGATACGCCACCCACTGAGGACAGTATAAGTAAAAATCACTTCAAGAATTTTAGAAAAAGCGGGAATGAAGAGGGATTAAAACTGGTACGGCGGGATTGAGCCCTCCCTGCCTTCACTTTTCTACACCTTTGACAATAAAAATACTTCGTAGTTACTGCATTTCTAAAAAAATCATTGGCTGTTGATGGGGGCCTTTCTTTTCCGTAGGCCAAGGGCTGCAGCCCCGTCATCCCGCGCTTTGTTTCGACCCTGGGTAAAGTAAGCAGAAAGGCGCGTTGCAGCCATCACATTTTGCTACCACATGTGCCAAGTAACTTACGTGTTAGACGCCAATATTTCAAACTAGTTTTCAAAATTTTTTGGGAACAACAAAGTTCAATCACATGCGATGGAACATATTGATGGAACAAGTTGATTCAAAATGAAAAAATGCAATGACAATATTTTTTCGAATCTTATTTACAATTACTACTTTTTCAAAGAATTCTACTTTGGACACTTTTAAAATGACGTCAGATCCTAAAAATAATAGCATTTAAAAAAAACACGCTATTTGCGTCAAAAATGCTCGTAACTGTGATTTAACGTCATTCTCATCTAATAAGTAAGCGCGCGTTGAGAATCTACAATTTGAGTAGAGGCTAAGGTTCTTACATACAGGACAGTAGGCACAAATGGATGAAAAAATCAAAACCCTTCATTATACTCGCGGTATTACACCGAAGCTTGTAACGAGTGGTGGGATCCGTCTCCGCGGCTTAGCGCCTGAGCAACACAGCTCCGAAGGAACGTCGCAGCGGTGACGAGCTGTTGGCGACACTGTGCCGATCTGACCGACCCGGGATTTGAACCCAAGCCTCCCGCACCGATAGCGCGTGCGCTATGCAGCTGAGCTAACGGCAACAAAGTCAATAATTAAAATTTTGGATAAAATCAATCAACCATCGATCAATCAACAGCTCAATCATGTCTGTACAAGTTCCATTAGAATTCAAAAAAGCAATTATTCTTCCTCTTTTATAAAATTCCACTGTGGATCCAAATATTCTTGGTAATTACAGACCAATACTACATCTGTAATTTTGGTCAAAGATTTTGGAAAAAGTATCTGTTCAACTAAATGAGCACTTACTGATTAATAATTTACAAGATCAATTTCAATCTGTTTGTAGCACTGGTTTTTCTACGGAAACTGCATTAATCAAAATCACTGATCAAATTCTTCAAGCCCTTGACACCAAAAGTTCTACTGCACTGCATGATAATGGTTGATATGTTTTCTGCTTTTGACACTGTGGATCACAATATTTTACTGGACAGGCTTTCATGTTGAGTTGGTATAAAAAATTCTGCACTTGCTTGGTTTCAGTCATATTTATGTAATCGTAGACGATATCGTGTCGTACTCTTTTGAATTATCTTCTGGCGTACCTCAAGGCTCAGTGCTTGCTTCATTTTTATCTAATCTGTACATGAAACCACTTGGACATCAGGGGCGTATCCAGGGGGGGGGGGGGCGCGGGGGTCGCAACCCCCCCGTTGAAATATAAGCTGATATATCTCTGCAGTCAGGGAAACAGTGGAAACAGGACATCTGAGGACGCGTTAACCTTTTTTTTGATCTTCACTTGATTTTGGGGGGTAAATTGGACGTCGGAAGACGTGAAGACCTTTTTTTTGGTCTTCACCGATATTTTCAATGAAAACGTGTAAACAGGAAATTGCGGCCCCCCCTTTTTAAATTTCTTGGCACGCCCTTGGACATATAATTAATCAGCTTTGGATTTAATTACCACTTCTTACACGCTGATGATGTGCAAATTTATTTTACATTTAACGCTGGTGCCAAATCTAATGTGTTTACAAATCGTTTGTGAGCAGTTGAAAATTGGTTAAGTCTCAACAAATCGAAACTTAACAAGAGTAAAACTCAGTGCATTGTATTTAATTGCCAAGTATCCCACTTTGCTGAAGATGTATTCGGAAAGATTTTTGTGATATTAGTGCTTTAAGAGGTGTTAAAAATTTAGGTGTTCTTGATTGTAATATGTCTATGGAAGAACAAATCAAATCTACTGTCAAAAAGTGTCATTTCCAAAATCGTAATGTTGACATAATCAGACACTATATTAATGAAAAAAGTTGTAAAATGTTGGTAAATAATCTTATTATCTCCCACATCGACTATTGTAATGCCTTATTTTACGGTTTGCCTGATTGTCTACTGTACAAATTGCAAAGAGTTCAATATACTGCTGCTAGACTGGTATCCTGCATTCGCAAATCTGCCAATGTTACTCCCATTTTTAATGAATTTACATAGGTTGTCTGTTCAGTATCGGCTTAAATTCAAAATGCCTTTGCAAAAATGTATTAAGTGGTAAATGGCAGTTCTCCTTCATACCTTGCTAATCTGGTTTCACAGCATGTTCCCTCTCGTTATTTGCGGTCTAGTGAAGCGAATCTTTTTGTTGCACCTTGTACTTTTTCAAAATTTGTTGATCGAAGATTTAGTGTTTGTGGACCTTTACTTTGAAATAATCAGCCAACTGATATCAAATGTGCTGAAACTTCATCTCAAATTAAAACACTTCAAACTTTTTCTGTGATTTTGGAAATTATTTTTGCCACGTTGCTGACAATATTATACCCTATCAAACCGCTATTTGCTCTCACGGTAAACCGATCGTTAGTGTTTGTAGAAAGTGTGGAATTTATTACGGTATTAATTTTTTCTTTGTCGCTCCATGTTTATTCTTACCCGCACTGCAAACATTTCTTGCCAATTTAAATTAATGCCGGGGACCATTTTTTCAATTTTGTCATCGCAATTTCATATTTACGTCCGCTGTATTTAATTATGTTATCTCTTACTGTTACGTTACGTTTTTCGCTATTTTTGTCAAGCGCTTTTGACCTGCCGTTTAAAATGAGCGCTATAGAATTCTTAATATTATTATAAAGTCAAAACTTGTCAAAATTGTCTTCATCAAAAATTTCCTTGCAAAAATGATAAAAACTTCTCTTTCTTTTACATTTTTTGAATTTTTGAGCTGATTTTATGCGCAGTTCCACTTGATTATTCTGAAATAGTTGCAATAGTAAAAATGCGTGCGGTAATTGAGAAAGAAATATCATTTATTCACCGGCCGTTAGCTCACTTGCTAAGCACACAAGCTATCGGTGCGATAGGTCTGGGGCTCGATTCCCGAGTTGGTCTAATCGACACAATGTCGCCAACGGCTCGCCACCGTTACACGTTTCTTCGGAGCTGTGTGGCCCATCAGGTGCTAAGTGGCGGAGATGGATTCCGCTACTCGTTACACGTTTCGGCGTATTAACGCGAGTATATGAAGATTTGATCTGATTTGACAGCACTTATTATGCATGAAATCTTCCCAGTAATTATACTTAGTGGTTTTCGTTAGAAACGTCCATGATCACAGACAAACTGTTAATGTTGTGCAGTACAATTGCGATAACAACGCGTTTTTGTATTACAAACTATAAATTGGTAGTCGATAGGCTACCACCAGTTCACACAATGGCTCGTTAAGGTTTTAACGTTATGCGTCGCTTTGTTGCATTAGCTTCAGTGATTGAGAAAATGCTCTGCGTAGGGCAGGCTACCTTCTTCTTATGTAAATTGCAGATTATAAAATAAGATTTATGTAAATTGCGAATTATAAAACATTTTTAATGAAAAAAAGGGCAACAAGAAATAAGTAATAATCGAAAGTGGTTAGGTCAAAATAAAGTCAAAATTTTGCTAAAGACAAAAAAAATTTTTTTAGGTCAAAAAAATGGCCCTAGTAATAAGATTACAAAAAGTTGCAATTTGTGATTTTTTAGATAACACTCAGTTTTTATGCCATTTTTTATCTTTTAGATAACACTATTTTTATGCCATTTTTCGCCTAATTTACAACTTTTTTATCTTTTGTTGCTTCCATTGGAATAGATTTACAACCTGCATGCAACATCAAAGTGTTTATGCGCTAAATATACAGCCCACAAAGTTTTACACCTTCCAATCATGCATAAGAATCAGGGCCGCTGAGATGGTTTTGAGGCCTCGGACCAAAAATTCAAATAGGTATAATCAAAAGGCATCCTCTAAAAAACTTAAGCAAATTATTAATAGGCCCTTTTTTTAAGAGAGAAGTTGCCCACCCCCGGCGTGGTCCTCTGGGCATTTACACCGGTTTTTCCCTTCTCAGTGGTACAAGCTACAGTAGTAAGCAGTTTTCCATGTTGAAGTTACACGCTGAAGACAGAAACTTTTTGACCAAACGGTGTTAAATACCATTATGTGCTTGCTCACTAATTTGAGCACTTATTAATTAGGACTATTTTATTGCTTTTTAGCATAAACCGCCACTGTTTTTTGTTTTCTGTAGTTTGTTTAAATAAAGTCACAATTTGGTTACAATTTTTGCAATTCTTGTTAGGTCACAAAAATCGCTCTATTTGTACGACACAATTCCCGGCCTAATTGTAACTGCAAATAACATTAGGCCAACCAAACACATATCCTGTAGTGTCAAGCACTCTTTTTAAACTTAATCACTCACACATCCAATCAACTTCGAATTTAAAAACGTAAACGTCACATTCGCCTTTGGTCAACATAAATTTTCAAAACAAAAATACGTTTAAGCAGCGCCTCAATAATTATGTGAAAACTGTGGCTGAAGTATAAAGAGATGGAGGATCGAGCTATTTCTAATTCATTTTGGACAAGACATTGAACTCTTCAAACTCACTCATGCAAAATGAATGCTGTGACGCTGAAACGATCGTCAACAGGGGAATCTCGTAACTGCTAAAAAATTTCCGGGAGGCTTCGTACCCCTATCCCTCCATGCTCGATCTCGACAGATTTGAAATCAATCATGCTACGCCTGTGCAAGTAGTGCGCAATAATAATTATCATACATTAATAAAAATAGCTGAATTGGCTGGCTCTTTTACGGTGGAATGATGAGTTTGAAAGTCTTAACGTATGTAGGGGAAAATCGGCTCTTCTGGTAGGTTGGTAGTAAATCACTACAACCGAGTGGTTAGAAGGCCGTGTCTCGTCGAAAGACTCGCCGCCAACATTGGGTTGGTGACACGTCACAAGCCGGTACTGGAGTGGATTTAAATCGCGCTTCCAATCAGATTTTTGTGATTTCGTTTATACATGTATTAGTCTAACATATAGTTGATTGAGAAATTCTTTGACGTAACCATTTCAGTTGAAAAGTGCACTTAATGGCTATACACAAGCGGCAAACAAGAGCGTTAAGTAACACACTGATATATAATCGGTGAGTGTCGTTAACGTGTTGATGGTATTTCATTCTAATTTAGTCAAAATCATTAAAGCGATAAACGTTGTACATCAATGATCATTTTTCTGCAGTTTGGTACCGAAAATTAGCTTAAAATCGTTGAAATTTATAAAAAACTTACAACTCTGCCATGGTGTACAAAGTATGCTAAATAAATATAACTGAGGTTATTTTCAAATTATATTGAACTGAAAATTCAACAGTAATTGAGGGAAACTGCAAAGTGAGCTTGCGCTCTTCGAGTCAGCAGCCACCCGTTACATATGTCAAATGCGATCGGCTCCAGCCGCGATTCGAACCCGTCACGTAGGATCTATCACCTGCGCGCGGTACCGCTAGGCCATGTCGCTGACATACTTACTTACAGCGCTATGATAGCGCTAGCGCTATCATATTATTTACAGCGCTATGATAGCGCTAGCGCTATGATATTATTTACAGCGCTATGATAGCGTTATAAATTTAATTTTTGATCCTTTTGCAAGATCAGTTCAAAACTTTTCAAATTTGTACCCAAGCTTCATCAGGGGCATGTTGTAGGGGGCCAAAACTAGTCCAGGCCTATCCATTTAGAAATAGACGCAAATGCACAATCAACAACTCAAAAGATGACAAACGTGAGAATTCAAAAAAAATCACGAGTGAAGATTTGTTCAGAGCCGAGTTAAACGCCAATCGCTTAATTAATAGATTGAGCTTGTTTTTTAAAAAAGTCAAGAAGTCAGTGGTTTGGAGCAAACAATTTGCGCAGCACTTCCGACAACGCTGCAATTTCCGTCAGTGTAAGATGGTTGTCGTTATTGCAACCAATATAAAGCCTTTCCACATTGTGGATGGATGACGAAATTTGGACGAAGCCGCCATCACCCATTTTGCAGTTGCTCACATTAAAAGCCATTCCATCCACAAATAACAAAACCGCTTTACGTTTAAAGCGGAACGTTTATGAATTGGCACATTTACAGTGACAAAATAACATATCGAAAATCAGACCATGAAAAAATTAGTAAAGATGATTTTTTAAGTTTCAAAATCTACTTCAGCGATCAAAAATGACGAACTGGTTAGTTTTATCAACATCTATTATCAATGCCGATGCTATTATCAACATGCCTGCTTTTGTCAACACCAACAATTCTTAAATCTTCACCTTTAGGATAAATAATCCGCACGTACTTTAGGTGCAGCCTAACTAAAAATGTTCACATCTTTTCACACAAAATACTGTATGTATTAGGATATCCATGGCAGAGCAAATTTCTGCTGAGGCACCTCTGGTTAAGAGTCATTGATCTGATGGTCCAAAACCCCGAAAATACGCGATGAATTAATAAATGTTTGTTTATTGAACTGAATGAAACAGGTTTCTCACTTTTATATTGCCCCTGGTTTATTAAACCTTTAATACGGCTCTGAAAGCTGCACTAAACATAGATTAAGAGCAGGAGCAAGCTTGGGTGAGCAAGTATGAAGAACGTGGAGTGTCCAGTCACTAGCATCCGTCTCCCCGCGTTGCAGCCAGAATTCAATGGAAAGCCAAACAGATACAGTCGATGCCAACGCATATGTGGGAATTGCCGGCAATGTTCGACCTTACGTCTACAGGCTTTGCTTTGCTTTTTATGATTTTTTTCTCAGAGTTTGCTTCTTGCTTGGCCTTGGCTGAATGAGATCGATAAGCAAGGCAGCGGGGCCGTAGCTAGCCTCCATTTTTTTGGGGTGGGAGGGGGCTGAATATATTTTTGGGGGGGCTAAAAAATCAACCCAAATTTTTTCTGATTTCGTATCTTTATCGCTACCCAAGCCAGAACAGATCAATATTTTGGTCAAGTAAAAAGTTACGCAGAACGAACTTGCTCGCGGGAACGAAAAACGCTAGTAATAAACTTGCGCCGATGAACTGGTAATACTCTCACAAGTCAAAACTTACAACAATTCTAAGCGAAAATAAAATGATAGAGAGAACTAAAATGTATCAACCAGATAAGAGCAGAAAACAACAACAACAACAAAAAAACGGGCCTGACAGCGAAGTTGAACCATGGTTGAACACTAACAGCGTAGCAGCGTCATCTCCAATTGCGGTTGCTTATAACCAGCGGGTGTGTTTTCATAATGCAAACTTCGTTAGCTGCGTTTAGGTGCAATTGCACAACACTCAGACATCAGTCTGTTCAACGGTGAAAATAAAAACCCCTTCTGCTTTTAAACTTAGTATTAGGAATCAGGATGTGAAGCAGACATTTGTCTTGAGATTTAAACTTAACATCGATTGAAGCACCTATCTTGAAAAAATATATAAACCATTGGATTTATATACAGTATATACCGTCATTATTTTTCGGCGTAGATATTTTTGAGGGGGTCGAAACAAAATCTTGGGAAGGGGGCTTAACCCCATTTGCCCCCCGGTGGCTACGGCCCCGCAAGGCAACAAGTTAAAAAAAACGAGATTCAATAAACTTTTACAACTCAATACACAGTGCAATCAAATCAGTTGAACTTTATAGTTTTACTAAACCCCAAAAACATTCATTTTTTTGCTACTGCAAACCGGAACAAACACAATAATCAAAATTTTGTTATAATCTTGTACTATAATAAATGCTTACCATGAAAATAAATTTAGATCAGTGTGGTCCAACTGCAGGCACGCGGATCAATTATGGCCCGCGAAGTAATTTTCTTGGCCCGCAACGAGTTGCGGCGATTTGCTCGTTTAGGTCTGAAAATATTTACTTAACCTTTGTTTTCTAGTTTTCGATTGCGTTTAGTTTTTTTTATTTATTTATTTATTTAATTCTGAGCAGTCTGCACCGCTTCGCTCCATACCTTCTGTGCTGTTTTATTCATCGAATTGCAACGGATCACATTTCAATTTGTTGCAATTGTAGGAGCAGAAGATCGGATTCATGTCGGTAGCAAGAAGGATAAGCCTGGGCCAACAGGCAAAATGATAAAACACACGACCACCACACGCTTGCTTAAAACTCGTATAGTCGGTCGTATATAGCAAAAAGGACCCCGTTACCGTTACTTCTGTACAATTTTTAAAAGTAACGACGGTACCGGTACTAAAGAAGTACCGCGTCATCGATATCTCAAACATTTCAAACATTTTTGCCATGTAACAACTTTGTTGTAGCAGGGTTTTGCGACCCCAAAATTTTATCACGCGACCCCATTTGAAGTCGCGACCCCTAATTTGAGAAGCGCTAATATAGTCCTCCACGATCGCTTTTAATCTCCTTCACCTTACAGAAAAAAAAACAGTGACCGCTATTTTTTGCGGTTGATGGTTATATTTCATGCAAAGTAAGCTTATCATCATCAAATGACCGAGTTGTTAACGATAGCGTCTCTGGAGCGAAAGTTTGGTGTTCAAATCCTGGGTCGGTCTCAGCGAACACAGCGTTGCCAACGGCTCACCACTGCTGCGCCATTTATTGGAAAGAAGCTGTGTTGCACGACCACGTAGATGGGCACCGCTAACTCGTTGCACGCTCAAAACGGTGAGTATAATGAAAAATTGATTTTATTCATTCATTCACGTATTTTATTCGTCCAACAGTTAAACAGTACAAATACTTGAAATACACAACAAAAAATAATGTAGGACAGGGAGACTGCGAAGGGAACTTCGGGTCATTTCATTCATTCATTCACGTATTTTATTCGTCCAACAATTACACAGTACAAATACTTGAAATACCCAACAAAAAATTGTATAGGACAGGGAGACTGCGAAGGGACCTTCGGGTCTTCGAGTCAAGCAGCCACCCTAAAAACTAACTGAACCCTTTAATGTTTCTTAAAGATAAGTATGTTCATTAAACAAACGACTAGGGCAGCTTTGACACGATGACCATGACATGGTCTTTCACTGTCCTGTCAGCTTGAACATAATTATATCAATTCCGTCTTTTTTTTTCCTTTTTTGAAAATAAGTAGTTAAATCTGATATGTGATGTACGGTATACTGCATATTTGAAACTGTAGTGAATCAACCAATGTGATTTTGTATTTTAATGCTGTTCAAGCTGACGTATAAACAATTGTATTGTATTGTATTAATGCCTGTGGTATATCGCACCCCTTTCATAATGATAATAATGCGGTTAAGTTGTCATTTGACTATCAAATACCAGATTTTGGGCAAAGTTTCTATCATAAATTTTAAAGTTCTAGGGGTGAAAATATGTCCACATTTCGGAACGTTGATCGTTTGCGGCAAGAAAAATATAAAAACTCATTTCAATTTTCGCAAAGTTTTTTCGGTATTGCTAAAATCTGCAGGAACACAAGGAGCGCAAGGATCACAACGACTGCTCCTCGCAAGAGCAGAAGGACCGCTACGGGCACAATTGAGCGATCACTGGGGGTTAGTTAGACTAGGGTAGGCTTTAACCCCTAGTAATAACTTACTTGCGCCCCTAGCGGTTCTCGTGCTCTTGCGAGGGGCCCTAACCCCTAATAATAACTCACTTGCGCCCCTAGCAGTCCTTGTGCTCTTGCGAAGGGCGATCCTTGAGATCCACCAGGTTTTAGCAGCACCCAGATTTTTTGCGAAATTTACACATTTTCTTGCTGTCAATCAAGGTATAATCAAGGATGAAAAATAAAGCCGCCTAACTGCCTTGCATACACTGCTGATGATAACAACTAAATTTATGTTGTCGAAACGTCCAGTTTTGAGATTTACAGCTGCTTTATTTTTCCTCCTTAAACTATTTTCGTCCCATATTTATTGTATTCCGAAGATATAATCAATTTTACAAAAAAAATACTGAAACAGCACTAAACAAAGCAATATTCGACTTTGGGACCAGTACTTTAGGTTATCAAAATTTATTAACAAAGTTTTCTTAAGAGCCCCTAGTCCACTTTTGAGGATACATGCCATTTCACCTACCAAGTAACTTTTATGCACTTATTGTCAAAATAATATTTTTCTACCACAATAAAAAGGATGAAATTATATTTTTATAACAAAAACGTTTGAAAAATTAATAGTTTTGCGATAAAATTTTTAAATTAGACTAGCCTCTCACTGAGACGGAATCCTTGAACTCGAAGCCATTCTATTTTCACAAAAAAAGCAGATAGAGTTGCCACACACGTTTTTTTTTTTTTTTTTGTTTTCGTTATTGCTTTGATGGTACTCGGAAGCAAAATTTATTTACAACAAAGCGAGGAATGCTTAGTAAATGCAATTTCAAATACTTGTCACTTTTTGAAGACGCTAGTCACTAAAGGGTTAATGGTATACATTTACAGTTAATTAAATAGGTGCCGTTCTTGGACGATAACCATGGATAATAATTTAAACAAATTGTGGGCTACTTTATGAACTAGTAATTAGCAAGTAACTCTTCAAATAAAGATCCTTCAATAATTTTTAAAATTTTTTCAAGTTGAATTTTCTTATTTCTGAAGGAGTCGAATTCATATTTTTACCCCTTTATATTTGATTGAGCGGTGCAATTTCGAAGATCTATACCTTGGTATGTGATAATTGAGACCACATGCTTGCATACCAGTTGCAATAGAGTGACAAGTATTAACGTTTGTAAATTAGTAGGTAACTTTTTGTTAAAATGACGATGAACGAATACGCCAGTTTGAAGTTTAATCATGTCATCGAATTTGAGGATACTCAGCGACTTATAACCTCTGTAGTTAGAGTGTCTCCAATGTATACCAGCTGGTAGTTTAACTGCTTTGTTTTTGAAGGATACGAATAGAGTTAAAATGGGTTGAAAATGTTGAGGTCCAGATTGTGATGCAGTAGAGCAGATGGGAGTTAAACATCAAATCAAATCTTCATCATGCTAGTCGTATTACGCCGAAGCGTGTAACAAGTTGCGGGGCCCATCTTCGCGGCTTAGCGCCTGGGCAACACAGCTCCGAAGAAACGTCGCAACGGTGCCGAGTCGTTGGCAACGCTGTGTCAATTTGACCGGCCCGGTAATCGAACGCCCGACCTCCCACACCGATAACGTGCACTTAGCGACTGAGCTAACGGCCGATTGGAGTTAAACATGGCATGATAAATTTGAGTTAATACATTTTGAGGAAATTTTTTTTTGACTTTAAACATGATTCCTACAGAGCGAGAGAGTTTATTGCGAAAAAGTTGTATGTGTGACTTGAAGTTAAGGTCACTATCAATATGTATTCCCACGTACTTCGCTGATTTGCAGACACTGATATTTTCATCCTTGTACTGTACAAAATATCATTGCTATTAATTTGCAAGTTAAGTTTACTCGGTATTGACAGTGCCGTTGACGTTTGAGCGAGAATATTAGCTTTCATCCAGCGATAAACTGTATTCAGTTCAGTATTGATGTCATCGATCAATTTAGTTGGACATGAAGCTCTAAAACTAAGACAAGTGCCATCTGCAAGCAGAATAGATGGAACTGATGTACAGTTGACCAAATCATTAATGTAAAGAAAAAACAATAAGGACCTAGAGTGGAGCCCTGGAGTACCTAAATTTAATTTAGAAAAGATCCGCGTGTTCAATTTCATTCAACGTTTTTACTTGGTAAATTTGATCTTTTTCACAAAGTGCCAAGTCAACGTCAACAGCAGTAGTTCATTTTGTTTTTGGCTTGCCAGAGAATATTCACAACAAAATAAACAACATTAAGTCAGGAAAAGGACTTGCAGCGACAAAGCTACGAACGACAATTTTTAGATTTTTGTCATAACTAATAATCATGTTGATCTATGGCAAGTAGTAACCCATCTTCTATAAACGTTGGCCCGCGGGCTATGTAAACAGCTTTTCATATTACATAATGCGTGAGTTTTTGAAAACTTAGTTGCTCGGAGTTATAAAATACACTGAAATGTGCTGACAAGTAACTGTGCCATGGATCTCCACAACAAGCGCACAAGATTTCTATTACGCGTTTGCAAGAGCGTAGGCTGTATATGATTGCAAGGTGATTTATGATTTATAATGAGGTGTGAGGGCCATTTGATTGAGTCTATACAAAAAAGCTCGTAAGCTTTCTTAAATGATTTTTGTTTAAAACAAACACACAAAGGTCATTGGCGCAAAGACAGAAAACAACAGAAGTTGGAAATGTGTGATTCGGTGTATTGGTGAATAGCGACCGGTGTGCAGTCAAAAGGTTGGGGTTTATTCCTGGCCGAGCAATATCAACATTGTGTAGTTTCCCCACCAAGCGTTTGGCACACACGTGGCTGGTAAGAAGGGTTTAGTCCATGCGTTGTACGTATTGAAGGTCTCACTTGAATGCATTAAACTATGCTCATAGATATTATTTCAGTCCAAAGTTGAAGATTACGATTTATACAATACAGTGTGTGATTCAAGAGCCCACTGTCTAGTATTTTTACAAGAAGTCCGTAATAAAGGTTTACAAAGCTTAAGCATTGCCAGATTTTGATGAAGTCAGTTTTTCACATGTTGCAACTTGATATAATTTTATTAGTTTGCAACAGCAAGTCAGTGATTTCGACTTGAAACACTCCAGTCAGCAACTGCAAATTCAAAACGACTTTGTTTACAACAGTAACCTCTGGCTCTGAGTCCGAAACTGCAAGTCCGCAACGACAGCCTAGTCAAAATCCTCAACTGTATGTCATCATTCACCATCAGGGTTGCAGTCGAGACCACCTGCTTCGAGACCAAAACCGAGACCAATGATGGTTATTTTTGGAAACTTTTGGTTCGAGACCAGGTATAATCGTGACCAAAGCCGGCAATCATTCGGTCTCATAACTTAAAAATAAATCTATATGACCAAATTAAATCAATTTCTTTACTTTTCCAAAAATTGCAATTGCATTTTATATAAAAGCAATTCCCTGCATTTTTAGATATTTTAATTAACACAAGAATTCCCAGCATTTAGATATTTTGAATAACACCAGAATTCCCAGCACAAAAAAGTGTATGAGTTGTTATTGCCAAAAGATCGTCGAGCATTTCTCCCCGAATGATGATTGCAAATATGTGGCATCATATATGCAAATAAATCGCCTGAGTAAATCACTGTCATTTAAAATGCTATTCATAAATGCAACAACTGTTTGTAACTTCCTTTAAATAAAAGCAATTTTTTCAATTGAAGAGCCAAGTTCTAAAAGTATCTAAGCCACATTTCATAAAAAATGAGTTAAAAGTGAATATTGGTTGTTTATCATGCATTCTATTATGTCGAATAAAAAATTTTGAAGAAAAAGTCTGCAAATCTTTTTTTGTGGAAGTCAATAATTCCCAACTATGCGAATTTTTGTGCTAAATGTACATAATTTGATCAATCGCGTTAAATTTTTTAGTACTTAGGGACAAGCTACTGTTAGACAAATACAGTTGACAGGTCAACAGAATACTGGATTTTTGTTTTGATTCTGTATATATTGCATAGTCGGCTACATGGCCTAGCGGTACCGCGCGCAGGTGACAGAACATACTTGTCGGGTTCGATTCGGGGCTAGAACCGAGCGTACACCGGGTGGCTGCTGAAACGCAGAGCGCAAGCTCACTTCGCAGTCTCCTTCAATTGCTGTTGATTTTTCTGTTCAATATAAATTGAAAATATATTTATTTATTTGATTTTCTGTTTGCTTGTGCAATTTTACAAGTCATAGCTGAGATACAATTTTATGAAGAACTTGCATAGATTGATTGATTTCTTCGTTTTTATTCTCCTTTTACGAGAAAGCAACGGAGGCGCTACACATAGGACGAATCCAGACTCGCTTTTAAGTTGCCTTTATTTCCGAGTTTTCCGTCTGAGTGTTGCTTCTGACTTTCTTCATTTGCTACTTGTTAGCTTCCACCAAGCAAAGATAATTATCGTGAAGCATCCTATCCAAGGACGCAGCAACTGTATCTCGGTGGGAGTTGAACTATCAGTCTTGTGATCAATGGCCGTCGTAAAAACGACGTTTCAAACCACTTCGCCACGCTGCCGATAAACATGTAACGTAGAATCGAAATCGCAACGATACAAGAAATGGTTGCGAAGACATAATTCAAGCAGCAGAGCAATCAAGTGTGAATGGTTTTGTCACCTGTATCGAAACTAGGATTTTAATAATTCAGAATCAAATTAATGACATTTATATGAACGAAAGCAAGGTGACTAGCCAGCTTTTCGTGCAGAAGATAAATAAAATTCTTGACTGAACGATGTAAACCTCATGCAGTGCAGTCAGAATACATAACATCAACATTGCTCACTCTAATAAAGCCACTCAAATATCAAAATAGGCATGAGCAAAAACGCAGCACATCGCATTTTTGTAAATATCAACTCAAGGTTTAAAGATAGAGTCTACATAAGATAAAACATCATTTTGGGCATTTTATTAACAATATTCATTTATTGCAGACGTAAGTTGCATCATTGGCTAAAGCAGAAACAATATTTTTCGGCGAATTTCTATTCTGTAAATTATGTTGGAAACACAATAACTTGTTAAGGAAATTGTTCATTGTTTTTAACTTTCTATCACTGGTGGAGAAGTAAATCTATGCCCATCTTTGCTTATTGACTGCATTGCATACGATACCATATAGCTGCAATATAATGAGCTACCATGTTGTGGAAGAGTTAACTTTATGTTTTATAGCAAATCAAAGAGCTAACGCCGAACCTTTTACTGCGGATTTTTGTTTTGCTGGTAATCTTTTTTAGCCTACTTACAGTATGCACTGTTTATAAATTTGTTGCGACATGTCTTTCAAAAGCAAAAAATCTGAATCAGCTGTGGGTTTGGCTAAAGCAAAATGGACCAGAAATTTCAAGAAAACCACAACTCTACGTCCAAACATACCAGAAACGAAAGCTCGTGCAAGATACCATCAAATAAAAACATTGTCGTATGCGGAAACAAAAAGTGGTGCTTACCGCATAAAAAGAATATCTGAAGAAATAAATTTTCGAATAAATCACTGTAAGCTATTCCTCAATTTTTGAGCAGGAAATTTTGTTCAAGGTGGACGATCTAATAAAACTGCTCGAAAAGCACAGGAAGAGACAAAATAAACAGCTCAGATGGCCGAGGGGTAAGAGCGTCCGCCGCGGAAGCTGTTAACTTGGGCTTGATTTCGAGTCGGGGGTCAAACAAAATTGGTATTCACAGCTTCCCTGCTTGACGCTCAGCATTAAAGGAACAGTGTGAAGAACAAGCCGGCAAGTTTACTTGCTGTGCCGTTGGGAAAGGCACTTAGCGGGATTCCCCCATCTTGGTGTGATAAACAGATGGCTGGAAACTCCTAAGCGAGCTCGTATAGCGCATTGATGGCTTTCTCGTGATAGGGGGATAAATATGCAACTGAATACAAAAAAATACATTTTGAAGAAAACCTTCCTTGCGTTTTTGATATGACAGAACCATATGACAGATATAACAGAAAATGGAAGCTGGCTCTGTAATGAAGACCAAGAACTTTATAATTAACAAATGGAATCAAAAGGCAGAGTAGGATACACAACTAAAAAAGTGGCTCCATTATTAACCATACATTCTTCGAAACGACCTCGGAAATCGATGCGAGCCGTGAATAAGCCCAGTAGATGTGCAAGAGCTTAGTAGTAGTAACGCTTAATCATTCCAAAGTTTAATTATTTGTTCAGATATTCTTTTTATGCGGTTTGCACCACTTTTTGTTTCTGCATACAACCCAAAAAACCTACCAACAACGTTTTTATTTGATGGTATCTTGCACAAGCTTTCGTTTGGGACTATTTTCATTTCTGAAATATTTCGTCGTAGAGTTGTGGTTTTTTGAAATTTCTGGTTCATTTTGCTTTAGCCAAACCCACAGCTGATTCATATTGTAGCTATATGGTATCGTATGCAATGCAGTCAATAGGCAAAGATGGGCATAGGTTTACTTCTCCATCAGTGATAGAAAGTTAGAAACAATGAACAATTTCCTTAACAAGTTATTGCGTTTGCTAACGTAATACCACATTCAACACGATAAAGAAGCACTCAATGCAATGTCAAAAATCAAAATCTTGCAGCTTCTGCTCTTTGGTGGGATAGTTGTCGCAAAATAACAACAATAATGAACTTCGCTTCTTGAAAAAGTTGGTTTAAACTCTAGTTTCAATTCAATCGCTCAACTATATGGAAAACAAAAGCTTTTTTTTATGTTTTTTCCGCAAAGCGGCAGCGTAAAATTTTTGACCACCAAAACGCTCATATCTGGAATTCCTGTTGCTTGTTTTTGTCCATCTTTTTGAAATGTGGGCAAGCATGAAAAGCATCTGAGTAAAATGTCCATTTTCATGCACAAAGTTTCAGTAACACATAGAGACCTAAAAACTTCAGAAATAGAGGTAGGTGGGTTTAGAAATGTTGAAAGGTGCGGGAACTTTTTTCACCATTTTTAAAAATCGATGACAGAGTCATGGTACGCACTAAAATGAGTTCACCTTTTCCCCAACAGACATGTTGTTATAACTGTTTTTGTTATAACCCTAGTCCTCATACTTCCAGTAAAAGTATTTAAGTCCAAAAATGCAAATCTCTTTAACTTAATGATGTAAAACTGCATAAAGTCGTAAATAGTCTTAAAAAGCCCCATTTGGCAGTGCCTATCCAGAACAGGTAAACTATTAATCCCTGCACGCACAACCTGATTTCACGATCCTAAGGAAAACTTTAAATACAATTATTTCAAAATCGTTATTTTGTGACTAAGTAGGCTACTTTTAAAACTAGGCTCTTCAATTAGCCTCTGTTTATTTTTTTTTTGTTTTCGCGAGTAAGTTTCGCTTGTTTATTCGGCTACAAAATTTGTGAGATTATTTCATTAGCAAGTTGCTGCATAAATTGGGAATCAAAGTTCAAATTAATCCGCAGTAATATCTTCTTGAGTCCGAAACTGCAAGTCCGCTACGACAACTTAGTCAAAAATCCTCAACTGTATGTCATCATTCACCACCAGGGTTGCAGTCGAGACCACCTGCTTCGAGACCAATAAAGGTTGTCTTCGGAGACCTTTTGTTCAAAACCAGCAATAATCGAGATCAAAGCCGGCAATCATTCGGCCTCATATCATAAAAATAAATCTATATCACCAAATCCCATCCACTTGTGTCCTCAACAATCTTTGAATAGCGGAGCTTAAGAGCAATGACAAAAGAACACCAAAGACCTATGGGAATCGAATTAATTTCTTTACTTTTCCAAGAAATTGCAATTACACATTAAATTAATATAATTCTCAGCATTTTGATATTTTAAACCAAAAGTGCGTTAGTAATTGCTGCAAAAAGATCGTTTTATTTCTCTCCGAATGATGTTTGCAAATACTCGTATTTGGCATTATGTATGCAAATACATTGCTCGAGTAAATCCCTGTCATTTAAAATGCGTGCTTATAAATGCAACTTTCTTTAAAAACAGATGCAATTTTTTCGATCAGCTTCTGATTTTAACAGTTTTCGCGCATAAATTTCGCTTGTTTATCAGGCATCAAAATTGTGAGATTGTTTTGTTAGCAGGCTGCTGTATAAATTGGGGATTAAAGTTCAAAATAATTCGCGAGAGCAAATTTGTAATATTTACCATAGCCGTGCAGTCTAAAAGTACGGAATTGGTTGCGCATTTGCCTACAAGCGTCAGTATTAATTTTTTAGAAGTTGAAGCAACTAACGTTTCATAGAGACCTGCAGTAATTTTTTAGTGGTTGAAATCAGCTTTTCAAAAAGTGCTCGATAACACAGTCAGAGCGAATATCTCAGAAAAAAAAAACACTTTTAATTGAACTACATCATAAATATATAATGTTAAAACTTAACAATCTGTTTCATCTGAAACGTGGGTCTTCACGGGTGTCTTATTTAAATAGAGTTTGAGTGAAACACCCTTGAAGATTGAAACACTGTTTGAATAAGACACCTTTAAAGAACCGGGTTTAGGGTGAAACAGAGAGTTGAGTTTTAAGATTTTATATCAAAACAATCTTCATCATACTCGCTTCATTACGTCGAAGCTCGCCACCGCTGCCAAGTTTCATTACTTCGAAGAAACGTCGCAGCGGTGCCGAGCCGTTGGCGACACTGTGCCGATTTGACCGGCCCGGGAATCAAATCCCAGACCTGCCGCACCGATAGCGACCGCTTTGCAACTGAGCTAACCGGCCGGTTAGATATTATATTTTTTATTTATTTGAAGTGAAATTGGTGTATTTTCAGAGATCTATATTATGTTATCTAGAGTACTTTCTGTCCATCTAGCATACATTTTTAAAAGTTGAAAATCCAGGAAATTTGCTTGTACAATTGCTAAGCTCAATGCATAACAAATTTCCCTGATTTATTATCATTCACTCACTGGCTTGGGCAGTATTCGCACTGCTTCACTTATAGCTGAGATTCCAGCTATTGTAAGCTGGTCATCGCTGTTTGCTCCGATTCCCAATCTCTGGGTATTCGCAATGCATTTCGACATTTCAACGAACCCAGCATCACCGATGTTGCAACCACGAATACTGAGATATTCCATCTGCAAAGTAAAATTTTATTAGATCAAGAAATTATTTTAGCTAAGTTATATGATCCAATCAAAGTCGTAACTTCTCATAACAAGTGCAACAAATGGGCGATATCAGTGACGTAGCCGGAAAGGAGACACCGGGGCCATGGCCCCCTTAAAATGTTCTCATACCGATAGGTTTAAATCATTTTTTCATCAACATTAGGAAAAAGCAGGCCATAAAATCTTGTATATTTTACAAGCTCATCTTCCGCCTTCCACAGTCAAGCATATTTTATTTGCTCCTTCTTCCAATAAATCTGAGCTAAAAAAAGCCAACAGAACTATCGTAAATATTTTGAATCGTTTTGATAAATGCGACTTCAGCGCACAAACAGGGGCGGATCCAAGGGAGAATGAAGGACATGCGTCCCGCCACCAGCCATTTTAAAAAATGTTTTTGATGAATACAACTTTTCCATAACTTCAAAATTTTTTGTGTTAAGCCCTACGCATTAAGCACGTTTAATCGAACATGTGTGAACAAAATGCACCATATAGCCTAATGGTAAAGCACTCAAAATTACGGGCTAAAGATTTAAACAAAATCTGCCTGAAACTTAGGTTCAAAAAGCACTAATATGACCTTTGCAGCATGTAAATTTTCGAAAATTTTCCGGGGAATGAAGCTCCCGGACCCCCCTAAAGACTTTGTTCGTTCTCATTTTGCTTCAAATTAATTCTGTTTGGAAAACTTCACTTGAAAAAGTGTCGAAATTTGGTGCCTCCTCTCTAAAAAACTTTTGAATGCGCCCCTAACATGGAACATTTTCATAGAGGTTATCTACCCCCTTTTTCGAGTCTAAACGTCGAACGTATTTGAATTTAGTTAATATTCAACCTAATTCAAAATTGCCTCCCCCACCAAAATGTTCTCTATTCTCTCGTGCACATAAAAAGTAAAGATTTGTCTTTCTGGTACCGGTAGGTGTAGCGGTCACAATTAATACTAAAAAGTGTAAACTGAATTTACTTTAAAAGTCGTTGAAAAGGCACTAAGTTGAAAAATGCATGCTGTAATTTTGCAAAAATTTTTCGGGGCCATGCCCCCTGATGTACAAAAATTATTTGTTTGTACTCATGCACTTTTACATTAATTTTGTTTGCACTCACGTACTTTTACATTTGTTTGCCCTTTTTCTTTTCAAAAAACCATACCTAAGCTCCTGAAGATTTTAACCTTGTGGAAGAATAATTTCTCCATCAACTTTGTAGGCCTTTATCAAAAAATGGATGAACATCGGATTTTGTTTAACTCACCTTGTTGCCTACTTTTACGAAAATGCGAAAGCTCAGAAAGTTACATGCGGTATTACAGAGGTTCTTAACCTTTTTTGTATTCTTTACCCCTTGCCGATTGAACAAAGTGTGATTTACCCCCAGTGCAGCATTTTCACCTTTTTAATACTGAAAATAGGCCCCTCGGTAGGCAAAATTTACCCCCAGGGGAGTAAATTTCCCCCGGATAGGAACTCGTGCTGTATTATATAACGGTTTACTTTTTAACTTCCCTTGCATTTTTTTCTGGCTGCGTCCCTGGGCAATAATCTTTGCAACTTTTTTGTGTAAACAAGTAATATGGAAACGTTACTATACCCCAGCACATTCAATTAAATATTAAATTGTGACAATAGAATTCCTGTTGTGATTTTTATGTGGCCTAGTTTTCAAAACGCTTTGTGATAGCGAACGCTTACTGTTGATAATAATTGAACTCCACTTGTGATAGACTTATAGACCAAAAGTTCTGGGAAATCCTTTATTTTGTTTTATGATATCGTGGCTAGTCAATGCTAACGCAGCTTTATTTTCTCATTGTTGATCGTAATCATTCATCGTAAGTGCAACCGTACGCAGTGATGGTCATGATGAATCGTTTCGCAGTGATGGACCAGATTAAAAGTCGCATTTTATGACCATCCCTCCTATTAATCTGTATGAGCCTGTTCCGGAGTTAAATGTTTACGCAGGAAACACTAAAATAAAGTCCAAGGAAAACGTCAAATACTTCGCAGTTTTACGTGATAATAAATTTACATTCTACCTGCATACCCGCACCCTTGAAGCAAGGTTGAGTTGTTGGCATAACGCGGAGATTACGGTTTTCAAAAAACGCGCTTTCATGATTTATCATGTCTTATTATTGCATAAGCCTTCAAAAATAAAGCTGTCAGAATAATTTTCACCGTCAATAACAAAGTTAGAATTTTTTCCTGTTATACAACTTTACACCTTCTTAAATTTCAAGATCTAATAAATTTAGAACTAAGAACATTTATCTCTAAACATGACAATCAAAAACTACGCGAAAGCTTGGTCAGTTATTTTATGAGTCTCAATGTGGCTAATCACGTCAGCACTCGAATGCGATCACAATGTTGCGATTACGTCACGTCTTTATTCAAAATCAACCGACTTCAACGTTCAATAAAATATAAGGGACCAAAACTATGGAGCTCTCGCCATGCCAAAATTGAAAACTTGTCGATTAAAACTTTCGGAAAGAGATGCAAAGAGTTAACGACACACAATAATAGGCCACGTCACCGACCAAACCAATACACAAGCAACAACTAGATCAGAGATGACGAACATGCGGCCCGCAAACATTTTGGCGAGACAAGTAGCCTACTCTTGAACTTTTTTTCCCTGTCTAATCTTTGCGATGCGGTATCAAAAGCTGCGCCCCCGATTGAACCACGCGCGTATCACACAGGAATCATACAAAGGACAGTACAAGCCTTTCATCTGTTTCTGGGTTCAGCAGTTCATCCATTGTCATGTAACAATAATAACATAACTCGTGGTCCGTTGCAGCTTGATTTAAAGCTTAGCTTGCCTTGCAGTATTAGGGATTATGTAAGATTGCAGACAGGAGCGTATTTATGGAGGGGAGAGGCATTGGGCCATGCCCCCTTTTGACTCTGCTTTTAGTAAAAAGAACAAAACTGATGGTGCCAAGTGACTGAAATATGCCAGACTTTTTTGATAGTTTCTGTAGCTTATGGCCAGGGGCGGATACAGGGGGATAGGAAGGGGAGTATGCATCCTTCCGCCAGACATTTTCAAAAATACTTTTGGTGAATACAATTTTTCCACAATTTTGAACCTCTTTGATAGCAATAAGCCTTACGCCATAAGCACGCATTTATAATCGAAAATGTGCGAACAAAATGCATCATATTTGGCGAAGCACGCAAAATCAGGGTCAAAAAGTTTAAACAAAACATGCCTGAAAATTATTCAAAAAGCACTATCATAGAGCATGTAAAATTTTCTAAAAATTTCCGGGGGAGCATGCCCCCGGAACCCCTTAGAGCTTTTCTTGTTTCTCAATCAGCTTTAAATTTGTTCCGCCAAAAATACGCCTAAAAAAGGCGCTAAGCCGTGGAGATGGGTTCCATTACACGTGTCGGTGACGAGTGTAATGAAAACAGAATTATTAATTTTTTATTTCGCGTTACAAAATAAGGTTTCCTTCATACAATACAATAAACCTATGAAAACATTATTTGTGGCAATGCACCTAATTTGCTATAGAAAACTGTTAAATTTCCTCTTTTTTCAAATCTTCTTTTTCGAAATGCATTTGGAAATCGGAAACTGAAGAAAGAATGTGCGGAGATTCAAACACATAACACGAATTACTCGGGAGCAGAGGTGCCAGAACGGGAGGGACAGCTGCCCCCCCCCCCCCTTTGCCCTTTTGACCAAGAGGGGCAGTACTGCTTTTAGCATTCCATCGGGATAGTAACGAAGTATAACGTCTGCTCTGTAGTATAGCGAAAGCATCAGCATAGTTTCAGTTTCGCTTCCATTGTGTGCATTGTTCCAGTTTTTGATGACTCGTAATGTTTACCTTGGTTTTGTACATGGATTCGCGTCATTATTTGGTGACTTGGACTTTTGAGTTGTGAAAAAAAATAATGCGAGTAGGCCTGATGATGAGGTTTTTAGCTTTTCGATGTATGACAAATTCAGTATTAGTTTGTAGTAGCCAGAGCTGCATGGTGAAAGGGGGCTAGGGGTGTACAAAGTATATACCGGGGCCCGTCACAGGTTTTGAGGGGCCCCGCTCTTATACATCAAATTTGGGTACCGGATGGAGGGGGGCGTATCATATTTTTGCCCGGGGGCCCGGATTTTCTCTTTACAGCCCTGGTGGTAGCTTAGAAACGTAACTGTTCGTGCTTTTAACTTTAAATTGGCCTTCTAAGTTTCTTGTCTATCAAGTTTTTATTACATCATTTTCATCGCTTCTCACCCGTTGTTTCCAGCAGGCAAGCAGCAGCTGTGAAGGTGTTACCATGATGTAACTGTAAAAGTGAAGAACGGCGAAATCAAAGAATCCACCTTCTCGTCTGATATAATTCGTCCGTAAATCGTACATCAGAAAAAAGGCGCGGCACAATGCACATCTTTATCCGTTTCATTTCATTGTGGAACAAATGTCTGATCCTTCAGATGAGATCACGGAGGAGTAGGCATATACTGTTAATGAGGTAGCAATATCTAATTTCAACAACCAGGGTTACTGGCTTACTGCAGTATTCTTTTATTAGATTTTGGTTACTTTGTGTCAGCGTGCGAGTAAAAATTCCTGCGTTACATTTAGCAGTTCTATATCTCTACAATTCTACAATTTGCAAAGGACTCTACAATTTGCTTTTCTTCTACAATTTGCGTTTCTATTACTCCATTTTCAACATTTTGGTCGTCAATCCCAGCAGGTAGCAATCAGTGGTGGGCAGTAACTAGTTACAAAAGTAACTAAGTAACTAGTTACTGTAACTTTAGAACCTAGTTACTGTAACTAGTTGCTTTTAACTGTAACTAAGTTACTTTTCTGCAAAAGTAACGGATTTTGTAACTAGTTACCACTTTAAAACCTCAAAAGTTACAGCTACTTTTATGGGGCATCTTCTTCCGCTAAAAAAATGGAAAAAAGTTATTTAATTCTACTCCATTCGTAATAATGAGCTTAGTTCTTTGACGAGCCCACTGAAACTGAGGCCGAATTAAAAAAAGAAAAATAATCAATGTACTAAACAAGGCAACCGTCAATGCTCTAGATCAGTAGTTCTCAAACTTTTTTGTGCCATTACCCCTTTACGGTACTCTGCATATCATCATCGCCCCCTCGCCCTAATAAGCTTTAGTTCTAATAAACCTCGCAAGGACGAGAGCTACTGATGAATGGGAATTACCCAATTCGCAAAGAACAATTTGGTGAAGAGCGAAAAAAAAAGGTCTTATACGGTTCATGAGCTATCGCCTCCCTACGCCGCTTTCGCCCCCTTTTGCTTTTCGCCCCCTGGTGCTTGTCTTTCGCCCCCAAGGGGGCGATATTGCCCACTTTGAGAAACACTGCTCCAGATATAAACAAGTAGTGACACCGACGTCCGACAACGACCGTGATGCAAGCTCAACTTGCTTAAGTGACAGTTTTTTAGCAGTTTGTTTGCACAATCAAAGCGACGAAGATCTACAGTAGCTATGTCGATAAAGTACGGAAGAGTTCCTTTTCGCCTCGTCTTCACAAACTGTTGATGCTAACGCTTTTATGCACGAAGAACTTATGGAACTTTTAGTTCAATACGATACTGCTTTTTCTTCTAGTCATGAGTGTATTTAGGGAGACTAAAAGGGTAATCCCCTTTTGACTTAGAACTAATTAGAATCTAGTAACTGTAACTAGTTACTTTTTTTAAATTTGTAACTGTAACTAAGTTACTTTTTTTGCGAAGTAACTTGTAACTGTAACTAGTTCCTTTTTAAAAGTAACTTGCCCACCACTGGTAGCGGTAAACACACGACGAAAAATTTTAAGAGCGTATATTCTGTTTTTTTTTAACACAAGGTTGCCTGCCGTCTTTAATTGTTTTATACAGCGGGCTTGGACTCGTGCTCGACAAAAACCGAGTCCAGCAGTGTCGAGCGCCCCAACCTAACCCAAGTCTCCTGCATTTACCAACACTGCTTCAGCAGTTACAGATTATCCGGTTGACCAGTTAGCCAACATCTAAATATACGGATATATCCGTAAACGGAATAGTAAAACTTTTTTGTATCAGAGCAAACCCTGAAATTGCAGCTAAAAGTCAGCTAGGAGGCACTGCTCTTGAAAGAAACTGAGTGGCCTACTAAACAAATGCATGCTAAACTAAATCGAAATATGCGATCAGTTTGCCTATGGTTTAAACGTAAAACACTAATAAATAGTTTTTAATATATGCACCGATTTGATTAGTAAATTAATTATAGGCCTTCTTTTAACTGTACGAAACTGCTCAATTGAACCGGCCGTTAGCTCAGCTGCTTAGCGCTCACGTTATCGGTGCGGGAGATCTGGGGTTCAAATCCTGGGTCGATCAAATCAGCACAGTGTCGCCAGCGGCTCGCCACCGCTGCGACGTTCCTTCGGAGCTGTGCAGCCCAGGCGCTAAGACGCAGAGACAGGCCCCGCAACTCGTTACACGCTTCGGCATAATACCACGAGTAGGCCTATACAGTATAATGAAGATTTGATTTTTTTTTATTTGAAACCGCTCAACTGTTGACGTATCAAATGCCTCGCAAAGAACGTCGGACCAAAGAAATTCAGAAAGATCTGGTAAAAGCAGGATCATCAGCTGGACAAAAAAAATCGCCGATACTTTTTTTTCTACACGAGTAGCTGCTGTGGTCCACAGCTTGCATTACTTCGCTATTTTTTAATGATTCTCGTTTGCATTTTTTCGGACTTTCTTAAAGCGTTGACTGTGATTGATTTTAAAGAGTTGAATTCTGATTCCTTCGTGTAACATATCATTCTTTGTAACTTTTTCTATTTTCTATTTTTTTTTTTTTTTTTTCTGAATAAATTGCATTTAGTTTTTTAATTGGTAAAAGTCTGAGTCTTTTCATAATTTGGCATAACCATTTTTGTTGTAAAAATACTGAAAAGTAAAGCTATTTCGGTCTTAGCCTGTCAAAAACAGAAATCAAAATTTTTTTTTAGTGCTGCAACATCGTATCATTTGTATGTAGCTTCTTATACAATATTGCTCATATTTCTTTTACTATTTTTACGAAGTTTTAAGTTTGGGTGTTCCATTCTTGAACTGGCTTAGCGCATAATTTTTAGCTGTGATTTTGTAGTATTTATGCAATATATTTATGAGGCCAGTATTGACTGTGTGCTGGTATTAAAAGTGCCCTTTGAAAAAGCTGCCCCCCCTTTGCCCTTGCGCATAGGTGGCGGAAGCGGGGGGGCGGGGACCTTGGCCCCCACTTTTTTTAGGGGGGCCCTGGGAGGGTCCTAGTTTACGCGTTTATTTCTGCAATATTGCCGCTGCATGAATGTATCTGAAACTTAATGGGCCTACCATCGAAATTAAAACCCAGGAAAGAGCTTAAATCCACAGATGTCTTCTTTAAAATTTTTTTGTGGGATGGGGGCCGGAACAAAAACTAGAAGCAAGAACCGTGAGTCTGAAGCCCACATACATTGGACATATGTTACATGTGGACAGGCTAAATATCGGTTGTATGCATAAGGCACTTTACGTATAGGTTAAGCAGGCTGAAACCTATTGCCTCAAAGAAAATGGGGGGCCTCATCACGAACAGACCTTTTTTTTTCTTCACCGATACTTTCAGTGGAAAACAAAACATCTGAAGACGTGTAAACCGTTTCTTTGCACTTCACTATACCGATATTTTCAGTGAAAACAGGACGTCTGAGGACGCGAAGACCTTTTTTTTTGGTCTTCCAATCAGCGTGACCAAATAGCGTAGTGCCCATAATTGTCTAAATCCCCCCTCAAAAACGTATTTAGAGGGGCATTGTGCCATGCTCCCCCCTTTTGGCTCTATCTTTTAATACAGTACATTGGTTGCATATTTATCCTCCTATCACAAGAAAGCGATTAATGCGCTATACGAGCTCGCTTAGAAGTTGCCAGCCATCTATCTACCACACCAACATGTGGGAATCCCGCTAAGTGCCTTTCCCAACAGCACAACAAGTAAACTTGCCGGCTTGTTCTCCACACTGTTCTTTAATGCTAAGCGTCAAGCAGGGAAGCTGTGAATATCAATTTTAAAGTCATTGGTTTGACCCGACTCGGAATCAAATCCGAGTCTATAGCTCCCGAGGCGGACGCTCTTAGCACTCAGCCATCTGGGCTGTTTAAAAGAACAATACTAAATGGTGCCAAGTGACTGAAATAGGCTAGATTATTTTGATGGTTTCTGTGGCTTATGGCCAAGGGCGAAGTGAGAGATATGCATCCTCCCACCAGCCATTTTCAAAAATGTTTTTGATGCATACAATTTTTGTATAATTTCGAGCCTCTTCGATGGCTATAAGCTTTACGTCTCAAGCACGCATAATGGTCCCTCTTTAAAATTTCTCGCTACGCCAACTGCCGGCCCTGGTTGTAGGCGAATAAAATCTGGCCATTGGTTTTGGCCCCCCACTTTGGAAATGCTTCCGCCATTGCTGCCCTTGCGACGTTGCGGCACCCCTGCTCGCAAGGTGACTGTTGCGTTATTACAATGCAGACAAACAGTGAGCAGAGCGTGAGGGTTAAATCCAACTAGCATGCAATGGATATACTCTGCAATGATACGACCTGTCATCACATGTGCGTGTACATCCTGGGTTGGTGGAGTAAACAAAAAAATCTTGCGAAAAAACTTTCAAGAGTACAAAGACTAGCGTGCCTCATGATTTCTTCGGCATTTTCCAGCACCCCACAGGAGCTTTGAAGATGCTGCTGAATATCATGCCAATTAATGAATTCATACCGCCAGAGGCAGTAAAAGGTTCATACAGGTTATATCATGTGAGCTTGAGCTTTTGGCCTGCCAAGACTATTGGTTCAACAAGAAAAACCAAAAGTCATGTGGGCGTATGCAATGAAACAAAGGAAAACTTGCCTTTACTGAGTATGCCAGCAGACCTAATAACTAAAACAAAGGTATTTGCAAAACAGTACAAATGCCTAGTCATGGAACGCAAGAACGCAGTGCAGTATGAGAATGCTTTAGAACCAAGCATAATCAGATGCTACATTGGCAGATCCAAGTTAAATGGAAGAGCCGGTGCGAGTTTTTACTAAGAATACGCATCAGGCTCTCAAACAGATCACATTTTTTCCATCTCAGAAAATATAGTACTGTCTTCCAGGCAGAAATCTTTGCTATAGCTGAAGTAGCGAAGAAACTAATCATGGAAAGAATTGTAAATGAAAAAAATTATAATTTTAGTGAATAGCCAAGCAGCAATTCTGGCAATCCAAAATAATATTGTGAAACCTAACACAATATTTACGTGCATCAAAAATCTGAATATATTGGGTAAAGATAGTGACGTCACTATTGCCTGGACGCCGAGCCACACCGGCATCCAAGGAAATGAGAAGGCGGATATCTTGGCTAAATCAAGATCAGCATTAAACTGCTTGGGGCCTGAGCCTTTCATTTCAACCCCATATGCTAGTTGTCGCGCTGCAATAAAGTATTGGAGTATCAAAAGATGGAAAATATTTTGAATAGAACGAAAGAACTGCTTAAGAACAAAAGAAAATGTAAGATGGGCTTCGCCCCAGCTAACTCAACGAATTTCGAGGCTCAAAAGGCCTAGATTAGAATAAATGAATTGTTGCAAGTCCTCACAGGTCACTGCAACTTACAGAAACACCATTGGACATGGCGTAACATCGACATGTCCAAAATGTAACCTGAAAAAAGAAAGTCGTGTCGGAGAATGTGCTTACTATCTTGGTCTTAAGACTTGTCTTAAGAATCTAGGTCTTAAGACCATTTTTTTAAGGTCTTGGTCTTGGCCAAGACGGTCTTGGTCTTGACCATTTGCGGTCTTGGTCTTGATCATTTAGTTTGGTCTTACGACCGAAAGAACTAAAAAGCATCCAGTAAAAATTTAAGTGATCCTGCACAGCTAAAAAAAGTATCCAACAACGTGTGTGATTGTGTTGTTTTTATTTCTTTTAATATTCTGCATATTTTTTGCCCGTTTTTTTGTTGATATAGAAAAATAGCAATAAGTAAAAAACTGTTAATTCTCATCTCATTTTTATGGTCTTGGTCTTGAAAAAAAAGAGGTCTTGGTCTTGAAAAATTTACAAGGTTTTGGTCTTGCAGGTGAAGGTTTTAACTACATCACTGCTTACTACCATGCCGTACAAAAGAAGGTTTTTGGTAAAGATAAAACCACAATAAACTTGGAGGTCGAAAAACTAAATATAAACCTACTGGCAAAGTATTTGCAGCAGGCCGGAAGGCTTGCTGAATTCGGCCTGTAGTAAATTGAATAAACGAAAAAGCGGTGAAAGTTGTAATGGGCCTAGATAATGGCCTTCACATTGTGCCAGTGAGGATTAAACCTGATCAGTCTTCTTTGGCACCACCGCCGTTAATAATAATAATAATAATGGCTGATGCACATTACAAATCAATGCTTCATTATTACTCTTTAAAAATGTGCCACATTTTAGACAGCTTGGGATTTTACGTGATGACGTAGAATTTTTACGTCATCACAATGCGACGTCACTGACGTCACGTAGAACTTTTACATCAACACGATGGGGCGTCACTGAAACCCCTCCCATTGAAAAATCCTGCGTACGCCACTGTGTTGATGTCATAATTATAACCAGCGATTATTACTTGAAAAATTCAATCGTGATGCAGAAAAGCCGTGGGAGTTTGGAACTGCTTAAACTGGACCAGACGAAGTGGACAGAGTCAGTGTTGCCAATGCAATGTTTCTTCGGAGTTCAAAGGCGTGTTGCCTAAGCGCTTCGACTCAGAAATGGGCCCCGCCATATGCGCTGGTTACGCGCTTCGGCCTAATACGATGAGGATAGCAAGATTTAATTTTGCAAAATAGCAATTTCATGTTTTTTTCGTTTTGCGCTTTTTCCTTTTTGACAACTTGCTGAAAACACTTCAACTCCCTCCTTAGCTTTAACTGTCCACATTTTTCTCTTACTAATTTCGTTTTAGAGCTTCCGGAGAGATTTTGCTTTAAGTAGCCACAGTAGTGTAACTGTCAGTGCATTTATAATGAACATTTTTGTTACAGAACTAAACGTTTTCGGCCTTTCATCTGGTTTTTATTTATTTTATTATTTTATCACTACATCTGTTTTTTTTTACAGAACTAAGCCTTTATAAAATATGCTATTATTTTATTTCTCTGACGAGGGCCAGATGAAAGGCCGAAAACGTTTAGTTCTGTAATAAAAATGTTCATTATAAATGCACTGACAGTTGCACTACTGTGGCTACTTAATTTCATTTTCTATCTTCGCTTTCCTTATTTCCTCTTGCCTGGTACTGCGTCAGATGTAACTAGCTCGGTAATCGAACCCAAGAATTGCCACAACAATAACGTCATCCTTAACTAGTACGCTAACCGCTCGACTTTGGTGAATATCTTAATCATTGCGTAACCCATAACCCGTCGATCGCACCCACGTAGAAGGGGACAATATGACACATAAAATACTCGCGCATTTTCAAGGTTTATACTGTTGTAGTTTTGATAAATTTTTATGCTATCAGTTGGAAAATTCTCGATATGCTGAAGTTTTATTGGAGTCCAACTTCAGCACCAGAAGGTCCGGATTTGGAGCGCGGTCCGCCAGTTGAGTGACCATGGTCTAAACTCTAGACCAACTTAGCTTACCATTGACTTTTTGTGTAAAGTTTTCTTGACATCTTTTTCGTTAGATTAAAAAAAATATTGGGCCGTGTAGTTGTCTGTGAGAGGTACTGCTTGCCTTTTATGCAACAATTAGGGACTTAAATCTTCTGAGGTAAAAATAAGTTGTTTTGTTGTTATCACGGTGAACTCGTTAAATCGTTGATTGCAATCGTTAAAAGGATATGACCAACAGCACATTTATAGTACATCGTGGTGATGAATTAGTTCATAACCGCAAGGGCTTCATTTGCTAGTATCGTTTTTGCAAATGTCTTTTTGCTATAAAAACATTTCAGTAACCTGGCTTAGTAGAGCCTACTCCAGTGTCTTATTACCTTTTTATGTTTTCTAATTCCTCGTTCCAGCTCTAAAGGACTAACCGGACCAGAAAAGTAAGAAAAAATATTTTGGCATCTTTTACTATCTTAAATATTCCGATACTGAAGTAAATGTCAAACTACATATTAAATGCCAGTTCACGATATTTATTAACGAGAAAACGAGTGTAAAAATTTACCTTTGCAACGTTTAGCAATTGAGTGTAAATTAAGGTATTATGGATGGAGACATACAGTAGTATCGAAAGTACAAAAAAAGTCTTTCGGGGCAAGAAATATCGCAGAAAAACAAGAAATTATTCGTAAAGGCAGACCAACTCCAGTATTGAAAAATAAAATTAAAACTCAAATATTTCACAAAAAAATGGTATTAGCGAATGGATTGGCTTTGTAAAAGTTGCACCACAGAAAAGCTCTGCTGCTAGCCCTGTGTGTTGTTCAAACCAAAAGCCAATCATACAACAAACTTCAAAAAGATTATGAGTAACTGCAAACACCACAGCAAATCCCTCATTCTTTTAACAAGCTACAAAAGCTTACAAACGTGTGGAAAATACGACATTATCACAGCTATTAGTGAGTCCGCTAGACTTGCAAAGCAACTCCATAACAAAGAAGTCGAAGAAAATATTCAATATTTAAAACAACTGACGTATGCCGTGTTGTACTTAAGCAAGCAAGAGTTACCATTGTGCGAATATAAGAAAGGAACTGATAGCTTTAACAGAGGAAATTACCGTGAACCATAACAAAGAGGTTCGAAACATTTTTCGGGAGTCTCCAGTTCGATTAAAAATGACTTAATACAAGGTATTGGAAAAGTGATATCTGATGGAATCAAAAATGAAGTTAACGAAGCATCATTTATATCCGCGCAAGCCGACGAAACTAGAGATTGCGCAACGCATGCTCATCCGTCGATCATAATTAGGCATGTCCATGAAACCAAAACATGTGAAAGATTTCTTCGATTTTATAAAGTGAGTGATGACAAAAGTGCTGAAAGATTGTTTGATGCTATTGCAACCACGCTGAGCTGCTTCGACAACGCTACCAATAAATTTGTCGCTATGTTGAAACTTGGCTAGAGATTCAACCTTTCATTCTTAAAACAGAAACGTTATCCATCACAGAGAACGAGGTAAGAGTATCAGTAATTCATCTTTGGAAATCTTGCCATCTACCACTTACGAACAAACCAACCACTCATAATACTGTATTTAACGAAATTATATATTAAGTAACTCTGAAAAATATTTCTCTCAGAGCGATACAAATCACTCTGCAATCTCCGCTAACTGTCATTCAAAACAATCACAAAATACGAAAAGCAGCAACCAGGCCCGCCGAGAGGGGGGCAGAAGGGGTCACTGTCCGAGGCCCCGGGAACACAGGGGGGTCCGGGGTTCAGAATTGTCAGGTGTAGAATGCAAAATTCATCAGCTCAAATTACGGCCTGCGGACGCGATGATGTTTTTTTTTTACTTCGGACCGAAATTCGAACATCTGCGGACGCTATGACCTTTTTTTGCTCATCACGTGATTTTGGGGCACCACTGACCAAAAGGCCCAAACAAAATTTTTGCCCCCGGGCCCGAAATTTTTCTCGGCGCCCCTGCCAGCAACACATCCTTACTCTGAACACATCTAATACTCATCTAAATTTTTGAAGAATTGATTGGCGATACATCATCCGAATTGAATAATAACAAATTTCCGCTCCAATTTATAGAAAATTTACGATTCCAGAAAATTACAGAGTGTACCACATTGTTACGTAATTACGACCAGAGCTGGAATATCGGCCAAAATCTTCGAGACCGAGACGAGACTTTGACACCACGAGACCGAGACGAGACCAAGACTTGGAGCAAAAAGTCGAGACGTGACCGAGACTTGAACGTGCCGAGACCGAGACGAGACACAAGACTTTTGGAATCAGGGGTTCTCAAAAGATCGTGATTATGTTAATCGTAAATACTGTACTGTATATATATAAAATTTCAACAAATTTTTTCATCCGGCAGAATGTGGCAAGCCACAGCAACCGTCTTATGGAAACCCAGAAAAAACTGCTATTGTACCACAAGACGGAGAACAAAAAATGCAATATATATATTTACTGATGACACAAGATAAGACTTGAGTCATCCCGTTTCGGGATTACGTCCCTCATTAGTGATAACAATCATGGAGGACCATGTCGAAAACCACTCAGCAAAATTAGTCAATCTATCGTTTGGGCATTCAATACAGCGAAAAGGATAGCAGCTGTAAAAGAGAAGTTAAGAACAGACAAATGGAGTTTGCTAGATTAATTCCGAGAAAAACAAAGACAACATTATAAATCATGTTGCTGCGGATAGAAATAGCAGTCCACGACCGGTTTCGCTCTCATTATGAGCTCGTCAGATGAATATAGCTATAGAAAGTTGAGCAAAAAGATAAAGAAGCATAGTTAAAAAAGACAAAAGAAATAGATGAATAGTGCAAGATAGGAAATATAAGATGGCTGCGACAGCAACTAGTGGCCTTTTGAATGCAATCAAAGCGACGTCCAAATAAAATGAACAAGATAAAACAAATCTTTTCCGGAATCAGTGTGCTGCCTGCTGAAAATGAATGAAATTATCCTCAGATGTCCATAGAATCCAACTAATTCCCTCCATGGAAAGAAATAAGCATTCAAAAGAGCAAGATGAAGAGATTAAAATTACTAAACAAAATACTACATTGCAAATTTCAACGCAGTAACGAGATACCGTACGAATAACTTTACAATGCAATGCAATGCATGTGGAAATCACGCGATTGTCATTTAAAAAAAAATGTCAGCGCTAGTGTACCAGAGAGCTTAACCGTCTATACAACTCAGAGATGGAAGTCGGGTCGAGTTTTTCGGGTCGGGTTCGGGTCGGGTCGGGTTCGGGCCGGGTTCGGGCCTAACTTTCATAAAAGAAATCGGGCTCAATCGAGGACACACTAGCTAATAATTTTTTTACATTAGGATATTTCTCAAAACTAGATTTTTGTGCGCCGAACGGCCGAAGTGACTAGCTGGTAGTGTTCTACAGATTTAGTAATAATTAGAAGCTCTTCTGCAGTAAGATCATTAACAAAAGACACTGCGTTATGCATTGCTAATAAGTGCTCTAGCGCTCAGTCGGAACGCGACTTTTCCTCATGCGGACTGACCATAGCAGCAAGGCGGACATTGCTATCTCCAGAAACCGTGGAGGCAATAAAACTACTGAATTCTGCTTATCAATAAATAAATCAATCATTGATTTATTAGTGTTTTTGTTTTGTTATTTTCTAAACAATAAAACTACTTTGCAGCACATTACCATTCAATTATGTAGCATAGCCTACTTAATGAACCGGAAAAACTACTGTCGGGCCGAATCGGGCTTCCTTATGAGGCCTCGGGTTCGGGTCGGGTTCGGGCTGAACCAACACAGCCCGATTCCATCTTTGATACAACTATAAACCAATAAGACAAACCAGTAAGAGCTCAACCAAATCATTAAAAACTCAAATAAAGATTAGAGATCAAACTATTAAGACAAAAAATGTTATTTGCTAATGATATTTTTTGTCTTATGACAAAAAGAGTTTGTTTGTCTATTAGAACAATAGGCAGTCAACTTAGGGATTATTTGCCTTTTTTTCTAGGGTCTTAAGAATTTTCGATGTATCGGCCTACAAAAAAAAAACGGCCGGTTAGCTCAGTGGTTAAGACATTGCTATTGGTGCGGGAGGTCTGGGGTTCGCGCCCTGGGCCGGTCAAATCGAACACAATGTCGCCAGCGACTCGCCACCGCTGCGATATTTCTTCGGACTTCGAGGTTGTGTAGCCTAAGCGCTAAGCCGCGGAGATGAACCTCGCCACTCGTTACACGTCTCGGCCTAACAGCGAGTATAATAAAAATTTGATTTTTTTACCGACAAAAAACATTTTTGTGAAATTTATTTTGGAATACCGGTAATGCCAAGTTTAAAATTTCGTTTTCAGAATCATAAAATTTCCATAGGGAATCGCGTGACTATCAAACAGGGCTGCGAACTTGAACTTGAACTCGATCGTTTTTGCCAAACTCAAACTTGAACTCGAAAATTAATTTTTTTGAACTCAAACTCGAAAAAAACAATTGAGTTCGAGTTCACTAATTGAGTGCTTTAATTTTATTGATTCAAATCTCTTAAAACAAAGTTTAGCTTACTTTTGATTTTAGGTTACACTGTAGATTGAATGATTGCAAATTCGCAATTTTGGTACCGAAACTGCACTTGCATTTCATTTTGCGTTGTCTCATTGAAACTTATTTATTGCATCATAAACGGTGTTCCGAAAGATTATAATGAAAACCTAGCTGCACAGCAGCAACAGTTATAATACTAATAATTGCCTGTTGTTTGTGCAGTGCTGCAATCTCTGTTTTAACTGTTACTAAGTGGGTCAGGGGCGGATCCAGAGGTGGGGGACCTTTTTCAACAATGCTTTTGATGAATACAATTTTTCCACAATTACGAACCTCTTCGACAACAATAATTCCTTCGCTTTATACCAGTACACAGAAATCGAAAACGTGCGAAAAAATTGCATCATACCGGTATTTGGTGAAGACCTCAAAATTAAGTGCAAAAAATTCAAATACAATTTTCCTTAAAACTTGTTCAAGAAGAACTAAAATGGCCATCATAGAATGCAAATTTTCAAAAATTTGCCGGGAGAGCATGCCCCCGGACCCTACTAAAACCGTTACTGTCCTCATTTTACTTCAAACTAACTCAGCCGGAAACTCTACGTTCGAAAATGTCAAAGTTTGGTGCCCTCCCCCTAAAAAAATTTTGGTTACGTTCCTGGCATAAAAACATTAATTAATTTTAAATAGCTTAGCCCCCTTTCTCGGATCCAAACGTCTTTGTAATTAGCTAACATTCAAACTATATCAAAACTGCATCCCCCCACCAAAATTTTTTGGATCCGCTCCTGGTTAGGGTATGTTTGTTTAAGGGATAGTTTGAACAGGGCTGTGAACTCGAACTTGCAAATGTCTCTCGAACTCGAACTTGAACTCGATTAAAAATCGATCGAGTTCGCAGCACTGCTATCAAGCGTAGCAAAATGAGTTCTTGTGTGGAAAAAGCTGAAAACCACTGTTTTAGAATGAACACGTAAACCAAAACAAGCAAAATGAAAACCGCTTATCATCTGAGAAAGAAATCTAAATTCAAGTTTGTTTAGTTACAAGACCGAAATCACAAACGAACGATATCACAAAGCAAGAACAGTGCTGTCGAAGAAACGGCAGCAGCAGCACTAAACGATGTAAGGCCTACTCCGACAAAAGTTAAAATAAAAAACGTCACAATAGAATGCATGGTCACTACCAAGCCTGATACTAACCCTTTCTCCGAAAAAATATTTGCTCAACCCAGAAAAAAGTCAGTTATTATTACATTTACACCAGTATAGCCTATTAATTTGGACCCCGGCATAAATATTTGTTGCCTACCCTAATTATTAGCTTGTAGTCGCAAGCCTGTTCGCTGCACATAGCTCACAGACTCAAGAGCATGCCGACATTCCTAAAATGCAAAAAAGTCCATGGTGAGCAATGTTTACGAAAGGTTTTCATTGCATTTCAGTAATGGTGACCGATGAGGCCGAATAATTATGCCTCTTTGGCAAAACACTCTCTCAATCGGAGCAGACGATGCAGGTTTTTATTCTACTGTAGTTATGCCTCTAGCAAATGTTGAAAATACCGGTGGTAATTGGTTTTTATTCAATTTGAATACCTTCTTTCAATTTTGAAACGACCTTTTAAAAACAGTCTCGAGACACGGTCATTTTCCAAGACTTCAAAGTCTCGAGACGAGACCGAGACTTCACACCTTCGAGACCGAGACGAGACCGAGACATGTCTCGAGACACTGGAGCTTTGATTACGACACAGCAAGTCGTTTACATTGTAGTAAACAACAGCATAGATTGCGCAATGTTGATTACGACGTCATATACAAGATGAAAAAAATGCTCAAAATGAGAAATTTCTAGAAGATTCCAGTCTATCAAAGTGATTCTAATCAAAACGTGCGATAAGTAACGAATGTTCTGGATTTTATCATGCCTCTCGTCTCGTGCTGCAATTATTTCACATACCAAATAACTATAACCACAGAACCAGCTCAAATTAGACAGTGAGACGGTTTGATCACAGGATGATAAACTCAAAACATATTACTCGATTAATAACGTGACAAAAGTAGTGAGCCAGACCATGTTTTTTTTACTAGAGGTGTATGCCGAGACACGAGATAGAGCTGCTGTGATGGCTGGAACCATATAGATTACTATGCTGGAACTTTAAGCGGGATCCAAAGCAGGCTAAAATGTCAAGGTTTTACGCATGCTCATTTCATTCACTGCTATGCTCATAAGCTAAATTTGGTGTTACGCAAAAATGCGGAAAAAGTTTTTGAAGTTAAAATATTTTTTGCGCATTTACTGTCATTTAGCAAATTTGCATCTTCAAGGACCAAACAAAAAAGCGTTTTCAGGCAATTTGATATCAGTATTCCATCACTGTGCAAAACAAAATGGTGTTACAGAACTAAAACAATGCCATCCGTGAAAATGTAACATGGCAATCTGAAAAATGCTCTACAAAGTATGTTAGACAACAGTGAAAAGTGAGATGACGACACTCTTTGTCAAGCACACAATCTGTTAGCCAAGCTGAATGATTTCACGTTTATGTTCTTCATCAATTGCTTCCAAAACATTCTTTTTCAGGCTGGAAATCAGTTTGATATTTTACAATGCATGCAGGTGGACATAAAGTGAGGATAGACCAAAACAAATGACTTCATCAGTATATAGTGTTGAAGGATGACGTAATGACGAACATTATCAAAACATCCTTCGCGAAACGGCTGTTGTCTCTGAACAGGAAAATGATAGGCCTACTGCTTTTCTTGCAAGAAGGGCCAGGGGTGAACAAATTAATCACAAGCAAACTTATTTTCAAATAATTGATTATATTTTAATGTCCTTGCGAGAGAGATTTGCTGATGTGCAAAAGTATGCATTTTTTGAATTGTTGGATGTTGACAATTTTGAAGAGTTTTCTGGGTTATTTCCGATGCAACATGTGGACGCTTTACGAAGCAAATATTCGATCATTAATGACAAGAGCTTAGTAAGCGAGCTAAAATATATGTATACTGACAGTGATTTTAAAAAGTGCAAGTCCGTCAACGCAATTTTAGAACTAATTCATAAATTGGAGTCAACTTCAGCTTTGCCGGAAGCAACCAAATTAATTCAACTATTGCTGACAATCCCTCTAACGTCAGTGAAAAATGAGAGAAGTTTCTCAACATTAAATAGACTTCGCTCGTATCTGAGAACCAAAATGACTCAGGAGAGACTTTCATCCCTGGCTCGAGCATCTACCGAGAAAAGCATGTTTTTCTTCTTTTTCGTATGGGTGCGATGTTGCATCGGAAAGTAGCTGCATCACTCATGGCACTGGCAATTGAGCACGTACAGTGGCGTACGCACGGCACGGGGGAGGGGGGGTCAAACAGGTCAAACCCCCCCCCCATTGACGATTGAAAACAATTAAAAACCGCTCTTTTTGGACCGATTAGCGTTTTTTCATACAGAGATTGTGTTCTTCTGTGCTGTATCAAATTGCCTATATAATCTCGAGAAACTTCATTGTGATGCAATAATACCGGTAGTCAAACTTTTCTGGTGTGTAGCGCTTGAACCAATGGCTGGCTCAAAATGCAAGCCTGGACAAGGTCAATGAGCACTGAAGCTGGAGTCGTGTTGTGATGTCATAAAGACATTGTTTTCAACGGCTATGGCTGGACAAGACAACGTTTCAGCGCTGAAGGCATTCTTGGAAGAGAATGGTTGCAACGCAGGCAGATAATCCGCTTGCGATGTCATAATTTTGAGCCAAACCGACTAGTTGGGGTAGTGGTTAAAAACATCGGCGCGGGGGGTTTTGGGTTCGATTTCTGGGCCCGTACCGGTCGTTAGCTCAGTTGTTAAGCGCACAGGTTATCGGTGCGGAAGGTCTGGGTTCGATTCCCGGGATGGTCAAATCGTTACAGTATCGCCAACGGCTCGCCACCGCGGCGACGTTTCTGTGTTACCCAAGCGCTAAGAGATGGGCTCCAGTGACGTTCGCGGGGGTCGGAAGTCAGCACTGGGCCTTCCCCCTTGACAATTGCAGAAAAAATAAAACCTTTCTTTTTTAAAATGCACCGACTTTTCTCATGCGGAGCTTGCCGCAATTTCTATCATGTTTTCATCCCAAACAACACCATCCTCCACAAAACATTTTAGCGTTAACCATTCCCTTACGAGTACAATGATCATCCCTCTTTACGTCTGCGTGAAAAGTTGTACCATCCCCCCATAAGTGTTTTTACAACTCGAGCACTGATTACGATGCAATGCTACAATACCGGTACCCGGTAGTCCAACTTTTCTGTTGTGTTTTGCTTGAAGTGCATTTTTGTCATTGATGTTGCTGTGAAACGATTAAGAAATAGGAGTTTCCTTAAATGAGGTGTATCTGCAGTAACTATGGCTGCACACAATTTTTCTTTTTAAATCAAATCAAATCTAGATTATACTCGTTTCATTAAATTTGTTGTTGTACCGAAACGTGGCAGCGAGTGGCAGGGCCCGACCCCGCAGCTTAGCGCCTGGGCAACGCAGCTCCAAAGAAACGTCGCAGCGGTTGCGAGCCGTTGGCTACACTGTGTCTGACTTGACCGGCCTGGGAATTGAGTCCCAAACCTTCCGCATCGATGGCGAAATGTTTTAACACCACGCTATTATCGCCCGTTTTTTTGAGAAATTTTATTAAAATATAAAAAACTAAATTGACACTGCTCTAAGTGCCAAAAGTGAGATAAAAATACTGCCAAAGACGACCATAGACCAACAAAAGATTTGAAGAGGCCTAGGGGAGGAACGAGGGAGAGACAACATTGATTTTTCGTAACGTAAGCTGATCAATGACCATCTCAGGAGCGAGAGTTCTTCGTTTCCCATAGACACCCCGATTATGTGTTTCAAAGCATCTGATATCGACGCTGTGATTTGGCAGAAAAATGCTTAGATAATATCGACGCTGTTTTTGACTTTAATCGGATGATTAGGGATTCCTCTCGCGTATAATTTGTTTTAGTTTGAAAACGTTTTGGTAGAGAGGGCAGTTTTTTCTTATGCTCCAATATCTTTACTTTTCAAATTTCATGCGAAAAACTGGCCCCTTCATCATCAGTGTGCCGTATATTGACTGTTTATAACAAGGTTTAGCCTATATTCGTTGTTTATATCAATGTTGGTTCTTGAAAAAAGTTTTTTTGGAGACAAGGAATTGCTTGTTTTACCCCCTGAGTGCGCCCTGTTTGTGACGTTGCGACAGCTAACCAGTCTACTTTAGTCAATTAACCTTCCTATGGCCCAAAAATGATTTTAACAAAAATTTTTTCAGAAAAATTTTAACCACGGCCTGACAGCTTGAGTTTCTGTGAAACCTTTTCTCTTCTTAAATGAAACGCAAAGCACTAGGCAAAAGTGTGAATGAAATATCTTTGTTGTTTTTTTAGTTATGGCATTATACAGCTTAATCATGGTTAACTGTAATTTAGGCTGGAAACATTACAATACGATGCACTTGAATACCTCTAAACTACTGTAATTGCAATGTAGTATCTTTACGTCATCACGATGTGATGTCACTGAACCCCCCCCCCCCCCCCCATTGAAAAATTCTGCGTACGCCACTGGGCACGTATCACACTGCTACCTTACCGAGCTCTCATTGTCAGCGACATGGCCTAGCGGTACCGCGCGCAAGTGGCAGGTCCTACGTGACGGGTTCGATTCGCGGCTGGAGCCGATCGCATTTGACATATGTAACAGGTGGCTGCTGACTCGAAGAGCGCAAGCTCACTTCGCAGTCTCCCTCAATTACTGTTGAATTTTCAGTTTAATATAATTTGAAAATAGCCTCAGTCATTATTATTATTATTAGTGAGCAGACCCCGAATCCCCTTTGGATGGCGGTATATGAGACAGGATGTTATAATATGGTCTGCGGTCTGTTTCTCTGGACCACACTCAAAGGACGCCATGGAAGCCATGCCCCAATTATGCATTGATGACCGAAAGAGGCCGACTCCAGTCCGTAGACGGTTCAACCGGACCCATGCGGTCCTGGGAAACCCCATTTCAGGTGAAGAGCGTCCACATCATGAAAAATGAACGCAGACGAGAAGTGCCCTCCCGCCACTCAATACTCCACCTGTGGCCCGCCCATCTTGCTGCACGGGTGCCCAGTTCGCTTGCATCTTTGAGCAGTTCCAGATCAGCAGGCACAAAGGGGTGTCTTAACTTAAGCTGTCGATGTCCTCCAGAAGGGTGGGACGTGAGCCAACCATGGAGTAAATGACCAAGCTACTGTTTATCTTTCGACGAAGCTCAGTCGCTGTGATGCCTAATAGAACAAATGGGTTGTCCGTTGGTGTGGGACGCAGGCATCCAGTCACCAGGCGCAAAGCGTCGTTGATAGTCTTGTCTATGAGGTACGTGTGAGCACTTCGACTCCAAACAGGAGCACAGTGCTCTGCAGCAGAGTGGACCACTTGCCCTGCTTGTAAACTATCATTGTAAGCTGATGTTGAATGTTTGCGCAGGTATTTTGCTACGATTTTTTTTGCAATGCGTGCTACTGTGCCAAAATATGCGCTACATCTCTAAAACCTCTTCCGTTTGTTTTACACTGCATACAAATTATAAATTACCCGGTAAATAATATCTTCCCTCCCGCCCAATGAGCAAGCGCCAAACTGGCCAAAGAGTTTTTTGTGCGTTGATTATTTTTCCCGCCTGCTCATACTGTAGCTTGTTTGTGCACAACTCGCCGCTAGCGCAACATGCCATACGCAGTATCAAAATTGCATTTGTTTCTGCAAGGCGTGTCCAAGAATTAATTTGTTTCTTTCATTTTTTTAATGTTTTTTAATAGAATCCAGATCTGGAGCAGCAGCTGTTCAGCTTTCTTAGTTATACTTTGCCCAGCAAAATCTCTTATCAGAGCCACAATTTCTGTTCAGCGGCGACATGACCAAGCGATATTGCGCGATGGTTGAAAATCTTGCTCAACGGGTTCGATTCATTGCTAGTTCCGGCGGCATTTCATGAACATTTTGACTATTTGAAGGCTTAAAAATGACAAAATAACTTTGCAGTTTCATGTCTACTCTGTTCAAATTTCGGTGCAATGATGTGCTTATAGCTTGTAATTGTTTGTTTGTATTTGCTCGTCGTCGCATAAACCAAGTTTCGAAGTCATTTGTGAAATAAGGTGCGTGAAATGATTATTATCTTGCATGCTTTACACCAGGAGTAGGCAATAGGCTTATTTTTTTCTCAAAGGGCCAGATTTGAAAGAAAATTTGAAGTCGAGGGCCGCACTAATTCGAAAAGCAAAAAAACAAAAATGAAAAAAGGTTTACACGTTAACAGATGTCCTATTTTTCACTGATATTCAGCGCGAAGTTAAAAAGTCTTCGGCTTAATTCACGGTAAGAGTTTATATTTCTGTAAGTGCTCGCGGGCCGCATAAAACGGTCTCGCCGGCCGCAGTTTGCCCACCCCTGCTTTACACTATGGCGCTGTCAGATGTTTCTAACTTATGACTAAATAAACACTGTGTGCCGCTCGATTCATAATGCATCAAATTTGTGGAAAACGGTAATCTTTTTTGTGTTGCTGGCGATAATAAGCCCTATAAATGATGTGTGACATTTTCGTGTACGGTATTACATTAATTTATTGGTGCTCGTAATGTGATGGTTTGTGCTGTATGGTTCATGTATTTTTTCATAATTTTTGGTGCCTTGGCATACGCTTAATGTAATATTCGCGAAATCGGGCTGAAACGAGACATTTCGGCGTGACCGACTTGGCGTGGGTCAAATTGGCATGCCCACAGGGTTTTGAGGGTCGGGTTCGACTTTGGGTACGGGTCGGGCTTAGGGTTCGGTTTGGTGTTGAATAGGATATTGTTCGAGTTGGGGCCAGAGTTTCAATGCTGAACAGTCGCGCACCAACATCAGGCGACCTGCTCTATGTTTTCAATTACAAAATTCATCAAAGCTGATTGGTTTCGTGAAGTAATGAATGAGTGATTTTGTTTCATTACACATCTTAGTTAACGCTTATTTCGGCTGTTATTTCGAATTGCGATTGATTTTGATAGCATTAGTGATTTCAGCTGAAGTTTTAAACTGAATTTTAGGACTTAAACTGACTTGTAACTTGGGTGCAAAACTTTGCGGCGTTAAGACAAGGTTCAGCATAGATGGGCAAGTTGATGCAAAACGTTAGCTTCGTTAACGAATACTTTGTTAAAACAGTTATGTATCTCCATTAACGTTGATTCGTTAAGTTTCGCTCCAATTAACGGAAGCTAATTAAATTCGTCAAATTGTTGATTTTGACTTAAAACGGCATTTTTTTAAAAAAAAGCTTAACATTTTTTAATATCAATGTTAGCGTAAGGATTTAAGCAATTTCTTTGCTCATAAGCAATATGTTTTGTTGTTTTTATCTCGCTTTTTGACCTCCTTGGTGGTATTTTGCTAGTTTGTCGATGTCGAACTTAACCAACAATAAGAGAAATAAGCGTTTACAAAAATTTAACGATTTGCAGTAACTAGGTGATAAAAAAGTACGCACAACGATTAGCGAAATTGTGTTCACCTCTGGGTTTGAGGTTTAGAGTTACGAGTTAATATTGGGGTTATGGTCAGGTTTTGATGTCTCAAACCCAAGATGTCCCACGCCTAACAGTCGCGCTCTCAGAAAGGTTTCGTATGCTTGGCCTCTTCAGCTTTGCATCTTGAATAAATTGTTTTATTCCCGAAACCGATAATTAAGTTGTGTGATGTTACCCATCGCTACATTTTCGGCAGCAATACATTGAACCTCAAAAAAGTGTAAATGCTTATTAGTGGCGTTATTTTCACCATTTAGGCATGCAATTAAACAGCTCAGATGGCCGAGTGATATAGAACGTCTGTCTCTTGAGCTGTAGACTCTGGTTTGATTCCGAGTCGGGTCAAACCGATCACTTTAAAATTGATATTCACAGCTTTTCTCTGCTTGACGCTCAGCATTGAAGGGACAGTGTGGAGAACAAGCCGGCAAGTTTACTTGTTGTGCCGTTGCGAGAAGGCACTTAGCGGGATTTCCCCATCTTGGTGTGGTAGACAGATGGCCGGCAACTCCTAAGCGAGCTCGTATAGCGCATTGATCGCTTTCTCGTGATAAGAGGATAAATTTGCAACTAACTAACTAACTAATATTGCTACTAAACGCTTTTTATTCAGATTTTGTTTGGGTTTGGTAGATATTAGGAGAATGGTGTTAGTTATTGTGTATGGAATGCTAAAGAGAGGATTCCCTAATCATGATTTGATAGAAGACGAGAAGTATGGCAAAGCGGAGTTTGTTTCAAATGGAGTTACGGCTGATCGGTATCCTCTTAGTTGTAGTGGCGACTACGTTTCGTATTCCAGCTATGCTCAGCAAACCGGGCGATGGTGAAGTAAGTCTATGGAATTGTTAGTCAGAAGCGTATTTGGGAATAAGGAGCATTGGTGTCGCGCCTCCTCCCCCTTTGTCCTTGCCTTGTAGTAAAACGAGCAAATACTGCTGAGTGAGTGAAGTATGTCAGACTCTTTGATGGTTTTTATGCCCTTCCCGACGCACAAAATCGCGACGCAGAAAATTTCTAGTTTTTTTGTTGTTGTTATAGAAAAATAGCGATAAGTGATAAACTGTTGATACTCATTTCATTTTTTCAATTCATTTTTATGGTCTTGGTCTTGAAAAAAATCAAAGGTCTGGGTCTTGACAAAAACGGTCTTGGTCTTGAAAAATTTACAAGGTCTTGGTCTTGTAGATCAGTGGTTTTCAACCTTTTTCAAGTCGCGGACCCCTAAGTTAAGCAATTTATTGTTGCAGATCCAACACAAATCAACGCAAATAAATACGATTCCAATTTTCCGCTCAAAATCAAGAAAAGAACAAAAAAGGTCTTCACGTCCTCAGATGTCCCGTTTTCCACTGAAAATATCGGCGAGGAGCTAAAACAAAATCTGTCCTTAGCCTATTTTCTTCACAAAAAATTATTTTTTAAAATACATTAATACCGGTAAATAATTAATAAACACCGGTACTGCGGACCCCTTTGCGGACCCTTTAACCCCCCTTAAAATCATTCGCGGACCACTTGGGGGTCCGCGGACCCCAGGTTGAAAACCACTGTTGTAGATGATGGTCTTAACTACATCACTGTCGCTGACTGCAGAAATTTTTAAGTGCTTTGTGTTGCTGCGGAAGAATGAAAAATGTCTCCCTCAGTGTTTGTTCCTTTGGAAATAAAATCACGTTTAAATTTTTATCTTCGTGATAGCTTAGATCTGGGAGTTAGCTCGCTGATATTTGTTCATACCATTATGTTTTGATTTTTGTTTTCGATTGTTATGTTGCAGTGCAATATACGCATATGCAATTGTGGTTTGCTATAGTAGGAAATCTTCGAACGAAGCAAGATTAAAAAAGCTGCCAAACCAAGCTAAATGCTCGGCACAGTCTTGCCCTCAGGCAGCCCTCCATGTTATTATCAACAGCCGCTCATTTGCGAACCTCATTTAAGCGGTGATCAATAAGGCAAGGTGACGTGATAGGATAATAGCTGCTTCTTTACGCCGCTCTTACAAAAAGCTCCTGCTCTCTGACCTTGCTCAGAACAAAGAACGAGTTAGGAAATAAGCCATAGGTAGCAAATTTGTTTGGGCTTTAACTTATGATGAAACTTCTAGTTGCGGTTTGTCAATAAAAAGATTGTTTGCGCAAGTTGTATTTGCGCTTATCCGCTCTAAAACTTCAATTGCGAAATTTGCGATTGTGCTTTGCCGTTTTAAAAATCTGCTTGCGCAATTTGTGGTTGCGCTTTTATAGTTAAAAAATCTAATTGCGCAATTTGCGGTTGTGCTTTTTAATGTAAAATTTGTGGTTGCGAAATTTGTGATTGTGCTCTTTTATTTCAAATATCGCTTGCGGAATTTGCGTTGCGCTTATTCAATTGCACTTTAATGCTGTTACTGTAGTAGTACTACAGTATGTCGCGTGCTCTACCGCAATGTAATGTTGTTACTGCAGTACCACTATGTCGAGTGCTCTACCGCCCTGTAATGTTGTGTTGATTTAACCAAAGTTGACACTTGTTTCAAGCAGTCTTTGAAGTTAGACCGGAAAAGAGAAAAAAGACCAAAAAAGCATCTCATAAAGAGTGTTTTTTACAGGAAGTACATTTTTTTTAGAACCGATTGCATTAGGACAGGTTACAGTAGCGTTACTTTCAAGAACGGTCAGCTTTCTAATTTTTGATATGTTTGATTGGTTATGCTATGCAATATGCATCAAGGTTTCGGTACTGACTCCCGATGTCTGTGAAGGTCGCAATAATAGTTGTGATTGCAATTGTTGATTGGGTTTTGACATGGGCCTAGGCCTACTAGCTACGTAGTCTAACCCTGCTGAAAACTACTAATTTGCAGTTTTTTTGATTCGTTGCATTTTAAAAATACCTTGCTGGTATAAAAATCTGTTTCCGTGTTCAGAATTTTTATAACGACGAAATGCTTTGCGCCGAAATTTTGTCCTGTCAACTATAGATGGCTCGGGCTGAATTGTCAGCGGCTCGTTAGCAGGTCTCGTAGCGGCCCGTGCCATCTCTACTGTGAACTGGCAGGTCAGCGCAGTTGAACGCATCGGTGTGGGAGAGGTGAGGTTCGATTTCCGGGCTGGTCAAATTGGACACAGTGCCGCCGCCGCTCCGACGTTTCTTCGGATCTGTGTTGCCCGGACTCTGAATCGCGGTGATGGACCCTGCCACTCGTTACACGTTTTACGTATAATATCGCGAGTACAATCTTGCCCCGGCGGAATCACCTTTTGATTCATTTTTGTTGCAAAAAATCACAAACCAGGAATGTGGAAGTGGTTGTTCGTCAACTCCCTTTTTCTTTCCCATATTCTGTATAAAATATAATTTATACTTTTTGAACCGGCCCGTTAGGTCAGCGGCTAACTAAGCACATCGGTGTGGGAGGTGTGGGAACTAACCTATGCGGGTATGCTACAGCCACGCAAATACCGCTTTGTGTGGCGCATAAAATGCGCTAGTGATACCCTGCAATTCTCAAATCTTGCAAAATTTGTGAAGTTGAACCTCTCAGGCACGCCAAGCTTTTACTTTGTCTCTGCAGATGTAACAGCCAACTTTGAGTTGTTATCGCTACCTCGTAATTCTTACGGTATATACTCCGTGACTCGACTGAGCTGTTCAAGAACTCAGTCTGCCTTTTAATATTCACAGATTTACTATTAAAATGACATCAAAATTAACGCATTAAATAGTCAAAATACCATTCAAGCAAACTTTGATCTAATAAACCATATTTACACGCTTTCCTGAAGGGAAACACGACGTGACGAGTGAAATGGCAATCACTAACTTGAAATCCACAATCGTACACTCTTAGCGTTTGAGATGGTAGAAATAGTTTGAATTACAGTGGACATATTAGCCTACTATTTAATAGAAATGTCATGTATATTTACAGTAGCCTACATACTGCAAGTGTAAGAAGCCGAATTTGAGGTTTACGCATATTTTACAATAGATAGCAGTACATGTTCTTCTCATTATTAGTTTTATTGCTTCAAAATTACGTAATATTTCTGATTTTTAAAGCAATATTTCAACTGGGTTGCGGCGATTTATAACGTTATCCTATTGAGTTTATATTTTACACGAAATCATTTCAGCCTAAACCTCAATTTGATTTCACCAGTACGTTCCTGATAAACAATGTTGAAACTTGCCAACTAAGCGTCAGATTTGGGCTCTTTTTTGGCAAAAACTGAAAATTTCAATTAACTTGCGGGGATTACTTTATTCAATATAGCTGATTTTTTGCGTGAAGTGTTTTTAGGTCAAATTGTAACTTTTTATTGCTATTACAAAGCAAAAAATATTTTTCCTATTTTCGCTCCGGCCAAATCCGTATTGCGTCATTGTTTCAACTCTATCTTTGCTGGAATATTTTGGTTAATGCCATCCAATTTGATTTTACGGACTTTATTTCTTTCGGTTTTTGCCGGGTTAATCAATCTGCATTTCGGCTAATCCACAAAATCACCTTTATGGTCTTTGAGGGTCACGAATGCTTTGTTTCTCAGCAAGTTGTTCGATTTTTCGGTCAACTGTAGCTTATAGTGGCTACAGGGTATGGTTCTTTATGCTGCTTGATCATTAACTTTTTCTTCGCTAGCTTTCACATTTCATGCTTTCAATAACTATTGTTTTTTTAACAGAAAGGCACGTAATTATGCAGTATTCCATCTTTCAAATTTCAAGAAACTCAATGAACTAATTGAAGTTAGTGTTCATTAGCTTTGAAACACGTTATGTTAATGTTTTCGTATTGTGTGTAATGACGTAATTTTGCTAAGACTTCTCTTCCCCCATTCCTCCACCCCTGCGATTGGTGCTTTGGGTCAAGATGCCACATCTTCTCACTCTCATCTTCTAAAACTTCGTTTTCAGAAATGTTTATGTACGAAAACGAGCCCAATTCTCCAATTTTCATTAATCAACTTATGTTGAATGACCTGGTGAGAGATCTAGTTTTGTTAGCAGAGAAAGCAGAATTTTTAAGCTCGCGGTTAAAACAATGGAATCTTCTGGAACCAGGCACTAACATTACTTTTTATCGACGACGACAAGATGAGCTGGCTTTGTTTTTCACAAACAAAAACACGCTTTGTTTTTGCTATGACATATTTTTTTTGATGCAATTACTGGGCTACAAACACATTTCTGATGAGTGGAAGCTGTTTATTGATTCTAGCGAAACCAGTCTTAAAGCTGGTTTACTTCATAATGACAACACAAAACCTTCTGTGCCGGTGGCATAGGCAGTTAACGTGAAAGAGAGTTATGAATCTATAAAAATTCTTTTAGAAGCAATTGACTACTCAAAGTATGCTTGGAGTATCTGCGGAGATTTGAAGGTGATTTCCCTACTTCTTGGCCTACAGCTGTGTAACACAAAGCATATGTGTTTTTCGTGTCTTTAGGATAAATAGCTAGATGATACCAATTGTAACGACGTAGTAATCCGCCTGCCTTTCTACCGTCTTTACAGATGTAAGTTGTGAACTTAAGATTGTTATATTATTCGCCAACGGTTTCAACGATTTTTCTTTTGGCAGCGGACAGACGATCTATCGCTTTCTTTCAAACTGTCAAACTGACCTCGAAAGAAACCAATGGTCAAATCCGTGTTCCTAAACTGAGCCCCAGTAAAATTATTTGTAGCACTAACTCGGTAGCTTCGAGGTGACAGTCAACAGACTATTTATGAGGGAAAGGGTCCCGGAAACAAAGATGAGCAAAGGCTCTGTAGACAACGGTCTACGTTACGGACAATGGTCCAGAACTAATTGGAGAACGGACAATCAATAGGGTCCTAATATAATAACTAAAAGAATTGAGTTGACTTTCTTAAATGCTATTCGGGCTCATGAATTTCGGTCAACTCTTCTCAAATTCTATTCGAGTCAAACGTCTGTCTTCAACGACGACTCATTTTATCTGACCCGCCCAAAAAGTCGATGGCTGGCAAGTTGCAACGCTAAAAAACTTACAAATTGAGATAATTCAGCTGTGAGCAGTTACGAGTCAAATTAGCTGTGAATCACGAGACAAAAACACTGTAACTTAAAGTTGAAACGAATAAATCATAAGGCCTGGTTCGATTCCTGCGACATGAAAATACAGAACTCAAAACGACGCTACACCAATCACTATACTAAAACTATCAGGCCTCCCCGAGAAGAGCTTGCGATTGTTAGGGATAACGTGAAGCATAAACCCCTTATTGATCGTCGAAACGTGTACTTCCCACCACTGCATATAAAACTCGGACTAATAAAAAATTTTGTCAAAACAATGGACCATCATGGAAAAGATTTTCAGTATTTGTCGGAAAAATTGCCAATAAGAAGAGTGATGCCAAGTTAAAAGCAGGTGTTTTTGTTGGACCAGATATTCAAGATCTTAGGAAGGATAAAAAATTTGATCATGATTTGAATAACCTGGAGTTAGGTGCTTGAAAATCGCGCAAGCGAGTGATACACAATTTTCTAGGTGGCAAAACAAGCGAGAATTATGCCGATGTTGCGCAAGACATGTGCATATCACAAGCTTGGTTGTCGTGTGTCGTTATAGATAGCCAACATTTCTTGCATTTACACTTAGGACATTTTTCCTGACAATTTGGGAGATGCAAGCGTTGAGCACGGTGAAAGATTTTACCAAGACATTTCTGAGATACAAACACGTTACCAAGGAAAACCAGGCAATAGAATGATGGGCGACTGTTGCTGATTCCTGTACAGAGAAACTGTTGCTCCAAATAGACGCAAAGCAAGAGCCCAAAAGCATTTTTAAGCACGTGTATAATGGTTAAACCCATGATTGTATTATTATCGAAGGGTATCAAATTTTGAGCAAAATTTACACATTGCGCGATATTATAACATTTTTTGGCAAAGCAAAACTTTCAGGGTAATGCTGATTGAAAATTATTATTGATTAATTGATGTTTATTTGATGTCACAGTGATGTTTAAAAATATGCGAGTCTCAAAAAAATACATTATATTGCATTAAGCACCCAAATATATAATCAGGCTGTAAACATGACGGACTGCTATCAATCTCCTGAATTCATTATTCATGAAGGCCGTGGTGCAGTTCAGTTTACAAACACCCAAGACCAAGACGTGAATTCGATGTTATCGAAAACATAACAGATTTTGAAATTTGGTGCTGAAAACATGCTATAGGTGCGGGAGGTCTGGAGTTTAAATCCCGGGTCGGTCAAATCGGCACAGTGTCGCCAACGGCTCGCCACCGCTCCGACGATCCTTCGGAGCTGTGTAGCCCAGGAGCTAAGCCGCGGAGATGGGCCCCGCCACTCGTTACACGTTTCGGCGTACTAGCGCGAGTATAATGAAGATTTTGATTTTGAAAAATAAAGAGGTTTGATTGTAATGAGAAACTAATCTACTCTACTTTACCGCTCATAGGATCTGGGGTTCGATGCTGCTCCATGTTTTCAATTTATTGTCATCGTACTTGATTTTTAGTGCAAAGTACTGTATGAGCTCGGCGATAGTAATAAAATAAAACAAGAAATATGCTGAAGAACCATTCCAAAAAATGCGCGCAGCCTATTGCTCCCCCCCGCATACGACACTGTTTTTGTTGATTGATTGGATCCAGCAAATAAACTTTGAAAAATACTTTGCAGTTTGAAGACCTGGGTTTGATACTTAGTCGAGCAAGCACAATGCTGCACGTGACATGCCATCGCAGCAACAGTTTTTTATGTTTGCAGCGCACATGCGCTGTTCGTGTGCAAAGTCACAGAGATGGGGCCCCCAGACTTGTGACAGATTTCAGCGTAACTCACGAGTATAACGAATATGAATAAATGAAAGGTGGATTAGGCTAAGGTCTGGATGCTGGTTAAACTCAAGAAATGATAAATGCGTAGAAATTTTACTACCTAATGAGATTCTGAAAGAGACATTATCCGAGTATTTGAAACTCAAGAAAAGGGTAATATCTTCAATACCGCAAAGTATTTTTCAAAGTTTATTTGCTGGATTGAATCAATTAGTAAGAACAGGGACGTAGCCAAAAAAAAAAAAAAAAAAACGAAGGGGAAGAGCAAAAATTAAACAGTAAAATAGAATATTGGTAAATTTACAAATTAGATAAGCGAGTAATGGTTAGTAATCTGTTGGGTAGGCCTACCATGGATCAATTTTCGTTCGATAATATTTTTGATAAGTTAAGTTTTAAACTATAGGCATCACGGGCAGTATTTAGAAACTGACTGACAATCATAAGATAAGCATAAACGCAATCTCAAAATTCAAAAAAATGTACTACAAAGATGCAAGGTGCAGCAACTAAAAAATCTGATACACTAAAATCAACATGTATATCCAATATTTACAAACATACTACCAACACATACGTTTTAGATACAGTATTTATTCGAGCATAACGCGCAAAATTTTCTTACAAAATATACATTCCAAGTGTGGGTGCGTATTATGTGCGAGGGCTGAATTAGCCGAAAGGAAGTTAGCCCAGATATCCCACTGTTGAATCGAAAATTAGGGGTGCTCGTTATGCTCGAATGAATACGGCATATCTTGAATCTGTCAAACTCCTCATTGTTTTATCATCGAAGGGGATTAAATTTTTAACAAAATTGCACATTGCGCGATATTAACTTTTTCTGGCAAAGCAAAACTTTTAAGGTAATGCTAATTAAAGATAATACATTAAATTGATGTTTATTGGACATCACAGTGATCATTAAGAGTAAGCGAGTCTCAAAAAAAAGGATATATTGCATTCAGAAGCCTAACAATAATCAGGCTGTAAAAATGACAAACTGCTATCAACAAATATAGGATATATCTCCTAAATATATACCTCCTGAATTCATTATTCATGAACGCCGTATATACCTCCTGAATTCATTATTCATGAACGCCGTGGTATGCAGCAGTTCAATTGACAAACACCAAAGCCAAGACGCAAATACGATGCCACCAAAAACATTGCAGACTTCGAAATTTGGGGCGATATACTGCTCAACTTTAGCGCGCTTAACGCAATGCGTTAACTTTGTTTGTTCATTAAGTTAACGCATTGCGTTAAGTGCACAAAAGTTGAGCAGTATACCGCCCTTGGTGCTGAAGAAAAAAGGGTTTGATCGAGATGAAACCAATATACTCTACCATTATGCTGAAGAACCATTCCAAAAATGTGCGCAGCCTAGCTTCTCCTGCGTACGACCTCGGTAGAAACTAGTTTGACTTTGCTCAATTTTTTTATTTTTATTTATTTTACTTTTTTATTTTTCGACTTTGCTCAGGATGTAACAATAGAACTTTCAGCTGTAACCGTGTCAACTTACAAGTAAAAAGTCGCTATTTGACCTAAAAACACTTCACGCAAAAAATCAGCTTTATTGAATAAAGCTTGAAATCTCCGCAACCCTATTGAAATTTTCAGTTTTTGCCTAAACAGAGCCCAAATCTGACGCTTAGTAGAAAGTTTAAACATTGTTTATCAGCAACGCAATAGTGAAATTAAATTGGGGTTTCCGCTGAAATGATCTCCTGTAAAATATACGTGAACTCATTAGGACAACGTTATAAATCGCCGCAACCCAGTTGAAATTGCTTTGAAAATCAAAAATATTGCCTAATTTTGATGCAATAAAACTGATAATGAGTAGAACATGTTCCGCCATTTAGAATAAGTGTAAACCTCAAACTAGGCTTCTTACAGTATGTAAATACACATGACATATTTATTAAATAGTAATATGTCCAAGGTAACACAAACTATTTTTAAGTTACTCAAAATACCACTCAAACAAACTTTGACCTAATAGACCATATTTACGCGCCTCCCTTTATTGCTTCGCAGCAAACGCGTAAATATGGTTTATTAAGTAAAAAGTTTGCATGAGTAGTGTTTTGAGTATGTAACCCTATTAAGACCAAAGGTGGTAGAATCTACCTAAGCACTTGATTTTCAATTAACAGTGCTTGCAATTATTATCATGGTGACTTGAAATTTCATGACTTTGTTATAAGTTTATTCAACTTTGTCTTCACAAGACTTCAAAACTATCAACCGTTTCTATTGAGAGTTATCATTAAATTTGTATTTCATGTACACGTTGAGTTTTTTGAACGCAAGATAGCAAAAGAGGAAGAACTCATTTAGCGCACAGAGTGGAAAGTGGGAAAAGCTGCCTGCTAACTATATTGCGGTCAATAAAAGTTTTGTAGCGAAATTGGGTTCTCCCACAGCTCTATTCCGTTTGATAGCTGAACATAAGCTAGACTCGTCTTCAGACTTGACAAACTTGAAACCAAATTTTTGCTTATACTGTTTTAAGAAGATTTTGCCAGCTAAAAGACTAATTTGACAACTTGTAAGTAAAAGACCAAGACGTTGAACTTGAAAACATATGTTGAAGAGAAACGTAGCACACCCCAAACAGACGTAAAGACGATCAGAAGCACAAATTATTGGGACGTAGGAATATGGAAACGGTTGCTATAAAAAATAACTATGTGTAAGCTGAGCTCTAGAGGTGCTCTAGAGGTGTAAGTGTTGCCGATGAGTTTTGTTTTAATTGTATTATACAGCTTAAATAAACAGCAACGAGGATAGTTTTTGCTTAGAAAATAAGAAAATATTTAAAACAACCCTTTTCAAGATAATACAGAATTGCAAACACTTTTGTTTCGAATTTTTTTGTGCCAAAAATATTTTTCTTGCCGAAATCATTACTTTTATCAATTTCCAAGAAGAAATATTTTATGAGGGTAAAAGTGGTCAATGAAAGCCATAAAACAATTCATGACACTAATCCCCTGAGTAAATTTGCCCCACGCACTTGAGCATTACCAATAAAATGAAAAAGCTTTCTCTCTTTTAATAAAATCGGCAGACTAAGTTTCGACAAAAGACCTACCTTTATTTATACAAATATATCTCCTTTAATTCTCAAAAATTAATTTTTGCTATCATTCTTATGGAAAGAATATAAAATTTGTTGCACATAGCAAGTTAAATTGTTGTTCTACGAGCTGTAATTTAAAAGATACAGCCTCTCAAAATTTTTTAGGAAGAATCTAACATACTGATCCTTGGTCTTACAACGACCAAAATCTCTTGGTCCGAATAGGGTTGATGCATTAATTTTGATATCATTCTAATAGTAAACCAGTGAAAATTAAAAGGCAAACTGAGTTCTTGAACAGCTCAGGCGAGTCACCGAGCATAATTATACCATAAGAGGTACGAGGAAGCGAAAACAATGCAAAGTGGATTGTTACATCAGGGGAGGCAAAGCAAGAGCTTGGCGTGCCTAAGAGGTTCAGCTCACAAGTCTAATAAGACTTGAGAATTGCGGAATGTCACTAGTGCATTCCATTCATCACACAAAGCGGTATCTGGCTGCAAGCTTTCTTTTGTATTTACTGGCAAAATGAAGGTTTTCATCTATCTTTCGGAACTGTTCAAGAGACAGGTGTGTCGCCGCAATAGCAGGGTTGAAATACAGTAAAATTAACGCAGTACAGTATACACCAGAGGTAACGAACGTGCTGGCCGCGAAAGAATTTCCTGCGACCCGCGAACATTTTGGCGAGACCAGTACTTTTAAACATTTTTTCCCCGTCTAATTTTTGCGATGCGATACCGAAAGCTGAGCCCCTGATTTAATCAAGCGCGTATCACACAGTAATTATATAAACGCTCAATTCAAGTCATCTGTTTCAGGATTCAGCAGTTCATCCATTGTTATGAAATAATAATAACATAACTCGAGTCCGTTGCAGCTTCAGCATAGTGCAGCAGTTTAGGGAGTAATTATTCGAGTGAGAGCTTAGCTTGCCTTACAGTAGTAGGAATTATGTGAGTTTGCGGAAATGAATTGGTGAGGTGGCAGTACCATTTATCATATGCAAATTTTACTGCTTTCTTAAGGTATTTGTTATTCTGTTTTTTTAATCAATATTTAATTAGCCGCTTGTCTTCAGCGATGTCTTCAGCGAAAAAACGAAACATTGTAGATGAAAAAAGAGTATTTCAAAAAAATTGGACCGAAATCCGATATGTTTATGACCAGGAGCGTATTCAGAGGGGGGCCATTGTGCCATCCTTCCCCCTTTTTGACTCTGCCTTTTAGTAAAAAAAGAACAAAACTAATGGTGCCAAGTGACTGAAACATGCCAGACTCTTTTGATGGTTTCTGTAGCTTATGGCCAGTGGCTAATTCAAGGGTTAGGATGAGAGGTATGCATCCTCCCACCAGCCATTTTCAAAATAGTTTTTGATGTTTACAATTTTTCCATAACTTCGAACCTCTTCGAGAGCGATAAGCCTTACGCCTTAAGCACGCATAATCGAAAATGTACGCGCCAAATGCATCATATTTGGCAAAGCACTCAGAATCAGGGTCAAAAAATTTAAACAAAATTTGCCTGAGGATTATTCAAAAAGCACTACAAATAGCAATTACAGCATGTAAATTTTCAAAAATTTTCCGAGAGAGCTTGCCACCGGACCCTCCAAGAGCTTTTCTTGTTTCTCAATCATTTTCAAATTTGTTCTGCCGAAAAAAAACGCTTTAACGAAATATAGAAATTATGTCTTGCCCCTTTTAAAATTTCTCGCTACGCCACTGTTCATGACTAAAAAGTTATGCGGCCCGCTTGCTTATTGGTAAGTAACAAAGTGGCGCGCGACAGCGAATAGGTTCGTCACCCCTGGTATACACATTTATTACTTTGTTTAATCTTTTCTGATTTAAAGTCCGAGTAATCACTGCCAGGTTTGGAATCACTGGCATACAGGCTGTAGTTTGGGTGCTGCAGCCAGTATACCAGTGATTCCAAACCTGGCAGTGATTACTCGGACTTTAAATCAGAAAAGGTTAAACAAAGTAATGAATGAGCTGGGGTGTGTTATTTTGACTGTATTTCAACCCTGCTGTTGCTGCGACACACCTATTTCAACAGTTTCAAAAGGTACATGAAGATCTTCATTTTGCCAGTAAACACAGAAGAAAGCTTGCAGCCAAATACCACTTCGTGTGATGAATGGAATGCACTAGTGTTACTTACTCCGCAATTCTCAAATCTTGTTAGACTTGTGAGCTGAATCTGTATAGGCACACCAAGCTCTTGCTTTACCTCCGCTGGTGTAACAGCCCACTCTGCATTGTCATCGCTTGCTGGTAACTCTTATAATAAGTGATAATTATGCTCCGTGACTCGCCTGAGCTGTTCAAGAACTCAGTCTGCCTTTAAATATTCACTGGTTTACTATTAGAATGATATCAAAATTAACGCATTGAATACTCAAAACACTACTCATGCAAACTTTTACTGAATAAACCATATTTACGCGCTTTGTTGCAAAGCAATAAAGGGAGGCGCGTAAATATGGTCTATTAGATCAAAGTTTGTTTGAGTGGTATTTTAAGTGGCCGAGTGGTATAGAGCGTCTGTCTCTTGAGCTGTAGACTCTGGTTTGATTCCGAGTCGGGTCAAAACAATGACTTTAAAATTGATATTCACAGCTTCCCTGCTTGACGCTCAGCATTAAAGGGACAGTGTGGAGAACAAGCCGGCAAATTTACTTGTTGTGTCGTTGGGAAAGGCACTTAGCGGGATTCCCCCATCTTGGTGTGGTAGACAGATGGCTGGCAACTCCTAAGCGAGCTCGTATAGCGCTTTGATCGCTTTCTCGTGGTAGGAGGATAAATATGCAACTAACTAAGTAACTTCAAAATAGTTTGTGTTACCTTGGACATTATTACTATTTAATAAATATGTCATGTGTATTTACATACTGTAAGAAGCCTAGTTTGAGATTTACACTTATTCTAAATGGCGGAACATGTTCTACTCATTATCAGCTTTATTGCATCAAAATTAGGCAATATTTTTGATTTTCAAAGCAATTTCAACTGGGTTGCGGCGATTTATAACGTTGTCCTAATGAGTTCACGTATATTTTACAGGAGATCGTTTCAGCGGAAACCCCAATTTAATTTCACTATTGCGTTGCTGATAAACAATGTTTAAACTTTCTACTAAGCGTCAGATTTGGGCTCTGTTTAGGCAAAAACTGAAAATTTCAATAGGGTTGCGGAGATTTCAAGCTTTATTCAATAAAGCTGATTTTTTGCGTGAAGTGTTTTTAGGTCAAATGGCGACTTTTTATTGCTATTAAAAATCAAAAAAAAAATTTTTTTCTATTTTCGCTCCTGCCTCATGTACAGTCAATTACTTCAAAATCAATAAAAAATAAAAATGAGTATATTAGCCCAATAGGAAAGGGAAATAAAATTGTGGTTACTTACAATTAGCAAAAAAACAAGTTTGTAATTATCAGACCCCGGTCAACTCGTATTTCTGTTTTTGTAATAGTAAAAAATTTAAGAAGGAGGGAGGGTAGGAGGGGGTACGCTCTTGGTGCTTATTCCCATGGCTATAGGTCACTGAGTGAGAATCATGACCCACAGCCAGCGGTTTACAATCAGGAGTGTATATTCAAGCACAGCACAATTGTTTTATTTTCACGACAAAGTATAACTATTTCTTAATTTTTAAGATAACGAAGAAATGGAAAAGTATTGTGTTGCGTAAAAGGCATTGTAACAAAAATATTTGATGAGTTTACAGGACTGGCTTTGTTTTTTTAACTTTACTTAAGGCTAAGCACAAAATTAAACTATTCACCAGCATAGAAAAAATGGCAATCAATGACGTGCTTGCCACCCTATTCAGCAACATACATATTCCAAATATTAAGATTGCGGGCCATCAAATAGTTTAAATGACACCACGTTAATTCATAGCCTGCCTGCATGGTGGTCATTTCAACACATTAACTAACTGAAGTCAAAGTCGCACGCTGGTTGTAAAAACATTACTTCGTAAAACCGTATAAACTTTTTAAGCGTTAACATAATGAAGAACTAAACAGCAGAATACTGTATGACACTACCAACAACAAAAATATTTTTACCTTTCTTTAAACAATAAACTTTTCGTATTAGTTGTTAAATTACCACCAACTCACTGGTTTAGGTAAGTTCAACACTGCTCTTGATAAAGTTGTGATTCCAGATAAAGTAAGTTGGCCGGTGAATGCACTTCCATAATCCAGTTCTATGCCGCCATCTGCATTAATCCACCGCGAGGTATGAATGAAAAGTCCCTTGATATTACCGATGCATGACGACAATGCTTTAATTTCATCGTCGCCGATTTTACAACGGTGGAGAGTAAGATTCTCTATCTGCAAATAAACATCAAAACAATTGCCAATTGTTCGCATTCAATTTTCATGAGTCTAAGAAGTAGCATCAAAGACATTAAAGAAACATCAAAGCTCATTGGGGCAGATTATAGTCTATAAACGATCTAATCGACCAAAACTTCATCGCTTTACCGCTTACAGGGCCAGATTTACTAATAGGCTATAGGCAGGCTGAAACCTTGGGCCTCGGAAAAATGAAGGGCTTCATAAGGAACAACGAAGACCACGTTTTTTGGAAATTAACCATTAAGTCCGGGCATGGGCAACATACGGTCATTATATTTTTTATAGGGCATCTGAATACGTGGAAACCTTTGTTTTTTGCTCTCCACCAATATTTTCAGTGTAAAACAGGACGTCTGAGGACGTGTAGACCTTTTCTTTCATGTTTTGCTCTCTACGGATATTTTCAGTGGGAAACAGGACATCTGAGGATGTGCAGACCTTTTTTTTATTTTTTGCTCTTCACGGATATTTTCAGTGGGAAACAGGACGTCTGAGGACGTGCAGACCTTTTTTTATTTTTTGCTCTCTACCGATATTTTCAGTGGGAAATAGGACATCTAAAGACGTGCAGAACTTTTATTCTGATCTTCCAATCAGTGTGATCAAATAGCCTACAGGGCCTCTCATTGTTTAAATCCGGTCTCGACCTCTTATTCCAATTACAGGAATTATTCTCATATTTCACTGCGCAAAAAGAGGACAAGTTCTTTACAGGTCATCACGTCCGCACATGTCCAATTTTCTACCCAAAATCTAGTGAAGAGCAAAGAAAGACCATCACGTCCGCAGGCCGTAGTTTGAGCCGAAACTTCCCCAAATTTGCGGCATGAGGTATGATGGGACATGTTTTCACTGTTCAAAATGCCGAAAAAGAGGACATTTGGACATTTTTTAACGTCCTCGGAGGACAAGTTATTTTTTGTTAAAAAGGAAGACATGTCCTCCAAAAAGAAGACGTATGGTAAGCCTAAGCAAATCTGACATTAACGACGGGCAAATAGCGCTTGCATGTTCTAGCAAGTACAGTACGAAAAAACATGAGAGGAAAGCGTAACAAATAAATTTTATGGCATTTCTGAAAAGAGCTCCAAGAACCAAAACCTTTCTTTAGGCCTTCTCAGAGCTAATTAACAGGTAAAACCATTAAAGCTTCTTCGCAAATTGCTTTATATCTTGGTTGAAAAAAGCGAGGCTGACATTTCTGTACAATACTATCCAGTCGATTTTGGTTTCTTCTACTTATTCGATTCAACCACAATATTCCTGCTAGCTAGCACAAGCACGCTCTTTGCGCAGTCAACATCATGAGATGATATTGTCATACGTCGAATTTTCGTTGCTTGATTTACATAAGTACTCTAATTTTATATTGTTACTCGGTCAAAGCTAATGAAGATTAAGCAATGAAGGCTTATGCACCAAAGTCTATCCAACCTAGCCATTAGGCCAAGAGAGTGATTCAAGTTTATAAATCAATATTAATGAATTGAACTTGAATCTAACCCATAGGTTCCCAACCGGTGGGGGGAATTACCCACTAGTAGGGAATTTAGGGTTTTCAGGTGAGGAATTAACAGTATAAACATCCTCTGAAAAATAACACCGTTCTGTCTCGGTTAAAAAAATGACCTGAATTTTCTCTCCCATCGATGAAGACTTTTCTTTTTTGCAGAACACCGGTTTTTGCCGCCGAATTTTGATTTAGTTTAAAACAGAGGTTTTCAAACTGTGGGCCACGACACTGTGGGCCATGACACTGTGGGCCACGACACTGCGGGCCACGACACTGTTTTTCGGAGGGCCACAGAGCCTAGGCCGGATTGAGACAATGAGAGCAGGAAGTCGAACCGAACCCGAACCGGAGTTTTACAAACCGGTTTTACGCTATTTTTGTCGAACCTTAACCGAACCCGAACCATGTTTTTCAAAATCGCGAAGAGCAAACCGCAACTGAACCGAAAAATGTGAGTATTTGCGAACCTCAACCGAACCGATAGAAAAAGCGGCTCGCTCCGTGTCGTCACTCGCGTCACTTTGAAGCTGGTTCGAATTCAAAATAATAGTCACTTATGCAAGTAATCTACGCATGGTGAAGAAGTATTTTACGTTTGATATACCTGGTCCCGTAATACATGCGTGACAGACTAAACAAAGCGCCTTTTTAACACTAATTTAACGCTACCTGTGGCAGAGTTGGACAACTAGAAAATTTTCGGCTTTTCCAAGTTAGATTAGAATTAGAACTATAGCTACACAGTTTTTTTCAAATTAGATTAGAATTGGAATTACCGCATTTACAGAAACTTGGAAATTGAATTCAATTCCGAATTAGATAGAAATATAATAAAAATCAAGTTTAGTTCATATCAAATCAGAGTTCATTCTTATAAACATGAGAATGGCAAACGTCTGTACACCAAGGTTGGCTCGTTTCGCACAATACAGTTCACCTGCATGCTGAAAACTCTTTGCGACGGAGCTGATGTTGCTGTCGTGCCTAAGAGTTCTCGAGCAGCAGCCTTGAGATGAGGCTGCTGCTCGAAAACTCTTTGATACAACAAAAACACCGTTGGACAAAGTAGCATTTTCGGGAAAACCGGAAATTAGATCAGAATTAAAATTAGAGTGTAGAAACATTTCACAAATTAGATTAGAATTACATTACCGGCATTTTGCTCTAATTTAGTCTAATTATACTACTAGAATTATATTGTCCAAGTCTGACCTGTGGATTGAATAGGCCGCCGGTGTCAGAGCATAGTATCCATTTCATTATCTTGAAATTGGTTTTATGTATTTTAATATGCATTATATTGGCCTGTCAATGCAAAGAAAAATTGCTGTGTACGATTCATTTTTTAAATTGCGTTACTAGAATTATACCATTTTTACTATGGACCTGAACCGTAACTTGATGAACCAGTTTTCAAATATTTTTTACAGTACTAGAGATGTCGTGTTTTCGCTGAGATATTGGTGAAGACTATAAAAAAAGAAAAGGTTATCCTTATTCGTGATGAGGCCCCTCATTTTCTTTGAGGGCCCCCATTTTCTCCGAGGCCCTAGGCTTTAGCCTGCCTAGTCTATTGGTAAATCCGGCCCTGCACAGAGCTCTTTACTGATATTTTCAGTGGAAAGTAGGACATAAAATGTGCAGACCTTTTTTTGCTCTTCCAATCAGTGCGGCCCTAATCTTGGCAGTTAGAAAAGTGTCCACCCCTGTTTTAGTGGCTCATAAGCAAAATTAAATCTGCGTTAAACAGTGATAATCACATAAAAACTACTCATGGAACAATAAGACAATAAGGGAAACAAAGAAAAGAACAAACCAATTTTTTATCTTCAGACGGGCAGAATATAGATTGCTTTGACGGTAATGCCAAACAGATAAGATGTTCAAATTATACAACTTTGGCAAGAAGATATTGGTAATAGTATTCATCACCTCATGCACTTTTGTTATAATACGATACTTGCAGCAGCGTTGTGCTGGAGAGGGGGCGTTGCGCTGTTTTGACCTTATACTTTTTAGTAAAAAAATATCAGATATTGCTTAGTAGCCTAAATCAAATACACCAGATTCTTTTATTGGTTTTTGCAGTTTATTTCCTCTTTTTTAAAATTTCTCGCTACGTCAGTGGATACTTGCAAAATCGAAAAGAAAAACAACAGGAACTAAACCGGATTCGTGCACTTCTTCATTTTGCTTAAAATTAAACTTTGCTGAACAGATATCATGGTAGCCTAATGGGTGTTCCATTTTCTTAATACTCAATTCTTACGACTTTGCTTACGAATTCTTACGACTTACAACTTTGCGACTTCTACGACATTCTCCACTCCGGAAGAAACTGTGTCTAAATTTTTTGCAAAATTTAGCTAGCCATCCTCCAAAGAAAATACATGTGGCTTCGCCCTTGAAGCTGCAAATACTATTTTTAAAAGTTGTCCATGACGTAATTGGAAATAAAACCTCAATTTCTCTGCTAAGAGCGCAAACGCTTAATCGTTACTGCAAGCACAGTTAAGTCCAAAAAGAAAAGCGTACGCGTAAGTGTTATATGTATATAACACGCTGTACGATATATAGACCTAGTTGTAATATACCTTCCTAACCGGTAGAAAACATCCTTAAACCAGGGATCGGCAATCTTCCTTGCGCAGCGGACCGGTTTGATATTGAATTTTTTTTTTGTGGATCAGCCTTTGAAAAATCACAAATGTTTTATAAAAAAAACAGCTTGGATTTATTCAGCTTGACTTCACAAAGATGGCAAATATGCTGAAGTTTTTTCGGTGTCTCCAAAAAAAAGGTCTTCACCTGGCGCAGGAGCTAAATCTGCCAAATGTTTTAAATCTAAAGCATTTAATGTAAAAATGCAGACGCATCGGTTACAAACTTTACCGGTGTTTGCCGACCACTGTTCTAATGCATTTAATCTGGAAAAGTACGCAGCCCGGTTCCGAACCCCTGATCGCGGACCGGTGTTTGCCAATCACTGCTTTAAACAAACAGCTTTTCATCTCGCCTTTACCTTTGTCACGAAGCAAAAGAGGCTCTGACGTAGCTTCTTCATTTTCTCAGTTTTAGAATCGCCGCTGGGTTTTATGCGTCAGCTAGCGATTTCTCACGCAGATTTTTCTCGGGGCAAAACCCTCCGAACTGCAGCCCATAAAAAAAGCTCACAAGTTTGGGATTACAGGTTGCGCTTGCTAAAAGCGAAGCTACTCACTAGGTAAAAGGTAAAGGTACGGGACAGCGGGTGCAAGCACACATTGTTTAGGCCATTTTCAATTGTCGGCCCATTACAATTTTCAATTACGAATGATTGAACGCTGTTAAGGGACATAACATGACGAACAACACATACACAAAACCCTTCGCACTTCCGCTTGTGCCGAGCGCCTGGCGCGAAAGCTGCGAATACTATTTTTAAAGTCTTTAGTATGACCCGACTGGGAATAAAACCCCAGTCTACCGGCTACCAAGTGGACGCTCTTAACCGATACACCAAGCGCCGGTTTACTCACTAGGTAACTTGCAAATAACTCCCTGATTGTTCGGTGTTTATAGGCTTGTTGCCCCATGCACCGATACAGACCGTGCTGGCACATAATTGGGTTCAGTAATAGCCAAAGGCGTGTAAGCAAGACTTTGTACTATTAGATTGCATAATGCTAGTTGCAGGCCTATATTTACTTGCTAAATCGTGTAAGGTCGTTGCTTCGAAAGATTTAACTGCTTAAATATCAGCTGTTTGCTCTAAGTATTGAAAATTTTTAAAAATCCTGATTCTTTTCATTAAATTGTATCAGCTCAAATCCATCGTGCCCATTAGAGGTGTTCAGATTTTGGACATTTTTAAAAAGTGCATGTGCTCAAAGCTTATATGGTGCATTGGGCCTTAAAAACACCCCCTGTGCAAAAAAATTCAAAAATTTTATCTCTACCCTATCGCTCATGGCGGTTTAATAAGTATGCCCATTTCACTTCAAAAGGAATCCGCTTACGACGTCATTTTTGTTTAAAACTATCATAACTTGAGTTTTAAAACAGATACACAATCCAAACCAATTGTATTTTGTTTCTTCGAAGGTGTGGTTGACACTGAGGGTGCAAATGATGACGTCACTTATGTATGACGTCATTTTCAGCATTTGTGGGGGAGTCTGCTCTGTGTGGGATAATCTTTCATACTTGGAGCTAAATCAACTGTGTTTTATTTGTTCGAGAGCCGTGTGATTCGCACTGAGTTAAAAGTGATGACGTCACTGATGTATGACGTCATATTTAAAATTAAAGTGTTTCTGTTGATTTACCCACAGCATCTTAAATTCACGCAAATCGTACATAATTATTGCAGTCTTTGTGAATAATTTTCCAATTTACGTCATGTTCTGGTCATAAGTCAAAATACAGTCTCAAGCAGTTTCAGTCATAGGCGTATTTCAAAGCATAGTTAAAAGCAAGGTGTGTGAAGAAAAGCATTAATGTGACGTCAAATTTTTGCAAAATAGACTTAAATCGAAAAACATAGACAAATACTACTAGCCAAAAAGAGTATCAGATAAGTCTTGATATTCATACATTATTTTGCTCTAGAGTGTTCAATTTTTAATTGAATGCTGCTCAGAATGGAGCGTGAATTGCACTATTACTTTGCACTGACCGAGTAGAAACAGAAGCAATGTATCAAAATACAAAGAAAAATTTTAGCATAAAAAAAGTAACAAAACATAACATTTCATTCGCCCAACCATTGTTCATTGCAAGCATTTAATCTGTAGAAGTAAGGGCTAAAGTTGATTTTTTAAAATCAGCGTATTACTTTCGGTGTTTTTCAACTAATTGCAGAAGACTTGCTCGCTGTTTTTCATTTTCTGTCAAAATTGCGGCGTAGTCAGAGTGAAGCTTAACTCCTCTCTCAGCTGAATCGTTTACAACTTTAATGTTGGCAACAAACTTTCGGCCCTTCTTGAAAGATTCATTACAACTCCACGACCCCGGGGAGTCGTAAAGCCAGTTCTTACCCAAATTTAAAGCATCAAAAATAAACTACGTTTCTGGTCCAATGAAGTCAATTAGCTTGGAATCCTCATCAATCACCCGTTTAAAAACAGGAATACCCCGGCGGAATTCATCTGGCGGTGACATCGAAAGCAATCTTAGTGCCATAGATTCTTTGACTTCGTTTGTCAGGTAAGAATGCTGACTAAAGAACAAGAATGCCACTATTTCTTCAGTCAAATACCATTGGTGAGCTGAAAGTTTCATAAAAGCAGCATCTACTACAGCTGGATCCTCTTTCTTGTAACGTAACATTTCCTGCAAAAATGCGTCCAAACCGATGCTGGATTTGAGCTATGCAGGAACATAGAAAAAAGCAATAAACACATTGATTCGTTGAAGCTTTTCCAAAAACTCACTGTCATAAGACAGTTGATCGGCCCACAGAAACATTTTTTGGCAATATAGTACTTGGCCCATCCATCGGGCTCTTGAAGTAGCGCCAGGCTTGTGATGAAAGAAATTGAAGGGAGCGGCACCTAGTAAGGCAAGTGCGTTTTCTGCACACTGCTTATAGTCTCCTCTTATAAATGATTCTTTTGTTCTTTTTTAATTATCTCTTGGAGCTCATAGATTGTCTTCTTCCTGTTTTGAAGAAATTTTGATGAAACGTCTAAGAGACGATAATTTCGAGACTTATCTATTTTTGGCCAACCGGATTTAAAAGATATGAAATTGGCATCTTCTGGTCCTGACGAATCGCCAAACAAGCAGTTATACGCTGCTTCAATATACGTAGTGACGACAAGCGTTGTAGAAGAGCTTGTGGTCCAAAAGCTTTTCCAAAGTTTTTGCGGCACCTTGATTCCATCCTGTGTTACTAGCAGTTGTATCAAAAACTAAAGCTTTCACGTTTTCTTTTAAATTCCACACCTCCAATAATTCATAACTTGCCTGTGCTTGCGCTTTTCCAGTTGCTTTTTCCAACTTCTGCACTCCTAATAATTTACCGTCCTTAAAATCCGAAATCCCCGAAATAATCACAGAAAGAGCTTCATGCTTATTGCCATAATGATCTTTAGTTTATTTTCCATTCCAGTGAAGAGCCAGGCAATCTTGTCGCGTTTCAGATATTTGGTGGAAGATTTCACTGGAAATTTGAAGTCTGTTTGCTATGCGAGCTCTGTAAGTAGAGGAACGTGATAAACAAAAGTCATTAACATCTTCCTGGCAAGCTTTTACAAACGATGCTACTAACATTGTAGCAGCGTTATCGGAAATCTTAAACCTGTCCAAACACCTCGGTGATTTCTGAGCTATTAATCAGGTTTCCGGGTACGCTTAGCGTCACGAAGGAGTTTTGAGAACTCGGACCAGCTTTCTCGCTTTGCTCACATTCAGAAGCCGAACTTGGAGTTGAAACAGTAGAACTTGATTGTTTGAAGACGTCAGAATCAATTTCATCACTGCTAGACTGACCAGAAATAATTAAGCGAGCTTTTCTCTCCTGACGCTTTTGGAGACTTTTCTGGAGCATTACATCTTTTCCACTGACAATGCTGTTTCTTGCGTTTCGTTGATCGTCGTAAAAGGCTATATCCTCAATTTTTTTCTCTGCAGACATTTTATTTTTTTGAATTATTTGAACTGCGTCCGAAGCCCCAATATCCCATAGCTTTGATAAATCTTCCTCAAACATTTCACGTTTTCTACCAGGATCAGATAAACGCAGTTTATTCTTGCAGAGCTGTAGCCAAGTGTTATACTCTTTTTGTAGCCTTCTTAATACATTACGTTTAGGCATTGTTTGGATTCCAGCCTTAGACCAAATTAATGACACTTCGTCGATAGCTGCCGAAAAATGATTTTTCAGTGGAGTGGTGCTGGATAATGATTCTTTTAGATGCAAAACGTGTTGAAGTACTTGCTTTAATAAAGGCAGTTTGTTTCCACTAATGTGCGGTGTACTTCGTCCAATTAAAAAGTAATCACCTGACGATCGGGTTTTTATTTTTTTTCGAGATGGTTCAGCCATAGCACTTAATTATACATAGCTTACTAGCTCTTTTTGCGAAAAGTAAATATCTGCAAAAATGGTTGGTCATTTCTTCAGTGCATATCAAAATATGAAGCATGCTTCTTGCGCAGTCACCTAGTCATTAATTGAGTTGGGTACCCTCACACTCGTTATTCTGTCTAAGCTTAAAGTTTAATCAAATTTTAAAATATTCACGAAATGGAAAGAGCACAGCTGCTGCACATTTATAAATGCCTGATTTATTACAGCGTAAAGGCCCAGTCACACGAAGCGAGTTACTCGCGCGAGTAGCTCGCGCGAGTGACTCGCGCGAGTAATTCGCTCCGTGTGACCACCTACTCGCAACAAAAAATTACTCGCGCGAGTAAAAATCACTCGCGCGAGTAGAGTTGAACATGTTCAACTTTACTCGCGCGAGTAGCTTGGGAAATCCCCGCGTGTGTACCATCGCCGGCTTAAAAAATCTGACATGGGTTTGAATCCTGTTCAAACGGAGCCGAGCTGCAGCGTACCACCGCCAACAAATCACAGTATCAACTTATAAGCTTTGATTGCTATTAAAAAGGACGCATTTAAATAACTCTGAAAACAAAAAGCAAGAATGTTTATCAACAAAGCCGGCGTCACTCGCTGTAATAAACCGAAAGCTCGCTATCTTCTAATGTTGAATTAAAACCGCAAGCGAGAACCAAAAACCGACATTAGGCAAACCATTAAAAGTTGATAGGGGGTCAGGTCACAGAAACTTACAAAAGCAAAGATTTGTGAGATCAAAGAAAATATGTTTTATGCGATAAAGAAGAATAAGCTTTATGACGTTTCAAGCCCAAGGGAGGTTATGGAAGATCAAAGAAAATTCATTTTTGTATGTGAAAGAAGAATTTTCCGAGAACGTTACAGCTACATATGGTGTGTTTTGAAAAGAAATTACTCAGTCATGAAGTGGTCTAATGCAGATATCGTTAATTTTTTGGATATTTTCCGAAATTTCGAGTGCCTATGGAATACCAGCCATCCTCAATACTGTATTCGTAATGCCAGAGAAGCAAGTTTGAAAAAATTAATGCAAGAACTTAGTGCTGCTGGTGTTGAAACTGCTAATGTGGAGGCTTTAAAGAAAAAGATCAAAAACATCAAGGATAGTTATAGAATGGAGGTGAATAAAGTAAAGAAGTCAATTAAAAGTGGAATGGGCACCGACGAAGTCTACACACCAAAGCTTGCTTGGTTCGAACAAGCAGACTCTTTCTGGTCAAAAGTTGTTTCTGGAAGAGAGTCTTCTTCGAATCTTGTAAGTACCGATAGTCTAACTATTCTAGTAATGACCACAACTAAATGCTGTAAACATATTTTTGTCGGAGTTATACAACGTATATCGTAAAAAATGTAGATCCGGGTTTACCGAAAAATTGAATACGTGACACCAGCTCACATTTTTATTGCGCTGAAATTCAATCAAAATACGGTTGAAAACCACATATAAAATTAGGTCGCATATTTGACATAGACATCCTTCACAAATGCAACTGCTGAAGTTGCCATGGTACAGACAAATTAGAAGAAAACGCTTCGGCGTACTCGCGACGAAGTGCTTGTGCAGCGTTGGCATAGTTGTTGGACATATAACCAACACCTGCACGATTTACCGATTGTAGAGGGCGAACCAACTCCTGTCTCCACATTCCTAGGCTTATGGCACCACTGTTCACATCTTCTTCATCAACACTTCCTGGCGAGAAATATCGTCTTGATGAAGTCATGCGCAACCAATTGTGGATGGCGCATGCAGCTTTAACAAGCTCTTCAGTAGTGTCCACTTTCAAATCAATAGGCCTCAGAAATATACGAAATCTGGCTGCTAAAATACCAAAGGCATTTTCCACGACGCGCCTAGCCCGAGACAATCTATAGTTGAAGATTTTTTCCTTTTGTGTCAAGTTTCGATGGCTGAATGGCTTTAGCAAATTGGTTCGAAGCGGGAAGGCATCGTCTCCAACACAGAGCCCTCCATCAGGCCAGTGCAGTAGATTGTTTTCCATAGCTATGTTAAGTGTTGAAGTTTTAAAGACAGTGCTATCAGAAGATCGTCCATCATTTCCGACATCGATATATCGAAAGCAATAATCTGCGTCTACTAATGCAAACAAAATAATGCTGTAGGTCCCTTTGTAATTAAAAAATGTGGCTGTACTGTTTAATGGGCGTGTAATCCTAATATGTTTTCCATCAAGAGCTCCACAGCAATTTGGAAAGTTCCACCTTGTTGCGAAGCCGTGTTGAATGAATTTCCACTCCTCCAGAGTATTAGGAACCTAAAACAAATATGGTGCACATATTGACTCTATGTTTTTTAGTGTAAATACTATTACTGCCTGTTACCAAAAAATGAATGAGGGATGTTTTATAGATACATAGTAACACCAACCATGTTGGTTTTGCAGAATTTGTCATCAATAAACAGCAATCAACACGATAAAAAAAGTGAAGATAACACTAACGAAGTTTTAGAAATACGAGAAGAGTCATCAATAATAAATGATTTGGTGAAAAGTGATGAAGTATTCGAGGAATGTAAAGAAGCTGCTGCTTTTACAACTCAAAAACGAAAAAATCCTTTAAAATTAGGTGCTGAACACCCGAAAAAGTTGCAAAAGACGAAGACTCAAGCAAACTCTACATTTCGTTTCGAGAAGGCAGTTTCACAGCTCCGAGAAATAGCAGAGCTGACTAATGCTGATACAGAGGATCAATTCAGTAGATTCGGAAATCACATAGCTTCGCAGCTGCGTGAACTACCAATGAGAAGTTTTATTGTAGTGCAAGAAAAGATTCAAAGTCTCGTAACACAGGAAAGACTTGCTACAATTGACATGCCAACGTCTGCGCAAAGCTTTTTATCAAGATCTTATCAACCTTCTCCATGCAGCAGTGGATATCAAGATTCACTTTTGACCCCAAGTATTGAAAAGGAGACATCTGGTTCTGCACCAGACTTTTTTGAGCCAGAAGCAGAACCTACTTTTATTGTACTGTAAGCAGCCTATAAATTCGCTTGATCTATGGTGTGTGATTTTAACGTTACATATTGAGCAAAAATAAATAAACAAAAATTGAAAACAGCATCAGAGTTAATAAATTTTAGAGCAAATTTAAAGTTACTGTTTGATAAGCAATACTTGTTTCCAGTAAAACAAAAAAACTCGCCACCAGTTAATTCGACGCAAAAATCAAACAACTAGCTCACCTTGATATGCGGAGCCAAAGCTTCATAAATTGCAGCCAAAACATGAGGTAAAAAGACAGATATTGTGTTATGCGGCACTCTAAAAAGCAATCCCAGGGAATGGAAACTGTCGCCGCTTGCCATGAATCTCAAAGTTATTTGCAGTTTGGTCTCGCATGAAATAGACGATCTCATGACTGTGTCTTGCTTCTTTATGGCCGGTGCGACTAAAACAAGCAATTCTTCAAACTTAGTTTTATCCATGCGCAGGACATTCATGTAACTTGCCGGATCTTCTATAGCCAATTCCCTCAAAAGATTATCTGACGCTCCAAATTTTCCCCTTCTAGCTATCCATGCTTTCACCCACTTTCTTTTCTTTTTAGATTCAAGCTCATTCAAAATCTCTTGCGATATTTCGGTGCACGCAAACCGAATTAAACGATTAACAACTCGGCGCTGAACTGGTGGCATATTCTCAAAGCTAGTACCGGTATATGAATAAATCAAATTGTTGTTTCGCAAAAGAACAACAGTTTAAATGGCGGGAATATTGGCGCGAACGGTTGCGCAGTAACAAATGCGCGGGTACGTCTCTCTCAGCCTATTACTCGCGCGAGTAACTCGCTACGTGTGACCACTTTTGCGAGTAAATACTCGCGCGAGTGACTCGCGCGAGTGACTCGCCTCGTGTGACTGCGGCTTAATTGAACTGTAACTACCGGCATTTCAAAGAAATAATGTGTTATCAGAGAATAGATAGAAACGGCCTTATCACTACTTCGCTAATTGCTACCGGTTTCCAATAACGTTAAAGCTGCTGACAAACAGAAATCTGCAATCGATCTGCTAACTAACCTAAATTTGACTAACCGAACGGCGAGCGTGGTACAGCTAAGTTCACGTGAATGAAAAAATGTAGCTAAATCTTAACAAGTTAATAACATTATAAAAAACTAAAGCTCCATGAGTGCCAAATATGACGTCATACATCAGTGACGTCATCACTTTTAACTCAGTGCGAATCACACGGCTCTCGAACAAATAAAACACAGTTGATTTAGCTCCAAGTATGAAAGATTATCCCACACAGAGCAGACTCCCCCACAAATGCTGAAAATGACGTCATACATAAGTGACGTCATCATTTGCACCCTCAGTGTCAACCACACCTTCGAAGAAACAAAATACAATTGGTTTGGATTGTGTATCTGTTTTAAAACTCAAGTTATGATAGTTTTAAACAAAAATGACGCCGTAAGCGGATTCCCTTTGAAGTGAAATGGGCATACTTATTAAACCGCCATGAGCGATAGGGTAGAGATAAAATTTTTGAATTTTTTTGCACAGGGGGTGTTTTTAAGGCCCAATGCACCATATAAGCTTTGAGTACATGCACTTTTTAAAAATGTCCAAAATCTGAACACCTCTAGTGCCCATGAAGTTCGACCTTTTCGCTTCAATAAACCCTGCATTTTGAACGCTTTTGAAATTTATCTTCAAATGCTAAATCAATTATAAGCTTCTACGAAACTAAACTAAAAAAAACTTAAAAATTGATCAAAATATTTGTCATTATTATTTCGACTTTTGAAATATTGCACTCCCAATACAGATGATTAAAGGAATTTTGAAAGAAAAGTTTTTAGCTAGCAATAAGTTTAATACAAATCGAAAAACTCTCAAAATGTCTTTTAACTTTGCTTTTTTTTAAGTTAGAGGATCCCACTGAAGATGCAAGCATTACTGGAAGCCACAGATTATGAATTAAATTAATCTAGGAACAGCACATGTTAACTCCACGCTCTGAATAAACGTTCCGCTACCACTTGGCACCTTCATCAATATCTGCTATAACAAAAGGTAGAGAAATTAATAAAAACTATCCCGCTATTATACCATTCCAAAAAATGAGCGTCTTACTTGCAGCAAAATTGGCTGCAATTAAAAGTTATTAAATACAATGAAAATTTAGCAATAACAAAAAATCAAATCTTCATTATACTTGCGGTATGACGCCGAAGTGTGTATAACGAGTGGCGGGGCCCATCTCCTCGACTTAGCGCTTGCAGGGCTACACAGCTCCCAAGGAACGTCGCAGCGGTACGTGGCAAGCCGTTGGCGATTCTGTGCCGATTTGACCAGGGATTTGAACCCCAAGCCTTCCGCACCAATAGCGTGTCCGCAAACCAACTGAGCTAACCGCCGGTTAAATGCAGATAAAATATGGCGTCACGAAGTATAAATTGTAAGGTTAATGGATCAATAGAGATTAAAGTAAATAACAAACCCATAAGCAAACGAGAACGTTATTATATTGATAACACTGCGTACTCAGCGCAATGCAGTACAACCAATAAACGAATTAAAAACACACAGTACTCACCGAAGCCTCTTCTCGTGACAGCTGTTTCTCCCACTGGTGGTCATCAGACCAGTCACGAGGCCGCGGTGAAGAAATAGCAAATAACGGAAAAACAAGTAGATGACAAAGACGTTACGCTTTTCATTGACGTAGGTCAAACCATAAAAACAATACAGCTGTCACGAGGAGAGGCTTCGGTGAGAGCTGTGTGTTTCATTTCGTTTGTTGGTTGTACTGCATTGCGCTGAGTATGCTCTGTTTTCAATATAATCACGTTCCTGTTTGTTTATGATTTAATTTTAGTATCGTCGTTTGGACCCTTGGCATGGAATTGTCGGGTCGTTCGGTTTTACTGTTCTCTTCCACTTTTAAATAACAAACTAAAGTAAAAGCATGCCTTAGAATAAAAATGAAAAGAAAGTAAGCAAATGAAATATTAGACTAGGTAGTACACGCTGAAATATCAGTTAACACCAATCTTTAAATATTAAGTCCAACAGATTGCATGGTATTGAGCTTGTTGAACCAGAATTGTTCTTTGTGTTTACGATAATTGTTTGATTTGAAGAGGAGATCTATGCCAAGTATTGAGATCTCCTCTAGTGAGTGATCTGCCATGTTGAAGTGAATTGCAACGATTGTATCCAAAATTTTCTTGAATTCTCGGTGAATCTGTATATAATTTCCTTCCCGTTTCACCGACGTACAGTTTGCCGCATTTGTTGCAATTAATGAGATAGGCTTAAATAAGATTAATGGACTCTCAATCAATAGGTTTTAAAATATGGAATTGCTTTTTCGTAGAAAACACGCTTGGAAGTAGAAATACTTTGTGGCAATTACGTGCTTGTTGCTGGACGTCGTGCAATCTATTTCCCATACGAAATCTGGCTGTTTCTCGACATGTTTCATCGACAGTGCAATTTTTTATCTTTTTCCAATCTTTTTACGCGTTTTTCGTTATTTGTTTATCATCTCCTCCTCCGTCCTGGAACAGGCAGGTTTTTCCGAAATAGAAGGAGTGATTTCCAGCAATCCAACGTGGCAATGCTTGTGTTCTGTTTTTTTTTTGCTAGCAATATAAATTCGCGTGCTTCCTTACAATATACCCATTCTCTCTTTTCTGGCTCTTACATCGGTGTGATCGAGACCCAGTATCGTGCTACTGCTTAAGACAAACTCGAATTCCAACAACTTGAATGTGAGCAAGTAGAACAATTACATTTGGTGCAGCTGTAAATCAAGAGCAGCGTTTTCATTATGGCTATATAAGAAAGTTTTAGATAAAATATTGCCAAGATTAAAATTTGCAAACAAAGCTACCATATTCAATGAACAAAGTTTAAGCTCAAAGTTTTTGCCAAATGCTCTCAAGCTCACAGTAATCTCTTCTATCAACTACTGAAATTGTCACTTAATGAAGTTACTATTTTTCTCGAGAAAACTGACAAAGAAATAAACGTATATCAAAACAAGGTCTAACTACTGAATATCCAACGGACGTAATAGAGAGCATTTTGGAGTATTTTTAGTGTAGAATGAATAAAGTTACAGATAAGTCATCTCATCTTCGACTTAAGAATAAAACAAAAAGTACTAACCAGCTTGAGAACGCAGCTAGAACAGGTGTTTCTGAAAATCCAGTTGCCAAGCGAAAACGTGGAAATCGCAGGTTTTGACGCAAACCTGAAGAGCCTACTTCACCAGCCACCACCAAAATTCACAATATGAAACGTCAATATTCAAAAAAAGGCTAAATTTTTGCGTAATGCTCAAAAACCTTGACCAAGTTCAACTTGCTTCTGACGTATAGATAACGGAGTTAGACTGTACAGGTTAGCAGAGTATTTTCAATCTGAAAACCTGAATTCGACCCACACTGACACAGTAGAACCGCAAGCATCCGACAGTAGCTGCTCACTAAACAAACTGCCATCGGTACTACAGTCTAAAAGCACGTGGTCTCCTCCCCAAAACGTATTTTTGACCTACATCATTTTCTCACGTTAATCAAAAAAGGAATTTTAAAATCCCAAAACTTCAATAAACTGGTTTCACCTAAGTTAAATGAGAGTAAAAGAACTGGCTTGTCATCATTGAGCAGACGATCTGGGAAGGAAACCATAATTGTTCCAGCAGTAAAGCTGGAGATCATGCGTTCGCTCCAGAGATGATTATTCAAAAGAAGGCTACATGCAACTTGATGATACCAACACATACCACGTATTGAAAAAAATGTACCTCAAACCATATAATAAAACCCTGGAAAACATAAATAAGCTTTTACTGGAGAAAAACATTGTTTTTAAATCTACCTTCAAATTCTTACGGATAAAAAACACACTGCTGGTCATTTTTACTTACTATCCAAAACTCGCTAAGTAGATCATCTAGGAGAGGAGTTCTTCACCTTTTTTGTCTCGTTTACCCCTTGCCGAAAAAAAAAAGCATAATTTACCCCCAGTGTACCTTTCCTGTTTTTTCAATACCAAAAATTTAAATTTTTCAGTCTTTAATTTAAAAAATTTACCGCTTCGGTAGGTAGGAAAATTTACTCCCAGGGGGTAAATTTACCCCGGTTAAGAACGCCTGATCTAGGAAGACCTATTGTTTCTTGTATCAGCATGCCCACTGATAAACTCTCTGCGTAGGTTGTTTATGTTCTTACGCCTTTCATGAACACACGCTGGACACCATCTTTTCTCAAAGACACCAGTTATTTTTTACAACAACTCGAAACCATTAAATCACTTCTCCAAAACACCATTTTAGTCGCTATGAACGTAAGTCTCATTATATACACACATGCCACATAATAAAGGCATCAATGCGATCAACAAAATTCTGCGATTGCAATCCTGATCTTAATATCACCAGTCCGGGTTGCATCAAGTGCATCTTGAAAAACAATGTTTTTTCTTTCGATGGAAAATTATTCCTTTGAATTAACGGCAAAGCAATGGCAACGAAACTAACTGCCAAATAAACTAATATTTTTATTGCCCAGTTTGAGCAGAGACTTTTTGACATGTCCCCACTTCAACCGTTGAGCTATTTTCGATTTTTTTATGATATTTTTATGGTTTGGACTAAAGGTAAAAATGCTTTGAATGCATTTACTCAGTTGGCTTACAGTATTCATCCGTCCATTAACTTTACTGTGATCTTTTCCACCTCCCTAGTACACTTTTTATGCACCACGTAAAAACGATCTTCTTGAAACTGAGATTTTCTGCAAACCAACCGATTCTCACAATCATGTCTCCACTCCCTAATTCTTGTCATGCCCCCCACGTTACAACAAACATTCTCTACTCGCTTGCTTTGAGACTAAGAAGGATATGTTCAAACGATCGCTACTTTGAAAAACATGTCGAAGCTCTGAAATAACGCCTAGTGGTCAGAGAGTATGGTCGACGTAAAGTCTCAGAGGCAATTCAGCGAGCCAAAGATATTCCCAGACCATAGACTTGCTATTATACCCAGACTATCCCTTCTCGAATACAAAACTAAAATTACCAAGTCAACCTCTGCAAAGTTTATTACCACTTTTCACCAGACACTATACCTCATACATGTGTTAAAACAATAGTTCAAAAACTTTCTTACATATTGGAAAACAATGAAAATCTTCAAAAAAATTTTGAACACCCTTCCCTGATATCTTCCAAGAGGCCCCGCGCTCTTGGCAGTATTTTATCTAAAATTTTCTTATGCAACCATGATGAAAACGCCGCTCTTGGATTTCACCACTGTACCACATCTAATTGTTCTACTTGCTCACATTCAAGTATTTCGACTTCCAAGCATATTTTCTACGAAAAAGAAATTCGATATTTTGAAACCTATTGATTGAGAGTCCACTAATTTTATTTATCTCATTAGTTGTAACAAATGCGGCAAACAATACGTCGGTGAAACGGGAAGGAAAATAAATACAGATTCACTGAGCATTAAAGAGATATTAAGAAAAATTTGGATGCAACCGTTGCAAATTACTCCAACATGGCGGATCACTCAGTAGAAGAGATCTCAATACTTGGCATAGATCTCCTCTTCAAATCGGACAATTACCGTAAACACAAAGAACAATTCTGGTTCAATAAACCCAATAGATTGGTGTTGAACCAGAATTGTTTTTTGTGTTCTTTCTTAATTTTCTCTACCTTTTGTTAAAGCAGATATTGATGAAGGCGCCAAGTGGTGGCGAAACGCTTATTTCAGAGCGTGGAGTTAACATGTGCTGTTCCTGGATTAAATTATTAGTAATACGTTGATGCAAAAATGATGATACAGGCAGATGCACTTGAACAATGCGTTTGTACAGCAAACAAAGAAGAGGGTTTAAGTTGCAAGCGTGGGTTACGCTAAAGTTTTTTTCCACGCAAAGCATGTTTACAGGGAATCTGTGACATCATAATCCAGCCTGTATTATTTTCTTGAAGGCTTTATTTCAAATTTTCTACCTGGAGCAGAACGAGTAGAGGGCTAGAGCAGTGGTTCTCAAACTGGGGTCCGCGGTCCTTTTGGGGTCCGCGAGACAAATTTTCTGGGACCGCGAAGCACCTTCCAAAAAAATTAAAACGACGATCCTGAAGAAAAAATTTTGTGTAAAATTAAGTTTTCAGGCAACTTTTCTTCCAAGCAACTTAACAAACACAATTTGTCATGAAACCTTACAGGCTACATAGGCATTTATGATATCACAAGAAGCAATTTGATGTCACATTAGTGCAATGGCTCCTTTAGCGTGAAGTCTGCGAATGATGGAGAACGTGCAGTAGCAAAAAGGATCAAGTTATTTTGCGGATGGCTTAAAAGTAAAAACCTGGTGGGTGGCGGCAGCAGTATTGGTTTCAGAGAAGGATACTGCAATGTGTGATTTTAGTCTAACTCTAGTAAATTGTTCATTTTCCTTGAATAAGTTTGCAAAGAAGCAAGTGCCCTCGTCACATTGATACAATAAAAAATCAACGTGTTGTTTTGTGTTAATTTTTCAAGGGGACCGTGAGCCATTAAAAAAATTGCTAGGGGACCGTTGCGTAATTTTTTTAAAAAAGTTTGAGAACCACTGGGCTAGAGGCTTAGATTTGGAGCGTGTAGTTCTTTTGAAAGTCAGAATTTTTTTTTTTTTTTTTTTTCAGGAAGGTGGGAGGTTGCTATGCTGCACTGATGAGACCATAACAAGGTCGAAACGCGTCTGCAGCTGCAAATGAGTGGGTTGCCATAAGGGCTTGTAGTGATGTGGGCTAGTTAGGCTACTGGGAACTTAGTTGTGGGTTAGTGGTTATAGGTTCTTTCATTGGGTATCGTTGTTTGGGCCAAAAACTTGAGTTTGATATAGAAGTAACCCTTAAAGGTGCTAGGTAGAATGCATTGTATGTTGATGGATTTACTTCATGGATTTGAAGTTTTAAGCACCACTGAAGAGACTTTATTTAATAGTCGAAACGTATCCCGTCTGGTGCAAAATAATCTTATTCTCCTGTGGTAAGACGTTTAAAGGACTGCCTATTTCTTGCTGTAAAAAGGTCAAAGCGTAAAACCTTGGACCGCAAGAAGACAGTCGCTCCATTCAACTACAATCGCCTGGCTACATTCACAGATCCATGCCTTCTTTAGATGGATTGTTCCAAGGTTCCTTTGTGTAAGCGCCCTCTGACGATGGCTGGCTATGCAAGTGCCTGTCACGGTCCACAAGGATCTGAGGAATTTTTGGAGAAAGCATAGTGTAAGCGCCCTCTGACGTTGGCTGGCTTTGCAAGTGCCTGTCATGGTCCACATGCCTATCTGAATTCAGCAATTCGTTTAATGAAGATTGACTGTACTGCAACATCAGGATGACGTCACAATCCTTGATTGTTTACAGGGAATCTGTGACATCATAATCCAGCCTGTATTATTTTCTTGAAGGCTTTATTTCAAATTACACTTTGTTTTGTTTGGCCTCAAGCTTTAGCGGATTATATCACAGCCGATACGTAACGAGAGGGACGAAATCAGCCTAGAAAAAAAAAACGTTGCTTCTTTACACTAACGTTTAGGTGCAAACATCAGACACACCACGAACGCGACATCAGACGGACGCATCACAGCCGCGGACGCATCACAGCCACATCAGACACAGCCACGGACGCGGATGACACTGCCACGGACGCGGATGTCATTTCAATAATATCAAGAGTTAATCTATCTCAGGTTGGAATCGAGTGTTTAACTTAGGCATAGTGTTTATCTTATTGAATTAGAATTGCCTCATTACCGTCTTTTCGCTTTCTACGCATAGCGAAAGAGTTATAGCATCATTGGCTTAAAATTAAAAATATCCATATGTATTTTTTTAATAAAATAGCTTTATGAAAAATGACATTAACAAATTACACCTTCTGAAAACAAACGTTTGTTGTCTGTTTTCAGCACTGAGACTTGCGTACTTATTAGCGAAGTTTGACTTCCTTTTTTACAGGATTGTGTTACTATTGTAATGTTATTACCGTACCGCTCTATCGTGTAGCCCAGGCATGGCTCCATCGTGTAACCCAGGCATGGGTGACATACTGCCCGCCGTCCGAGTAGTTAGTTAGTTAGTTGCATATTTATCCTCCTACCACGAGATAGCGATCAATGCGCTATACGAGCTCGCTTAGGAGTTGCCAGCCATCTGTCTACCACACCAAGATGGGGGAATCCCGCTAAGTGCCTTTCCCAACGGCACAATTAGTAAACTTGCCGGTTTGTTCTTCACACTGTTCCTTTTAATGCTGAGCGTCAAGCAGGGAAGCTGTGAATATCAATTTTAAAGTCATTGGTTTGACCCGACTCGGAATTAAACCCGAGTCTACAGCTCAAGAGACAGACGCTCTATACCACTCGACCATCTGAGCTGTTGAGTACTGCCCGTGAAGGGATTTTGACCGGCCCACAGGCTGTATCCAACCATATCATGTAATGTGGCCCGAGACCTCACGCCTTACAGTAAGTTGTCCATCGCTATTTTCTCAGTGAACCGTTGGGGAGAGCTTGTAAAACAAACAATTGCCTTAGCGACGGGGGATCCGAGAACCGGTGGTGGGCCCGAGCATATTTTTGCAATGGCGCCTCCTCTGCCAGCAAAATTTTTGTTGCTTCTTTAAACATTTTTTATGGCAAACATGCGACCTGGGTGTATGAGGAAAAAACCGTAGCCGGTGTTGCAGACGCGTCTCGAGGGTGTAAGCGGGGGGAGAGGGCGTAATCCGAAAAGGTCGTTAAAATACGCCATTTAAAAGAGGTTACCCGCACCCGGCGTAGACGCCTGCAGTCGTGGGCTCAGTGTATTGAAACAAGTTTAACAACTTTTGGGGGGGGGCAAAACATATTTTTGGGGCTGCACCACTTGTAGAGGATCAATAGAGCATGCAGTGATGGAAGGTTACGATATTATAACGAGCTTTCAGCCAGCGTGTAATCTTGTAAGTTTTTGATTAACTGCAAAGTCTCAAAATTGGTATTTAAAAATATTAAAGCTGCATCAAAATACGAAGTAGCCTTTAGCATCACATCCAGTATGTTCCTCGCTTGAATAATTATTTTTTCTTGTCTGGTTTCAAGTCACATAACCACAAGCCTACTCTTCCCTCTAAACATTTCAGCGATATCTACATAGCCTAAATCCCGAGTCATTTTTACAAGCTCATCAATCAGCAGATAGGCAATCGTATAATTTATGCTTAGGCCTACTGTAATTGTAGACATCGGCAGATGTCGAAAACAAACACTATTGAGATAAGACGCTCACCTAGTTGCAAGAGCGAAATTTATTGCGAAATCGTAAATAAAGTAGAAACTTGTTTCCCACAGAAAGCAAGCAACGGTAAACTAAAGAACAGGGACGAGAAAAACAATGCGCTCATACTCATGTTATGAAGTGTATGAGGGACGAAAGAAAGTAAAGAGCAACGCACTCACACAAGACATGGGGCGAAGCCACTAAAATTCTTTCATTTAGTTTATCAAAATTGCATTAATATTTTAAAAATGCTGCCCGGGTCCATTTTGTTCAATCCTGATCAAGGGCCCATAAATTGCCCCAACCTGTCACGAGCAGATACGAAGCCAAGGCCCTGCTTTACACTGAATACTATTCATGTAATAATCCGGCCCTCCAAAGACTTCATTTTACCACATCTGGCCCGCCGACCAAAGAAGTTTCCCACCTTTGGTATAGACTGTTGTAGGCTATTAGCTACTTTCATGTGCGCGGTCCGGTCGGGTTGTGACGTAACAACCAGGGCTGGTTGTGGCGTTTCTTAAAGTGGTTTAAAAAAAAAAAAAAAGAACGATTTTAAAGTGGTTTGCAAAGGGAATTAAGGACCTCTTCATGATATACAGGTTTTGCCATTTATCGATTTATGTTAACCATTCAAGTCGAATTTATGTGCAGCGAGTAATATGTTAAGAAAAAACGTCAAACTCGATCAAATGAAGTCAAATAATGCTAGCTTCGTCAGTGGTGTGAGCACTGGAGGGGGTCAGGGATCAACCCAACTTGCTTATATAATCTCGAGAAACTTTCATTGTGATGCAATAATATGGTTGTCAAACTTTTCTTGGGCGCTGTTCTTGCAACAATGACCGACTCAAAATGCAAGCCTGGACAAAGGTCAATGGACACCGTTAACGCTGGAGTCGTGTTGTGACGTCATACAGCGATTGTTCTCAACGGCTGTGGCTGGACAACAAAACGTTTCAGCGCAGAAGGCGTTCTTGGAAGAGAATGGTTACAACCAGTGATGGGCGCGATAAACTTCTTTGTACTAAAGCGATAACGATAATTTCAAAAAAGCCTTGGACGATACCGATAATCGATAAATCTCAATTTCTTAAAGCGATATCGGTAATCAATAAATTATCTCCGATAAATATTTCCAATAAATGTTGCGGTAAAACTTCTATGTGTTTGATGAAGTTTTTCGTGTAAGCAAGTGTTTTTCTAGGTTTTTCAATGTGTTTGATGAAGTTTTTCGTGTAAGTCAAGTGTTTTTCTAGATTTTTCAATGTGTTAGATGAAGTTTTTCGTCAAGCAAAAATGTTTTTCTAGGTTTTTTCAAGAAGAGAGAAATGTTCACGGACTCTGCCGTGGCATTAAACAAAACAAAAAAAGATTTTTAAAAATTGCAACAAGACTTTATGGACATCGTGTATTTTTTCCAAAGCGTTAACTCTCTAACTTTGAATACTATGTGGATAAAGAATCGTTTATCGCGATAATTTATCGGCGATAACAAAATATATTACGAAAGCGATATTGGTAATCGGTAAACCAAAACTATTTTGAGCGATAACAGTAATTGGTAATAATTAAACTATCGCCGATAAATTATTTCGACGTTTCTGTGTTCCCCAGGCGCCAAGTCGCAGAGATGGGCCCCAGTGGCGTACATACGGGGAGAGGGGAGAGTCGGGAGTCACTCCCCTTGGGCTTGACGATTGCAAAAAAATGAAACTTTTCTTTTTTGAAACTAAACGACTTTTTTTGCACGGAGCTTGCCGAAATTGCTATCATGTTTTTTCTGTTCTTTCCAACTTTCTAATTAAATATCGAGAAACTTTCATTACGATGTGATACAACAATACCGATAGTCCAACTTTTCTGGTGTGTCTTGCTTGAACTGCATTTTTGTCATTGATGCTGCTGTGAACCAATTAGTAAGTAGGAGTTCCTTAATTGCGGTGCATCTCCAGTAACTATGGCTGATCGGCTGCACACAAAAATTTTTTTTTAAATAATTATATCAAATTTTCATTATACTCGTTTCATTACACTCGCCGTACTACTGTAGTATCGAAGCGTGGTAAAGAGTGGTCGGGCTCATCTTCGCGACTTAGCGCCTGGGCAACACAGCTCCAAAGAAACGTCGCAGTGTGGTGAGCAGTTGGCAGCAATGCGTCCATTTTGACCGGCCTGGGAATTAAACTTCAAACCTTCCGCATCGATAGCGACATCTTTAACACTGCGCTATAACCGGCCGGTTTGTTGAAAAAATATCAAATGTTTATATCAAAGTTTATATGCGTTGTTTATATCAATGTTGGTTTTTAACATAAGATTTTTTTGGAGGGAAGCAATTTTCTGTTTTGCTTCCCTAGCTACACCATGTTTGTCATCTTGAGAAAGCTATATAGCCTGCTCTAGTCAGTTAACCTTCCTATGGCCCAAAAATGAGGTCAACTAAATTTTTTCAGTAAACTATTGGCCACGGCTTGACAGCTTGAGTTTCTGTAAAACCTTTCGCTCCTTAAATGAAGTTCAAAGATTTTAACGAAAGTGTGAATGAAATATCTTGGTTGTTTTCTTAGTTATGGCATTATATAGCATAATCATGGTTGACTGCAATTAATTGCGTATTAGTTTAGACTAGAAACATTACAATCCGCTGCACTTGAATACCTCTGAACTACTGTAATTGTAGCATCTTTGCGTCATCACGATGCGACGTCACTGAACCCCCCATTAAAAAATCCTGCGTACGCCACTGAGTTTCGTATTTATCCAAGTGAAACAAATCAACACTCAACAGAAGTTTACTTTCGTTCAAACACTGTTTGCATCAAATGAAATTTTACGTGTTCAATACATCTAGTGACAAAATTAGTGTAAACTACAGTTCGCCCTCAGTAGGGCAATTTTTGTGACCTAAAAACTTGAGAATGTGACCTTATTTTTGCAAGAATGTTTCCAAAATGTGACTTTATTTCAAAAACTACAGATAACAAAAAAATTAACAGCAGTTTATGCTAAAAAGCAAGGAAATAGTTTAGATGGTCAAATCATGGTGCATACTGCATGTGCATAATAGTATTTAGCATTTTTCGGTTAAAAAGTTTATGTTTTTAGCAAGTACTGTACGTAGCTTTAACATGAAAAAACTGCTTACTATACTGCAGCCTGTTCCCCTGAGAATGGGAAGCCGGTGCAAATGCCCAGAGGCCTAAAGAATGGGAAGGCAAGACGACAAAAACCAATTTAATGGACTGATTGCTAGTGCTTTTTTTAAATAAAGGAAGATTCAGATTGTTTGATTGCCTTGTTCGGCGGGAATGAACTTCTGAGCTACGCTGAAAAAAGTTACTAAAGCAATCAGTATACCTGCGGTAAAGGAATTTATAAACGAAGCAGCAAATTTCGAATTTGAACTTATCTCTAACTGTGAGGATGGCAAATTTTTTGTAAATGTCGTCGATATTGTTACAAGGATGGCGTTGGAAAATTAGCCGAAGATTTCTGTTGCACAAGCTCTGAATTTCAGTTACTTTTGAAAAATTAGTAGTACACCACGTACAGTAGCAATACACTAATTAAGGTGTGTTGATGCAAGCGAATGGAATATAGATAATAGACAACTTATATTTCAACATTGCCTAAATTTACAGGTGCCTACTAAAGATTTGTTAATTTTTTTTAGAGCATTAATTTTTTTTTAGAGCTTCAAAAACACTGGGATCGATCGAACCCAGCGGTTCGATGAGTTGGTTCCAGGGGTTCGGTGGACATTAAGAAACTGAGGCCACCTACAATTAGAAAAACGCAGCGTGGTCTAATTTTTTTTTATTTTGCAAAAAATTAATGTGTAATCTCTAGTGATTAGTAACATGAATTAACATAAGTAAGTTTTTTATAACTAGACAAATAATGTGTTTTGCACAACCTTGAGTGTGCTCTGTACAATTATTACGTAGCTTGATTAAAGAAATAATGAATGCGAGTTTTTGCAAAGAGCGACAAGCACGCTGTATTGTGCATTGTGTTGTTATGTACAAGGGTGGAAACTCAGACCTAAGCCGAAACCTGAAAACCCGGTTTTAAAGGAAATTTTGGAAACCCAAACTGAAACTGACACCTACTTAACCAAAATTTTGAAAACCTAAACTTGAACCAAAACCGTTTTTTCTCGAAACGTCAAAACCGAAACTGAAACTAAAACTTATTCAAAATTTTCTAAGGATTTGGGTTTTAAAAATCGTCATCACCATTCTTACCAGCACAATTCCTTCAACGCTGAGCATCGAATAGAGAAGCTGCGAATACTAATTTTTGAGTCTTTGGTTTCACCGGACTCGGAATCATACCCAAGTCGACAACTTCTGAAGCAATTGCTCTCCTCACTCGGCCATCTGAGCTGCTACTTATCATCGTAATAAAACAAAAACGCCAAGAAGTAGAGGATTTAAATAATCCGGATTCGCAGTAAAATAACTTTCTTGGATGAAACTTAAAGCGAAACTGAAACCCAGAAACCGAAGTTGCGCGTAAGCAAAACTCAAACCAAAACTGGAACCGATTTTTCAACAGCCGTGAAACCAAACCAAAACTGAAACCTGACATCTGGGTTTCAACACACCGAAACTGAAACCGACACCCTAACGCCAAGTAGCTAGGTTTCCACCCTTGGTTATGTAGCAGCGAAATCTCTGCTTTTTACGTTTGGAGGTCATGCAGTATTTTGTCGTTCGCGCCAGATAAAGTTTAAGACCAAATCGATGCCGTAAAAAAATAAGGTTAATAGTAGCCTGATGGTGTTTATGAAGGAAAAATAAAGCTAAAAATATAAAAACTTTAGAAAAATTTGTAAACCAAAAACTGGACGTTTCGACAACATTGATTCAGCTGTCATCATCAGGAAATTATGCAAGGCAGTACGAAACTGTCAGAATTAGTTCTTAATTCTTACAGTTTTGTACTGCCTTGCATACCTGTATTTATTGTATTCCAAAGTACTGTTTGTACTTTACTTTAACTTGCAACCGTATTGTTAGGAGACTCCAAATGTTAGAATTTGTACTTTGTTTGTTACAAAACATTTTTTATTTTGAATTTTAGCAGGAGTTCGGTGAACACTTGCATGAAGCTTGAGGGGTTCGGTAGCTTAAGAACCACCGTTTTAGAGGATGTCTTTTGATTATGCCTATTTGATTTTTTGGCCAGTGGTCTCAAAACCATCTCAGCGACCCTGATGCTTATGCACTATTGGAAGGTATGGAAGTTTCTGGGCTTTATATTTGGCCCATAAACACTTTGATGCAGGTTTTATCCTAAATCTATTTCAATCAAAGCAATAAAAGATAAAAAAGTTGGAAAGTTAGGCGAAAAATAGCACAAAAACACTGTTACCGAAAAAATAAAAGGTATCCTAAAACACGAAATGCAACTTTTCGTAGCTTTATAACTTTTTAAATACTGACCCCAGACCTATGAAACATTGTTTCCACTTTTTATATGTTATATGAAGCAGAGATGAAACCGGTCAAGATTTTCTCGACCCAATCTACGCCGGTTGACCAGTCATTGACCAGCCCGGTCGACCGGTTGGTTTTACTGAAGGTTGAAGTTCAGTGTTCAGTTGTTCAATAAATCTAATGACAAATTGTAGTTTACGCTGACTTTGTCGCTAGAATATTGAACACGTAAAACTTCATCAAATAAAAACAGTGTTTAAATGAAAGTAAACTTCACCTGTTGATTTGTTTCACTTGGATAAATAAAAAGTAAGCATTATTTGACTTTCTTTGATTTGACTTTGACATTTACGAAACATGTTACTCACTGAGTCACTGTACATAAATTACACTTGAATGGTTAGCATAAATCGATAGGCGGTAAAATCTGCGTATCATAAAGAGCCCGGAATTTCTTTTTTAAAACCACTTTGACAAACGCCACAATCAGCCCGGGCTGTTACGTCATAACCCGACCAGCCCGTGCACATGGAAAGAAGCAAAATACAATGGAGTAGTACGGTGATGTAACGACATCACAATAGTATCACAATCCTGCTGAAAAAGAAAACGTCTACTACGCCACTAAGTATGCAAGTCTCACTGTTGAAAATAGACAACAAATTATTAATTCAAAAGGTGTGATTTGTTAAATCCATTTCTCATGAAACTGTTTTATTTAAAAATAAGCTTACATGTCGGTATATTTCGTTGGTGCTTAGGTGTATTTTAGTTGCGAGAAGGGAGAATTTGACCGTTTTTTTTTTTTTTTTAATCGAAGAATCTCGACCCGACCGGCTTCCATCTCTGATATGGAGCCATCAAAAAATTGAAACGATTGTCACGCAAAATTGCCCTAATTATTACTGAACACTGAATATACTCCTTCAGTAAAAAAACGGTCGACCGGGCTGGTCAGTGACCGGTCAACCGGCGTAGATTTTGAATTTTACCGGTCGAGTCGGATCGAGAAAATCCTGACCGGTTTCATCTCTGATGCACCTTTTGTATTTCTTTTTTATTACTTTGAGCAGGGCGAAGTCAACTTTTCTCACATCTGCTAGCTGGGTTTTTCTACAATAATGTGAAACAAATAATGTATGATGTACACGTTGCTTAGTTTTCGTTTTAAATTGCGGTGTTTTCATTCATGTACGAGAACACTGCCAGAGAAGGAAGCATAAAAATATTGTTTTTTTAACGCTTTTCATCAGGCCTGCACAAAAAAGTTGGGCTATGTAGTTTAAGCAGATTAAACAAGAAACTGCCACTAATAGTTCTTAACTGTATATTATTTTTGAAAATCATTGTTATTTCGAAAGGAATTGTCGTGTTTAGAAATTACAACTTTATTTATTTTTTTTAAATTTCTTTTAACGGCACATTAATTCTTGGTTGCTTTGATAGAATGCAGACGCGTTTCTGATATAGACAGAAAAGCTTGTTTTTGAAAGTGCATAACAAGTTTATTAGGCTTGAAAGTAAGTTTGTCATTCTAAATCAAAATTGAAACTGACAAAATTTCCATCGGTGTGATGCCATTTGTAGAACAGTCAACGAATAAGCGATCTATTCATAAGGAATTCTTCGGCAGCAGTATCACGCATAGGTGGCGGAACCGGGGGGGGGCTGGCCCCCTCCTTTTTTTTCAGGGGGACCCTGGCCTCCCCACGTTTTTTTTTCAGGGGGGCCTTGGGGGGCCCTAATTATTCCAACAATATTGCCTCTGCATGAATGCATTTGAAACTTAATAGGCCTACCATCGAGACTAAAACCCAGAAAAAAGCTTAAATCCAGAGATGTCTCCTTTAAAATTTTGCTTGCGGGGTGGAGGGAACAGAAACTAGAAGCAAGAGCCGTGGCTCTGAATCCCACATCAATTGGAGATGTCACATGTGGACAGGCTAAATATGGATTGTAGGCATAGGGCCGGATTTACGTGTAGGCTAAGCAGGCTGAAACACAGGGCCTTGGAGAAAATGGGGAGCTTCATCACGAACAATGAAGACTTTTTTCTCTCTTCACTGATGCTTTCAGTGCAAAACAGAACATCTAAGAACGTGTATAGCGTACCTTTTTTTTTGTTCTTCCAGTCAGTGTTATCAAATAGCAAAGGGCCTCTCATTGTCTAAATTAGGCCCTCAGGAGAGTATTTAGGGAGGGGGCCATTGTGCCATGCACCCCCCTCCTTTTGACTCTGCCTTTTAGTAAAAACAACAATACTAATGGTGCCAAGTGACTGAAATATGCCAAATTCTTTTGATGGTTTCCGTAGCTTGTGGTTAGAGGCGAATCCAGAGGGGTAGGATGAGAGATATGCATCCTCCCACCAGCCATTTTCAAAAATGTTTTTGATGCATACAATTTTTCTATAATTTGGAGCCTCTTCGATAGCTATAAGCCTTATGCACCTTAAGCACGCATAATCAAAAATGTGCGAACAAAATGTATCATATTTGGCGAAGCACTCAGAATTAGGGTCAAAGAATTTCAAAAAAACTTGCTTGAAAATTGATTAAAAAACACTAAAATAGCCGTTACAGCATGTAAATTTTGAAAAATTTTCTGGGGGAGCATGCCCCCGGACCCCCAAGGGCATTCCTTGTTTCTTAATCAGCTTCAAATTAGTTTTGCCGAAAAAAATACGCTCGACAAAAAATGTGAAAATTATGCTCCCCTCCCCCTTTTTAAAATTTCTCGCTACGCCACTGCCGGTCTTGATTATAGGTGAAAAAAATCTGGTCGTTGGTTTTGGACCCCCCACATTACAAATGCTTCCGCCATCGCTGGTATCACGGCATATCAAACTCAGTAACAAATATAGAAAAAATTAAAGCTGAACTTGAGCTAATCCTGAAATCTATCAAGACATTTGACAATCAAATCAACCAGCTGGAAACTTCTACTAACTTGATGAAAGGCAGACTGGTGGAAATCGAAAGAACACTCAGGCTAACGCTGTAATCAACTTGAAAAGAAATTAAATGCTAAAGTTGACTTAGAGATCTCACAATTGCATGAAAAAGTTGATAAACTTGAAAAAATGTTAAAAGCAAAAGAAGATACAACTTTGCGTGAAAATCTCAGTAAGGAAGCATGCAGCAAACGCTTTAACTTGATTATTCACGGTATTGAAGAAAACAAAAATGTTTCATGGGAAGGAAGAGAAAAACGGAAAGTTTGCTCAAGCAATTTCTGACAGGAGGTCTGTAAGTCAACCCCATTAAATTGCTATCATCGATCTTCACAAGCTCTCGCAACAACCGATTTACAAAAACCAGAAAAAAATTGATTGTTCAATGATTTTTAAATTGACAACTATAGCACAAACAAACACAAGATCATGTCCTCGCTAAGATATCTTAAAACTACAATTCGGATCGTAAAAAGAAGAATCAAACAGCGTCTCCAGCATAAGATACGGAACATCTGCCAAAACAATTCCTTGAACAAAAGAAACCTCTCATTCCGTTTCAAAAAAACTAGTGCACAAAAGAAGAAAATATCTTGGGGCATGAGCTACGAGCAGGGACGTACCGAGGGGTCCGCTGAGTCTGCGCCCCCCGCAGACAAATGCACAAAACTTTCATGGTGTAAAGCTAGTTAAATGTCCAGTCAGCATTGCTCTGTCTAAGCTAGTTCTGGAGGGAGGTACTTTCAAGATTATATAAAAACTATAACGTCTATGCAGACCGGTGTAAAAAAAAAATCCATAACGATATTTTGGAGTTAAGTTTAACACGTTCGATTGTAAGGAAACCACAGTCGTTTGAAGACTTTAGAAGGATATGTCCTGTAGAAGTTCAAGCAAGCACAAAAGCTCGTATTTCAGAGAAAGTTAACTCGCAAGGTTTTAAATGCCTCCCCCCCCCCCCCCCCCCTTAAATTCCTGGGCACGCCACTGAATGGGAAATAGCCTACTATTTGTTTATAGAAGGTAAAATATTGTCCTCTGTAACTTGTATGATTTTATCTAAAATGTCGAATATTAGGAAAATTGGAGATATGGAATCGTAGTGAATATGCTGACTTTCTAGTGGTAGTATTCTTGTTTACCAACTTAATAGGAATCCTGACGTGCTGATGTATTTTTTACTGAGAAAACTGCACTTAACTCGTGTTAATATGCCTACAACTTGCTATGTTTTCTTGCTGGCTTTAGCATTGCACAATTACAGTATACTTAATTTTGTTGGCTGAACTTCAAATACGTTTTCTTATTTTTTTTTCTAATTTTGCACGTGAGAAACGAGCTTGTGTCACGACGTTACTGCCACTGTTTATTTTGTTTTGCTTATGGTTCTAAGCAACGTTTCTTGCTCGAGTCAAGCAGTCGCACCACCAGCAAATAGTGATATATCTGAGCACTTGGAGTTGGCCGAGTGGTCGGTGCATTGGGCTACGGATTTGGCTTCATGAGTTCGATGCGCAACTAGGTCATCTTCGATGACGCGCATACTTCACTAGTATAAAAACCTAAGCAGCAATTATGCTGCTTGGAAAAGAAATGGTGATCTATCAGATGATTTATGCGACCAAATTTTTAATGCCCTCGTAAGTAATTTCTTGTATTGTCAATATTCCGATTTTCGTCTGATAAAATTAATTGAACTGATGCTAACGACGTGATACATCTGCATGTAAATAAAAGATCACTGCAACAAATTTTGCTTCACTACACGAATTTATCAAATCCCTCAACTGTATGCCGGTATTATATGCTTAACCAAATTACGAATTAGACACCAACCACTTATCAAGTTAAACCTACCCAATTACCATTTTATATACGTCAGCCCCTCTTCCAATGCTGGTAAAGCAGATGTATATATACCGCAGAGCCTTAAATTTAATCTTTCAGCCGACCAGTAAGTATTAGCAGGTGCTGAATACCTGTGGCTTACTATTAATTGTTCTAAATCATGGTTACTCAACTGGCGGACCGCGGTCCAAATCTGGACCTTCCGAATGCTGAAGCTAAACTCCAATAAAGTTTTAGCATGTCAAATATTTTCCAAGTGATAACGTAAAACTTTATTATAAATGCTACAGAATAAAACTTAAAAATACGCGAGGCTTTTGTTTGTCCTGTTGTAATCTTTTCGTGAGTGCGATCGAAGGTTATGCGTTAATTAAGATATACCTTTAACTAAAATCGGCGGTGAGCGTATTGATTAAGGATAACGTTATCTTTGTAGCAGGTTTGGGTTGAATTACCGGGCTATTTACGTTGGACACAGTGTCGCCATCAACTCTCCACCGCTGCGATGTTTCTACGGAGCTGTATTGCCCAGGCGCTAAGCGGAGGAAAATGGCCCCACTACTCGTTACACGCTTCGGCGTAATACCCCAAGTACAGCGAAGATTTGATTTTAATCAAAACCTTTTTTTAAACCGCGTCAAAAAAAGCGACTGCAGGCACTTTTTATTTAATGCTGCCGGTGTAGTATTTTAAAGAAATAATGAATCGCAACGGAAGGTAGCAAGTAAAAAATATAACGATAAATGCGATGGACAGCGTCGGTGTTTATCGTATTTTACGAAAGTGCGAGAATTTTAAAATTCAGTCCTAGGTAAAAGGAAACATGAGGAAAGCTAAGAAAATGGAGAATGAAGTTAAGAAGAGAAAAAATGGAGAAAGTTAAAGCAAAGGAGGAAGATGATGTGCTTCAAATTGTTAAAAAGAAAAAAGTGCAATATTTCTCAAGAAAGATCGGATTGTACCCAGGTTATCACGCCGCATTCTAAAAAACAACTAAATGTGTAGCAAAAATGCCATAAAAATTCGTTTTTCTTTTTTTTTTTTCGAAACCAAATCTTATTCTTATGGTACTATACGCCGAAACGGTAACCAGCGCATGAGACGGGGCCTATCTCTGCGACGTAGCGCCTAGACAACACACTTTTGAACTCCGAAGAAACATGGCAGCAATGGCAAGCCGTTGGCGACTCTTACCCGGTTCATATGCCGAGTTCAAGTGGCTCCGAAAACCTACGGGGTTTCTGCATCACAATTTAGTTTTCAGGTCGACTAAGATCAAGAAATGGTTATGATGTATTTATCTATTTATCCCTTTCCTCTATTCAAAGAAAAAAAAATGTTTAAAACTCACCTTATAAATGGTATTGAAATAAGTGGAGCCGATGTAAGTCCATATATATTTAAAATATAACTAGATAAATGGTAGACCTTGCAGACTTACTAAATAAACGCTGTAAAAACCAATTCTACGACTGGTTTCGCGGTTTGACCGCTCATCAGGGAGACTCAAATTTTGAACTTAAGACCTTGTGATTGAGAGCTTTACCTTTCTAACCAGTCGGGAACCGGGCTGACAGAGTTTTCAATGCAATTGTTAGCTAGACATACTCAAGCCCCTGCAACTGCAGGCTTTAGCATTGAGCAGTTAGCCTAGTTGGCATATGTGGGCAATGAGCGGTCAAACCGACCGCAAGTCTTCAAAGCCTACCATAATATCTCCTTATGAATGGTGGCAGTATTGAAAAATTTCTGCATAAAAAGTATGTCAACAAATTAACCAAAATCAAGGTTTTGCCTGAAAAAATGTATTTCCAATCAAAACTTGAGTTTAACAGAAGCAACTCTCAAAAAATCTGGGAACTACTCAACACAATTCTGCCTAGCAATAAAAAAAACACAATCTCCCACCTCTTTGTTCGCTCAAGGTAATATTCAAGATAATTTGACAATTATAACTAATACATTAAATTTCTTTTTTGACTCCAACGGAGAAAACCTAGCTTCAAATTGTAATGGTTGCAATTCCACCGAGTTCACAACCTATCTAAAAAATAGCGTTTCTATTCTTCACCATTAATAAGTTCCTCTAAGTTAGAAAGTAAAAATGATGATTAGGCACTCCTAATGATATTAAAAAGCGTTTTTTTTTTGCTGTTGTTTTTTTGACCTCGTTTTTTTGTGTTGTTTTTGTTTTGTTTTTTGCATTCCTACCTGATAAGTCTAAACAAGTTTGTTTTTAATACAAAGCATGGTAAGTAGCATGAAATTGCGTTATCATATTGAACATGACAGTAGGTGGTAGAATGATATTGCTTAATTTTCATTTTTTATTGATAGCCTAGATTAGTATAAACCTTACCTAACGCTTACCATGTAAGCCTATTTTTCAACTTGCACGGTTTGGCAGTGCTAAATTGTGAGTTTCGTAGCCCAACCGCTAGGTGTAGACTCAGGGCCGGCGCCAGCGCAAATCGACGTGCTTGGGCTCCCCAATCAACAAGCTTACTCTTTTGAAGACAGCGGCTTTTGTGCGTAATTTCAAACTTTGCCCCCCCAGATAAGCGCTTGACTCCCCTAAGTCGACTGCTCTGCCGCCGGCTCTGTGAAGACTGTACCGAACGTATTAATGGTTTTTATTTGAATCAAAGCACTATATTGCACGTATTTTGACTGAAAGTTCAAATTTAAAGAAAACTTTTTCTAGTTTAGTTGCGATTGATTTTAAGACATGAGAGCTTGGTAAAACATGACTGTCAGTGCAATTGACGCCAGTGGCACTTACGGTATAATTGCATCATTGGGAAAATGAATGTGGCAGTTATTGTATTACAAAATATGCAACTTTAGTTTACATTCACTAAGGAATTTGTTCTTGCGTTTTCAATTTTCTTTGTGGCAGTTACGTGTTGCAACTTTATGCCTTATTTTTCAACCTTTGTTAAATTAAACAATTATTGAGGTTTCTGACAAGTTTGCATGTACTTTCGTCGAAGTGTGTTCAGTGATGGTGAGCGACCGCTACCGCAAAGTGGAGTAAACGAGGATGTCGTAGAGTAAAAGGAGGGTTTTTGTCGTCTTGCATAGCGGTGAAATAGTTTTCTGCGGTGTATGGCTTCGTGGTGTTAACCTAAAAAACCTAAGCCTGTAGAACTAAGCACGGACACGGTACTTTCGCTTTAGATTTGGTGAAAGGTGCTTTCAGTTACAGATTTAGGGGCAGAATTAAACGCCGCTCCATTCGCTACATGTTAGATTCATCTCTACGAAAAGACCCAACAATAAACAGTTCGGAGGCCAATACAGATAATTAGGCTATCAGAATGTATTTTTCAAAAAAAAAAATTTTGTAAGCCATTTTTTTCCAAACAAAACACGTTCTTTTAAAAAAAACGAAAGGAAAAGAAAAAATGGTTTATATCACTAGTCACTCCACAACAATAAAGTAGTTGGGCACGATGGCATTCCTGCGATGTTTCTGAAAGTCGCCAGCTCTGGTGTCGTTACTCCATTTTTGTCTGTTCTCTTTTTAAACCTAAAATGTTCGCGAAAGATATTTTTCCGGGCCGTTGTAAGGTTGTTAAAATCATCCCAGTATACAAGTCTGGTAAAAAATTTGAAATTACAACTACTGACCTTTCTCCATTCTTTCTTCATTTACCAAAATATTTGAAAAACTTGGGTGAGTTTTTTTTAACAAACATAATGTGCTCCAACCAACGCAATAAAGATTTCCAAAAAAAAAAAATTACTACTTATGCAGCTCTTGATGTCACAATTTAGATGTTTAATAATATCATCAACTCTAATCAATACACTGGTTTCGTTCGGCTTGATTTTAAAAATGCATTTAATGCAGTTTCGCAAAGCATTTTGATTTAGAAACTGCAACACTAAGTGCTCGTTGCCCTTACGCTAGATCTCTCGTTATCGTACTTGGACTAAAGAAAACATTTTGTCTCACTCGACAATACGCTATCCAAAATTGCTACCCATTTTATTTAGTGTCACATCAACTCTTGGCCCTTTGCTTTTTTTAATACCGGTAAATATAAATGATCTACCTAACGCTGTAAAATGTATTCCCAGACTATTAGCTGACGACACACGTCTGATAAGTCAATTCTTCAACTTAAGGGAACGCTGAGTCTGATATGAACGGAAACCAGATTAAAATTCATAAACGGTCTCAAGCTAAAAAAGTGACAATTAACCCCCTTAAATCAAGAGCTTTAATTGTCCCTAAACTCACCCAATTAAATATCTTTTCTGAGATTGTAATTATCATAAACAACGATCATCCTTGTCCATTTTTTAAATACAGTAGGCGTATGGGGGGATTGGCCATTGCCGACAAACTAAATTTTCAAACTCACTTTGCGTAACTATAAAAAAAAGTAAGCCGGCGGTTGGCATCATCTCCAAAGTTAAACATTTTCTCCTGCAGGACATACATAGGCGATTATACTTCGCTCTTTTCACTCACAACTTTTTTACGAATTAATTATTTGGGAATCAACGTGTCCTAGTTATTTGAAAAAACTATCTGTTTTGCAAAACAGAACCATTTTATACAAGTAGGTGGTGGCAATTGCAGCCAAAAAGTTACGCTTTTTTTCATTCTTTGAGACGAATTGAATTAGCTGACCTATTTAAATTAGAGACTGCCAAATTCATGTACAAATTCATGCACAGTAAACTTCCTTATACCTTTACGAATTTTTTTAAGAACACCTTCAATATTTCCACCCAGTTTGCAAGAACTTCATCTAATCAAAATAATCTTTATATACCGAAATATTCTTCAACCAGATCACAGAGATGCATGAAGTATTACAATGTCAAGACAATAGAAAAATTTAATGATGACACCGCTTCATTGAAGATCAAGAACTCAATAGGATCGATCACTCAAAAGATGTCAAATGCTTAAAACAACATTGAAAAGATTGCCTAGGTATCTACTCCAAATTGACTTGAAGATAGGATCATATATGCCAACTTCCAGATTACTCGGTCTGCTAAGAGGCTCACATCTAAAGTTACTCAGGTTGACATGATTTGGGCAAACGACTTGGAGAAAAGCCACAAATAAACTGCTTAGAGAATCAATTGCCTAGGCTAGGTCAAAAATGCGGTACTCCACTCAAGCAACCCCCACCTCTAGCACCCACAAGGCCATCTACCCAAATGCAGCTGCAGAAGCGTTTTGACCTTATTAGGTCTCATCAGTGCAGCATAGCAACAACCCCCCTCAAAAAAGTTAATTCCTACTTATATTCTCCCCAAAATTTCTTGCAACCATTTCTCTGCTAAATCCTCGCTACTATCTAATTGCTAAGATCCAAACTAAATCCTTGCCACCATCCTCTCCTCCAATTTTAGACTAATATCCCGTTACCATCTCCCTCCCCCCCCCCAAAAAAAAAAACTCTCAATAAAACTAACTCTCTGCTATAATTCCACATTTTTCAGTGGAATTATAGCAGAGAGTTAGTTTTATTGAGAGTTTTTTTTTTTGGGGGGGGGAGGGGGGAGATGGTAACAGGATATTAGTCTAAAATTGGAGGAGAGGATGGTGGCAAGGATTTAGTTTGGATCTTAGCAATTAGATAGTAGCGAGGATTTAGCAGAGAAATGGTTGCAAGAAATTTTGGGGAGAATATAAGTAGGAATTAACTTTTTTGAGGGGGGTTGTTGCTATGCTGCACTGATGAGACCTAATAAGGTCGAAACGCTTCTGCAGCTGCATTTGGGTAGATGGCCTTGTGGGTGCTAGAGGTGGGGGTTGCTTGAGTGGAGTACCGCATTTTTGACCTAGCCTAGGCAAATTGATTCTCTAAGCAGTTTATTTGTGGCTTTTCTCCAAGTCGTTTGCCCAAATCATGTCAACCTGAGTAACTTTAGATGTGAGCCTCTTAGCAGACCGAGTAATCTGGAAGTTGGCATATATGATCCTATCTTCAAGTCAATTTGGAGTAGATACCTAGGCAATCTTTTCAATGTTATAATGTCAAGACAAGGAATTCCATTCCGACTGAAATTTAAAAATTATCTTTTTCACAATGTATAAACAAATACAAATGTCATCTAATTTCCCACTAAGTTACAAGTAGGTCCTATCTGTTTACTAAATTTTAATCTGCTCAGATATGACAAAGTTTGTCGGATTGAAAGTATTGTTAAACCACAATATTGCCCACGATAAATTTTGAGCCATGAGCAACTGCTTGACTCGATGACCGTAAGGTCTGTTCGCAGTCTTCCTGTCAACAATGATGTGATCTATCGTTTTAATTGTATTAATAATTGGCTGAAATAAATTCTGTTGTTGCTGTTTGGGGACTTCTTCGCATCCCTTCATTTCACTTCAAAAAACAGCTGTGAAATATCAACACAAATGTCGAACAACTAATTTGAACTCTCGTTTAATCTTTTTGTTCTATAAAGATTACAATAATTTTCAAACTTCGTGAAATGTTATCTCGAACGTTAATTTTCAAACTTCGTGAAATGTTACCTCAAATTTTTGAAAATTTAACCCCCCCTTCCCTATTCAGCAATAAGCATATCGAAACATAAATAAACGCAAAAAAGTAGGAAAAAAAGATCTAATAATGAAGCTCGTAAAAATTTTACGGAAAAAAATTCGGCATTATCCCCAAAGCGGAAGCTTTGAGGAACTTCAGAACCCCGGGAACAAGTTTTTGTTAATTTTTCGTTTCCCGGAAAGTTGAAAATCAAAGAAAAAGAAAATCGTAATTTTTCGAATATCGTTTGCTGTAGAGTAAATTCTTATTTTAAAATATACGGTTCATCAATTATAGGTATTGCAGCAATGGTCAAAAAAGCTTCTTCGATTGCATGACTAACATTCTTCTGAAAGTTTTCATGGTACCCATTAAAAAAAATATCGTTTTCAATATTCAAGCTGTAGCTAGCGATAGCTATTGAGCATTCTGTCAGAAGAGATTGAACCTCACGCTTGAACAAAAGTCTATATATGTTTTATTTTATGAAAAAGAAACTTTGAATGATCTTGGCCGGAGTCATTTTAGAGTAAGAACAAAAGAAAGTTGGTTTAGTTTATTTTGTGCTTGTAAGTTCTCATAAAGATCTGAAATTTCCAATTTCCCGGGCGCGCTAAATCTTAGTGGAAAATAGCCAATTTTAAAGGCGTAATTTCATAAAAAAAACCAAAAGAGTGGCAAAACTGTACCTTGCAAAACTGCAGAAAAGCAAAGTGTAATTAATAAAGCTTAAAAAGAACATCGAACCCACACCGGTCAAGTCCAAAGTTTCATTTTCAGCTCTTGGTTATTTTGTTGGCTAAATCAGAAATCGTTTTAACAATGAAAACATTGATGCTCTTTTTACTTTTGAGTCGTTACTTCAGGTAATACACTTTGTTATTTTGTTTTTGTAAAAGCGTTTATTTCTTGCTCAGTCAATCTCAGAACATTTTAGGGATTATATAACAGCTATCCCCGGAAAATCCCGAGCCAGGTGTTTATAATTTGGTTCTGAACAGAGATGGATTCAGGAGGAATGTGGGGGCACATTTCCCGAAAATGTGTTAACAACATGTATCATGATTGGTGGACTTAGAATTAGGGCTAAAAATTTAAACAAAATGGGCCATAAAAATTGCTCACAAAGCATCAAATAGGTCATTATATTATGTAAATTTTTAAAGATTCTCAAAAATGCTCCTGGACCCCACCAGAGCCGTTTTTGTTCCTCAAGTTGCTTAAAATTAATTCCGCCGGAAAAAAATACCCCTAACATATATCAAAATTTATCCTTCCCCCTAAAAAAATTCTGAATACTCCCCTGACATGAAACTTTTACTCTGTTCACATTTCCAGGTTAAGTGAGACAAAAGCTACGAGCTTTCTGCATCGTAATCACATTGTTGACGTCATAATCACGTTTTTCAATTGTAACATCAGAAATTTGATGCAGAAAGTCCGTGGGGTTTCGGCTCATTTAAACTGGAAATGTATACCGGGGAATTCCCAAACCTTTCCCGACCTTTCCCAGGGTCTGAACATCTAACGACGTTGTATTTAGTTAACATTCAACCTAATGCAAAACTGCAATTCCCCACCAAAATTTTATGGATCCGCTCCTGAAATCCCATTCTCCTCATTAGACTTACCGGTTCTTGGAGCTTTTGTACAGCTGAAGCCAACGCAGAAATTCCAGTGATTGTAATCGGGTTTTTAGCATCGCTTGTAAATTGCAAAACGTTGATTCTGTCCAGGTATGACGAGATTGTGACGAGTTCCTGGTCATTGATACCGAAGTACCAGTTACTAAGCTCGTTTATCTGCCCAAAATAATACGCAACACGTAAAATCAGTAACCTATACGTTTTTATGAACAAACGTCCCCAAAATACAGTTTGTTGGTGCATGAATTAGTTGCCTAGATGATTTGCTATAACCGTGTGGAATCAACATTGCGGGATAACAGGAGATGTCAGCGAAATCACATTAAAACCCATTCTTTTATTTTACGTAAAACTTAACACCTTCACGTAAAAACAAAAATGTGATTCTGATGCTTTTGCACTTCTTGACAATAAATTATTACAGTTTCATCAGAATCACAGAAAATTCAATCCACAAAAATACAAAAATATATTTTTTGAAAGTCTTTAAACTGATTTTGAAGATTTTTCACCCAAGACGTAAACAGGGTCGAAACAGTGGCTGTCAGAAGATGGTGAGAAAATTTGCAACATATATTTATTGCAACAAAAGCGTCATATCTTCAAAGAAAATAACTCCGAAACCTTTTGCTATGCTTGAAAGTAGACTGCAATTTCACACAGTTTACATAACAATTTATTAAATATGTTTAATTTTATCTTTTTAGCTCGTTATCACCGTGCTGTACGCACCATCAGGCGCACTGTCAATCGCTTTCATTGCTTTTCTTTTCATACATGAGACGCACCGGACTACAAGGCGAAACGGTTTTTAAGAAGTATCGGCTTATTGTATAAAGCTCATTGAACAAACAACTCGATATTTTAATGGCGAGAAAGCACAAAGCACTACCTGATCCATACATTAGGTGCACCGGCTTATAAGACCAGTGGCGGATTAAGAGGGGCGGAGCGGGCTGAACCCTGGGGCCCCACAACATTTAGGGGCCCCACAAATTTACATTTTTCGAAAAGTTTTTTTGGACAAAAATATTTTCGATTTTAAAAAAGGTCTTCATTTGCAGAAACTACCAAAGTTTTTAAAATTTTGGCGCTGAGGGGTTGGAGCTTTGGGGATAAATGTGATATGTTGTTAGTTAACTCAATAATAATATTTGTAAGCGAAAATCTTCTCAAAGTAAGAATCGCACTTGTTATCAGCTAATATTATTGCTTTGTAGGTTGCGGACAGCAATTTTTTTCAAAGAAAAGTTATCCGCTTTTTGCCGACTCAAACGTCACAATAAAGAATAAGATAAAATTTATGTTAATTTAGGTAGTAACGAACAAACTATGACACTTAATTGCCACTTGTCAGCAAGAGCGCCAGACTACAGTTGAGGTTATACTTGCAGAAAATGTTTAATGTCAGTGAAGAATCTAGCGTGAAAAATTGTTGCACCATCGTACAACGGTAGGCTGGCTACAACATCTAGGCTTCATAACTTTACACTCTAGAACAGACATGGGCAAACTACGGCCCGCCCGTCCTTTTATTCTGGCCCGCCGGCACTTACACAAACTTAAACTCCCACCATGAATTGAGCGAAAGACCTTTTTTTCCTAAAGAGATCATGGATGGCAGTGATTTTCAACAAAATAAGCCTCAACGGTGCAAAATTGGAATAAAAAACGAGGTGAAAACCTCTTATTTCGGAGATCACATTCGTACGTGGGCCGTGATCTCTAAAAAAATGTCTTCACCTTGTTTTCCAATCAGCGTGCGACCCGCGGCTTCAACAGTTTTTCCAAATCTGGCCCTTCGTGTGAAAAGCATGCCCACCCCTGCTCTAGGATAAGTGGTAGTTCCAGCTTTAATGTGAAAGAATAAAATCTATTGCAGAGAGCAGTAGCATAGTATAGTAATTAGGTTTTTATAAATAAGACATAGCTATATTTCAAAACAGGATAAAAACAGCGGCGGCGCTAGCTTCACGCTAGTGATAGGAAAAAACAGCGGCACGGACGCTAGCGAATTACTAGCATAACGGGCAGCGAGGCGATTTAATGACTGTTGTTAATTGATCAGTCGCTTTATTTCTTGATTGTTTTGAGTAAAAGATAAAGCCATCTAGGCTTCTGCATTTCCATTGAATCGATTTACCGAATCTTTGTTTATTATAAAAGATTATTAGAAATAAAGACTTTTTTTGAATTGATTTTCCATTTTTATTCTCCTTTCACGAGAAAGCGAGTTGTATCGCTATATGTCAGATTAGATATCCGCACTCGCTTGGGTCTTGGGTGTTAACTTTTCTGAGGTTCCTCTTTTTGTCTTTTGTTGAATTTGCTGCTTGTTCAAGCCACCAAGCAACGACAAATATCGTGAAGTACCTTATCCGAGAACACAATAACATATCGAGGGTAGGAGTTGAACCGCGACCTTTCGATCCATTATGGTCGCCACTAAAACGGCGCTCCAGACCGTTCGGTCACGCTGCCGACGTGACTAAGAACAATTCTTAAATAATTCGATTTTTTTGGTTCGTTCAAGTACCGCACGCGTAAAAATGATTGTAAAATTAGACAAACGAAAATATAAACCCATTAAACCGATTAAATTAATCGATGTAATGGAAATGCACTAATTGTTTTTAACACTATGCACTAGTTGTTATGTCTTTACTCGTTTTTTGTTTTTGTTGTGTCGATAGGCTAACACTGTTTTTCTCAGTAGAAATCACATACCACTGCATTTATGTTGCCAGGGGGCATCTTGACTTGAAAACTGTATAGTTCTTTGATGCTGCCTGACCTTAACCACTTTCTAAATTTGTTCGTCTTTCGTGGACAGAAGGCGGTGGGTTTGCGCCATGGATTTTTAATCAGCTAAAAACAGTAGGCCTGGAATAGATAGTCGCCCGCGGGCGTCAGTTCACGAATGATGTTCAATGTTTTATTGTTTTTTCTTGTGCTCATCTTTTTCTCGCTTGGATAAGGCAAAATAAACATTACTTATTTACCAATAATTTGACGCAAAGTTTTTAGCCCCATGCACCTCGTAACGTACTGTTATATCGTTTAGTTGATGTTTTCTAATTTTAGCTTTGCTCTTATTTGAGTTTCTTGTTTGCTATTTAATGATCAAAAAAAGCAGAAATCATTACTAGACCTACTACTAAGACTAAACTTTACTGCAATCATACCCAATTTATTTGATTATTGTTATTGCACTTCAGTCACGTCTCCATGACTTTATTTAAAACTTTCTCACATTTAACAATTTACTTTTTCCGCGGTTATAGTCTACTTATCGACTTTTAATGTTCTCCTTCAATACCCTTCACAAAGTTTGGCAGTATTGTTCGCTCGATGCGGGCCAAAGCAACAGTAAAACGCTAAACCAGAAAAGGTATTATCGTAAGTTAAACCCGGTTTACAAATCCACCTTTTTGGGTTTAATCCCACTGTTGTTTTTTTAAGCATAGTGTTAGTCGCAAACCGTTTTATTTTATAAAAATTTGTGTTAAGCTTCCTTCCCAAGTTTCAAACCATTCACTTATGTTTTAAGGAATTTCGACTCGGTTTAAGTCATTTGATGTTCTTTGAAATAACATCGTAGTCACATTGTCACAAGCCAAGCGTTTATTTTTCTTAGTTTCTAGGTAATCACACAGTCACACTTCACCAACCTTTTAATTTGTTACCGGTAGTAATTCATTTAAGTTTATGTTGCAGCTTGTAAGAGTAGTATTGTGTGACTGAAAGTTACACTTAACCTGTTCATAGTAGAGTTAGACTGCCACAACAAGCTGGTAAGTTTGTTACGTTCTCGAATTAATTTTCAGTGTACTTATAAGTCTTTTAATTTTTAGAAACCTGTTCTTCTAGCAACACATAGATAAGTTGAATACAGGAATAACTGATCGACAATCAGCATTTTTGTGTCGTCAGCATGTTAATAACGTAAAATTACAGCGAAGCCTTTCATACAGGGGGTAAATTAGTAAATCGATGAAATAGTTTGTAAAAGAATTTAAGTGCATTATAGGCCCAATATGAATTCCTCATAAATAAGAAAGCAGCTGCTGAGCCGAAACATCAATATTAACTTATTGCGACACTGTCAAACTCTAAGCATTGAGGAACAGCCTTCCTTCAGAAATTCGAAACTGTGACAGTATCAATACTTGTAAGATTCTTTTAAAAACGCATTTTTTGTTTCAGAATTTTCTGACTATTTAGTAAACCTGTAACAACATTTCTGTTCAGTATTTTGCGTGTTATGTATCATAGTGTTTATTGTATCCACGTGGAAGATTGAGAGCGCATATCTGTTGTAGTGGTAGCGTGTAGCAATATGCTTGAATATTATAGTATCGTTTTATTCGTTTACAGCAGAATCCAATATTGTATTATTGCTTGAGGCTGCGCAGCAAAAAATTATTCGGGAAAAGCTAAAAATAAAATTAAACAATCATTACGTTTAATAATTCGTTTACCTCTACAACAGCACTGTGAAAAATCTCAATTTTCTGAAGTTAGACAATTTACAAGCTTGAACTGGCGTATCAAATTAATTACAACAAAGTGCCTAAACTATATTTGGTTTATTTGCTAATACAACTGAAACTCATCATTGTGGTGCAAGACGTACACCAAAAGTTTTAATTTTTTTCAACCACGGGTTAATATGACGATTGCTCAAAACCAACTGCCTTTTAGAGCAGAGTTTCCCAAACTAGGGTCCGCGGACCCCTAAGCGACCGCACAGGCGGTCCGTGACAGTGTTGCAAAAAATAAAAAATCAGAACTTTCAAGTGATTTTTACAGGACATACATAGACCCAATTAATTACTGTAGTGATTAAAAATCTTACAGAATGTTTTTTTTTTCTATCTCTTGATTGTTGAGTAATTATATTAATGAAGTTGAACGCACGAGCAGAGATGATAGACTAGATCAGAGAGACCCCGATGCAAGCTTATTAAGATATAAGTTTATAAGATACAAGCAGTGGCGCAACCAGGATTTTCGTAAGGGGGGGACTGATACATTTTTGTGATTACGATTAGTTCCTTATTGCTCGTAATTTTCTAGTATCATGTCTGACTGTCTCGCGAGATGACGTAGGTCAATCGTCTATTTCAACAAGGAAAAGCCACGGCTAGTTTTTTTGCTCAAATCAATATCTGTGCATTAAAACAGAAGAGAGCTAAGCGTTATGTCCGGAACTAGTTTCACTAGGCATTAGGCAAGCGAAGTTTTTGTGAAATTTAGTTTATAATCTATCCCAAAACGGCACATGAAGAGTCTTTTAACATTTTTTCAACCAAGGTATGCTTATCTTGCTATCTATTTCAACGAAGAAAAATTATGCAAATTACTTGAAAAAACTTGCGCGACAATGTTCAACTTGCAAAGTTTCAATTAGGAAGAGAGAGGTCTTGGTACTGCAGCAATCTTGGACTCGGTGCTTGTTGTCAACGTCATCGAAGCAAATTTAAACAATAAAATGAGATCTTTCACTGGCACTTGCGGCATATTTATTTACAACACTTTCTTTATCAACTGATCGTTCTCGGTGAATCGGTTGCAAAGCGAGACCGGTTAACCGTTGTTCTGACCGGTTATCGATTTTAATTCACAAATGATTTTAATTTACAGATACCGGTATCAGCTTAAAAGATTACATTTTTGTTGTTTTAACCTTGCTCGTAACCGCAGTTAACAATATTCTCGGACATAGAAATTCATTAATTGTAAAAATACCTCAGTAAAACTTAAATTTATGTTATCTGTCAGGAGCGGATCAATAAAATTTTGGCGGGGGGATGCAGTTTTCAATTAGGTTGAATGCTTACTACGTACAAATTTGTTAGACGTTTAGACCCAAAAACTGGCCTAAATAACATAAGCCCTTTGAAAATGTTTCATGTCAAAGGCGTATTCAGAAATATTTTCAAGGACAAGAGCATTAAATTTTGACATTTTAATCAGGCGTATTTTTTCTGGCAGAATTTGATGCAAATTGAGGAACGAATCTAGGGGGTTCGGGGGCATGCTTCCCCGGAAACTTTTTGCAAATTTACACACTGCAATGGCTATTTTAGTGCTTTTTGAACATTTTTCAGGTACATTTTATTTAAATTTTTGCCCCTATATGTGCGTGCCTCAGCAAGTATGATGCACGTGTTCGCACATTTTCGATTACGCGTGCTTAAGACGTCAGAATTATTGTTATCGAAAAGTTTCGAAATTATGAAAAAAAATTGTATTTTTTCTAAAACAGTTTTAAAATCGGATTTTAGGGAGATGCATCCCCCCAAACACCCCTGGATCCACCCCTATTGCCTGTTGAATATTGACAAATTACGACGAGTACTGGTACTTATAATTTTTTACAGCTGTTTTATCCACTGTCGTTCATAAGGCTAAGGGGGGGGGGGGGCTTCAGCTCCCTTAGCCCCCCCTAGTTGCGCCTATGGATACGAGTAGGGATGTGCCTAGTCGAATCCGAGTACTCGGCCGAGTAATAAGGCATTACTCGGACTCGGTCGAGTCCGAGTATTAATTGATACTCGGCCGAATATTAAACTATTATCATTTTGACCTTTTTTTTTGCTTTGTATCCAAATTTGAGTCGAAATTAGGACTTCTACGGACGTGATAACCTTTATTTTTTTTGGTCTTCGCCTAATTTTGAGTTCATATTTTGACGTCGTAGATATTCGGACTGGGCCGAGTAATGTCGTGAATACTCGTTACTCGGCGAGTCCGAGTAATTTTCCTTGAGGCACATACCTAGATACAAAATGAAAGCTTTAACGGCCTATTTTTTCTTTTACACCCTGTTGGATGAGCTAAATAATAACTAAAAGCATTGCAATTGTGTAAATGTAAAATCAAATCAAACCTTTATTATACTTGCGGTAATACGCAGAAGCGTGTATCGAGTGGCGGGTCCCGACTTTATTAGCGATCGTGCAATACAGCTTCGACTCCTAAGAACCCTCGAAATGATGGCAAACTGCTGTTGGCGCGCTGTGTCTGATTTGAACGGTCCGGGGATTGGACCGCAGACCTTGCGCACCAATAATGATGTGTTTTACAAGTACGCCAGGGGTCGGCAACCTACTGTACTTAAAGAACCATCTTAACCAATATCTCAAAATCAGTGGCGTAGCCCCCGGCTGGAAGGGGGTTGGGGGGTTACAACCCCCCATTGAGCCTCGAATGACGTCATGCATACTTCTTTTTCAGGTATTTATTTCGAAGCGCTAGATACATTGTCATTGATAATCTGGTTTTGTAATAGTCATAATAACAAAAATTACGTAGCATTGTTTCCTGGATTTTGTTCTTTGCCGTTGTGCTTATAAAGCAATGACGCAATTTTAATAGCAGGGCAGAGCCGCTCCTGTACACGCAAATATCCTCGACCCCTCAGACCTTCCGCAGAAAAAAGGTTAAACGATTTCAAGCAAAATTAATGTACGTACTGTAGCTCAAAAAAGAACTGAATCGCTAACATTTGAATAGTGTCTTACCAGTTCCACCAGAGAGCATTTCTTTGACTTCCTTACAACAATCGTGCCTTACCTGTCTTCGGTATTTTTAGTTTAAAACATATCTCTTAAATTTGAGGCCATCTTTAGTTATGATACAACCAGGGGGGATGTGGGGTATGCTGCGTATGCATCCCCCCACCAGCTATTTTCAACAACGTTTTGGATGAATAAAATTTTTCCATAATTTCGAACCTCTTCATAACAATATGTCTTAATCGCCTTAAGCACGCTTACCGAAACTACGCGAACAAAAAGCATCATTGATGAAGCACTCAAAGTCAAGAGCCGAAAATGTAACAAGCTTTTCCCAAAAATAATTGTTTAAAAAACGCTAAAATGGCCATTACAGTATGCAAATTTTCAAAAATTTTGAGGGGTAGAATGCCCCCGGACTCCCCTATAGAGTCGTTTTTGGTACTTAAGTTGCTTACAATTAACTTTGCCGAAAAAAACTGCTCTTGAGAAATTGACGAAAATTGGTGCCCCCTCCCTGAAAATATTTCTGAATACACCCCCGACATAAAACATTTTCAAAAGGCTTATTTACGCCCGTTTCTGGGTCTAAGCGTCTTTGTATTTAGTCAACATTCAACCTAATTCAAAATTACACCCTTCCCACCAAAACTTTTTGGATCCGCTCCTATATGCAACGTATGGTCAAATGTGAGGTCATTCCCAAAACCCCTACCGTTGCCAAATCCTGGCTACGCTAGTGCCCAAAATATTAACCACACTGTGAGCAGCAAAAACACTACGGCAATCAAATAATTTAAAAAGAACTTTGTTTCTCCCTCTCCCGAAAAAGATCTTCGTTTATCTCCACCAAAAGCCGCAACCCGAGGATCAAAGAACCGCAGGTTACCGACCGCACTACGTCAATCGCTCGGTCTAAATGTACAATTTACGAACAAACATTTGAAACAAAAGCTGTGAGAAGCAACTCCATCCGTCCCATTCATGTGATTCATATGTGTCAGTAAAAATGAAACTACGATAAAGCACAATTTATTTTCGTGTTGCATTTTATGCTTTTGTAGTAGTTGGGTGAAAAATTAACGCAACTTGAAAGTGGGGTCCGCGATAAACTTAATTCGCAAAAATGGGTCCGTGGCACAAGAAAGTTTGGGAAACCCTGTTCCAGAGGATCTCTTTAATGGCAATCAGTTAATTCAGAACTAAAAGAGCTTTACTCAGTTCACTGGCGCCCTTTTAAAAAAATTATAAACAGCTTTTGATTAATCTATACCAAATGAAGCACCGGTATTGAACGGCTTAATCTCATTGATTTGAATTCTCAAACTTTGTTTATATTTTGCAAACCAATACAATATTCCTATGTGCTTCACTTATTCATCACGTTTATTTGCTTGTTAATTTCCTGAAATGTTAGAAAATCTATTGTCATTTCGGGAAGTTTGTCATTTCGGGAAGCTTGGAACAAGATCTATTGTCATTTCGGAAGTCATTTGGAGGTATGCATTAAGTGTTAATTCATTTCTCTGCTAATATCTATTATGTTCGTGCTTTTTCCGTGTTTTTCCTTGTGAATTTTGTGTGTTTAATTGAAATTGTACTGCTACAAATTTATGTTTGTTTTTTTTTCACTGCGCGTTGTAAAGTTCAGAAGCATCCCGACTTTGATAACGGTATGATTCTTCGGTGCTGCCTGCCTTTAAATCTCAATGCAAAGGCGTAGCTAGAGGTTCTGGCGCCCGGGGCGGTTCAAGAAATTGCCGCCCCCAAATGAGCAATAATTTTTTAAGCATCAATCAGCTTCAAATCCGGTCATCTATTCTGCATGACAAAATATGCGTCAATTAAAAGCCCGCTGACTCGATAACTAGAGGAATGATTACGAAGTAACCAGAGCTGGGCATTCCGCAAACAGTTTCGCAAATTTTGCAAGTTCCGCAATTGCGAAATTTGAATTGCGCTTTACTGTAAGTAAATTGTTTTACCACTTGCGAAATTTGCGTTGCGCTTTAAATTTTTTTTGCTTCTTGCGCATTTTGTGTTGCGTTTTAAGCCGCCAACGAATTTTTACGGTTTTCACATAAAAAAAACTCTCATTTTAGCTCACTTTTTTATCGAAAAGGGCATGCAATGATGCAGTCACTATGGACAATGCAAAAATATTTCCGCAGCTTAGCCATGTCTAAAAGCAGAGGCTTGGCTACAATAAGTGAAAGGAGGCTGCAACCATTATTAGTTTAAGAAATTATAGACTGAAAGTTAGGTTTTAGTACTTTGTTACATTGCCAAAGAGGGGGAGGGGGGCATGACCATTCAATTAATGCAAAGACGAAGAAAAAAACAGTACGCAATTGTGACATAATAAACATTAAAATTTAAATTTTTATTATACTCGCTGGAATACACCGAAGCGTAAACGAGATGACGGGCCCATTACCGCAATTTTGTGCCTGGGCATTGAGCAACGTAGTAAAATGATTTACGATTAGCAAGTCAGGGATGTAGCAAAGAAATGGTTGTTCGAAATAATTAGGAAAAAAATTACACAAAACCTATCCAAAATGTTTTATTTTGGTGAGACCTGTAGCGTGCGCTAAACAACTGAGGTAATCGGCTTCAATAATTACTATCTGATGCTAGTTAGTTATTCTGCAATGAGCCTTTGGGACACTCAAAAGTCGTTAACTTCCAAATTTTATGTAAAATTTGAATTTCATTGCTTCTGCGCTAAGTTTAATACAAGGAATGTTCCAGTAAAACACACGCTATTGCATGTCCTCAACGTCACAAGCGCACAATATATGGCTTAAAAATTTGTTTCTTTGTTGTCGTTACAACGCAGAGAGAAGCATCCATTCTTGCAAAGCACTTAACTTTTACTCGTCAAATCATAAGCGTTATGTTCATTGCAATAACGTAAAAATATCATACCAGTATATAATGTATTGAAAATCAAGATCGCTGTATGAATAGACCTAACATTAACTCATAAAAATAGTTATTTACTCATTCTAATTCAAACCCAAACGCTTTAGAGTTAGGACGAAAAAGTAAAAAACTTTTTTCATTATGACCGGACGTTTCGACGACATAGATTCAGCTGTCATCACCAGCAGTGTATTTTAGGCAGTGCGAAACTCCAAAGCGATGATAATAGCTGAATGTGCTTGTGATGGTGGCAGCTCAATCTTTGTTGTCGAACGTCCAGTCAGTATGAAGAAAACTACTTTGGCTTTAATTTTCCTTCTTAAGTTATTCTCTTAACATATTTATTTTGTTCAAATAAAACGCTCTATTTGTGACATTAATTTTATCAAGCACCTCAAGAAAACGTGTGAAATATTCACTGGCCGCGGGCCGCATTCTATTCAAGAACCGCAACCCTTCGCGGGCCGAACAATTTTTGAACGCGGGCCGCAGTTTGCACACCCCTGGATTAGATAACTCAGTATACCGGTGCTTAATTTCTAAACTTCCTTCATAGAATAACAAGTGAAACAAGTCAAATATCTTGCTTCTTATTATCGTATAAACCCGCAATTATCAACTGTTCCACGCTCGGTATAAGCTGTTCACTGCATTGCGCACTACAAATTGGTGACTGGTACCATTCATTAAGATCAAATACGGTATTAGGCTCGGACTGAGTTGACATAGAATTTTATTATGGTAACCTTGTTATTGGAAGCTACTGTGTAATGATGTTTATTAAGCTTCCTATACTCAGCAGGGTTCAACTCCTTCCGATCTTTTGTTAATGAACACCAACTGTGCGCAATGATACACATGATTACCAACTGTGCGCAATGATACACATGATTATGCTGCTTCGTAAATGTCGGCCTTGTCGGGTCTCGATTCATTCTAATAAATGCTTGGCTAGAGTAAATTGTGTTAACTATAAAGAAGCCAAGAAGGCATCAAAAAACATGGTGTCAGAAGTAAATCATTGACATATCAAAATCAAATGAAACCACGGGGTACTGTAATGGCTAGTCATCTACCTGTTTCGTAGGCCAGTACGTGGTTTTCAACCTTTTTCAAGTTGCGGACCCCTAAATTAAGCAATTTGTGTTGCTGCGGACCCTACACAAATTAACACAAATTGACACGATTTTAGAATTGTTATTGAAAGTAGTTTGAGCAAAAATCAAAGGCTATACCTTCACCGGGGATGCCTTTTTGTTACTGCTTGCCAAAAGCTAACCACTTGAGGATATGATGGGCCGCACTTATTTTTTCTAGTAAAAATCTCTAACTGCGCTAAACACGATTCGCTGCTCAATATTTGGCATTGAATTTTCTGTATTTTGATGAAGGACCAATATTGTTTGTTTACTCGTAATTACTAATCATCTCAGAAACTCCATTAACATTGATAGCCTGCAAATGATTGCGCCACCGACCTTGTTAATCTGCAGATTGTTGAATAGAGCTTGGTGTCTAGCTATTCTAGAATAGAGCTTGGTGCTGAACGCTGCTGATGCGCGTATAACCTTTTTAATGCAAAGGTCTGACACGAGTTTGGTACCCAGTTTACCCACATAACTGAGCATGAAGACAGAAGGTGCACAAGTTGGATGTTTTGTAGAAACCTCTTGCTAAAAAAGCATCCCAGCTTCTCTGTAGTACTTCAAGCGTAGCGGGGTGTTTTTTCTTAAATTAAACATTTTTGCATTGCAGGCGGGGGCTTTCTACAAAAGAACCCATTCACTACTTGACCTTCTTAAGTCACATTTAGATCGTTTCATGCGGTGACATGATCTCACTACTGGTCTATTTCACTCACATTATTATTAGCACCAGAAATTTATGACCAAAATAGGTGGAGTATACTATTGCAAAGTCCGTGTAACTTCGTAGTTATATCGATTTTTGTTGTATTGCAATGCGTAATCAGAAGAAATAAATATTGTTATTTACTAACACTTCAACTGCGGGCGATTTAACATAAAAACTTTGACGAGGACACAGGCCGAAAATTTTTAACTGACTGGATCCGGGCCGCAGGTCGACGACGCCTGACCTAAGCTCTGCAAATTTTTGCACAATGACTTGATATCTGGATCAAAATTTGTGAATGCAAGGCGCAAACCTTTATGAAATACAAAAGATTTTTCACCTTCGTTTTTAACGTGCGTCGAAGCACTGAAAGCGTGTTCAGATAAGCATGTCTTTGTGAAAGGCAAAATTGTATCATTGCAGGCAATAGTTGCAAGTTGTCTGTCGTTTCTCTATCCAGAATTTGACATAACAACTACCAATCCTAAGTAAGTTTCAGCCCCAACTGATGCAAATTCAGCAGTGCTTCCTTATATGTGAGTTTGCAGAGTTTAATGCTTTAGTCTTACCAAAAAAGGGTCGGAAGAAGTTACTTGGACCCTAAAACTACCAGTATCTATTTAAATAAATAAATGAGGTTATTTTCAACTTACACTGAACCCAAAATCCAACAGTAATCGAAGAAGACTGCGAAGTGAGCTTGCGCTCTTCGAGTAAGCAAGAACCCGTTATACAGGGTGTCCATAAAGTCTCTTTACAATTTAAAAAAATTATTAAAAAGTGAAATAATGAGATATCGCAATGAGGTTTGTTTTATGTTAATCAGTATTTCATAAAGTTTTTATAGACACTAAAATTTATTGTTTCAGACAAAATTTCTTAATTAAAATTTCTTATGTTTAATGATTGAGTTATATGAATCGAACCCCTATAAAATGACTACTGCTCAAGAAAAAGCGCAATGTGTATCCTGGTTCATTGAGACAAAATCAGATGTTCAGACCCAGCGAAACTATAGAAGTAAGTATGGAAGAGACCCACCATCACGTCCTTCAATTCGTTTATGGCACAAGAAATTTATGGAGACAGGGACAGTGTTCGATGCAAGGAGGAGTGGGCGACCAAGAACATCTGAAGAAAACATCGAGCGTGTAAGGCAAGCCTTTCAACGTTCTCCTATGAAGTCCATCCGTACTGCTGCCAGGCAATAGGATCTACCACGTGCAACAGTGCACAAAGTCCTACACAAAAATTTAAGATTGTTTGCTTACAAAGTGCAAATGTTACAGGCACTTCAGCCAAACGACATGCAAAGACGAAAAGAATTTGCAGTGAACATGCTCCAACGAATTTCTGAGGATGAAGCATTTCTCAAGCGAGTTTGTTTCAGTGATGAGGCAACTTTTCATGTCTCAGGAAAGTTAAACAAACACAATGTAAGAATTTGGGGATCAGAAAACCCCCATGCGACTAGAGAACTTCAGCGAGATAGTCCAAAAGTGAATGTTTGGTGTGGAATCATGTGCAATCGAATAATTGGGCCATTTTTCTTTTTTTTTTTAATTAAATGTTAATTAAATGTTTAGAAGTGTATTTAATGTGTCAATAAAAACTTTATGAAATACTGATTAACATAAAACAAACCTCATTGCGATATCTCATTATTTCACTTTTTAATAATTTTTTTAAATTGTAAAGAGACTTTATGCACAATATGTCAAATGCGATCGAATCGAACCCATGTCAAAAGCGATCGAATCGAACCCCTCCAGCCGCAAATCGAACCCATCACGTAGGATCTGTCACCTGCGCGCGGTACCGCTGGGCCATGTTGCTGGCAAAATGTGTAAGAATATTTCATAATCTTATACCGTTCAGGAAAAAGGTTATTTTTTTAAATATATTGATAATGATTAATAAACACCGTTACTTCAATAAACTGCACTATTTTTAATGAAACTTTCAATACTTTAGCCGACTCCTCGCGGACCCTTTAGCCCTCGCGGCCCCCTTAAAGTCATCCGCCGACCACTTGGGGGTCCACGGACCCCAGGTTGAAAACCACTGCCGTAGGCGATGGACGTAAGTGGCAATGTCTAAGAGAATTGGAGCTACTTTAAGGAACAATGGCAGAATCATTTGGTAGCATCCGGCTTGAGCGAGAAAACCGGTGAAGTGCAAATCGCAACTTTCCTAGTTCTCGTTGGAAAAGAATGCTACCAGGTATAAGTTTACAAGAAATTGGCCCTCACAGAAGAAAGACCAAAAAACTACTGTTGAAGAGCTGGACAAACATTTTTACCGAAAAGAAGTGTGACGTATGAAAGATTCATATTTATTACTTGCCAGCATTCCTGCAAGAGGCGGGAGAAAGCATCGATGAATATGTGAATAAATTGCGAGGCTGCGCAACGTGCGAATTTGAAGACTTGACAGACAGTCTTATTGGGGTCAGAAATGGTCCTGGGAACGAGAAATAGTTTCATCCGAAGCAGGTTTTTAACCGAAGAAAATTTGACGTTGGAAAAGAGCATAGCGATAGGGCGCAGCTACGAGCAGGCACAGAAACAACCGAAAGCGATCGACAACCAAGTGCCAGAAAAAGCCTTGCGAATGCAGAAGAAAACCGGGGAAATGCGATACCAAACGCCGAGGTGGAATCGAACAAAGAACAACAATGCGAGTTTTGTGGGAGAAAGCACCAAAAAGATAAGAGAAAATGCCCAGCAAATGAGGCAGAGTGTCACGTTTGTCGCAAGAAAAATCATTTTGCAAGAATGTGCAGAAACAAGCCGAAGTCAGCGACAGTCAACAGACGCGTAAACGCAATCGAAGAGAGGGAACTCAGCAGTGACCACGAGTCAACGTACAAGATCGAACAGATTTATATCACTAGTAGGGCATTTTTTTGACCTAAAAAATTAATTTTTAACTTTATTTTTGCAAAATTTTGACTTTATTTGGATGTAACCGTTTTTGCCAATTATTTATGTCTTGTTGCACTCTTTTCATTACAAATGTTTTGTAATCCACAATTTACGTAAATTTAAAAAAAAAAAGATAGCCTACTCTGAACATTTTCTCAATCACTCAGTCTTGAAGCTAATGCAACAAAGCGACGCATGACGTCAACACCTAGGTTAATGAGCCATTGTGTGTACTAATATTAATTTATAGTGTCAAAAATCAAATCTTTATTATACTTGCGGTACTACGCCGAAGCGTGTAACGCTTGGCGGGGTCCATCTCCGCGGTTTAGCTTCTGAGCTGCACAACTCCGAAGAAGCGTCGCAGCGGTGGCGAGCCGTTGGCGACATTGTGTCGATTTGACCGACCCGGTATTTGAACCCCAGACCTCCCGCACCGATAGCGTGTACGCTAAGCAACTGAGCTAACGGCCGGTTCAGTGAATTTATAGTATAATGTACTACAAAAATGCGTTCTTACCGCAACTGTGCTGGTGTACATTAACAGTTTGTTCGTGATCATGAATGTGTCTGTGATCATAAGATGCCACCTTCTAACGAAAAGCGCAAAGTATAATTGCTAGGACATTTCATGCATGTTAAGTGCTGTTTTCTTCTCAATTACCGCACGTATTTTTCCTATTGCAACTGTTTCAGAGTAATCAAATAAAACTGCGCATAAATTTAGCTCAAAAATTCAAAAAAAATATAAAAGAAATACAGTTTTTTTTTCATTTTTGTAAGGAATTTTTTGATGAAGACAATTTTGACAAGTTTTGACTTGATGTAAAATTTTGACTTATAAAATCTAGCAAAACAGACTTCTGAACATCTGAAACGACCGTTAGCACACGTTTGATCAAGTAATAAGGTCCTGAAAAGATTTTGATTTTATTGACTTTAGCGGGCTCCAATCATTAGTAACAAACTCTTTACGTCTGGGTCTGCCAGGTCAAGAAACAGTCCCGTTACGATGTCAACTAGATAGCGAATTAACATGTAACCAGGGGTGGCAATTGCATCGAATCAAACGTTTTTTTTCCAAAAAATCGCATCGAAACACATCAAAAGAATCGCATCAATAATAGTCGCATCGCATAAATGATAAAAAACACCTGCGATTTTTTTGAATTTTTTTGCAATTTTTTACGTCGTAAAATGCTTCCCATTATTCCCAGCTTCATTTCTTTTAAAGAGTAGAGTAACTATTTCGTCATTTTGCGGCAATGAAATCTAATCGACTTCATCACCAAATCGAGCTGTCTGGCCATCAAACAAAGCACTTTGTTGTAAAACGTGGCGGAGTCCTGCGGCTTCTGGTGTAAGAATTTTTACGCCTCTGAAATTTTGCCCAAATATTTTCATTTCGGCAGCGATATATCTTTTACACGTTTGATATTGCCTTGATTTTAATTGCGAGTAGCATCAATGAGAACGAGTATTTTTGAAGTGCAAACGCACGCAGCGCGAAGAGATGGACAGAAAGCCAGCAGAGCTAATCATCACAACTGTTTTGATTTTTTTCATGATTCAGGTTTTCATTCTGAAGTAAAATTAACTACATTCATTTTCGAACACGATGTAACGCACAAGAGTTGTGATCGGGTGGTGCAATGCAGTGGCGGGGAGCCGGTATGACACAGCGGATGGTGCAATGCAGGGGCGGGAAGTCGGCATGACACAGCGGATGGTGCAATGTAGGGGCGGGGAGTCGGCATGGCACAGCAGGCCGCATTAATTGCATATGTCTTCAGCGAGCCACATATTTAATTTCTGCTTCAAAAATGCGCAATTTCAAGTCACAAATTTATTAACATTCTTATTGAGTTAATTTTTATGGTAAAATCATACACTTTTTCGCTGTTTTTATGTCACAAATATAGCATGTAGTCAGGGCCGGACGTAGACAATGAGAGGCCCTATAGGTTATTTAATCACACTAACTGGAAAAGCAAAAAAAATGTCTTCACGTCCTCAGATGTCCTGTTTTCATTGAAAATATCGGTGAAGAGCGAAAAAAGGTCTTCGTTGTCTGTGATAAGGACCCTCATTGTCTCCGAGGTCCCCCATTTTTTCCGAAGCCCTAGGCTTCAGCCTGCTTGGCCTATACGTAAATCCGGCCCTGCATGTAGTTGAATTTAAAAGCAGTTTCAAAGAAACATTAAGGTTTTCTATTCGACCGGTGTGTTGTACACATAGATGGCAGAACCGGGGGGGGGCAAATTTTTTTTCAAAGGGGTCCTAATTTACGCGTTTATTTCTACAATATTGCTTCTGCATGAATGTATTTGAAACTTTATAGGCCTACCATCGAAATTAAAACCCAGGAAAGAGCTTAAATCCACAGATGTCTTTTTTAAAATTTTGTTTTTGGCGTAGGGGGAACAGAAACTAGAAGCAAGAACCGTGGGTCCGAAGTCCACATAAATTGGACATGTCACATGTGGGCAGGCTAAATATAGATTGTAGGCGTAGGGCCGGATTTACGTGTAGACTAAGCAGGCTGAAACCTAGGGCCTCGGAGAAAATGGTGGGGCTCCTCACGAACAACAAAGACTGTTTTTTCCTCTTCACCGATACTTTCAGAGGAAAACTGAACATCTGAGGACGTGTAGACCTTTTTTTTTTGCTCTTCACTATCGATATTTTCAGTGAAAACAGGACATCTAAGAACGTGAAAATCTTTTTTGCTCTTCCAATCAGTGCGATCAAATAGCCTAAAGCCTCTCATTGTCTAAATCCGGCCCTCAGGAGCGTGTTTAGGGAGGGGGCCATTGTGCCATGTCCCCCTCCCCCTTTTTGACTCTGCCTTTTAGGAAACAAGAACAATAAGCCTACTAATGGTGCCAAGTGACTGAAATACGCCAGATTCTTTTAATGATTTCCGTAGCTTGTGGCCAGGAGCAAATCCAGAGGGGGAGGATAAATATGCATCCTCTCACCAGCCAATTTCAAAAATGTTTTTGATACATACCATTTTTCTATAATTTCAAGCCTCTTTGATAGCTATAAGCCTTACGCCTTAAACACGCATACCGGTAATTAAAAATGTGCAAACGAAATGTATCATATTTGGCGAAGCACTCAGAATTAAGGTCAAAAAATTTACACAACAATTTGCCTGAAAATTATTCAAAAAGCACTAAAATAGCCATTTCAGCATGTGAATTTTCAAAAATTTTCCAAGGGAGCATGCCCCCGGACCCCCTAGAGCTTTCCTTGTATCTTGATCTACTTTAAATTAGTTCATCCGAAAAAATACGCTGAAAATTTATGCTCCCCCCCTTTTCAAATGTCTCGCTACGCCACTGCCGGCCCTGGTTGTAGGTGAAGAAAATCTAATTTTTGGTTTTGGGCCCCCCACCAAAATGCTTCCGCCATCGCTGGTTGTACACATAACAAAGTTTTGACGCGGGCCCATTCAAACCTTGAGAGGTCCGCAGGTCCCCCACCTCTGGTGTAATGATAGCTATTATTTACTATAGACCTGAGCAAGTGACTTATTTCAAATTTTTTGAGGTTCTACAGTCCGCACATTCACAAAAATGTGTCAACTACAATAAAAATTTCCTCCACTAGAATTAGGTTTAAATTTAGGTGAGATCTGAAAAAATTATTCTCCAAACGTAAAAAAAATAAAATGACGAGGTTAGTGTCAGTTTAGTAGGCAATCAGTAGTCCTTAAAAAAAGTCGTGGTTCAGCAAGTTAAAAACATTTCATTGGCTATAGAGATATGCCAATGAGATAGTCATATCTTGGCTCAACTTTCTCCCCAATGTCTTCGCGTCTCCAGTAAAATGTATTAATGCCAAATGATCAGAAAATGCCGTTTTATATAACTCCGATTGTCAGACCTCGGTTCACTTCTCCAAAATCACATTGTTGCGTTTTTGAACAAGACGATTCGCTTTATAAGGTGCTTTACACCATCAGGCCAACAAGTTATGACACTATGAAGCATCACTAAACGATTGATCTTAAAAAAATGCAAAAACGCAATGATCTTAAAAAAACGCGTTAGAGTTTAGAAAAGCATAAGTTTTCATTATATTCTTTATTTCTTTTATCACGAAAAAGCGACCAAAACGCTACAACGAGATCGGTTAGAAGTTGCCCGCCATTTGTCTTCAACATTAAGATAAGGGCGCATGTTGTGACGTATTAATTACTATTCTGCCTTAATTTTCAAAGTTTTTGTTCTTGTTGATAAACTGTAGCAGCTGTGTAGTGTTATAACTCGTAGCGCTTTATTGTTCTGATGATGTTGGTCGTCAGTATTAACGAAACGTCAACAAATAAAAAACCTGACTAGATTTAGTTGAGGTTATTGTAAAGTTACCGGAAAAACGAGAAAAAAGTCCAAGTAAATTTGCATAAGGGAAATCTTGTTTAATGCCTTTCCCAATGGTACACGGATCGAACCCGTGTTTACCGCCACAGAACAAGTCACTCTATCCATTCGGCCATCAGATTGGTTAAAAATCGCTAAAAATCAAATTTAAACGAAACATGAAGCAACTCATTGCTGTGTAACTTCTGACGTAAGCAGCTCCAAAGAATGTTAGTTTGTAAAAAGTGTGCAGCTTGGCAACCGGCCATAGGGGCAATTTAACTGGGCTAGGCGAAACTGATTTAACAGGTTGACCTATGTTCATGAACGCTTCACCAGATCCAACTACAATAGAAGCAACTGGATATATTTTTAAAAGATATCTATATGTCACAGCGGTGCAGCAGTAGCACAGGAATCGTGAACGCGCCCCTTTCCGCTACTGCGAATATCGCGAGGTGGGAGAGTCCTGCGTCAAAGATGATAAGAATACTCGTCTAGTGTTAAGCATTCATTTAGCTGAAGCTGCTGTTAAGGTATTTCATTTGCTCTTATGTTTACCGCTTTTAAAATAAATTAATTTAAATGAATTAAATTAGCTAAAGACAGTAGGCTATGCTGCGATGACTCGTTTAAAAACTTGGTTTTTACGACACCATATGGCATTTTCGTGAGAAAAAGTTCTCGCACCTGAGAAATAAGTTTGTTTTATCTTGATTGTTTCTTTTTCTTCAAACAACACTCACTAGCTAAAGTTTTTATGAAATTGATGATTTGTGAGATGGAATGCGAAAAGATAAAGTGAGTGATAAACCAGCGGTTGAGAAGCGTTTTGGATACACCAAATTATCAGGTTTAAAATTTTTTGTACATGATGACATCATCAATGGATGACGCAATTTACAAAAATCATTTGCGATTTGCGTATTTCATTAAAAACTACACGCACTTCAAAATTTATTTGGTTTCAATCAATAAAAGCAGGGTAACGTCGAAACAGTGCATGTAGCATTTAGTTTCAGCTTTTTACCCATGCAGATATAAACACAATTTTTGTGCGAAAATTTTCCTAAAATGAATTCAGTTTTCAACCAAAATAATACGTAGTATTGCATAAAATTGCTGAAAAAAATAATTTGTTGTTTTTATGTCAAATAAAACGAAAGTCATAAAAGTTGACAGTGACTCAAAATACAAAAAATGCATTTTTTTGACTTTATTACCTGAAAATTGTGACGTCATCAACGTATGACGTCATAAAATTATGTGAAGACATCTACTTTTTCACTGATTTTATCGAACTTGGTTTGAGCAACTACTGTTTGTAGTAGAACAAAAGTTATAGGCAAGCAAATGGAACTAATCACGATAAAAAAATTGCTGCGCTCAGGTAAAGATGACGTCATAATCATGTAACCCAAAGACATCATGCGTGAGACTTTTTTTTGGTGAATTGGTGAATGTTCAGTACATACTATTAGCAAACATAAATCAAAAAACTGGCTTATCTAAATTTTTTTTGAGGTTCGACCCTTTTTAGAGCTTCCACGCCCTGACTATATGCGATCACCAATTTTAAAACAACTGAACTGCAATGTTACGCAATAATGTTTTGCAGTTACATTGTTCTTGCAGTTTATCGTCAAAGAAAAAACGCCACTATTGTAAGACCGAAAAAATCGTGAGTAACGTTACGGTGTTTCTATAATTTTTTAAAGAGATTAACGAACGAGAAAAAAATCTCAAAAAAAGCGTAAAGTACTTGTACGGTGTTTTAGTGATTTATCGACGTAATATTATCAAGATAAATGCGACACAAAAACAGCGTAACGAAGGATATGGGTACAAATGTTAAATACCATGAAGAAATTGAGTTGCCTAGTGTAAATTTTGCAATTACTAGGTGAGCATGAATTGCAGGAGTTGTATTGAAGTTCTACACATTTGGATTTTGAAATGTCAGCATTAACTGTATATTTACGTTGTATTTTCTTACAAAAAAATTTATTCAGCAATAATTGATGTATACTGTCTCCAAAATGTTTTGACTATTTTAATTTGTCTGTGATGTATCTTTCTGTGATAAAATTTTCATCCGAGAGTAAGAGATTGCAGTTATTATAAATACAAAAAACGTTATTTTTGCAGGTCATCAACTAAGTGATTCGCAGTTGCACAGCCACCTTTAACGTGCCAGTTCGATTTATCAGTCATTAGCGAGGGCTGAGAAGAGTAGAGTTGGATAAAACTTTTAAAAATCTTTTGCCTGATTCTAATGGTACGTTAGAAAGCTTCTAACAAACAAATCCAATCGATGTCTATAATTGCTGCGCTGCCTGTGCAGTCTCGATAAGCGAGAGACAATCAGAGGCATGTTGGTCCAAAGGACATTGTTTCATCACCGACAAAGACTATAGACTTATTATTACGTCATGGACAGAGATTAGAGTGTTGCACTGTTTATTTATTTTTTTTATGCAATGAGAGACAACAAAATGTTGTGATTACAAAATCTATTCGCACAAACTAATTGTGACACCCAAAGTTCTACAAATCAACCACATTTTTGTAAATGCTTCAAAATTTCAACAACAACTTTTGTCTCATAAGCTAGATCTCTTTGCATTGTCATGCTCCTGCATTTTAATCAGACAATCCTGTTAATATAGATGATACCACACTGTGGCGTAGCAAGGGGGGGGGGGGGGAGGGGCGGTCCGCCCTGGGCGGCACGCCCTGGAGGCGGCATTTTGGATAAGCTTTATGTAATTATTTTTCCTAATTATTTTGAACAACCATTATTTAGCTATATCGCTTATTTGCTCATCGGAAATCATCTTACTGTATTGCCCAGTGCCCAAGCGCAAAGTTGCAGAAATGGGCCCTGCCATCTCGTTTACGCTTTGGAGTATTCCCACGAGTATAAAAAAGATTTAATTTTAATGTGTGTTATGTCACAATTGCGTACTGTTTTCTTCTTCGCATTTGCATTATTTGAATCGCTCACACTCAGCGTGCAATTGCAGTATAGGCACAAGGCAGTGCTCGCGATTGACATGGGCGCACGCAGGGGGGTCACAGTGCCATACCCCCCTTTAGCCCTGAAATAAGGTGCTAAATCCTAATTTTCAGCTATAATTTCTCAAACTAATATGATTGCAACCCCCTTTCATTTATTTTAGCCAAGCTTCTTCTGTAAACATAAGCTGCGAAAACATTTTTGCATTGTCTATAGTGACTGCACTCACTGCATGTACTTTTTTGATAAAAAGGTGTGTTAAAATGAGTGTTTTTTATGTGAAAACCGCGAAAGTTTGTTGGCGACTGGGGGCTACGCCCCCACACCCCCTTAGTCTCCGGCAGCTGGGGGCCTCGTCCCCAAAACCCCGGTTACGGCCCCCCTCCTTTTGCCAAACCCTGGGTGCACCACTGCATTTGGGGGCGGCAATTTCTTGAACCGCTCCGGGCGGCAGAAACTCAAACTACGCCACTGATAGCACGTGTTCGTACTATCTTTCAAAATATAGAAAATCGTATAGAAAATTTTATTACCTACTTGATGTTGTAAATTGTAGGCCTACAGAGTTTCGAGCTAATGTGACTTATATCTTATCTATTGTGTAATAGCAACATGTGTCATCATTTTACTCATTGATGCGTTGATTCAATCCGTGCGTGTACCCCTATAAATTTGATTGATGGATTCTTTTGGAAGCTTCCAATACACAGAATATTGCGACAGCGAATAGATTGCATAGCCCCACCATCTGTCAGCCACTTAATGATGGAAGAATCTGTAAATTGATTGAGTCGTAGGCTACGATATGACCCGGCTCTTAATCGAATTGCGAGTCTACCGCTTGGCGGGCAAAAAAAGCAAAACACTGTCGATGATTCTACTCGGGCAAACCATGGGCAGACGCTGTTTTTGTTTTGCCATCTGGTTAGTTAACAACATTTGGTGATTAATTGATCGCTTTTTATTAAGCAAATAAAAAGCCTAGATTAATTTTATTTTCGTAAAGGAATGCTAGAACAAGAATATTAAACGCGATCACTTGATTTGGAAAAGTGAAAGTCCACAGTTCCAAATCCTGATTAGCAAATCCATAAATTTGGATCTGGTTGCATATTTATCCTCCTATCACGAGAAAGCGATCAATGCGCTATATGCGAGCTCGCTTAAGTTGCCAGCCATCTGTCTTCCACACCAATATGGGGGAATTCCAGCAAGTGCTGTTCCCAACGCGACAACAAGTAAACTTGCCGGCTTGTTCTCCATACTGTCTCTTAAATGCTGAGCGTCAAGGAGGGAAGCTGTGAATATCCAATTTAAAGTAGTTGGTTTGACCCGAATCGGAATCAGACCCAAGTCTACAGCTCCCAAGGCGGACGCTTTTATCACTCGGCCACCTGAACTGTATAAAGGCAATTCTTGCCAACTTTGCAAGCAAAACTACGTTCAGCGTAGAATTATTTTTAAACTAATTTGAACGAAATTGATCTTGGCACGCTCAGCGTTTGCTAAAACTTACGCCAAATGTAAACGAGGCTTTATACTGACATTGGAGTTACAATTGTATGCAGCACTGGCAGAGAGACTTCAAATCCGCCCTATGACATTGACCTGGTCTTTATTGAATTTCCATCTACCTTGTAAATACGCAACGAGCTTCGTCGTGGTCATCAAAAATATCCTCAAAATTTTCCCGAGGATGAAACAAACGAGCTCGTTATATTACCTTAATCGCTTTTTCGCTGTAAAGGTGATAAATAGGCAACCAACTAAGTTACTGAATTTACTACAATATTGTCTTTGTGCTTAAGAGACTGTAAAAGGTAGGGGGCCCACCAAAATATTTTCCCCGGGTCCATTGGCGGCTCTCGGAGCCCCTGCAATTACAACGTCATAAAACATGTTTCATATATCTTCAGTTCGAAATAATTCAGCAGACAGAGAGTTATCAAAATGCATGTAACAATTAGCAAGTAAGATCAGATAGGACAAGAGAGTGGGATGAGTTAAAGGTAGAGCAGCTCTACAGACGCAATCCAGCCTCGTGAAGATTAAGAGTTACCATTACAATTGTATTTTCGATTCCTAATTCTTCAATTAGCTGTAATTCATTTGAAACCATTGGGCAGAGCCAGTATAAGCTTAATCGTGAAGCAGCTTATCGAAGGATGCAACAATGTGGCGTTAGTACTTATCCCCTCTACAGTGTTGTAAGTCAAAAAAAGGTGGTTTTTTTTGCAAAAAAAAACACGTTTTTTTGGTTTTAAAAAAAACAGGTGTTTTTGTACAAAAATAAGAGCCAGTAATATTTGAAACATTTGAAATTTACGAGACGTTTCGACTTATGCTTAAATCATTGTCAATCTTATTCAAATAGATATTTTGAATAAGTTTTGACAATGATTTAAAGCATTCTATTTGAATAAGATTGACAATGGTTTAAAGCATTCTATTTGAATAAAATTGACAATGATTTAAGCATAAATCGAAACGTCTCGTAAATTTCAAATCTTTCAAATATTACTGGCTATTATTTTTGTAATTATAAAGTATTCAAAAATTCTGTAAATTGTGTTTTTTCATTCTTTGTTTTTTTTGTTATACTCGTATGTTTAACAGATACATTATAAAGTGCTACGCAATTTTGCTGCGTATTGCTATTGCGAACATTTGGGGTTGAGTAAAATGCTGAAAAACACGTCTATCGGGAGAGTATTTTGGTCACGCACTTTTTGTTACAGTAAGTTAATGCGATTCAGGGTTAGAGTTTCATGCTCTTTTTGTGTATTGTGCCAACACCATGGGTACGCTTGGCACTATCGGAAAATTTATTAACAGCCCAGATGGCCGAGTGGTATAGAGCATATGTCTCTTGAGCTGTAGACTCGGGTTTGATTCCGAGTCGGGTCAAACCAATGACTTCAAAAATCAAAACTTGGTATTCACAGTTTCCCTGCTTGACGTTCAGCATTAAAAGGACAGTGTGGAGAAAGCCGGCAAGTTTACTTGTTGTGCCGTTGGGAACAGCACTTAGCGGGATTCTCCCATCTTGGTGTGGTATAGACAGATGGCTGGCAAATTCTAAGCGAGCTCGTATAGCGCATTGATCGCTTTCTCGTGATAGGAGGATAAATATGCAACTAACTAACTAAGTAAATAGGTACCCTTCCAATAAGTGGACCCATTCTTTGCTGTTTTTAATATCAAATCGGGAGAAACAGTTTGCTTTTTAACTAATATTTTAACCTAGAGCTACGACTTTACCAGTTATCGCAATAAGGGATGAAAAACGAAGGTAATTAATTCATTGTGCCTGCAGTCAGCAGCGGCACACACAAAAGATTTTTAATTTTTTACTACGAAATGCGAACATGATAGCGAGCCTCAGAAACCTTGCACAAATTGATAAGTTCAAGGATCAAACCCAAATCTACATTGAGCCACTCCAACAACTTGCATTCGCTGCACCTAACCTCGAGTTGCAGAGCAAAAATTAAATACAAGTTACACAACAAGGAAAGTTTTAGTTTGCAAAATTAAATCGCTTGAGCGCATCATTAAAAATGAATAAATTTAAAGGGTTTTCAATGATGGTCTTGCGACTCGTTAGCGCCCCAATGCTAGAAAAAAGCAACACAACTGGACCCAAGTCCGTTGGGAGGGGGTCCATGGGGTACCTTTGGTATCGAGCACGAAATTTTTGAGGGGCCCAAAATTTTGAGAATGCTGCGCGTAAAAAAATTCGTACAAAGTTTGAAAGGGCAACTGTTGACTGGTTGAAGGCAAACAAGTCACCTCTCGCCACCACCTACCAGTAATACCACTCATTACAGCTAGGGTAGGCTACTACTCCTTCACCCCAGTCAGCGCCAAAACCAAAGTAGCCTACCAACCAAATAATGTCTTAAATGTGTTACGACTCAATCATGCAGTGTGGTATACTGGAGTATCGCTGCAATTGTTTTTAGATGTGTTATTGTTATCTTAATATAACCATTAACCACACCTTTTAACCTCTTTTATTATGCATTGAAGAAGGCCTGAGGGGAACGCGCGCATAGGATTCCCCTTGCGTACGCTACTGGTCTGATCCATGTCAGAATGAGGCTCAAAAAAGAAAAAGGCCTCGGAGAGGAAATAATTTTTATCAAATTATACAAAACGCTCGTTTACTTTTATTTGGAATAATTTACATGATACCAGTACCACTGTGATTTGATCAGTCATAGTGGAGACGTCGCACCATTGGAGCCAGGGGGGGAGGGAAGATTTTTTTAGATTTGTTTCTTACAATTTAAAAAATTGAAAATTAAAAAGATGAAAAATTTAGCCAGTACCATTTTGTTTTCATCCTAACGGCGCCCCTTTTTTATACCACAAATTCCATTTTTGCTTCAATCAATCGCTTCGACTTAGGAGCAAAGTTGGTTTCTTGATCCGTAGTTAGAATTTAGGAAACATTTTGCATACGTTGTGAAAGATTATAGAACACACCTAAACGTCATCCCATCAAATGCGCCAAAACTGATAATGGTTACAGCCTTCTTTCATTTAAACTTCTGCTTTTAGACATATAGGATATTAAATTATTTTTGTATTGTCTGACACTATAACAGTGACTGCACTCACTGCAAGGACCGATATGTTCCTTTTCGTTAAGAAAGTGTGCTAAAACGAGTGTTTTTTGTAAAAACCGTAAAAATCCGTTGGTGGCTGGGGGCTCTACTCCCAGACTCCTTTCGCCTTTGGCAGCTAGGGGCTTCGCCTCCAAACCCGAACTATATGCCCCAGTTGCTAAATCGTGGGGGCCCCACTGATTGCGCATAAGCCCATAATTAGGAAGTGGGCGGAAATATCAAAATAAATCTTAATTTCTTTTTCAAAAATTTGGGGTATCACGACATGTTTTGGTATCTTTTCCTAGCTTCTCTTTTTCTGTGATGTAAAGGTACGGGACAGCGGGTGCAAGCGCACATTATTTAGGCCATTTTCAGTTGTCGGTTTATTACAATTTTCAATCACGAATGATTGAACGCTGTTAAGGGACATAACATGGCGCGAAAGCTGCGAATACTGTTTTTAAAGTGTTTAGTATGACCCGACTGGGAAGAAAACCCCAGTCTACCGGCTGCCAAGTGGACGCTTTTAACCGATACACCAAGCGCCAGTCTGTGATGCAACTCAATGCTACATACAGCTTTTACAAAGGTTGCGATCAGTAGGCTAAGCTATATCTGTTTAAGTTGTTACTCGGGTCCCTTCAAATTCTATGGTTACACGACGCTTCTCGTTCGACGTTTTTGCAGATCAGCAGTCTTCACTAAAGGTATATTGCTGTGCTGAGAGTTGCCAGTTGTTAAATGGTACGCCTGTTGTATAAACCGATCAGATGGCCGAGTGGTATTAAGCGTATGGTTCTGGATCGGTAGACTTGGGATTTGATTCCGAGTCGGGTCGAGTCAAACCAATGACTTAAAAATAGGTATTCACAGTTTTCCTGCTTGACGTTCAGCATTTAAGGGACAGTGTGGAAAAAGCCGGCAAGTTTACTTGTTGTGCTGTTGGAAAAGGCACTTAACGGGATTCCCCCATCTTAGTAAGGTAGACAGGTGGTCGGCAACTCCTAAGCGAGCTCGTATAGCGCTTCGTCGTTTTCTCGTGATAGGAAGATAAATATGCCAATAATAATAATAATTTCAACTAGGATAGCTAAACAGTATAAGCAACAACTGGTCAAGAATTTTATTGGCCATTTTTTGGTTGTTAATCGATTTCAATATGAGTACAAAATGCCTTCTTCTGGCAAATCATCTTTCTTTTCGTTTTGGCGGACCATCTTGTTTGTCAATTTGTGGGGGGGGTAATTTTGGTACCGGGCCCGGGCTTAACAATGTTTGCCTTTATTATAGTGCAGGAATTGGACATTGGTCCTGTCCTCCTCAACCAAATAGAAAAAAAAAAGAGAATGAAAATAGAGAAAGAGAATGTTTAATTTTGATGCAAATGACGTGTACCTTCTGAGGAAGAGATTCAAAACAAACTTTTCTAAACAACTGGTGGACCAGGCTATTGTGTCGATACTAGAAAGTTTTAAGCTGACATGTGATGTCGCTTCTGTCTTTTCATTGCAGCTGTTTACACCCAGCAGCTTCGTGCATGAACAGGCCATTGTCAGCGATATGATCTGGCATTATCCGCACGCAGGTTCAGATCCTTCGCGACGGGTTCGATTCGCGAATGGAGCCTATTGTATTTGATATTATACCGGATGGTTGTTGATTAGAACGGCTCAAGTTCATTTGGCACTCTCCCTTCAATACCGTTGAACTTTTAATTCAGTAGTAATAAGTGCTCGCTTGTCTCGCTCCTTGAATTTACAAAATGCGTTGTTACTGTTACCAGTGCTGAACAAAGCTTCAGAAAACTGAAACTTATTAAAACGTTTAATAGATCTAAAATTACGACAAACAGCAGACTATCCTTTTACTTATATTTTATTATTAAGAATTTTAATAAACGTATTTTAAAAGCTTATTTAAACAAATCCAATTCAAGCTTTTAAAATCGAAATCATATTTTTTCCAAAGGTGAGTGTAGAAGCAGAGTTGTTTTTGCGAAGAACTTTTGTTTACCCGCTGGTAAAACGTAGCGGTTTTGCAACTTATTTGATATAATACTGTATGTGTGGATTTGGCTTTTTATTTGAGAATAATCATAAAAACCGAAACTGTCATAACTGGGCTTAAATCGAAACCATAATACTGTAAGTCCAATTACTGTCAAGTTCATCGTTTAACCTTAACCCAAAAAACTGGGTGAAGCTGACAGTGAAACGAAGTACCTGCATCTTACTTTAATAGTAGAAGTAACTATGCGACTGTGTTACACACTGATTTTTGGCCGTCAGAATCCGATTAAATTTACGTCATCGAGTCATAGCAATGTGACTGTTTCGTCATTAAGACCAGACACAAGAGTGCACACACAACAGCGCACATTTGGCATGGGATACGCACAGAAAACACGCATGTTGAAAAATTGAAGTAATACGAAGTTATAATAAGACGAATAATCTGTGAAATCAATTGTGTCTGTTAAGTTTCGATGTAAATACAAGCGCAAAGCTTGTTTCGCGGGATCTCGGCAACCGAAGCACAGTAAGATGACGCATTTTATTTCAAAAAATACAGTTATCGTTGGTTTTCTATTTTCATTTCACTAGATTGTGACCTCGTTGAATCTTAATCATACGCAGCTTTACATAAATAATTTAATAAATTTGAAAAATTAGTAATTCATTAGTAGTCCCAAAAATATTGCTAATATGGAATTGACATTACGATGAATACTGTCAATTAAAATCGTAAAAATGTCAACATTACCTTTACATAACGAGAGTTGTTCATTGTGGTTTCCAGTTCCTGTAAAAACACTCGGTAACTGTTTCCAACAAATTCCACGCCGTTGCTAGGAACAGAAAAAGACACCGGGGATCGTCTAGCTCGTAGCATGTGATGAACTGATTCCACGTCACTAGGTAGCACTCGACCTTTGATGCTAATATGAGAAGGTAGATGACTGGCTAATTGCTCGCTAAAAACTGAATTATCTAACTCTGAGACCCAAGTGAAAACCGAAAGACTATCTTGAAGGTAGCTAAAAGAATCAGGGGAAGGGAGGTGATTCTGTGCAAAGCTTTGTAGCATTTCAAGATGTTCGGGAAGAAAATCAGGTAAGTCAAATTCTTCCATTAAATAAGAGCGGGTGTGTTCATTACAGAAACCGTACATGAACTTGGTGATCATTTCGAACCTGCTGTCAGCTAAATTGTATTTTGGTAGAGATTTTGTTAATTGCTGTGAACTAGCATCTCCTATAAAAAGCTCCTTAAATTCTGATGACGGTGTGAAGAAAATCACTCTGATTGCGATCAAGCACTCTTGTAGAACAAGATGTGAAAAATAATGGACGTTTGAAGAGCCACTTAAAAGCGACACTCCGGATTTTGATGTAGTTGACGTAAGAAAAGCATTTCGTTTATCCACTTGTATTCCTGCCCGCCGTAAATCTCTTTTGGTCAGGTAGAATTTGTTCTCTTGGAAACTTATCCATGCTAAGTCCGCGACATTCCGTAGGTTAAAGCTGTTGTCGATATGCGAAGAGTTAAAGAAAAGAACTAGATTAAGAGCAAAAATAGCAGAAAGAGATTTGAGAAATTTTTGTTGAGAGGAACGAGCTGTATTCATTGCAAACATTATTAGCAGACAGTGCAGAGGGTTGGCACAAAATGTTGAAATGTCTGCCCGTGATTGGATAAACTGGAATATATCATCGCTGTTCTGCTCACACACGCTTTTACAAATTATTTCCTGAGCTTTGTCATCAAGTCCAACGATATTGACGACAAAGCGAGGCTTCAGATATTTTGGAAGGTTGAGTAACTGTTTCGGTCGGGATGTGATCATGACATTGGCATATGGCAATAGTTTACCACGCAAAAGATGTTTGATGAAAACTAAAGGCTTGTCCTGTTTGTAAAGATTGATTTCATGGTTGGTGCTGGCATCGTTGAAGTTTTCGATTTCATCAAAACCGTCAAATATAATAAAGACGTTTTTGTTGGCTGTAAGAGAATCGAGAACTGCATTGCGACGTTGGTTATTATTTAACCAGGGAAGAGCTAAAGAAGGAGAGAGAAACGAAAGAAGATTGGTTTCAGCATTGTAGTCAATATCCCTTAGCTTTAGGTAGAAAACAAATTCACTGGAATATAAACCATCATTTACAACTTTGTTGAGAATTGTTTTGGTGAGGGTTGTTTTGCCGGAACCGGCTTGGCCGATTATGCCGATCCTACGAGAATGGGTTGAGACGTATGCTTGTTTTGCTTCTTCGTTAAGAAAGTGTTGATCAGAAGCGGATCTTTCAACCGATTCCTTTGCTTTAATGAACAAATCCTTCACCAATACGTTACCCACTGGCGGTTTGTTCATCATTTTCATCATTTGATCCCGACGATGAAAATGACCTTGTTCCTCTGCGGATATTGGATCTAGATCTTCCGATATTTGCAGAGGTGCAATTACACACGGACCCTTGAGACACATGGGTAGTTCGACGACACAATTTGCTTTGGCCGAATCATCCAACCTTTGTTTCAACTCGTCACCTAAATGTAAAAGATTAAAGTAATTTTTTCAAATAAAAAAAAAAAAAAAGTTACAAGTTATCACTACTTGAAGATGCTTAGTGCCCTTCAAGAACTATTAAATGAATTCATCAATCAAATCGTTATCTTGAAATCAAGCAGCAAATTTTGAAATTGTTACACAACTTAACAGCTTGCAGTCTTATGGATCGACTGCCTAAAACGATACCTTGGATTATATGAGCAACATAATTTTTGAGTGTTGTGTTATTAGTGTAATGCAAACAGTCGTAGTTATACCCTCTCTTAGGAAGTTTATTAAGGGATCGAGATATGTATGTAAAGAAATGAATACTTGCAACAACACTTGCTACTCGCACATCAAAAAAATTACATTGAAGAGCAAGCAAAATCGACGTTCAGCTTCACAAAATAATATTGAAGAAAGCGCAAGGGCTCTGCGCCCTACGCTTCGGTGGCTAATTAAATAATCTTAACAAGATTACAAAATTCTGCGATTATATTATCATTATCCATTGCCCAATCCTATCTCAACGTCACGAAAGAAGACGCGAGCGATTAAAATGAGATGAAAATCTCAAGCAACATTCAATCAATATCCGTGTAAAAAGCAGGTCAAAATGCTTGCCTCTACTACACCACCGTCAGTACCGATTTACCCCGCGAAATTTTTATTACTGTTCAACCCAAGAATAAGCCACATTATAAGATCATGTGTTTCTCAGAGCTGCTATATAACTTTGAAAACATGCTTTGAAAAATTAGACCTATCAGATCGTCGGCAGGTTTTTATCTTAAGAAAAAGTGTTTATTTTGCTGTATGTTATTCTGGTTAAGTGAGCCGGTTGGCTCTCAATATTAATATTGCTGACAAAACTATTTCAATTAAAGTGTGGCTGCCAACTGCGCTAGTGCTACTGACCTAAAAATAAAAGAAATGCTATGTGCTATGGAAGTAGAAATGCGAGTAACAATAGGGGGTGCCGAAAGCCAAAAAGATTGACAACCACTGCACTTCGCTCATCAAACGTTTTTGATTTAGTTTGAAGGAAGATCTCTTTTTACCTTTATTAATCGAAAGCTACCAACATTTTTTTTCAAGGCCACCTTCAAACAAATTTTATAATATAAAATTTTTCACTAGTAGGAAGTTTTCCAGTCTTTTTTACTAAGTTTTCAACTTCTGCGAACCATTTGTTTTCATTCAATCATCATCCAGTTTATCGTTCATAACAGGCTGTATCTAGTGCATTGTATTTTAGTAAAAAACTGTTAAAGAAAATGAAAATTTTTGATTTTACATCTTTCATGAAAAAGATATTCTTAAATTTTCTTCATCAAGGTAATTTACCTGCCAACTGTCCAAGGCGCTAGAGTTTAATAAAAAATTAATCTATTGCAATAAAAGCAAAAAGTATTCCCAGTAGAAATAGGCTAATTAATCAGAAAACGAAACAACACTTGCATTGAGCGTTATACTTACAATCCGCTTTGATCTGATCTTTCAGTTTCTTTTCTGTAATAGATTACGAATTAATTTAAAGTTATAAATGTCAAGGGTCCACGGCAAGCTAAACAGTATTATCTGTGCCTAGGACCCCAAAACTTTGACAATCAAGATATCCCGACAAACAATTTGGTATGGCCAAGGTTTCACATAAGACTAATCTTAACCAAACCAAGAAATGTCTGGGTTTTTGGTTTGGTTCGCTTTGTCTGGAACAGCAGCCAGACAAAAATGACTTCATACTTTGATCTTTTATGATTCGAGCAATTTTTTACTACTAGAGTCATTTTTTTGAAGAATATGATGAGTAACCAGAAACTTTGTCATTATTTAACATTTTTGAAAAGTATGTGAGTAGAAATAATATTTTTATTTTGCATCAGAAAGTCTATTTGAAAAGTTTGTGCTCTCCTGAAGTTTTACAGTAGGCTGCAAATATAGTCATCAAAATATTTTTAATCAATTTAACAACATACAGTGAAATTCTAACTGTGCATCATCACTTGAAATTAGGACATAAATTTTTAACAATTGGGTTACGTTATTTTCACTTAAGTAAAAAATAAGCTAAAGTTTTCTTCACTCAAACCTTGAAGCTGTTGTTCCTCACTGGTAGGAAGATAAACTTTGGTTACATGCATTTGACGTTGGTCAATATTGGTTTCTTGGATAAATTGGCGTTGGTCAATCATTCGGGTCTCCTCGTGGATAAATTGGCGTTGGTCAATCATTTGGGTCTCCTTGTGGGTAAATTGGCGTTGGTCAATATTGGTCTCCTTAAGGGTAAATTGGCGTTGGTCAATCATTTGGGTCTCCTTATGGGTAAATTGGCGTTGGTCAATCATTTGGGTCTCCTCGTGGGTGAATTGGCGTTGGTCAATATTGGTCTCCTTATGGGTAAATTGGCGTTGGTCAATCATTTGGGTCTCCTCGTGGGTAAATTGGCGTTGGTCAATCATTTGGGTTTCCTCGTGGGTGAATTGGCGTTGGTCAATATTGGTCTCCTTATGGGTAAATTGGCGTTGGTCAATGTTAGACTGAAGAAAAGATTGACTTTGGTCATAGTTAGTCTCGGAAATGTAGTGACGCTGGTCTACACCGACCACCACTGTTGGTTGATCTAAAAATAAATAAACAGAATTATCTAGAGCACAGTAATTATCTTTTCATTGCAACTTAAGAGAGTAAACGACCCAAAGTTTCCGATCATCATTGCATCATCGTGGGGAGATCAGACTTACAATTCTGACAAGTAAATAAATAAAAGGTTTTCTGTGTTTAAACCAATTTAGAAATCAGTGAATGATTGTACAAATTAAAAGAAATGATTAAAAATACGAAAAGTCGAAAGACATAGTAATCTAGGCTATTGCACTGTTTTTTATTTTTCCATCCTCCTCTCAAAAAAACATGTACTTACAAATAAAATTTTCTTTATTAGTGGTTTTATGAGCGGGAGGTCATTCCGATGCATAGCGCTTGGGCAGCACAGCTTCACTTCCATCCAGCGGCGAGCCGTTGGCAACACTGTGAGCAATTTGGCCGGCCCAGAAAACCCAATTCATCGCTGCCGCTACCGGAAAACTTTTTTATTTGTACGATCGTTAATCGTTTAACATAGTCACTACTCTGCCTTTAATTTTTGTGCTCAAAAAGTTGATCTGTTTTCAGTTGGAACAACTTCTCTGTCTTTATGCATACTGTAACTGCAAACCATGAATACTGTTTAAAACTTTTGTGTCTCCTAATTGCAGTTGGTGTGACCGAAATTTACTCATGAAGTCAAGGCCATGTATGACTGAGAAGGAATTTTTTACTTAAGGTTTGTAGCTATACCAGTTACAAGTACCTGTAAAAACCCTCTCTGCCAAACCCGTTTGCCCGTGAAAAAGCAGGGGACATGGCAGGTACCATGCCTGTGCATACAGCCCAGAAAACATAGCGAATGTAAGCGATAAGGTCACAATTAGTAACACAAATGCAAAAGCACAAGTACGTACAGTCACTGCTTTGCCTTTTATTTTTGTGCGAGAAACGTTAATCTGTTTTTGTTGGAATTTGTAATATTTTTTCTGACTTTATACATAACTGCAGACAGTGAACACCGATTCCATCTTTCAGGTCGCATCAGTGCAGTTGGCGTGACCGGCAATTACTCAAGGCAGCATATCTCTGAGAAAAATTTTTTTGCTTGTGGTTAGTAACTATACCAGTTCCAAGAACTTGCAAAAACCCTCTATTCCAAACCCGTTTGCACGTGAAAAAGCCAACCGCACTGATGAGACCTAAAACGTCGAAACAGTGGTTACTATCTACAGTTACGTATAATACATACGTGCGCTTTTGTCTTTGTTTCCGCTTAAAAACTCTAGCTTTCTGCCAACGCGTTTCAGTGTGATTCGGTTTATTAACACAATTGGGCTTGTTTGCTATAATCCAGTGGTTTTCAAACTTTGTGTTGCCGCGCCTCCTTTAAAAATACTTGATCATACGACGCCTCCCCTTATTTTATAAAATCATAAAAACACGAATTATGAAACATAAAAAGAATAACAACGTTCATTTTTGTCTTTCAATGAGATTGATGCGCATGTCTATTAGCGCAGAGGCTGTTAAATCTCGGTGTTATTGACGAGATGGCTACTCGTAGCTCTTTTTCTGCAATCAAGCGAGCTCGATATTTCGCTTTCATTGCAGCTAACGCAGAAAATCCTGTTTCGCATAAATATAATGTTGCGAATGGCAGTAGTACTTTTAAAGCTTTGCTTGACAAAGCATTATATTTCGAATTGAGATTCAACCAAAATTGAACCAGAGACACATTCTGAAATCTCTGTTTCAATGCAGTATCACAAGATAATTCAATCAATTGTTCTTTCTCAATAATTGCCAATCCAAATTCATCATCTTTTTCGTCAATAAATGGATTCTGTATCCACGCATCTTTCGTAAAATCAAGATCATCAAAGTAATTCGAAAAATGAAGTAACAAACCATTCAAGTGTTCGACAAACAGATTTTTGTTGGCTTCTACATTAACTTGGGTGCATGAATTTACAGTAGAAGTGGAAACACGTCAAGGTTGTTTTTTTGCAAATTTGCTTTCCACAGATTCAACTTTTTTACAAACGCTTTTACCTTGTCTTTTTGCATCAGCAAATGCATTTGTGGTCCTTACATTGACTTATTAAAAACACTCAATTTTCCGAAAATTTCAACCAAATAAGTGAGTTTAACAATAAAATTATCATACCTAAACATGTTCGAGTCCTCATTATGATTTTCATCGAGAAAAATTGCAATTTCGTCTTTAAGTTAAAGTACCCTATGAATTACTTTTGCAGAAGATAGCCAGCGCACTTCACAATAGTACAGAAGCGACGAGTAATTAGCTCCCATATCGTCACACAGCTTTGCAAACAGTCTAACTTTTAATGGACTGTTTTTTATGTGATTTATAACTTTCGTTACGTTTGTAAAAACGTTGTTCAGTTCTTCGCATATATTTTTGGATAAGAGAGCTGCTCTGTGGAGCATGCAGTGAGTCTAGAGAACGTCAGGTGTTTTCTTTTTAACAAGTGCTTGAAGACCAGCTTTGTGCCCCGACATTGACCGTGCACCGTCGGTACAAAGCCCAACACAATTATTCCACATTATGTCGTTCTCATTAAAAAAAACGTCAATTATATTAAAAATTTCATTGGCTGTGGCTTTTTCAGGAATGGGTTTGCAAAATAATATATCTTCAATGACATCAGTCTCTTCAACATATCGAACATAGGTAATTAAATGTGCGTCTTTGGCTACATCAGTTGCTTCATCTAACTTACTTGTATCGCGAATTTCGAAATACCCACTCTAGAAACTAACTGATCGCAAATATCTTCAGATATAACATTAATTCTTCTGCTAACTGTATTATCAGAAAGCGGGATTTGCCGTAGCTGTTTCGCATTATGATTCTCCAAACATTATTTTGACCATATCAATAGCTGCTGGCAAGACTAAAGTTTTTGCTACTGTGTGCGGTTTTGTACACTTCGCGATCCTGTAAGACAGGGGTCGGCAACCTTTTGAGCGCAGCGTGCCATTTTTTGATAGTGTCAAAATAGAAACTTCTTCGCAAGCCAAACGGTTTCGTTTCCTTACTTGAAGTGCAGTAGACTAAGGTGACTTACTTGATGTGCAGTAGACTTTGGGTGCGGTAGACTAAAGTGACCATTTGGTCTTTCACCGCTTCCCCCTGCGCTTTTGCGTCATGGAATAAATTGATTGATTGAGTAGATATTGCCGTTTTGTCCTATTTTCCTCTGAAAATATCAGTGAAGAACAAAAAAAGGTCTACACCTCTGTAGATGTACCCATGTCCCTACTTTTCTCTGATAATATCAGCGCAGACCAAAAAAAGGTCTTCACGTTGCTAAATGTCCAATTAGTCAAGAAATATCTTAATTGAGTGATTTTTTAGCCCACAGCACTGAAAATCGCTCATAGAATCAAAAGTAAATTTGTTAAATCTAAAGAGCTTAAAATTTGCTGGCACATGGATTTGCTTCTTGTGCCATGCAAAACCTTCCGGCGTGCCACTTTTGGTACGCGTGCCAGGGGTTGCCGACCCCTGCTGTAAGACACTAAGTACGATGCTAGTAATGTATTTGATGGAGAATGAACTACTTCTTTTAGCATCTGCTTTTGTTTAGTAAACTCATCCAAATTTCTTTAAAAAAATTCTTTAGGCTTATCAACATAATCAGAATCCGTAGTTTCAAGGTGCCGCTTTAATTTTCCGGGTCTCATGCTATCAGCAGCAAAGACTTTCGAGCAAAGCAAACACATTGGTTTTTCCACCTCAGCATTAATAACACTCGTAAATCCGAAGGATAAATAGGATGGGTCGTATTTTCTTTTCTTGGCAGTGCTTCCTTCCTGTTCTTTGTTCCTTTTACTTTCGCTACTACTGCCAACATCACTACTTTCATTACCGGTACTGTTGGATTTTCTCTTATAACCAGTCAAAAATTTATCCATTTTTCTGAAACTAATATTCTTAATATATTGTTTTAAAAAAAAATTATACTTTTGAATAACTTACTCTTTCTACCGTACATTATATTTTAATTTTGATGCTATTTATTACATTGCTTTTTGATTATTAAATAAGATAAATAACTGCAGTTTGTAGGGCAGCAGGACTGGTGGACTAATAGCAATTTCATTATCGACTATCGAGCAATCATTCGGTAATACGAATCATATCGCATTAGGACGTCACAATGACCTAGCATGTTAGAAATGAGTAAAGCAAGACCTTGGATTCTGGTTTAGATTTATTGCTTGCGAGGTAATAATTTTGAATAATAACCTCACTTGATTTTGCAACTAACACTTCGGTTAATTATGCAATTAAACGGGTATTATGCAATTGTAGGCTTATGTTGTGGCTAACACTCGCGCCTCCCCTAAGAATAGTTCGCGCCTCCCAGTTTGAAAACCAATGCTATAATCAAATTAAAACGATAGTTAATTAACTATGAGGTTTGCCTCATTTTTTCTTGATTTTAGAATATCGTCTTAACCGCTGTTGCTATTTTTAGATTTCATTTCTTGCTGACGTACTTCGCTGCTTTTTTTAATTTCAACATTTTTGGAATGTCGTAGACCTCATTAACAAACAAAGTAATTTGTGATTTCGCAATGCTTTTCGTATAGGTACCTCAAAAAAGATTCATAGTTTCCTCTTCTTTTAAATATTTTTCGCTAGAACTAGGTAGCCCACTAAAACTGTTTCCTCGGCTGCTTGTTTAACCTCATCTAACGCAGGAATGACGAACCTACTTGCTGTCGCGGGCCACTTTGTCACTTACCAATGAGCAAGCGGACCGCATAACTTTTAAGTCATGAACAGTGGGTAGCGAGAAATTTTAAAAGGGGGAGGCCATAATTTTCACATTTTTTTTAAGCGATTGTTTTCTCGGCAAAACAAATTTGAAGTTGATTGACAAACAAGAAAAGCTTTAGGAGGGTCGGGGGCGAGCTCCCCCGGAACAAATTTGAAAATTTACACGCTATAATGGCTATTTTTAGTGCTTTTTGAATATTTTTCATGCAAATTTTGTTTAAATTTTTTAACCCTGATTCTGAGTGCTTCGCCAAATACGTTGCATTTTGCGCGCACATTTTCGATTATGCGCGCTTAAGGCGTAAGGCTTACTGCTATCGAAGAGGTTCGAAATTATGAAAAAACTGTATACCTCAAAAGCATTTTTGAAAATGGCTGGTGGGAGATGCATACCCCTCATCCTACCCTCATTGGATACGTCCCTGGCCATAAGCTACACAAACCATCAAAAGAGTCTGGCATGTTTCAGTCACTTGGCATCATTAGGTTTGTTTTTTTTTTACTAAAAGGCACAGTCAAAAAGGGAAGGGGGCATGGCACAATGGTCTCCCTCTAAATACGCTTCTGGTTATACACATATCGATCTAATCTTTTTGAAATACCCTTTTTTCAACTACAATATTTTTACAATTTTTTTCATCTACAATTATGATTAAAAAACAAAATAACAAATACCTTAAAAAAGCAGTAAAATTTGCATATATGGTACTATAAAACAACCTCAACAATTCATTTATGCAATTAACTCACATAATCCCTACTATTGCAAGGCAAACTAAGCTCACACTCGAATAGTTACTTGTATACTGCTGCACTATGCTGAAGCTGCAACGGACTCGAGTTATGTTATCATCATTTCATAACAGTGGATGAACTGCTAAATCCTGAAATAGGTGGCTTGCATCGTGCGTTTGTATAATTACTGTGTAATACGCGCGTGGTTACATCAGGGGCTTAGCTTTTGATATCGCATCACAAAGATTAGACCGGGGAAAAGAAGGTTCAAGAGTACTGGTCTCGCCAAAATGCCAAAATAGTCTCGTTAAGATTATTGGTCTCGCCAAAATGGCCGCAAGTTCGTCACCTCTGATCTAACGCAAAGTAAATTTTGAGTTGTTTTTACTGCTAATGAAGTGGATGCTGCAATGTTTTAACGTTTCAACTTTCCTTAAAGAACTTTTTTTATTTTACAGTAACAGCAACCTCGCTTAAGCATTTTTAAAACTGCCTAAACCTTCATCGTAAGCTTACACCTTGACGAGTAGCGATCTGCCATATGGTTATTCTCTTCGTCGTCGTTTAACCGAGCATCTATTCCGGATCATGTGCAAACACATCTGAGGTCGAAAGTCTATATTATTGTCAGCCCAAATTGTTACTTATAATATGCGATCAGAAGCTAGCAGTATTTTTATTTAGTATCTAGTTGCATACTTGTCTTCCTATTACTAGAAAGCGATCAGAGCGCTGTTACGAGCTATTTCGTAGTTTCCAGCCGCCTGCTTTGACGTTTGACAGTGAAAGAGAATTCACGAAATACATTTCACAAATGCATGAACTTGACCTGGTAGCCTAAACTCTATTATTCCGTCGTTTGTTTATACGGTAATTCCCTTACAAACCTGATGACAAAAAAACAAACGCCTCATAGTCAATTAGACCCATACTTACAAAATAACAAATATCCCATTGGGAGGATTCACAAGCGTCTCCGACGATATTTTTTCACTTACATTTTTGGATTTCTCGATAACTGAAGTGTCTCAATCGCCTTTGTTTCAACCCAAAACTCTTTCTTGAACAGATCAAATCAACTCTTCCCCAGCCAAATTGAGGTAAAATTTTTGACTCGTACAGCTTTCTTTTTCTTTGTAAATGACTAACTTGTAGCTGCAATGGAGTTTTTAGCGCAAATTCAACAACGCTTGTAAACATAACTGCACACAGTGAACACTGTTTCTACCTTTTAGGACACATCAGTGGAGTTGGTGTGACCGACATTTACTCAAGGCAAATATGCCTGAAAAGGATGTGTTGGCTAGTGATTTGTAACTAAATACAAAATACAAGAACCTGCAAAACCCTTTTTGCCCAACCCATTTGCCCGTGAAAAAGCCGACTTCACAGATGAGACCTGAAAGGTCGAACTATGCAGGCATTATGCCTGGGCACACAGCCAAGAAAGCATTGTGAATGTAAGCGCTATGTTTTATGGGCTGTATGTTTTAGTTTTTTGTCCGTATGCATAAATCTTACCAATGTATCTCTTTTGCTGCTCGCTCTGGGAAATCAATTTTGGGAAATCAATATGGGACTTCAATTTTGCTGCTCGCCCTATAACTTTTCCATACAACAAATATGCTGAATTGATAGTATCGTCTGATTAAAAGTCTTCTTTTTATTGAAAGATATCTTCCTAATTTCAAGTGACTGGAAGAGGCGTTAACTGAGATGATAATTTAAAATGTAACGCAATGTATAAAGCAGTGGATTCTAACCTGAGGGGCACGTCTCCCTAAAACAAGAAACGTAAAGTTTCAAGAGAGTTTTAAAGTCACACTGCAGCACATTTTTCATTAATTTGAGATCAACATTTTTTCGTTAATTTTATGGCAGTCAGTGCTTAGCGCTGTTCAGGTATCAGCGCGCGTAATTGCAGACCACAATTGCGTTGTGACTGATACCGGTATGTGACAATTGAATACAATAGATGTTAGCTACAGTGTTAAATTTCTGCTTAGTCTGTTTCTCTCCTTTGACTTTGCAGCCACGGATAGCCCTGATGGAAGTGATAAAACACTTCTGACGATATTTCTTTTGGAAGCATCAAAAACTTAAATATCCCCACCACATTAAACTAGAGGCGAAGGACGTCCCAGAATTCAATGGCAAGACTGCATTCAGAGAAATTGGTTGGTCCTGGCTTAAAATTTTACTAGTGGATTTACTCTTCGTTGCGGAGGATCGAGTGCCTGGAAGCTCCAACTTGAGCTGCTACTCCCGCGACCCCCAAAGTTTTAAACGGCTCTAAAAAGTACGAAAGTGAATGAAATCCGTTGAAACATTACATTCGTATGAATTTATAAAAGTAGGCCTAGAGGAAGCGTAAAGCGAAAAACTTTTTCACCCGTTGTAAGCACATTTAGCACAGTTTTATTTAGGCTAAACCCAGATATCAATTCTCTTCGTATGCTTCACAATTCCATTGAAACAATATTCTATCAACTAAATGCTTGTACATTCAGATTAGAATATTTCATTTTGATAGACGGTTGTAACAAGTTACAATAGATTAGAATGGGTTGTGACAGAAAATCATGGTTCTCAGTCCTACACTATTAGAAAATTTATTAACAATTCAGTTAAAAGTAAGAAATTGGTTATCGTAAAACTACTGCGGATAATTTTTCGAAGTTTTATTATTATAAAGGAAATATCGAATTAGCCAACTCCAACGTGATTGTGTGACTGTTAACTTAAAATCTGAAATTAATGTTATTTTTGTTTATATGCTATTTCAATAAGATTTTGATGTGATTTAGACTTGATTAAAACTACCGTGAGAAAAGGAGAATTAAGTTGTTGAATGTTGTGATAATAAAAGAGTATTGAATACGCAAACTAATACCATACCAAACCACAACAATCGTTATTGTTAATAGCAAATTCTTTTTCAAAGGTGGACAATGCAAGTCAATAAACAAAGTCAAATGGAGGAATTTTTGTGCAATAATAACTTTCCCCTGAAACGTGAGTCAGTTTAAGAACTTGTTTATTTTATTTACTTTATTTCGTGGAAAACGTCTGTTGGGCGGAATAAAATCCCGCTGTGAAAGCTGCTTGAGATTTCTTGTTCTGATTTGTAACTTGATGAATTTGTTGCTTGATGTAAATTTCAAGCAAGAAAAACCATCATGTCGTACCATATCCCAGGTAAGAACAACTCGAAAATAATATGAGATAACTCGAAATTTCATGATTAAGCTACTATCTGATGGCACTCCAATTCGCTCGGACACGAAACTATCAATGTGCTGACCAGTTGTTTTACGCAATTGCAACTGCGACTAAGCACTTGCTTTCTAATCAGGAAGCATGGGGAAGAAACAGGCAAATTATATCGTAAGTATTATGCAGAATCTATTCCGTTTCTATCACAAATTGTTTTCCAACATATCCTTTGCCTTGCTTACAACCTTTTACTTGTAAGCTTTAGTAATAGTGGTGAGCGAAAGATCTGACGAGCGATGCCCTTACTGTAAATGCATCAGCTGCAGTAGCTGAAATTGAAGTATTCGATTACGGTACCACCGTACTTGGTTTCAATCTATCTGTTGGTAAGTTATTGACCATATAGCATTTAAAGAAATCAGTGAAGTTGTACCTTTACAAGACCTGCAAATAGTTAAATTCGTAACTGGTTTCCACTTAATTTCAATGTATGTGGTTAGATAACCTGATTAGGGATAATGTACTGTATAAATTTCTAATGAAAGAACTTTTGAATACAATGCTATGCATTTTATCAAACTATTTTGGCTGGTGCTATGCAACCTCTCAATCATTTAATGGGAAAAAATATACCCAAGTTTCGACTATAACCAAAGTCTCATCAGCCTTGCTACGCACAGCCAATCCAGGCTAAACTCATTCCAGACTGTAAAGACTCTGTTTCTGCATTGTTTACCTGTACATCTCGACTTCATCTCTTTTCTAGGTTGTGCCCTATTTTTGGCAGGCGACTGGCCCCAAACAACGATACCCAATGAAAGAACCTATAACCACTAACTCACAACTAAGTTACCGGTAGCCTAACTAGCCCACATCACTAGAAGCCCCCATGGCAACCCACTCATTTGCAGCTGCAGACGCGTTTCGACCTTATTATGGTCTCATCAGTGCAGCATAGCAACCTCCCACCTTCCTAAAAAAAAAAAAAATTCTAACCTTCAAAAGAACTACACACTCCAAATCTAAGCCTCTACTCGTTCTGCTCAAGGTAGCACCATAGACTTCTTACTGCCAGTCGCCGGCCAAAAATAGGGCACAACCTAGAAAAGAGATGAAGTCGAGATGTACAGGTAAACAATGCAGAAACAGAGTCTTTACAGTCTGGAATGAGTGTAGCCTGGATTGGCTGTGCGTAGCAAGGCTGACGAGACTTTGGTTATAGTCGAAACATTAATTTGTCCCTTGCAAATTTCTCATATACCCTAGTTGCTGTTCATCATTTTTGTAGAAGACGTGGAGGGCATGCAATATTTTTTTCAGGTCTGTGTTCTATGCAGACACCTTACATTTCCTTGCCTGGAACACATTAGATAGCATACTGTAGCTACAGCAGATCAATAACCGCTAACTAAGTTCGATAATTTTGAAAACGGTGGAATAAAGCACAATTTTAAAAGATACAAATATGGGACAAATATGATGCTAATATTCTGAGGTTAATAATGCACTTCTGTAATCTAATTACATTCTTCCAACATCTTGTCAATTTTCTTGGCACAGCTACGAAAGATTTGAGAAATTTATTCAAAGGCAAATCTTATGGAGATGAAGACGAAGGATGTTTGTATTTTTCCACCAATTGTTAAGATGGAAACGAAAAGTTACCGAAATGAAATATTTCGCAATGTCGCTATTGACTGTAATGGGAGTTAATTTTGCATTTCGCACTGTTAAATTTTTAGCGTATAGATGGGTACAAAATCGCAAATGGTGGAATCAACTCTTTATTAAGTGATAAAATAAAAATTTGGGGGGTTCACAGATTAATTTCGGTTATTGTACCGCATTCTTAACCATTTGCTTGAGGAATACAGCAAAATAAACATAATCTAACATAAAATAACCCAAGCACCATGTTATTTCATGAAGAAATCAGCCATGCATAACCGGCGTCGTATAAGTAAGCATTTAAACATGACAACGAGTCTGCAGAGGCGTTTCTATATATTACTGGCAGTGCTTTACTTTGTTTCTGAACATCATAAAAACGTGCAGATGACTTCATTTCGAGGATAAAAAACTGTCTTTCTCTTGCAACAAGTTTCATTAATCTGCTACAACTAAATTAGGTACCCCGACTAAAAAAAAATTGAGAAAAATCAAGTTTAAGCTTAACAATCAGGACGTCATAATAACATAAACTTTTTCATAAAATATTTTTGTTACAGCCTACTTTCTTGTGTGTTTAAGCCCAAAGTGAGAACTCCACTGCAACTGAAAGTTAGTCATTTATGACAAAAAAGAAAGCCGCCTGAGGCAAAAGTTTTACCTCAGTATAGTCGGGGATTAACCGATTTGAGATCCCTTTAAAAAGGGACTTTAAATAGAAACAAATCTAATTATGACAATCCCCAGTTATCGAGAAATCCGAAACGGAAGTGAAAAATATATCATGTGGGTGCTCATGAACCCTTCTTTCCGACAAGACTAGTTATCATGAAATGGTTAACGAGAAGATGTTAACTTGCTGCATATAATTTCGAGATTTTGAGTGTCTATTGAGCATTGTTCATCCAGATTACTACATATTCGCAATGCCAGCGAAGCAAGTGTGAACAGTTAGTGCAAGAGCCTGGTGCTGCTGGTCGTAAATCACGTGACTGGTTTGCTTGGGAATCAGAAAATTATTCACCAAACCCTATTTTTTTAAGTTAAACATAGTGTGAATAATATATTAGGGTGCACTTTTATCTTATGTCAATGTGGTCGCTTGATGCATTGTTGTACATGTCACTTGAAAGCCCCACATGAAATTTCAGGCTAGAGGTAGATTTTGCCTTGCGACTTTTGGATTAAAAATTTACACTTTAAATGCTGGTTTTCCATCTGTGCTTTTCACGTCATTTAAATTTTTTGAAAATTGTTGCCGCATTAAACGTTTGCTCGATAAGTTCTCGGACTCGGTCTAAAAATCAGTTGAGTATTTTGATTTTTATCATACTTATAATACTTATAACAGAAACTTCCGTCGAAACCTGCTCAAAAGTTCCGTAAAAGTTAATGTCGACTATAAAGAGCTTAAAACCATTGTTCAAAGTGGTGATAAACATTTAAATAAACAATGGTTCCAATTTATGCAGCAAATGCCTGCAACTGATTTTAAAATGTAAAGTTTAACTGCGAAAAATGTGCTCGGTACTCGTACTTGAAGTCACCCACCAGTACTCGTACTTGAAGATTCTCAAGGCATGTACTCGATACTCGTACTTGTACTCAAAGGCTGTGTACTCGACTTTATCACTGACAATAAATGCTGCAAGCTATCGTATTTATTTGCCCAGGTGCTTTAGGAGTTGTTTCTACACTATTATCAGTTAAAATCGCAGTACTAGTTGTGATTGATAAAAAATTATGTCATAGGTGAAGTTTTACGACGTCATAAAAACTTTCATGAAGTCACAATTCTTCATGCATTGTGTTTAAACAAAGCCAAGTGTTAAACAACAAAGGTTTTTGGTTGTGAATGAAATAGAATAAAATTGTAATTTATCTAAAAAACCTGATTTGACGCAAAAAATAGTTTGCAAATTTGAAATCTGCATAACTGATTTGATAAGATTAAGCTGTTAAAATCGCTAGTTTTTTAAAAATCTTACTTCTGTTGCACTATTACGCTTTGCACTTCACAAGTTGGGCAAAATTAGCCAAAAGTTGACATGAAAAGTCGGTAGGGAAGATAAGCTCGTTTCGACTCAAAATTTGGCTTAGAAGTTTTTTTTTACCCATAGCTACAATACACTGAGCGACCATTGTAAAATTCAAAAATTTATATGTTTTCATTGCACCCTATAATGTATCATATTAAAATTAATCTGATTCACAGCACCAGTAGTATAAAATGGCGAGATATTGGCCCGAACAGCAACCTGGTAACTTCAAGGCAACAACCATTTCTGTGTAAGCAAATCTCGTTTCGTTTGAGTAATGCAAAATCTTTATTGAAGATGATCTAGTCGTGTGGTTTTCAACCTCTGGGCCATGGCCCAGCAGTGGGCCACGGCACTGCTTTCAGTGGGCCACAGAGCTTGACTAGAAAGCAACATCAGCATTTCCCGACCATGTCATTGTGTTGACTTTGTGCTTTTCACTAAAAATATTGCGTTACCGTCATATTTTATCAACATTTTTAGTGGGCTATGTGCCAACAAGGTTAAAAAACCCTGATCTAGTCTAACATCGAATTAGCGAAGCCAGCACCAGAGCCCAATGTGTGGCCCATTCTATGTACATTCTCAGGCGCCACTGCCTAAAAATCGCCCCATATGGCCCATTTTGCAAATGATTTTAAACGCTCGAGAAACTCGAATGAATTACTCTCGCAATTTAATTGCAAGAGTTACTGGCTTCGTGTGACCAGGTCTTTATTCAAACACAACAAGAATATTTTTCGCTAATTTTAGGTTAAGTTTTATGTTGCTTAAATGAACAGCTTTTTCAAAAATTCATAGTTAGAAAACATGATTGAACGCAAGAGATAACGTGTTCTCAAGTCTAAACTTGTTTAGACTGGAAAGTAGGAAAGTCCATTCATCAAGACACGACTTACTCTTTAACCAAAGCTTTAAAACTCTAGAATTTCAAGTAAAAAGAACAATCCTTACGAAAACCTATTCGCAGATTCTCGCAACTGTCATTATAATTTTTTTGTGATTGTTTTATACCTGCGTTGCTATCAACGTCATCTACAGGTTCCTGACGTGCTCCGCTGGTGCTTAGTACCTCAACATTTTCAGGCTCCAGTGGAACTGTACAAAACATAGAAAATTATCAAGTGCTTTTGCTGTGAATTTACTACACTCGACGCACCTCCGTTGCCTCCCATAGATTTCACAGCTTGCTGGTGTGTTCCGCTGGTGCTTGGTACCTCAACATTTTCAGGCTCCGGTGGAACTGTACAAAACATAGAAAACTATCACTTGCAATAGATTCCACAGAATCTAACGGCTCAAATAGCCGAGTGGTGTGAGCATTCTCCTATCAAGCTGAAGACTCGGGTTTGATTCCGAGTTAGGTCAAACCAAATTCACAGCTTCTCTGTTGAACGCTTAGTATTAAAAGAATAGTGTGGTGAACAAGGCGGCAAGTTTATTTCTTGTGCCGTTGGGAAAAAAAACTAGCAGGATTCCCCCATCTTAGTATGGTAGACAAGTGGTCGGCAACTCCTAAACAGAGGTACGCACGGTACTTCTTTAAAGTGCCGGCGGTACCGGTACACGGTACTATGTTAAAAGTACCCTGTCGGTACTTTTCCAAAAAAGTTCCAAAAAGGAATTACTGCCATATATTTTGTTGATTTTTAATTAAAACTGTACAGTTTCATAATGATTAGTTACCGGTAGTATTTGGTACGGTACAATTCACGAATTACAAACTATATGTACCAACCATCAAAAAACTGTACAGAATAGGCTGTATAGCTAGTGGCAAGTGACACAAAAATCAGAAGAAATGCAACCATTTCCTTCGACCATTGGAATGGACCGCCACGCATAAAGCGAAAACTTTTTTTATTGGGGACCATTTTTTGCGCTGCTGGCGACAAAAAGATTGTTTAAGAATTTTGAATGAATGGGGAACTGAATCTATTGAATATGGGGTACCTCAAGGCTTTACACTCGGGCCATTGTTATTTTTGATATATATAAATGATATTGTTAATAGTACATCTTCACTACCTAGGTTATTTGCTGACGATACTTGTCTCAACATCAACGCAGACTCACTTTCAAACCTTGAACTCATCATTAATTCGGAACTTAAAAATATTTCAGAATGGGTCAATGCAAATCAATTAACTATTAATCCGACAAAATCGAACGTACTTCTTGTCCCACCAAAACTTAATCGCGCGTCTAATAACATTACCGTTGCCATCAACTCAACGCCTATAGAAGTAGCTAAAGAAGCCAAGTATCTTGGACTAATAATTGATAACAAGTTAACCTTTGGATCACAAATTGAATATTTAGAATCTAAACTTTCTCGGGCAGTTGGCATAATATCAAAACTCAAACATTTTTTTCCTTCGTCTGTACTTCTAAAACTTTATTACGCGTTATTTCACTCAAATTTATTGTATGGGTTATTAATTTGGCATAATACTTATGCAACATATACTAATAAAATATCCAGACTTCAAAACAAAGCCATAGAGATGATTGCTAATTCAAAACGTACTGATAAATGTGCTCCGATATATGAAAAGCTTAAAATTTTGCAACTTCACGATCTTCACATCAATGAAACAGCGATATTCATGCATAAATTCCATAACAATAAACTACCAGTTTCTTTCTCGCAGTATTTTAACCGAATTGCTGCAATTCGTTCAGTTCATACAAGTAGCAACACCTCTGGACTTACATACTACATTCCACAATACAAAACAACTCGTCTACAGCGCTCCCTAAAATATACTGGTGTGAAAATATGGAACAAAATACCTACCTGGATCAAAACTAAAAGTTACAGTCAGTTCTTAAAACACCTCAAATTATACCTACAATGCAACTAAACATCTCCTCTTTCTTTTATCTTTATTTATTTTTTTTTCTTTTTTTTTCTTCTTTTCTTAATATTACAGCAGATCCTATACGAATCAGCAGAATAATGCACAGCAACTGAGAAAAAAATTATAATTTTATTACGCTCCCTTGCCATGTGCTTAATTGAGCACTCTCACCTGGGGCCCCCTGTCGTAGCATTGTGCAATGCTCATCGCTTATGCGATTTGAGCACTTTGGCAGGGGTGGAGGTTTTTGTTTTGTGGTACCACAAACAAAAATTTTCTGAAGTTCCTTAAATTTGATTTTGAGGTTCTTCACCCCAGACTACTCTGAGCTCCTCTGATGAGACCTAACAAGGTCGAAATTTGAACATTAGTAGTATTATTATTGATATAAAAAATAGAATTCGAACTAGACACTTGGCCGAGAAAACCAGAAGCAATAAAAATTATGAATGTGCAATAAAAAATCTTTTTCGCTGTTTATAGTTGTATAATCAGAAACTAAAGTGAATTTTTTGACATGTTCATTTCACTCTTATTAGTTGTGTTTTGTTTGGTGTCTCGTTTTTTCTGCTGTTTATAACTTGTTTTTTTTTTTTTGTCTTGTGCCCATTTCGGTGGTGAAAATAAAAAAAAAAAAAAAAGGTCGAAATAGTGGCTGTCAGGAGATTGAGTATATATATATATATACATTTTTTTTTAAAGCAAGGGTGGTTGCTTGACTCGAAGACCCTTAGACGGTCACTTCGCAGCTTCCCTATTGCATTCATTGTAAACTTTATTTTTCTTTTTCTATATTGTGTTATGTTTCGTTGTTGAACTATAAATTTGCTCTTGTTTTTATTTACTATAATTGTTTAAATACCGTATGAATGCAATGAAATAAATGAATCTGAATCTGGGGTGAGGACCCCAGAACCAGAAGTGGTCTACTCTGGAGTTTTCAATAGAAGGAGTTTGTCATAAATCATAATGACGTTAAACCTTTGCTCTTAGTGAAGTCATTAAAATAGAAACAGAATTTTTAACATTGAAGTGTGTAGAAAAAGGGTATCCAATATTTTTTTCAGAAGTCCAGACTTGATTATGTAAAAGTGCTCGAGGAGTCGAGGGCCAGTAACATTTAATGGCGTGTTTTGCTATTTTTTTAACTTCAGATCACTCGTGGGATAAATCGTCCTGACATTTTCATGGCGCTTAATTTTCGTGTTTGTGATTATCAGAAAGCACTCAAAGATGGAGGTTCGATTTATTTGATCATAAAAATTGGCAATGCTTCGTGAGACCACGGACGAGGACCATATGAAAACTCATCGCGAGACAAGAGACCCTGGGTGTAGAGCAGTGATTCTCCAACATTTTTGTTCTATCGTTTACTTCTGGAAGTAGTAGACTTTCATCACCCCCTTATCAGGAAAGAAGTTTTAAGAGGGGCGTAGGCCGTACATAGACATTTTTTTAAGATGGGGTTGCGTAAGTGCAAAGACACGTTTTGCTTTGTGAGTTTACAGTAATTCATATCTTATGAATTAAGACATAGCAATTAAGCGATTAAGCTTGTCGAAGCAAAAATGCATATGCGCGTTAGGAGCATAGGTGGCGTGAATGTATTTGAAACTTGGCAAAGTGGCCGCATGCGAACGTGAAGACTTTTTTGCTTTTCACCAATTTGCAGTGATGAAATTAAGAAGGAAATCTAGTCATTGCTCTTGCCCCCTCCCCACTTTAGAAATGCTTCCATCATCGCTGGATAGGAGTTAGGAATAAATCTCATAACGGAACTGACAGATAGCGAATAACCTACAAAGTATGTCGGGAAGAACTGCAGCAATAGGCGGTCATAATCAGCAACGATTAATTTGAAGGCAGTGACTATTTGTACGGGCCCGTACAAATAAGCGCTTTGTTTCCTTTAATTATCCTTTCGCGCTCTCCTCGGCTCTACGAAGCGTGACGAAATAACAAAATACACCCCGGTTCTACGAAGTGTGACGAAATAACAAAATACCCCAAAGAGACAAATGTTACGGGTCCGTAAAAATAGCCACTTCCTACTTTGGTTTGAAACAAAACAGCCTACTCGTCGAATTGACACAAGTAGCTTAAATGTAATATCATTATCGAAAACGTAGAATGCTATTAACGCTGTAATGTTTACGATATGGGCCTTCAGAAAACAAAACTGATTTCCGCTTGCTACATCGATCGAATACCATCGGATGTACAAGGAAAAACTACACAATCATTTTATGCTTTGCATCATTTTAAGGAGATTCACTAACAAAGAAACAAGCTCTATTGCAGAGAGTTGTAAGTCTGTGAAATGTCTAGAAAAAGCATATTTACGAGTCAAAGTCGAAAAAATAAATTTTGAAATTTGCCAAAAATACGTCCTAACACTACTTTAAATGTTTTGTCGTTCTTGTTCTCATAGTCAAGCTTAGGTTTTAAGTTGCATTGAAATTGGTAAAAATCAATCAATCAAATATGTAAACCCACTGATTTGAAGCTGTAAACCCACTGAGATAGAGACAAGTAAACATCCCGGAATCGTATCGAACAAGATGAAAAACATTTCGGAGGGCGCATCCATTTCATTAGGGCTACGCATTACGCAACTCTGTTTAACATTATTTAAGCAACGTTGTAGCCTACGCAGGTTGTTAAAAAATCTATTCAGGTCTTGAGACTTTTTCTTACAGTTATACAACCTGATCAACGGAAGGTAACGCAAAAAGAACAGACGAAATTATCGAAAAAATTTTACTCTGAATTGCCTTTCAAAAACAAAAGCATTTGGAAATAGTCGTTCTGAAAGACAGCTCCTCTTCGGCTTAAACACATCTCTTCCTGTTCGAAACAAATCTTTCTATTGCCGCGCTTGACGGGATGGAAGTATTGCATTTTAAAAACAAATATTTCTAGCGACTGCTGCGGAAAGTGTAGTTGTGCAGGCTTCACCATTTTTATGTTTTTTTTTTTTTTTTATTGCAAAAGATTTTGCAAAAGTACCAAATACCGCCTAAAAATTGAGAAATAAAAGTACCGGCACTGCGGTACCGGTACTTTTTTCCAAAGTACCCACGATACCGGTGGTAAAAAGTACCGCGGTACTGCCCACCTATGCTCCTAAATATATGTTATAGTAACAGATTAAAGTTGTATAAAAATTCCAACAACTCACTGCAGTCTGTCTGTAGGTTAAGGTTTTAAAGATAGGTTAAAAAAGGTAATCAAAACATTTTGAGTTAAACTTGAACAGCGAGGAAGGGATTTTTTCGAGGAGCTATTGCGAAGACAATTACCAAAACTTGTTCATACAGTAACTTCTTTTAAAATTGTTTAATCGGATGGAGGAAACTGAAAAACTCAATAGGGGGAAACAGACTATAAGGAGTTTTTAGAATTTTTTTGAGTGATGGAGTACTATATTCGTACTCAGTACAGCTTTTCTGAGTACTCGTACTTGAAACTTTTAATCTGAAAAAGTACTCGTACTGAATCTAAAAGTGCTCTGACTCAGTCTAAAAATCAGTCGAGTGCACGAGTAACTCGTCGAGTACTTTAATTTTTTCTCCGAGATGTTGGTTGTAACTTTATTATATTTAACTCTTAGAGTGCCATGAACCACGATCGTGGCTTCATTTAAATAAACGTTTTTGCGACGTTTAGGGTATTCCCCCGGACATTTGCTGGCTTGTTACGGTTCCTGTTTTTTCACCAAAATAAGAAATTTCAATGAAAGACAGTGATCCACGAGTTTGAAAGGTTTGCTGATGAAAGAGGGTACAGAAAAGAATCTTGTAGTTATTAGCGATGATAAAGATGAATTACGGGAGTTTGTGTAGTTTAGGCAGAGTTAGTTAACTTTTGAATGCACTGCAAGGAATAGGCTAAGCGCTGTACTGAGGTCATTGTATTAGGCGAATGACATTGGACTTTGTAAGAACCTTGGAGTAAGATTTTTATAGATTATTGTCTCATCATTATTTTTATTTCGGTTTTAGCTTATTCTCCTTGCTGTAAGCTTTCTAAAAAATGCTTTATAGCTTTCTATATTTACAGCAAAAAAACAGTTAAAATGACTAAACAAAAATGATGGTATAATCATTGTTTTACTATTAATTTTAAGTGTAATTCTTTGAAACATGCTTTTTTTATGTGGCATTCTAAGGGTTAACATACGCAATGAGAAAATGCCGACTCTTTTATCAGTTATCAGCTTCAGGGGGAGTGTAATATTAGTAATACATTTTCTTACAGACTTCCAAGAAACGGAGGTTATTTCATCATAGCACAATCGTTTAGCTAAGAGAAAGCACTTTTCAAGCAAAATTTTTTATCATACTTATACCAGAAACAAACTTTCGTCGAAACCTGCTCAAAAGTACTGTAAAAGTTAATGTCGACTATAAAGAGCTTAAAACCAGGGTTCAAAGAGGCAATAAACATTTGTACGCACTATCAAGGCATACAGTGTTGAGCAGTAAACTCGAGGTTTGATTGCGAGTCGGTTGGTTGCCAAAAAAATGTCTTGGACATTTACAGCTTTCCTGTTAGACAATCAGCATTAAAGGGACATTCAGCGTTTAACTGCGAAAAATGTACTCGGTACTCGTACTCGAGCTTGCGATACTCGTACTCGAAGTCAACCACTAGTACTCGAATATTCTCAAGGCAAGTACTCGATACTCGTACTTGAAAGTTGAGTACTCGACTCCGTCACTGATTTTTATGCAACTTTAATCCGCTTAAAATGCAACTTAATAAATATTTTATCACATGCTCCGCTCTGATTACGTCACAAACCACATTCTTCAACTGACGACCCTTAAACTTTGGTTAACTAAATTAAGTTTCAAATATGTTTTTGCTGTAAATTTACTACATTCGACGCACCACTAAAACCTCGTCCCACAGATTCCACAGCTTTCCGTCGTGCTCCGCTGGTGCTTGGTAACTCAACATTTTCGGGCTCCGCTGGAACTGTGCAAATCATAAAAAACTTTGTTTCACCTATCACAAATTTACAGAAAAAAAGAAAAACTAAATGAATGGCAGAGTGCATGCTGCATGAACTCTTATGCTGGGTGACAAAAAAGTATTGTGCGCGCACCGCCACAGACTTGCGCAAAGTACTTTCCAAATGTTTTTGATCACAAATACGAAATACAGTGGCTCTACTTTCGGGCAATACCGGTAAATACAAAATACAGCCAAATACTTTAACAATGTATTTAATTACATTTGAAAACACTTTTCAAAAAAATATCACAAGCCTACACTTACAAAAACAACAAAACTTCACTTGTTAGGTTTTGCGTTATAAGTGAAGTCATACATATTATTGGTAGTTTTAAGAATACCGTGCTCTTCTACGCTTTGCTCTAAAGCGCCAGATTTCAATAAAGAGCTGCTGCGTTTTATCAATTAAGCTTAATAAAAATTGTCCGAATATGCAGTGTGCACCCCCAGCGATAACAAATGTATCTAAAATGCAAATACTTGTCACAAAAAACATTTAAAAAAATCAATTGTATATTCCAATATAATTACCAAATACAGTATTTCATAATTCAAATGCGTATTTGAAATACAAATACAATCCAAACCTGCATAGTAACGTGGGTCATAGTAAAAAGCCCATTTTTGAATTGAGGTTTCCTACTTATTACAATTCATTTAGGCCAGGGGTTCTTAACCGGGAGTAAATTTACCCCCTGGGGGTAAATTTTGCCTAACGAGGGGGTAAATTTTCTGAAGTATATACAAGAACAAACTTCAATTTTTAGTATTAAAAAGGTGAAAGTGTTGCACTGGGGGTAAGTGATACTTTTTTCAATCGGCAAGGGGTAAAAAATACAAGAAAGGTTAAGAATCTCTGATTTAGGCGGACCAATGAGATAAGCAGAAATTTTCGACGGGCGAAGAGTTGAAATACTAAGCCAGATTTCAATGCTTTCACTTATGACGCGGTCGCGCAGTGCGCAAAGCAGAGATTTATATTTTTGTAAGCGAAAAGCGTTAGCTACATTAATAACTATCGCAGCATGTCGCCAATCGTAAGGTTACCGGTATCAGGAAATGTAAGTTTCGTAAACTAATGACAATTGCAGTACTTCAGCAACGAGAATTAAGAGAAGAATGTAATAGAAATTTCTGGCCTAGTCCATACTTTTTTCAATCGGCAAGGGGTAAAGTGTTTTAAATCGTTAACCATGCAAACTACCAACTAGAACTTTCTACAATAAGGTCAATAAAATAAAGTTTTTTATTTTTTTTAAGTTTTTTTTATTTTTCCTCCTTAAGCTATTTTCGTCCCATATTTCTTGTATTCCAAAGTTTTTTATTATTTACAACATCAGCTGTTGTCCTTAGGAGCGATTCCAAAAGATTCTGGTGGGGATAGATGCAGTTTGAATACAAACCAAATACACAGACGTTCGACGTTTAGACCGTGACAAGGGTGTAAATAAGCTCTTTATAACAACTCAGATGGCCGAGTGGTATGGAGCGTCTGTCTCTTAAACTGAAAACTCGGGTTTGACTTCGAGTCGGGTCAAACCAATCACTTTAAAATTGGTACTCACAGCTTCCCTGTTTGACGCTCAGCATTGAAGGGACAGTGTGGAGAACAAGCCGGCAAGTTTACTTGTTGCGCCGTTGAAAAAGGCACTTAGCAGTGTTCCCCCATCTTGGTGTGGTAGACAGATGGCCGGCAACTCCTAAGCGAGCTCGAATAGCGCATTGATCGCTTTCTCGTGATATGAGGATAAATATGCAAGTAACTAACTAACTTTATGCTTCATGTCAGGAGCGTATTCAGAGCGGGGAGACACCGAGTATTGATTTTGACATTTTCTAAGAGCAGTTTTTCTCCGGCTGAGTTACTTTGAAGTAAATCAAGGAACATAAAAATTCTGTGGGGTCCGGGGACATGCTACCCAGAACTTTTTTCAAAAATTTACATCCTACAATGGTATTGGTATTCACGGCTTCCTGCTTGTCGCTCAGCATTAAAGGGACAGTTTGGAGAGCGAACCGGCTAGTCCACTTGTTGTGACGTTGGGAAAGACACTTAGAATGATTCCCCCATCTTAGTGTGGTAGACAGGAGGCCGGCAGCTCCTTAGCAAGCTCGTCATAGCGCATTGGTCACTTTCTCATGATAGAGGAAATGCAACGTAATATAACTAAGCATAAATGATGAATTGATTATTTATATGTTTTTCCTTAAAATTCACCGCTCTCTACGAACCTCCCTTGCCACTCGTGTATTTCACAGCTTTTTGGCGTGCTCCGCTGGTGCTTGATACCTCAACATTTTTAGGCTCCGGTCGAACTGTACAAAACATAGAAAATTATCAGATGCCATAGATTCAACGGCCTTGGAGCAGCTTAAATTTTCCCGCGGAAAAAGCGTCCGCATCTAGAGTAGTAGACTCGGGTTTGATTCCGAGTCAGTGACTGTAGCACTCTTCGCCTCTCAGCGTTTTAAAAACGGGAAATACGAAGGTGTGAATCGGCGCTCATCTCGGCTTGTTTTACAGGAAGCGTCCGATCTTTGGAGGGCTGATCCATTACATCCTGCGAATGTCTCCGGGAGTTTCTCCCTTCGGGAGTTCGCTGCTACCCTCCAACATTCGTACAAGATTCTCGAGCGACTATCTACGCCCGCGTCAAACCTCTTATTGACCCTCCGCTCCCACGGGAACAGGCGGGTTTTCGAAGCGGAAGATCCACCGTGGATCAAGTCACTTTGCTCACGCAAAGCATTGAGAATGCATTCGAAGCGAAAAAGAAGACCGGTGCCGTCTTTATCGACCTGACAGCTGCCTATGACACTGTCTGGCACCGTGGCCTCACCTGCAAGCTGTTGCGGCTTCTGCCAGACAAGCACATGGTCCGTATGATTATGGAGCTCATCTGCTACAGAAGTTTCACCCTTACAACTGGCGACAGCAAGCCTAGCAGGTTACGACGCCTGAGAAACGGCGTCCCCCAGGGATCGGTCCTGGCCCCCTCCTTTTTAGCATCTATACACATGATGTCCCCTCCATACCCCCCAAGAAGTTCGCCTATGCCGACGACCTGGCGATACTTCATACATCTGGAGATTGGAAGGAGTTGGAAAGAACTTTAAGCCAGGATATGACTACACTCTCGGAATATCTCCAGACCTGGCGACTGAAGCTTAGTCACACTAAAACGGTGACGGCGGCCTTTCACCTCCACAATCCAGAGGCCAAGCGTGAGCTTAAGGTCTGTAACATCGGTAAGACCTTACCTTTCTGTCCAGTTCCCACTTACCTTGGGGTCAAACTGGACAGATCGCTCACATATCGTCCTCACCTGGAAGCATTGCGCAAGAAGCTATGTGCTCGGGTCTCACTGTTGAGAAGACTTGCGGGAACAGGTTGGGATGCTAGCGCCAAAACATTACGCCCAGCTGCTCTGTTTTTGGTCTGTACTGCGCACCAGTCTGGTGCCGCAGCGCGCACACACGCCTCATCGACAGCGTATAAATGACGCCTTGCGCATTGTCACTGGATGCCTGCGTCCCACTCCATCGGTTCTTTCAGGCATCCAGCCAGCTGAGCTTCGCCGCCAAGGAGCGACACTCTCCCTAGCCAACCGCAGCTCCCTGGACCCTGACCACATTTTACATGGCCAGTTTCATGAGTCACAGGACGTATGTAGGGAGAGATTGAAATCTAGACGCTCATTTGTACCTGCTGCTCGGAAATTACTAGACAGTCTTTCTGAGATGGACGTCCGTGCTGCCCAGTGGACGAACACGAAATGAGATATGGAGTACTCTGCCAACGCATCGTCACTCCACGCTTTCAATCCCAAAGCTAGCACCAGACTCTTGGGTATGGGTCTGCCCAGGGCAGCCTGGGTCAAGCTCAACCGTCTGCGTTCTGGTGTAGGACGTTTCTGTTTGTCCATGTACAAATGGGGTCTCGCTCCTCTAACGAATTGTGAGTGTGGTGCCAGTGAACAAACCGCAGACCACATAACCTCACAGTGCCCCATACATCGCACACCCCAAAGTATGTTTGATCTAATGGTTTTGGAGGACGAAACAAGATGCTGGCTGAAGTCCCTTGCAGTCAGCATCTGACCCAAGCAGTTTGGTGGCCAGGGTGGTAAAAGGATAAACCCTCGGCCTTGGTCCTTCCATTTGTTCTGGAAGAGATGCCCCGCCAAACGACGACGACTGTAACACTGACTGCAAAGTTGGTATGAATGGCTGTAAAAATTAATATTCACAGCTTTCTGCTTGATGCTCAGCATCAAAGGGACAGTTTGGAGAACGAGCTGGCAAGTTTACTTGTGCTTTTTGAGAAAGACACTTGGCGGGAATATGCATTTCACTAAATATAATTACAGATTATATTTATCCTGTGATCCCATACAATCGACGCACCTCCCTTGCTACCCATAAATTCCTCAGCTTCCTGACGTGCTCCGCTGGCACTTGGTATAACCAAGATACCAGAAGCTTGTTGATGTTGATCTAAATATAGCAAAAAATGTGTGGTTAATTGCTGTGCGATAACTTTGCATCTCTGATCATACCTCCGCTCTCCTCATGAGATCCAGATCTTTCACGTTTCTGACAAATACATGAAGTGGTAGAATCCATTATTGTGTAATGTGCAGATGTTTATTTAACAAATATAACTCGCTAAAATATTGCAAAGAAAATTGTGAGCAGTCACTAAATATAATTATTTAACAGCTCTACAATCTGTTTCATCTTCACAAGGCATTCATAAAGAGCAAGGTCTTGTAGAATTAAGTTAAGTATATTAGTTACAGTATGTAAGCAAAGAAAATTAGGTATATAAGTAATACACTAGATAGATAATTGCTTGAATGAATCATTTTGATTGTTAGTTTGTATTTGTTTATTCAGCTCAGCCTACATCTATGACTGGTGGACTCGATGAGGGAGTAAAATTCGTCAAGCTTCATAAAGCTTGACGCATTATTTGTAACTCTGCAGCAATGACAAAGTGATAAAAGAGGAAGATAGCAAGTTGAGACTCAAAATCAATCAGGCGCTTAAACATGTTGTGAATGATGTGAGTCAAGGTGTGAGTCATGGTAAATGCTGTACAACTACTGTATTACCACGGCCGCTGAAAAAATTTCTGGGCTGCGGGGAATACTGTAACAGCGATGATCAAAGATCATCTTCCAAAAACAAGGAAAAAGGTCTTTAAGTAGCACACTCTCAAAAAGGAGGTCACCCTCCTCCGGCATGACCCTACGGCATTCGCCCGGTTTTCTCGCTCCCAGCGCTAGGGGAAATTACTGCCACAAATATTAACAGCACCCATTCACAGTACCCATGTGATTCTTATTTGTTTATTCTTGCAAGTGGTCGAATCACAGAGTAAAAACAAAAAGTTAAAAGACAAAAATGTACTTTAGCAAATTCAGGCGCTTACGATATATGACATAGACGGAAAGTTAACAATTTCCGTTATCTTAATACACAAAAGAAAAATGATCAATCAACAAGAAAGTTGCCCTGAATCTTGCTACGCAAAGTATTCCCAGGAATTAAATCAAAAATTTGATGAGCAAAAAAAATTTACGCGTAAAAATGGTTTGAACAATTCAGTAATAATTATGTCATCAGCAGGGCCCGCTAAAGTCAAAATGTTTTTAGGACCTTATTACATGATCAAACATGTACCAACGTTCGTTTCAGCATGTACTAACGTTCGTTATATATATCATTTTTTTGAATTTGGTAGATTTTATAGGTCAAAATAAAGTCAAAATTTTGTATAAAGTTAAAACTGGTCAAAATTCTCTTCATCAAAAATTTCCTAACCCTAACCCTTACAAAAATGAAAAAAACGTAGATTTTTTTGAATTTTTGAGCTGTTATTAAAATTTTATGCGCAGTTTCATTTGATTATTTCGAAATAGTGAGTTTAAACAATTGGTTTGTGGTACAGAATTTTAGTATAGCAAAGTATAGTGATTTCATCTCGAAGCTTTTCGTCCCGATGAGTGTCAGACGAAAAGCTTCGAGATGAAATCACTATACTTTGCTATACTAAAATAGTGAGTTGCAATGGTAAAAGTGCGTGCGGTAATTGAGAAAGAAATAGCACTTATTATGCATGAAGTGTTTGTAAATTGCGGATTATAAACCATTTTTAATCAAAAAAGTGCAACAAGACACAAGTAATTAGGCAAAAGCGGTTAGGTCAAACTAAAGTCAAAATTTTGCTGAAATAAAGTCAAGAATATGATTATTTAGGTACAAAAAATGGCCCTAGTCATCAGTGATTCTGCATATGACGTCATTACATATCATGTAGATGCATAAAAGTGACATGTTGATGAGAAAATGTTTGTAAGACAATATTCACGTAATTTCTGTCTGCTGCTGCAACTAAACTTTTGTTGGTCAAAAGCGACTCGAAGGTTTTTGTTGAGAATGAGAAGGACGACAACAACGCATGGAGATTCTCATAACAAAATGCAAACAACACTTACAACGACTTGTTGCTTTCGACACTTCAAGAGAAACAGTCGTCCCCTCCCTGGGAGCAAGTAGCTGCTCCTCGAAGTGCGAGACTACATTCTAATAAGCACAAAAGAGCGCAACATCCCTAGAAAATTTTAAAAAATAACTGACGCTGCTAAAATAGCTCGAAAAGCAAAGGATCCAGCATAATCGGCAGAACATTAATTTTTGAATCCACATACAGCGTTGCAGCTTGTAGGTTTTATATAAGTGCATGCATCATGGAAGTTGACTTAGTTGAAGATCGAACCATCAAATTCAGATCCGGAGCTTAATGCCCCAGCAGTCAGCCAACACCATGAGCACACCAACCAGCTTTAAACACCAACTGTAGCGCCACCTGGAACTTGATCTTAATACAGCAACTTACCGCTAAGTGTCGCTACAACACCACGAAAAATAACTTTTAACAGAGCACATGGAGTTGTTTAGTGTTGAAAAAGATCATCACTACCAATTAATCATTAACTGTCTTTTATTACACGCTTGATTTTTGATCTACAGGCGTAAAATTGCCAAGGAAATTCCAAACATACATATGTACTTCCTTTCTATTCGAAATGCCAAGACATCGGAAAAAGAAATTACGTCAACTAGATCATCTTCTTCCATAACGCATACACTTCGCTATCAGAATATCTTTACTTCAAATGCGTGTGACTTAGTTATAATATCTCCTGGTTTGTAAATTCCAAAACCAAAACCCTCAAGCTTTACAATGGCGTCTTCAACGCGAGAAGATTAAAAGTGGAAAAAATAAATTTATGGACTCTTTAGTATTTTTCAGAGCCAATTAAAAAACTAACTGTGGTAACTACCAAACCCATGATTTCAGACGCAGTGGACCGGCGCTATCTGCTCAGTTGGCGCTACGTGCTAATGATGTTGCTGAACTAACGCAAACAATTTGAGTACAGCATCTCGAGGTAAAAATGTTTGAATTTACTCAAAACACTTCTGCACGAGAAATTATTTTGCTGAGGTCATTTTGAATTTACTCAAAACAAAACATCAAGTATCTCGTCTATAGCAGTGCTTTGATGTCTCCCGAACTGCAGCTGATGCTTGAATACATGCACACATAGGTGCCCGCAGGGAGAGGCAAAAGGGGCAAGTTGCCCCCTCCCCCTCAATACTTTGTTGGATTTTTTTGTAAATTGCACAAATCCGTTAAGGTGTTTTTTAAGACTGTACCCCCCCCCCTACTCTACTCCCCACTCCCCAGTTCAAAATATTTTGTTCATGCTCAAAATTTTTTGCTAAAGTGTTTATCATTTCCAAACCAATCGCTTCTTTGGTCAAAATTGCCGATATATATGGGCGATGAAACAGCGTGAACTCTGCCTCGTCAACCATGGCGAAGATTGTCTCGACAAAATTGCTAAGAATAGAATATATCATGCTGAGTTGCCAGAGCAATATACGATTTGAAGCAGAGCCTCAAATATATGACGTCATAATAAAAAGACAAAACATTTTGTTATTCGACAAACTGCAATAAAATAAGGGCATAATTGTGTAAGGTACGGCAATAAACTTTCTTTTTCGCCACTAACCAGAAATTATGTTAAAACGGAGGAAGATTTAGCTTCAAAATTAAAAAAAATTTTTAAAATGCCATTAATCCGAAGTTGAGAGAGAGTGTACTAAATAAAGGAAGGCATATTTCAGATCTAGATAATCCTCTTCGACAGGGACAATACAAGCATTCTTTTTTACACTGAAAAAAATCAAAACATGTAGGAGCGATCGAAGTGAAGAAGAGGGTCTTTCATCGCTGGTAACAACCGCCATTAAGATGGATGCACTTCAAGAGTTGTGACAAAAAAGCGATTTTTACCACAAAGTCGTAGATGTTTTTGTCCAAACCGATAAGAGAGATTACAATCTCTTATTTTCATGTCTGTTGAAACAGATTACACGAGAACATAGATGTGGCTCAACTTGTTGATGTATTTGCCTCTACGGCCCATCGTCAAATAGTCGTTCTGTACATTTTTTTTCTTTCTTTGATTTCATAAATACTTTCCTCTAACATTTAGTAGCGTAACTTTACACGAGTAGTTTAAAAGCAGAAGCGTATTTAAGGGGAGCATTGTGCCAAGCCCCTCCTCCCCTTTGACTCGGCCTTTTAGTAAAAAAGCACAAAATTAATGGTGCCAAGTGACTGAAATATACCAGACTCTTTTGATAGTTTCTGTAACGTATGGCCAGGGGTGGATCCAGGGGGTAGGATGAGGGGTATGCATCCTCTCACCAGCCATTTTCAAAGATGTTTTTGATGTGTACAATTTTTCTATAGTTTCGTGCCTCTTTGATAGCAATAAGCCTTACGCCTTAAGCACGCATAATCAAAAATGTGTGAAACTACCGGTAGATCATATTTAGCAAAGCACTCAGAATTAGAGTCAAAAATTTTACACAAAATTTGCCTGAAAAATATTCAAAATACACTAAAATAACCATTACAGCCTGTAAATTTTTAAAATTATTCCGGGCAGCATGTCCCCGGATCTCCCCTATAGCTTTTCTTGTTTCTTAATCAACTTCAAAATTTGTTCTGCCGAAAAAAAATTCGCTTGAAAATAAGACTTTTTTCACTACGTCATTGATTGAAAGTTTTCACTACTTTTTGCCAATAATAAGAATTTTTTGATTTGCTTAAATTTGCTGTATGGGGGTATTATAGGCCTGCTATATGCCGCCGGCATAAATTTTAAATGAAGCCCTTGCGCTGAAAAGTTTGCTCATCCCTGGTCATATGCGGGACGTGTAGGCTACAACTGCACATTCGTCCATTACGCGTTCAAATAAGCGTAACCACCAACCACTCACTTGTTGCCATATTAGTAGGCTTATCTGTATCACAAACAAAAATTTGGTTGGTGACGTCATAGATGACGACGTCATACTTTGCCCCCCGCAATATTTTTTTCTGCGGGCGTCGCTGCATACAGAGAACACGTGTTACGTTTCGGTGAAATAAATATTTAGTATACAGATTGGTGAAGGAAAAAATAACTTGAAGAAATGTTATCAACTGTGAAGTCAAGATGATTCACATTTAATCAAATTTAGTTGTTAGAGTAGTTTATCACCAACTAAATGCAACAAAGTAGGCGATGTCGGCAAAATATTTTTCAAGTGAAAAGTCAAGCAGATGAGTAAGTATTTATTAATACACATAATAGTAGACATCCGAGAGGAAATTCCTGGAGGACAAATTTTTATTGGTCAATCCCAGCAACAAATTCTTCATCAAGAGCCATTTACTTTTGTGTAAAAGGGACAATTCCTAAGTCGTTTTAAACAGCTCCAAGGTTACAAACTTGCAACACAGTTTTTTTTCAACTCCCCCTTTTTTTTTCTGTCGAGCTGCTTGGAGGTAGAATAACCATAGTAGACCACCCACAGTTATGCTTCCTACCCTTGCACTATAACATAGCGGTGTTGGTAGCTGCGATGCTTCTGTTGTCTTTTTTGTCTGACCGTCGTTTTTTATCGCCTTTAGTTTATTCTTTTATTTTTTTCGAAATTTTTACTCCCGACCTGGGTGTTGCAACCATGCCCACTCCTGTATTCTGTTAACTTCTCTTCTCCTACCTGCATGCCATAACGTTAATCGTTTTGTTGCTTCTTCCCTTTTCCTGTGCCGCGTTTTATTCCCTTACTCTTATCGTATTCTTATTGTGTTGACGGTGCGGAAATAAAAGATACTACTACTACTACAGTTGAAAACAAACATTTTGCAACAAATTTCACAAGTTCGCAGAGCTCATAATGTAAAATTTCTCATTCCTACAGTAGTGTGCAAATTATTGACTCACCACAAAAAACACAAAAAACTGCATTTTTTTAATTTATTTCCATTTCAAAGCAACAACTATTTTCAATTAGAGATATGGTTACCTCTATCTGTAATCAACTCCATAACTCGTGTTGGCATTGATTTTACGAGCTTTTCGCAGTTCTGAGTGATTTCTAGGTTACAGTACCACATGTCAATTATAGCATCAATAAGCTTCGTTTTGAATGTGCAATCCCTTTTTAATAGCCGAATTTTTACCACACTCCATAAATTTTCAATCGGGTTTAGGGAGTACGAATTTCCTGGCCAGTCAAGGACCTTGATGTGATTTTCTTCAAAAGTTGTTTTCACTATTTTTGCAGTATGGCAGGGAGCCAAATCTTGCTGAAAAATTCCTCCTCCGTAGGGAAATGCTCTTTCCATGTCTTTCATCACTTTACGTAGAATTACTTCAATATATTTGTCGGCATTTACCATCCCTTAAAGTGGGAAAAGAGATCAAATACCTTTAATGCTATTTTATGCTGTAGAGACGGCAGAGTTGTTATTCCTAACGAAGGAAAAAATTTTCAGCAAGATTTGGCTCCCTGCCATACTGCAAAAATAGTGAAAACAACTTTTGAAGAAAATCACATCAAGGTCCTTGACTGGCCTGGGAATTCGCTTTCCCTAAACTCGATTGAAAATTTATGGAGTATGGTAAAAATTCGGCTATAAAAAAGGGATTGCACGATCAAAACTAAGCATATTGATGCTATAATTGACGTGTGGTACGTGACCAAGAAATCACTCAGAACTGCAAAAAACTCGAAGAATCAGTGCCAACACGAGTTATGGAGTTGATTACAGACAGAGGTGGCCGTATCTCCAATTGAAAATAGTTGTTGCTGTTTTGAAATGGAAATAAATTGAAAAAATGTAGTTTTTTGTGGTGAGTCAATTAATTTGCACACTACTGCATATAAGTGACCCCCTAATGCCACGACTAGAGCGTAAAAAAAACACAGAAAACATAGAAAAGAAACAGCAATTAATGTTAAAAAGCAAAAAAATTTAATAGGTGCTCAAATTATGATGCACGCACCTGTAGTATTTTACATTCTTTAGTTAAAAAGTTTCTATCTCTAGTCAGCAGTTTCAATGTAGAAAACTGTTTACTATTTCAGCCTGTTCCACGGAGAAGGGAAAGCCGTTGCAAATGCCCACACCGGCGGTGGGGGGCTTTTTTTCTAAAGAAAGATGCATATTAAAATTTTTTATACGAGTATATTTTTAGAGGATGCCTTTTAATCAAACCTATTTCTATTATTTGATCTTTTAGCCTGAGACCCTAAGAACCATCTCAGCGGCCCTGATGCTTCTGCATTATTGGGAGGTGTGAGGCTTTGTGGGCTTTATGTTTAGCACATAAACAATTCGGTGTGTTAAGCCACAAAGATAAAGCAGTAAAAAATTAGGCAAAAAATAGCAAAAAACACAGTTTCCTAAAAAATAAAATGTAACCAAAAAACATAAAGTGTAACTTTTTGTAACCTTATGACTTCTTATATGCTGTGCCCAGACATGCGAAATTTTATTGCCACGCTTTTTACATTAATTGGAGCCAGCAAAAAATTGTAACTTCTGCGACCAAAAATTGCCCTATACTGTAGTCATGACATTACCATAATTCAGTGCCACCACATTTATTTAGTCGCTTATTGCTCGTCTTATCCAAATCCTTTTTCCAATTACCAACCACAGATTTCCAAAAAAAAAATAGCCCCAAAATAAGTGTTATATATTACCGGTATAACAATTTAGCACGTTTAATTCAACCAACGATAACCTTGCGCAAAATTTCTGGTCGAAAATATTAATAAGTAAAAATCAAATCTTCATTATACTCGCGGTGTTGCGTCAAAGCAAGTAACGAGTGGCGGGGCCCATCTCCGAGGCTTAGCGCCTGGGCAACACAAATTTGATTTCCAGTGAACGTCGCTGTGGTGCGAGCAGTCGGCGATACTTTACCAATATCTGATCTATTCGCAACAAAGTTTTGTCTTAACAGTTTTTGGTTTGCTCTTTAGACTGGTTCACTTTTACGATTTGCAGAAACCAGACTCAAGTCCAAGTGTGGTTGTTTTATAAAATTCCTTTGAAGATTTTTTTATAAAATTCCTCGAATTCAAAACAAACCTGAATCTATTAGCAAATGAAATTTAGTTTATACTCTTGAGCCGATTTATACAAATATCAACAAGCTGGTTTAGGCATTCTGCCAGCAACTGCATAGGTGCAAACAAAACTGTCATTATACTTAAACAAACGCACCGATCAATTAAATCATGGATGCACAACACAGGGCACGCGCGATTTGTCAACTTGATCTCGAACTGCGGTCTACGACATTTGAGCGCAGACGTTTGGGCGTCGAGTAATTTGGGCGCCGAAGCATTTGGGCGCAAGACATTTGGGCGCGAAATGCGTTCTATTGCACTTTTTGATAGACTATAGATTGAACAATACGCACTTATTGAAGTTTTATTTTGAACGCACTTTTTACAATAACTTTTCTTGATCGGATTTTGTAGTATTCATATGCAAACGTTTTCAAAATTTTTCTATTTACAGCAGTGTTTGTAAATGTTTTCACTTTTTCGTATTTCAGGTACTCTTTCATGGTGGACTGGCTCAGTTGCCTCCGATCAGAAGCGAACCCAGGGTTTTAGTTTAGGTGGCAGCTTACTTTTATGACACGTGATAAAAATACATCGGCACATTCAGCTGCAGTATAAGTTCCGTGCTTCCCCACAACTATAAGACTGAGTTTCATATTAATTTTCTTTCGAAAAATAATACAAGGGCTTATTTTGGGGATGTCATTTGTGTTCATTTATCACAAACGAACTTACAAAGTAAAAATTTACGAGATTTTCAAATACGCAAAATATGAAAATCAGTATCCATTTAAATGAGAAATTTGCAAGGGACAAATTAATGTTCCGGCTATAACAAAAGTCTCGCCAGCCTTGCTTCGCACAGCCAATCCAGGCTAAAGTCATTCCAGACTGTAAAGACTCTTTTTTTGCATTGTTTTACCTGGACATCTCGACATCATCTCTTTTCTAGGTTGTGCCCTATTTTTAGCAGGCGACTGGCCCTAAACAACGATACCCAATGAAAGAGCTTATCAGTGCCGTAGCAGCTCAACTTTGGGCCCCCCATAAAAACCCTTTCAAGTCCCCAATACTTAGCTTTCGATATGAATTGTTTTAGGTTTTTCCAGGGGTAACAACTCAGTTTCTCACCACAATGCGAATACTGTGGTAAAATTACAACATATAACGCGTTATCACTGTGTAAAAATAAAAGGTGTCATTTTAAGACAAGTTTGTTACACCCAATTCATTTTCCATTAAAATCGTTTAGCTCAGGGTTTTTCTACCTTTTTCTGCTCATGGCCCACTAAAATGATAAAATATGATGGTGGCCCAATAACTTTTGCTAAAAGGTACAAAGTCAACGTGATGGCATGATTAGGGAATGCTGATGTCGCTCTCTAGTCAAGCTCTGTGGCCCACTGTTGGGCCATGGCCAATAGGTTGAAAACCTCCGGTCTTGCTAGAGCGTACTTTTTCGTACACAGATGTTCTTTTAACAGCATCATTATCTGGAGATCGGGCGCATTAACTTTCGATTGACAACATGGCCAGCGAAGAACCAATCGGATGGCCGAGTGGATAGAGCGTGTGCTTCTGAGCCTGAAGGAGTGAATAGACTGAGGGTTTGATCACTAGTCAAGTCAAACCAATGACTTAAAAATTGGTATTCACAGCTTTCCAACTAGACATTCAGCATTAAAGGGATAGCGTTAAGAAAACCGTCAAGTTTGCTTGTGCCGTTGGGAAAAACACTTAACGAGATTCCCCTATCTAAGTGCGGTAGGTAGACAGATGGCCGGCAACTCCTAAGGGAGCTCGTGTAGCGCCCCATTGCTTTCTGTGATAGGTGGATAAATATGCCAACAAATGGAAAGAAAAAAGATAATCTGCTGTTTGCCATATTAGATGTAATCAACGTTTTAATAAATTTCAGTTTTCTGAAGCTTTGTTCAGCACTGGTAACAGTAACAACGCATTTTGTAAACTCGAGAAGCAAGGCAAGCGAGCACTTACAGGTATTACTATTGAATTAAAAGTTCAACGGTGTTGAAGGGAGACTGCCAAACGAGCTTGTGTCGTTCTAATCAGCAACCATCTGATATAAATATCAAATGCAATAGACTCCAGCCGTGAATCGAACCCGTCGCAAAGAATCTGAACCTGCGTGCGGTATTGCCAGATCATATTGCTGACAATGGCTGTTCATGCACGAAGCTGCTGGGTGTAAACAGCAATGCAAAGACAGAAGCGACATCACATGTCAGCTTAAAACTTTCTAGTATCGACATAATAGCCTGGTCCACCAGTTGTTTTAAAAAGTTTGCTTTGAATCTCTTCCTCAGAAGCTGTACGATATAGATTTGCATCGTAACTAAACATTCTCTTTTTCTATTTTCATTCTCTTTTTTTTTACTTTTTGATTGAGGAAGACCGGACCAATGTCCAATTCCTGCGCTATTTCAAAAGCACACGTTTTCAAACTAGCAAATCCTTTTTCAATGGACTTTTGTATTCGATGTCAGATTATGGTTGCTGACACAGAAATAGGGTAGGATTGAATTTAATTTACCGATCGGATGGCCGAGTGGATAGAGCATCTGCTTCTAGATTGGTGGACTCCGGGATTCAATTCCGGGTCCGGTCAAACCAATGACTTGAAAATTGGTATTCACAGCTTTTTTGGTTGACGTTCAGCATAATGGATAGCGCGAAACAAGCATCAAGTTCGCTTGTTGTGCTGTTGGGAAAGGCACTAAACGGGATTACCCCATCTAGGTGTGGTAGACCGATAGTCGGCAACTCCTAAGCGAGCTCGTATAGCGCCCCGTCGCTTTTTCATGATAGGAGAATAAAATTGCGAATAAATAAAAAATAAATAGATAAAATTTTAAATCTGCTCACAAGGTGTTAATGAATTTGAATTTAATTTTTTCAAGAGGAATGAATTTGATATTAAGCTTTAATAAATGATTGCATCCAACTCTGCACCGGCCTCCTTTTTCAAGTCCTACGCGCACTCTTACACACAGTGTATTGTTTATGACATCATTATGCAGTTTATGACGCTATTTGAAAGTAAACGATAGCGAAAAATTTTAAAACTGAAATATATAGAATCTGAGCGCAAAAAATCTCATTCAACGCGATTCGCCAAGCAAAACTTTGTTTTTGAATTGATGCAACTTCGGGTCCTTCAAGACAATTTGGGGCCCCTTTTGGCAGTGTGGCCCCCCCCAATTGGGGGGTTTGGGGGGCGGCTGCTACGGCTCTGGAGCTTATAACTACTAACCCACAACTAAGATACCGGTAGCCTAACTAGCCCACATCACTAGAAGCCCCCATAGCAGCCCACTCATTTGCACCTGCAGACGCGTTTCGACCTTATTATGGTCTCATCAGTGGCATAGCAACCTCCCACCTTCCTGAAAAAAATTCTAACTTTCAAAAGAACTACACCCGCCCTCCCAACTCTAAGCCTTTACTGGTTCTGCTCAAAGTAGAACGTTTGAAATAAAACCTTCAAGGAATTAGTACATGCTGGATGATGATGTCACAGATTCCTTGTAAACAATCGAACGTTTGGTTCAAACATTATGTTCTCGGTAATCTGAGAAGGAATTTTTTGTGTACGGTTTGTAACTATACCAGTTACCAAAACCAGCAAAAAGCCTCTCTGCCCAACCCGTTCGTCCGTGAAAAAGTTCTTTTCTTTTCGATTGTTTACAAGGAATCTATTCTTTTCTTTTCGATTACAAGAATTCTATTCTTTTCGATTCTTTTCTTTTCGATTTCTTTTCAATTCTTTCTTTTTCTCTTCTTTTCTTTTCTATTTTTTTCCACAGGGCTTTGTTGTTGGCTGACCTTGCAGGTGCCTATCGGAGAAGTGTAGGATAGAAAAATTCTATTTGACTTACATATCTTTTTTTTTAATCATCTTGCTGGATCCTGTAACTGTTCATGCAGTTCGATATACCTACCGGGATATTGATGTTTAAACACCGGTAAGCGCTGACGTTCACTGTGTTTTCTGGGATGCATGCGCAGACACAGTGCCTGCCTTGTCCCGCGTTTTTTCACGGGCGAACGGGTTGGGCAGAGAGGTTTTTTGCAGGTTTTGGTAACTGGTATAGTTACAAACCGTACGCAAAAAATTCATTCTCAGATTACCGAGAAAATAATGTTTGAACCAACCGGTCATTTCTATCCTTTTCGAATGTTTACAAGGAATCTGTGACATCATAGTCCAGCATGTACTAATGATGAGACCATAATAAGGCCGAAACGCGTCTGCAGCTGCAAATGAGTGGGCTGTCATGGGGGCTTCTAGTGATGTGGGCTAGTTAGGCTACCGGTATCTTAGTTGTGGGTTAGTAGACATAAGCTCTTTCATTGGGTATCGTTGTTTAGGGCCAGTCGCCTGCTAAAAATAGGGCACAACCTAGAAAAGAGATGAAGTAGAGATGTCCAGGTAAAACAATGCAAAAAAAGAGTCTTTACAGTCTGGAATGAGTTTAGCCTGGATTGGCTGTGCGTAGCAAGGCTGACGAGACTTTTGTTGTAGTATCCATTTACTTATAAAAAACAGATTTTTTTTGAAAACTACTGATCATAGAATATTCAAAAATGGCAATATCATCTTTCTCTGGAATGTATTGCATGTCTATGGATGCAGTGAAGGGATTCAATTGAGCTAATCTATTCATTAAGCTAGCACTACTTTTTATTTTAAATTCCCACCATAACGTTTCAAGCATTAAAAACTCTTTCGAGGGCAAAAATATTTCGCGCTATCGCGTAGGTCTTAGCCTACTTTAAAGGCAGGGCTTGTATCAAGATTAAGTTTTAAATTCAGGCTAGGTCATATTTTCGGGAAAACACGGTAACACAGCACTTACATTACAGCTGTTAGAGACGGGTCCTATTCTAAACACCGCAAAGGACAACAAAGGACTTTAAATTGATATCGCAAAGTACGACAAAGGACTTCATAACTCCAACCCTAATCTAACCATAGCCCTAATTTGAAGTCCTTTGTCGTTCTTTGTTATGGTATGATTCCAAGTCCTGTGTCTTTCTTCGCGGTGTTTAGTATATCAATTTGAAGTCCTTTGTCGTCCTTTGCGGTGTTTTAGTCCTTAACGGTGTTTAGTAGGACCGGTTAGAGATGTTTCAGGTGTAAGCTGATCCTCTCTATTAATTCCAATCCGAGAGGCTACCAGCCATCGTAAGTAAAATGAAAAGCAAGAACGATCAATACCAAAACGCATTGCAATATTTTTTTAGCTTTGAAATAAGCCGAGTCCTGCACTAATTCAAACTGATGTTTGACTAAAAAGCAAAACCTTACGCACAAGAACATCGCAAAATCTTGATATTTGTTTAAATGTTGCAGCCATTTCCGCTGCTGCATGTTATGGGGCGCCGTGTGTAAAGCTACGCAATATAAAATTTTGCATCATTTTTTTGGTTAAATTACATGCAATATCATATATTGTTGCAATTTATCTATATTGCTGCAATATGTGTTAAATTGTTGCAATTTATCTACATTGCTGCAATTTGTGTTAAATTGTTGCAATTTGTCTATATTGCAAAAAAACACTTAAATCGCCTTTTAATTGCCATGGTGATATGCTAACAAAACAGTCAGTGTCCCTCTTTCCCATTTTCCATGAACTCATCTAGTGTACTGGCCTGAGGCGCTGTTGTACTGACTGTGCAGTGTGCGCTTATTGGTTTGGCTGAAACATTTTGAAATAAAGTGGCTTGGAGTTTGATTGATAAAATACTGTTATGATTGGTAGATACAATTGCGGACATATGCAAAAATATTGACGTATACGGTAGGCAAGTTATGAGCAAGCTACCAGTACCCATGCAGGTATCGGTACCAGCCATGTAGCAGTTGCAGGGTATGGAAAGTTGTCAGACTAGATAGCTAGACTCTCACGTGGTTTTGTGCTTATTATTCTTTTAGGTAACTTAATAAAATTAGTAATTTTGGTTTACCCAACCCATTCATCAGTAACTTGTTTCAGTGGCAACAAAAAAGTATGGGTGCTGTTAAGCTACTGGTACCGGCATCCTTTGGAATACCAGCTGCTAGACTAGACTAGACTACCGGTATGGGGGTAACAACTAGTATCAGCTCCCAGGTCCAGTTGGGTTAGGTTAGGTTCAGTTAGGATTAAATTTAGTTAGGGTTCGTTCAGTTACAAAATATCGGTATCTGAAAAATCTTGTTTTAAACTACAGTACCAGTAACCCGACATTAGGCCTAGTCTAGTTACCTCAATCTATGTTTTTGTGACATACTACTATCTCGTTGCTAATGCAGAATGGCTTATGCTGTATGGCTGAAACATGTCAGATTACAATAACTTCTGTGATCTGTCCACAAAAAGCAGGTAGGCTACATCCTGACATCAGCAGATCAGCACACCGATACACCAGTAGCCACTGACATACGGTAAACTGTAAAATTAAAAATGTCAAACTAGTCTTAGTAGTCTACGATACCGATATTTTGTAGCTGACCGAACCCTAACTAAATTTAATCCTAACTGAACCTAATCCTAACCTAACTCAACTGGACCTGGGAGCTGATACTAGTTGTTACCCCCATACCGGTAGTCTAGTCTAGTCTAGCTGCTGGTATTCCAAAGGATGCCATATCTATACGTCTATATTTTTGCATATGTCCGCAATTGTATCTACCAATCATTACAGTATTTTATCAATCAAACTCCAAGCCACTTTATTTCAAAATGTTTCAGCCAAACCAATAAGCGCACACTGCACAGTCAGTACAACAGCGCCTCAGGCCAGTACACTAGATGAGTTCATGGAAAATGGGAAAGAGGGACACTGACTGTTTTGTTAGCATATCACCATGGCAATTAAAAGGCGATTTAAGTGTTTTTTTGCAATATAGACAAATTGCAACAATTTAACACAAATTGCAGCAATGTAGATAATTTGCAACAATTTAACACATATTGCAGCAATATAGATAAATTGCAACAATATATGATATTGCATGTAATTTAACCAAAAACATGATGCAAAATTTTATATTGCGTAGCTTTACACACGGCGCCCCATAGCATGTAACGCTTCAGTCCAAAGCTAAACAAAGCACCGGTGTTACGAAAACCGATCAATTAAATCATGAATGCACAACACAGAGCACGCGTGACCAATCAACTTCTAACGTGGCACACGATCAGTTTGATACAAAGTAATTCTTGAATCTAAAATAAATTGTTATCAGGCTTATATCGAAATAAACTCAAATCACGATGAATGGTGTCCGTAAACACTTCTTTGTTATTTTGTATTGTAATTTTGAAGTTTGATGTTATTTGTGTGTATTCAATGCAAGTTCGTATACAATACCAACAATTATTGGAAAGTGGCGTTACACGCGATGAGAATTATTCGAATACTTTGGCACGTATTCTTATTTGAGTAGTGCACCCCTGAATTAAACCATAAAACTTTTAAAATGATAAATTCAAATAACATTTATCTAAAAAATTAAAAGCAGTAAGTTTGGCGCTGTGAAAAATATTAGAGCGCAATATTTATCGATTCGATCCTTTCTGTCTTAATATTAATTGATATTACTGTAGAACTGCAGAAACCTGTTTACTGACATAAGATCTACCATTTACGTGGTCTACGACACTTGGGCGCGAGTGCGTCACTTTTAGCGAGCGCATTTTCCAGAAACTTTTTAATTACGTGAAAACATTTTTGCAGAATGCGTTTTTTAATTGATGCAAATTCTTTTCAGTTTGCAGCGGTCTATTCGCATTTTTTAATTTGCGTAAATTACTTTACGCCAATAAAGCAAGAGATGTATTTTTTTGGAAGCGTTATAGAACAACCAAAACAAAGCGAAGGTGAAGTTAGCGATAGAGAAGACTCATTTTCATAAAATGTCGCAATCTACACATCTGATGACGGGAGCAGCGTGTTAATCTCTAAACCTCTAAAAGTACTGCAGCGCAATCGCTTTCACAGATTGAAAAAACCATTGTTTTCGAAAAGCCGGGGTTTGTAAGTGTTAAATTTTGGTTTTAAAATAAACTAAAAAAAACAAATATTGAAGACTTAAAAATTTCAAAAAAACAGTTAGTTTTTTTTTTTATTTAGTTGCATGTTTATCCTCCTATCACGAGAAAGCGATCAATGCGCTATACGAGCTCGCTTAGGAGTTGCCGGCCATCTGTCTATCACACCAAGATGGGGGAATCCCGCTAAGTGCCTTTCCCAACGGCACAACAAGTAAACTTGCCGGCTTGTTCTCCACACTGTCCCTTCAATGCCGAACGTCAAGCAGGGAAGCTGTGAATACCAATTTTAAAGTCATTGGTTTGACCCGACTCGGAATCAAACCCGAGTCTACAGCTCAAGAGACAGACGCTCCATACCACTCGGCCATCTGAGCTGTTAGTTAGTGTCTTTTATTTCCGTACCGTCAACACAAGAATAACATGCATAAATAACATACAGTATAATTGGACAGCACGAGAAAAGGGAAGAAGCAACAAAACGATGAACGTTGTAACATGCAAGGGGAGAATGGAAGATCAAGAAAAGTAACATGAGAAGCATGGTTGCAGCACCCGACAATAGAGATTTATCAAATAAAGAAAAAGAACACACACACATACAGGACAGAAAAAAAAAAAAAAAAAATACGACGGTCAGATAAAAAAAGACAGCTAAGAGAGTCACAGATTCCAGTTATCGTTGCAATGTTGTCCAGCGATAAAAATGCGTGAGAATAAGACGACTGCAAAAAGCTTGTAAAAAATGATTAAAATATTGCAACATTCCGAAAAGAATTTGGATACTTCTTTGAACAGATGAACTTGATTTTAAAGAAATACTTAGTCACTCTCGAAAGCGAAAGATCAAAATTTTTGCGTGCAAGTAACAGCTGACACACGATTTTTTTCTTTCAAACATAATTTCATTTTTAAATTCTTTGTTTTACTAGCCTATATTGCATCAACGTCAACGTTTTACTTTTATATCTAGAAATCTTACCTTTTCGAACTACAGAAGCCTACAATAATAATTGATCATGAAAATGAGTCTTTCTCATCGCTACCTTGACCTTGACTTTGTTTTAGCTTTTTTATAACGTTTCCGCAAACATGCATCTCTTGCTTTATTCGCTAATTTACGTGAATTAAAACATGTGAATAGATCTGCAAATTGAAAACAATTTTTTTCAGATTCAGATTCAGATTTTATTTATTCGCTGCCGTCACTCGCAATGACTACATCAAGCAATAACAAAGCAATGAACAGAAACAAACATACAAGTTGACATAATCACAAAGCGAAACAAAAAAATAATATTATACTGTAGACCGCAGAATGACAGCAACAAGGTGGCCGCGAAAAGACCAAGGGGTCATCGAGTCAGCAGCCACCTTGCAGTTGCCAATAGAAATTCTTACATCACGTACACAATCAAGATATCAGCAACATTGGCAGACGAAGCAATTCAATTAAAGATTTTCTAAAGCATGCATCACAGAGAACAAACGCAAAGCAACAAAGCAAACAAAACAAAGCAAAAAAAGACAATAATATAGAGGAAAAACGGGAATGCAAGACAACGGCCAGCATCCCGCCAACTGAAGGACGACTCTGAGCCTCTAGCCAATAATAAATTAAGTAAAACGCAATTTAAAATTTTAATAAATAATTTTTATACTCCTTTTGAAACTTGCTAGACGAGTATTTACGCATATCAGGTGGGATTACGTTCCAAATCTTGGCACCGATAAATTTGATCGAGCGTTGTGTTCTTTTTGTTTTAAAAAAAGGAATTTTTAATTGTTCATTACTGGAGAACCTCGTAGAAAAAGAGTGGGTAACATTTGCTGGAGTAAAATAATTATCAAATACTGGCGGTAAGCTTTTCTTCCTGTGATTGTAAACAAATTTAGAAATGACATATTTAGCCAATTGTTCTAATGGCAGTATTCCAAGCTTTGAATAAAGAGGAGAAACACTTTCGCACCATGCTTTTCCAGTGATACCAGCTACAGTTCTAATTGCCTTGTTTTGAATACGATTTAATTTTAAAAGATAGGTGGGGTATGTTGTACCCCATACAGTTAAACCGTAAGTCAAATGAGTATGGACAAGGGAATAATACAATTTTAATAACGCAGTCTGAGGTAAAAAAAATTTCAGTTTGCTTAAAATACCAACTGATCTAGCTAGTTTTGCTTCAACATACTTTGCATGCTCATGGAAATTTAATTTATTGTCTAACATCACTCCCAAGTATTTAGCCTTGTTTACTATTTTAATTTGGCCAGCAGGACAGCGTAGGTTGAGATTGACCGATGGGGATCTAAGTTTAGGAGATATTATTAACGCTTGCGATTTATTTGCATTGAGGGTAAGTTTGTTTGCAATCATCCAATTACTAACCCCATTAAGTTCATGGTTGATTCGTTGTTCTAAAAGTTCAGTCGTTGGGGCGTTAACTACCAAACACGTGTCATCTGCGAATAAGCGAGGTGTACTGTCAATAGAATTGGATAAATCATTAATATATAATAAAAAAAGTAGTGGTCCAAGCGTTGAGCCTTGAGGTACTCCTACTTCTATATTACTTAATGAAGAGTTAGCGTTATTTATACAAACAAATTGACTTCTGTTGCTCAAATAAGATTGAAAAAAGTTATTCGCAATTCCTCGAATTCCATAATGATCCAATTTATTAAGCAGAATAGTATGATTTACTGTATCGAAAGCTTTAGCTAAATCAAGTAAAACTAACCCAGTATATAATTTATTTTCAATACTATCAAAAGTAGAGGTAGTAATGTCTAAAATGGCGTGCAAAGTAGAAAATTTAGATCTGAAACCATACTGACTTGGGGACAATACTGTATTCAAATTTAAAAAATTGATTGTTCTGGTATACACTACTTTTTCCAAAATTTTAGAAAACGTAGATAGTAAAGAAATAGGTCGATAATTTGTTAACTCAGATTTGTCGCCAGATTTGTAAATAGGTACAACTTTAGCTATTTTAAGACAGCTAGGAAATAATCCATAGTCAAAACAAGCGTTGAAAAGTAACGCAAGTGCAGGCGCCAAGACTTCGGCTGCAAAGATTATAAATTTCGCATTAATACCATCCGAGCCACAACTCTTATTAAGATTCATTTGGTTGACAATACGCAAAATTTCAGTTGCACAAGTAGGACGTAAAAACATAGAGGAAGAAACACGATTTTTCATATAGTTTTTGAAAGAAATGGAGTTATTGCAGTTAATATTATTGGCTAAAGTCCTACCAACACCACAGAAATATTTATTAAAGTTTTCAGCAATATCAACTGGGTTATTTATCATAGAACCATTGACATTAATCATGTCAGGCGAGTTTGCTAGCGGTTTGTTGGGTAAGAGAGTTTTCATTATTCCCCAAAACTTGCGCATATCCTGACTGGAATTAACAATTTCGGTTTGCAAATAGAGTTTCTTTGCAAATGTTTTAATTTTTGTTAATTTATTGGAGTAGATTTTGTACAATATTTTTTGAGCATCGGAGCCATTTTTATAACAATTGATGTAGAGTTTCTGTTTGCGTCGTATAGATATAAGTATTCCTTTAGTGATCCATGGTTTATTTATTAGTTTGCTTTTTCTACGAGACGCTTTTTTTAGAGGCGCATGTTGATTAATGCACGAGCTTACAATATTAACAAAGTTGGAGAATTTCAGATCAACATCATGCGCGCTTTCAAAAACATCAATGTAAAAGTATAATTCCAGTTTGTTACATAGATCAGTAGCAAAGAGATCTTTATCAAAGCGTTTTATATCTCTGTAACAGAAGGCCAGTTTTTTGCGTGGGCTACTTTTTGAATTGCTTGAATTACTTGCGACAAAACAAGCCACAGGAAAATGATCACTAAGGTCACTTAGAAATACACATGGATATATTAAATTAGAGCAATCATTAGTAATAATATGATCAATAATTGAGCTACAGTCACCTGAGATACGGGTTGGCTTATCAATAAGCATATGAGCTCCATTACTTGAAATCATATTAAGGTAAGAAGCCGATTTTTCAGTGCTATTAGAAGGATTGACATTAATATTAATTAATTTCGTTTTACGCTCGCTAAAATCGACGCGTTCGCGCCCAAATGTCTGCGCCTAAATTTCTCGGGCCCAAATGTCGGGTTTCGCCATTCAAGCACTACTGCACCCTGTAACATAGCGTTGAGTATAGCGGATACATTTCAATTGCGTGGTGTCATGTAACCCACAAGCTCGCTCATTAACATTGAAATGTTATTTCCTTTGCAGTATTTATGGCGTAGATCTTAAGTAAAAACTAGTCAATCAGTAACATGGCCTGGCGATGATTTTATCGAGGTTCTGTAAGATGGGCAAAACTCGCGGATATTATAGGCCTACAGTCAAATCTCGTTACTATGCCACACGTCGGCACCAAGCCAAAAGGGCGTAGTATCGAGAGTGGCATAGTATCGAAAATGGCATAGTATCAACAGTGGCATACGTAACAAGAGTGGCATAGTAACGAGAGTGTGCAAAATGGCTGCCGTATACTGTACTTAATGTGCTGTGCTGCATTAATGAAACAATAAACGCTGCGAACGAAACGATAAACGGCTACAGCAAACGTACATGTCATTTATTCTCTCAAACTTGCTCCGCCTAAAACTTTGAACCATCGTTAGCTGGCGCATGTTCTTTCGGTACCTTAGTTCAGGGGTCCGCAAATAGTGAGGCGCAAAAATTTTAAACGTAAATCTACATAATTATTTTTACGTGATGACATTTTTTGCTTCAGTTTTTTTCCACTGTTTTTTTTTTGAACTTTTTGGTTTCGAAACTGTTTGACTTTACGGTATAATAATTATAATCTCGCGCTTTAATTCATTTGAGGTATATGTTTCAAAAATTGATTACTCACATAACAAGTGTCATTTGTTACGAATGATCAGGTAATAATCTGGCGCTTGATGTAGAATTTCAACGTCTTAATTGCAAGTCACTGTTAGGGAGTCTATTGGCATCTGTGGGAGGACATAAGCGCGTTGCGGCTTTTAGGTTAGTAGCTTGATGAAGCAGGAACAAATAAGTCAGCGAAACAGAAAATGCTTGGCCAAATTAAGATTAGCTGAATAGCTTGGCTGTTAGGCAGTTCAATTTCGTAAATTTAGTTGTAAAAAAGAAGCTAAAAATATTATAAGTTCTTTGAGCAGAATCATTAACGATGAGATAGCAATTAACTTTTTTTTTGTTTCATATTTAGAGCGTATTGACTGCAACATAGCAAGCACAACATCAAAAAGTATTGATACGGTGGTAACTTGCATACTGTGTAAGGACAAGTCTTCCATCAAATTTAAAAATATTTGGTGTTTGTAACATTTCATCGATCTCGGACTTGTGGTCGCTTGACTCGAAGACCTTTATGTCACTTTGCGACCTTCCTATATACATCTGTAAGTCTACTCCTTGTGCCGAAATTTATTTAACGTTGATGTTATTGTTTGTGATTGCTTAACATCGTGGGCTTTCAGATGCATGAAAATAATAAACTGGTTGTTGTTGAACTCGACCTATATTGTAGGGCTTGAACATAAAACTTTATTGTGGTCAAGTTTATCGACCGGTATTTGGATCGTCACAATAGACATTGGGAAACTGGTTAATAACGAATGCTTCAAAAAAAAAAAAAAAAAAAGAACGATTCAGCAGAAAACTTAGCTGAGAGCAGCCCGGTAAATGTGCCAACGAAAATCATTGCGCCTTCAAAGAAAAAAAGATCAGCAACAAGCAAATGAGCCACATCCTCGGCCAAGTCAGCCTCATCGAAAAAAAAATATCGGTGCAACGGCCAGGGATGCAAATCTATGTCGAGCATTGGGAGGATGATCCAGCAAAATCGATCATTTTTCGATATTGGGGGGGATGATTTTGCAAAATGGATCATGTTTCGATATTACGGGGGGATGTAATTTGGTTGGGTATAGGCTTATTATACAGTACATCGTATGGGGAATTTTCCACTTACATGAAAAATATTGAGAGGAATTGGGGGGATCCATCCCCCCTGGATTTGCACTCATGACAACGGCTTAACCCGCGAAAGAACAGAAAAGATTTTAAGACTGAATATAATAGAAAAATTTGGTTGGGATTTCGACAGACAACGTGTTTTGACTTGCCAATTCGGAACCATTCACTTAAATTTGGATCGCCTCGCGCTTCAAACCGCAAACTTGCTTATTGCGTTTTAAACGCAAAGCTGCTACTTCTCACTAAAACAATAAACGCAATGATTCATGTTTTGCGATCCTAGCCTTCTAACTTTCTCCTGTTTGTAAAAATTACTGCATTCGACAGTAGCCTTAATTAGGGATGTGCCTCGAGGAAAATTACTCGGACTCGCCGAGAAACGAGTATTCACGACATTACTCGGCCGAGTCCCAATCCGAGTATCTACGACGTCAAAAATATTAACTCAAAATTAAATGAAGACCACAAAAAAAAAAGGTCATCACGTCCGTAGAAGTCCTAATTTCGACCCAAATTCGGATAAAAAGCAAAAAAAAAGGTCAAAATGATAATGGTTTAATATTCGATCGAGTATCAATTAATACTCGGACTCGGCCGAGTAATGCCTTATTACTCGGCCGAGTACTCGGACTCGACTCGGCACATCCCTAGTCTTAATTAGAATTGGTAATAACAATAGTGTTCAACAAAAATGACGCTTCCAAATCTTTACAGTCGCGTGGATCCAGTGCAACTTTTTTGGGTCGCGCCAAAAAGGATTTGCAGACCCCTGATATATAAAACAAATTATTGCTCAAATTAGCCAAAAAACGCAGCGCAAAACAGAGCCTATAGGAAATTTCCTATATAATATATAAGACAAATTATTGCATACATTTGTCGAAAAAAGCAGCGCCAAAGATGTAGGTTGCCTTGCGCTGTTTTTTTTTTGGCAAATTTATGCAATAATTTGTCTTAATATTTTTTTTCCAAACGGCTAAAATGTTTTTTTCCAAACGGCGGCTCATAAGTTTCCTATATATTTTGTGTCAGTTTTTCGGCTTTTTTAAGCCACATATTTATCTTACATATAAATAGGAAATATCCTATATAATATCTTGGATAAAATGTAGCATAAATTGGCCCGAAAAAACGTGTGGAAAAACCTATATTATTTTTTTTCCAAGCCGTGACTCATAAATTCCCTATATATTTTGTGTCAGTTTTTCGGGCATTTTAAAGCCACATATTTGTTTTATATATAAATAGGAAATATCCAATATAATATATTGGACAAAATGTAGCTTAAATTGGCCCAAAAAACATGTGGAAAAACCTAAATTATTTTTTTCCAGACGGCGGCTCATACGCTGCATGTACAATTTCTACGTCTTTATTGCTAGTCGCTGTTAGTGAATCGCAGTTCACTTGGAACCATAGGTGGCGGAATCGGGGGGACCGAGGGGGCCCTGGCTCCCCCACTTTTTTTTCGGGGGGCTCTAATTTACGCGTTTATTTCTACAATGTTGCCGCTGCATGAATGTATTTGAAACTTTTTAGGCCTACCATCGAAATTAAAACCCAGGAAAGAGTTTAAATCCAGAGATGTCTCCTTAAAATTTTATTTGTGCGGTGGGGTAACAGAAATTAGAAGCAAGAACCGTGGATCTGAAGCCCACATAAATTGGACATGTCACATGTGGACAGGCTAAATATGGGTTGTCGGCATAGGGCCGGATTTACGTAACTTATAAGCTAAGCAGGCTGAAACCTACGGCCTCGGAGAAAATGGGGGCCTTATCTCGAACAATCGAGACCTTTCTTTGTTCTCTTCACCAATACTTTCACGGGAAAACAGAGCATCTGAGTACGTGCATGCCTTTTTTTTTTTTGCTCTTTATTATACCGATATTTTCAGTGAAAACAGGACATCTTACGACGTGAAGACCTTTTTTTGCTCTTCCAATCGGTGTGATCAAATAGCCTAGGGCCTCTCATTGCCTAAATCCGGTCCACAAGAGCGTATTTAAGGGCGGGGCTATTGTGCCATGCCCCCCCTTTGACTTAGCCTTTTAGTAAAAAGAACAATACTAATGGTGCCAAGTGACCAAAATATGCCAGATTCTTTTGGTGGTTTCTGCAGCTTATGGCCAGGGGCGAATCCAGAGGGGTAGGATGAGAGATATGCATCTTCCCACCAGCCATTTTCAAATGTGTTTTGGATGCATACAATTTTTCTATAATTTGGAACCTCTTCGATAGCTATAAGCCTTACGCCTTAAGCACGCATAATTAAAAATGTGCGCGCAAAATGCAACGTATTTGGCGAAGCACCCACAATTAGGGTCAAAAAATTTAAAAACAATTTGCCTGAAAAACATTCAAAAAGCACTAAAATAGCCATTGCAGCATGTAAATTTTCAAAAATTTCCCGGGGGAGCATGCCCCCGGACTCCCCTAGAACTTTCTTGGTTTTTTAACCAGCTTCAAATTAGTTCTGCCGAAAAAAATACGCTTGAAAAAATGTGGAAATTATGCCCCCCTTCTTTTAAAATTTCTCGCTACGCCACTGCCGTCCTTGATTGTAGATGAAGAAAATCTGGTCATTGGTTTAGACCCCCCCCCCCCCCACTTTAGAAATGCTTCCGCCATCGCTGCTTGGAACTATTTTCTTGGCATCTGTGGGAGGATATAAGCGCATCGGGGCTTTTAGGTTAGCAGCCTGATAAAGCAGAAACAAATAAGTCAACTGAACAAAAAAATGCTGGACTAAATTAGGATTAGCTTAATAGGCTTAACTAGACTGTTAGGCAATTCAATTTCGCAAATTCAGTCACAAAAAAGAAGCTAAAACTATGATAAGTTCTTTGAGCAAAATCATTAACGATAAAATAGCAATTAACTTTTTTGTTTCATATTTAGTGCTTATTGACAGCTCCATCGCACGCACAACATCAAAAAGTATTAGCGCGGTGACAACTTGCGTAATGTAATAAGCTATAGTGATAAGCCTTCCATCAAATTTTAAAATATTGGGCATACGTAACATTTCGTCGATCTTGGTCTTGAACTGTATTTTTTCGACTTCAACATACAACTATTTGAAGGTGTGTTTACCGATACGCGGCACGCGACGACGCGACAAAAATTATAATGTAAATAAATGTAGAAGGATTTCGCAGGTTTTCGCGTGATCGGTAAACGCTAAAATAAAACAAACAAGGTGCGAAAAATTGTTGTCGCGTGCCGCGTGTCACGTATCGGTAAACGCACCTTATCGTGTAATCAATTTTATCTACCGGGATTTGGGTCGTCACAAACAAATGTTGAAAAACTGCTTAACAACGAATGATTGAAAAAAAAAACAAAAACGGACAGCGGCCTAACCCACTTTACAGACGAGAGAACAGCGAAGATTTTATGACTGAATATAATAGGAAAATTTGGATTGGATTTTGCACAGTTTGCGTGTTTTGACTTGCCAAATCGGAACCGTCCATCTATTTTGAATCGTCTCCCGCATCAAACCGCGAATTTGCTTCTTGTGTTCCGAACACGAAGCCCATGCTTTTCACTAAAAGAATAAACGCAATCATTTATTCTTTACCACTGTGCTATAACTTTCTCCTGTTTGTAAAAATTGCTGCGTGTAAGAGTAGCCTTAAAATTGGTAATAAATAAATAAATAATGTTCAACAAAAACGACGTATCCAAATATTTTTGGGTTGCGTGGATTTAGGGCAAATTTTTTTGGGTCGCGTCAGAGAGTATTTGCAGACCCCTGCCTTAGTCGACATTGCAGCAAAATTTAGAATTCGAAAATACTCTGCTGTACTGCACAGTTGTTTGTGCAACACTGTTAAACAAAACATGCCGTGCACAGGCAAATGCTGTATTACATTGTCACGTCACAAGGCTGTTTTATCCATAGTACAGCACATCCCACCGCACGTGGCATGAGCATGATACCGAGATTAAAAGCCTCGTCTACACTTGGCGTAAAAATATTTCTACGCTGATCGCTCAGCGTAAAATCTGTCTACACTTGGCGCAGCCTACGTCATTTTCACGCTGATTTTTGTTTTCTGACCTGCTTGGTTATTATGACATCACTGAGTTCTTTATGCGTTACTACTACAACCGTAATGAATGACCAGGAATGACCTTGCCAATTCAAGAGATAAATCATTCCATGCAAACTTCGCAATAAAAATCTTGTTTATGGAATCATAAAAAACTAAATAACCAACCAAATGCAATACTTGGGCCTACCAAAAAAACAAACTAAAACGCTTTTATGTTGCAATTTTGAAAGCCAATGCTTTTGTATATCGACGTTTTAAGCAGTAGATTAGACCAGTGCTGGTCAACCTTTCTCAAAAATTTACACGCTTTTGAAACATTGTGCTCATCCTACTACTGTACCAGTCTTGGAATACAACAGCAACACTACTCTGCATGTTTATATTAACAAAAGCGTATATTGCAAATTAAACGACAAATCAGTTGTTTGATCATTTAAATAGCAGCTAGCTGTTAAATATCATCAGCCAGTTTTGCAAAATGACTTGTACTCTAGTTTTCAGATTCTCTTTTCCGTAACGTTTTTCCACAGCATCTTGCATAATCTCATCTAAAAACAAACACATAAAACTTTGCTAGCAAAACTGCAATGTACCCAAAATAGCATTGATAAACTCGTAAAGCAGTTTCAGAGCTGCTGGCTCAATACTGCGAAAACTGTGTCAAAATTTACATACCGATGCATCATTATGCTAGCTTACCAATTTGCTGTGTAACTGTAAGTCACTTACACAGAGACAAGCTTGAAAACTAAACTATGAGACATAATGAGGAAAAGCTTTGGATTACTGAAAGCAGATTGGTAAATATATACTTACTATTCTCTGATCCTTGTTTCTCAGCAACGTTCCTCCAAGCATATTTTTAAAACTTTGTGTTGAGGCTGCTGGTAACTCGCATTGGATACACTCCATAGAATTGGGTAGAATATTGTTAAACTACTATCAATAAGCTTTAAGTCTCATTCCAAGGGTATGGTTTCTGTCAAAATTGTCTGATTTGTCTATTTTTATCTGTAGACAAACTGCTTAAAAAACCTACTGATACCAAACTGCAAAATAAAAACAAATCGGTTTTAAGCTACGGTACCCGTACTGCCTCACTATAAACCAATTAATATTTCAATTAAAAACCAATCTTTAAAAGAACTATCTGGTCGCTTACAGTACAATTGGCATGGTAATTTACTGGACAGGGCTACATACCAAGAATATTTAACCATCATCCAGTTCCAGAAGCCTACTTATCTGCGCATAGCTTACTAGACTACCGGTATGTAACGGCATCATCATAATTAAAATTTAGAGGGGCTGAGACCCTGCATCTACCAATGAATCATACATTGGCCTAAAGAATTGAAAAAAGTTTTCTGGTTTTGTATGGCGCTGCAGACTAACCTGGAAAGGGTTACATATGACTTGGCACTGATATGCCATAAACCTAGGTCTACCTCTGTTTTTAGCTTATTATGCCATGCAAATTGAGTCAGTAAGCATCTAGCTCATAGTCTTTTCAAAAAATGTAAAAAAATATGAAAACCTCTGACTTGTTCATGCAAAAAAGACAAAAGGGACCCAAAACACTGCTTGCCTACAAGCCTAGGTTATATTTACCTGCCTTTACCAAGCTAAATATGCTTAAAACTTGAAATAGCTGAGGTTCTAACGCCAAGTCTAGACCTAGTCTTTTCCATAAACATGGAATCGTGTCCAAGCAAATAACGCAGGAGTCCCAAAACACTATTTTTCAACTAGCCTAGGCTAAGACTTGACTGTTACCCCAGGATCAGAGCATGCTAGACGCTGAGCGTTTGGAAAATACTTTGCTAAAAAGGCAAAGTTTTTACGCTGAAGATTCCGCGTTGAGCGCGCTAGCACATCCGCGCTAGCGTTTTTTCAACTAACTTAAATAAACAAAGAATTTTACGCTACGCTAACGATTTTACGCCAAGTGTAGACAAGGCTAAAAGGATGAGAGGAAGAAGGAAGTGGATAAGAAGTCAAGTTAGCAAGATCACGACACTTTGAAGAGGAAATGTGAAAACCATTAATAGTGCAAAACAAATTAGAAGGAAAGCAGTGTTGTGCTCGTTCAGAACAGCGTTTCCATCTATGAATAGAAATTCCTAACGCAGGCATTTCAATTTGGTATAGGGAAGAGGAATTATAATGTAAACGTATTTCTTGTTTTCCGAGTGACGTAGTCACGGGGCAGTTACCTTTATCGGTCACATCCCAAACCACTGTCATAGTTTGACTCGTGCAGTATCCCAGGGAAATATGACAGTTAGCCATGGGAAGAACTGTAGAAGAGAGGGTGTCACGGTAAAAATCATACATTATGAAGGCTCGAGTTAGGTAATGATTCCTGACAAGACCTGATTTGGCACTAGGCCATACATATTCGTAGTTAACTTTATTTGAGGTCTGAAAATTTCGTAAACCGGAGAGGGGTTTAAGTTTGCCATCTCTGGTATTCTTGGTGAACCTCCAAGAGTTGCAAATGAGATGGCCAGGTGGGGAACCATCGACTGTCTTAGATTCTTTGAATTTACTTCCGAAAAAATATAAATGCGTTGTCCAACGTATTTCCTTAGTGAAGCAAAAATATGCTGGTATTCTTTTTAATGTGGCATGAGAGGAAAAAATTGTGGCTGAGCACGATTCCATTCTTTGCAGGCGTTGAGGTTGACACTCAAGGTTATCTTGAAAAGACAAGTATTTGCGAGGGCTATTCTTATTGCAGAGCAAGAAGTCTTCAGGCGGTAAAGAGTGAGTTGTCAGAATATTCAAATTAACATAGCAGGTAAAAGACATCCAGAAGGAAACAGTGCGCAAACACATATTTGGCTAGGGAAGTATCGTGCAAGGTCTTTAGATTAAAGATTAAGTTTATTAGGTGCTCTAATAACTCGACCTGACCTGGTAACTTCCGGCTGTGGTAGGGGTGGAGAAGTAGGAGTTAATTTTAATTGTAGTGTTGTTGAAGTCGATCCCGGTATAGTTTGAGGTTCCTCTTCCTTGGGTTTTTGACGGTTCGATTGGGGAGCGTTTCCTGTAGAAGTATCGTTAACTAAAGACGGTTTATCTAAAAAAGAAGATTGGTTAGTTTTTGTGTTATTGCAAGCGACTTGATCAAAGACATCAGCTATGTAAGCTGGCTTAAGTCGGTCAAGAGAGACGTTTTTCGTGCCGTGCGAAGTTTCTATTGTGAAGTACTTATCAAATTTCTTCACAACTTTGAAAGGACCAGTATATGAAGGTTCTAGTCCTTTTTTGACACGGTCCACACGCAAGTAGACAGCAGAACAAGTCTGAAATCTTTTGTCAACATGAACACTCCTGTGATTCGTGTGGGTATTAATTGGGGCTGGTTTGCGATCATTGAAAAACTCCATTAGAGTTTTCAGCATCGAAGGGTCATCAAAGGCGGGTTTAGAGGCTGACTCGTCAAAAAAAGCACAGGGCAGTCGCAACCTTTTTCCAAATAGACGTTCAGCTCTGCTCATTTTGATGTCACTGTTGTAACTTGCATTAATGCCTAATAGTGCTAGGCCTAAGTGGTCAAACCAGGCGTCACTGTTCTTGTGGCATCGGAGAGCTGTTCGCAAAAAACGATTAAAGCGCTCAACCATTCCATTCGATTGACTGTGGTAAGGCGTAATGAATTTGTGGTTGACGTTGAGAAACGTCATGAACTTTGACCAGCTGTAGCTTGTGAAATAAGCAGCATTGTCAGTGACTATCATCCTAGGTACGCCAAATAAACTAACGTATTGATTCATGAAGTAAGTTGCGATTGTGTCGCTTTTGGTATCAGGCAAAGCTATTGCAAAACATCCTTTCGTGAAACGGTCGGTTATGGTCAAAATATGCCGGTATCCTCTCGAGGGTGGTAATGGGCCAATTAAATCTAAGTTTAATTCTTCAAAGGCCTGAGTTGGTGGTGGATAACGTTTGATGGTAGTTTGGGTGTGTTGCTTAGTTTTAACGCTTTGGCATTGTTTGCACTGTTGAACCCATGTTTGTATATCTTTGTTCATGTTTGGCCACAGGAATTTTTGTTTCATCATGTAATTTGTAGATTTGATTCCTGCGTGATTGAGGAAATGAACAATTTCAAAAGCTTTTTGTCTGAAATCACGGGGTAGCAGAACTCGCGGGTCGCTTAGACTTGTGTCACACAAAATGGTTTTGTTGTTAGATAAAGGCAAGCGTTGTAATTGCAGGGATGAAATTTGTTTAGTCATTTCAACGATTTCCTCGTCGTTGTTTTGAGCGTCAGCAATTGCATCGTAATCTAACGCGATGGGGAAGTCATTGATAAGCGCGACGTTAGCTCGTGTTAGCGCGTCGGCTACGAAATTCTCTTCGCTTGAGATATATTCACAGTCCGTGGAAAACTGGGAGATATACTGCAAGTGACGGAGGACTCTTGCTGAAAAATTGGTCGAGTCTTTTTTGGTTAAGCTTTGCACAGCGGCTTTGTTGTCACACAGTATTTTAAAATGGCGCCCTTCTAGCATGTAGCGAAAATGTTTCACGCTCGAATAAATAGCTAAGATTTCCTTGTCGAAAATTGAATAGTTTCGTTGGGCGTTTTGCAAATTTTTCGAAAAGAAAGCTATTGGGACTCGTAGGTTTTTAACAGCGTCGAACTGATATAGGGTCGCAGCGATGCAATTATCACTTGCATCTGTGGCTAGGAACGTCGGAGCATGCGGTATGGGAAAAGACAACATCGTTTTGCGAGAAAGAATTGCTTTGACTTTTTCGAAACTAGCTTTTTGTTCGACTGTCCACGCTATAACAGTGCTTTTTGGTTTCTTTCGGTTATCTCTGAAAATGTCGTAGAGAGGTTTTAAAAGTCTGCTGCATTTTTCGATCGCTTTGTGGTAAAAATTGATCATTCCGCAAAAGCGAGAAAGTTGGCGGAGAGTTTGAGGGAGAGGGAAGTCAGAGATGGCCTTGACTTTGTCATCTGTGGCAGAGTAACCTTCTGCCGAAATTTTGAAACCCAAATAGTTTAGGGAACTTTTACCTAAGACGCATTTCGATAGATTAATTCCTAGATTGAATTTGTTCAAACACTGACATACCTTTTCAAGTATTTTCTTGTGCAAATCTATGTCTGGGGTGTGGATAAGGATATCGTCAAGATAGATCTCAGTGTGATCTTTTAGTTCTGGGGCTTGAGAATGAAGCGCTTCATGGATAAATCTCATGAACGTGGCTGGAGCAGATTTCAAACCGAAAGGTAAGTAATTAAATTCGTAGCAGCCTGATTTAACAATGATGGCAGTTTTATGACGATCTTTTTTGAGAATAGGAACGTTGAAATATGCGCTCTTTAGATCCAGAACCGAAAAAATTTTACTGCCGTAAAGATTATCCATCATTGATTGTATATGTGGTATGGGATAGGATTCGAGCACGCTGGTGGCATTCAGATTGCGATAATCAACGCAAACTCTAGGTTTTCCTGATTTACGCTGTACAACGTGTAAACAACTAGAATAAGGGGAATCGCTTCGAGAAATTATTCCATCTTTTAACCATTCATTGATTTGTTTATCAATGATTTTTTGTGTTTCGGGGGAAACTCGTCGTAATTTGCTTTTAACTATTTTCCCGTTAGTTGGAATTGCATGTTCGATCCCGTGATTGGTTCGTTCAAATCTATGGGGAGGCTGAAGAATGTTGGGGTATTTGGCTAGTATTTGATGAAATTCGCTTAGTTCGGGGACAATGCAACACAATTTTGGGGGTTGAACTGAAGCTGGGCTAAGGGGTATAATTAGATCGTTTTCTTTATCAATTAAGCAACGGTTGTGAACATCGACCGTTAATTTATGGGCGTTGAGAAAATCAAGTCCGATGATAGAAAAATTAAGATCGGTTTTCGTAAAATTCCACGAATAATTTTGAGGAGTTTTAAAGTTGACATCCAGCACACAATCGCCATAGGTGCGAATTTCATTTGCCGTAGCAGAATAAAGGACTTTACTGTTAGGTTTTTTTGATTTTTCTCGAAAGGTTGCTTTGATGACAGAAACAATAGAGCCAGTATCGATTAAAAAGGAAATGCGATTATTAATGTCAAAAGCTTGTAATAGTCTGCATGGTTTCTTGGGATGAAAAGCTGGCCTTCGGCAGTCTAGTGCAGCGATCTTAGCCGCCGGCCTTCGCAGTTTAAAGATTCAGTCCGATAAGGAGAGGAAAAAAATTTGCAATTTGGGCCTTCGCATCGGTAGGCGGCTTGTTTGAAAAGTCGATGATAGTAGCAAACGTAACCCGAATAAGAGCGGTAGCGGTTCTGACTTTGGTCGTTCCACGAATTGTGAGGCCGACCATTTGTTTGATAATTTGGCTGTCGAATTGGTTTTCGCCAGTTGCCACGAGCATTAGCAGAAATTATATTGCTTCTAGAAAAATTTTCTCGTCCCTGTGGGCGAAAGAAATTGACGCGGCCATCCGAATTATTCCTTGCTGAATTTGGTGAGAAATGCGATGAGGTAATATTCCTTGGCTTATTGCCGATTGTAAGGACTGATTGGGGCTTGCCATAACGTTGAGTTGTGTTCATAGCCTGAGTGGCGCATTTGGCAAGGCTTCTTAGATTGGTATATGACCAAGTGCCACTGCTAGCTGCGATGTCAGGGGGGAGACATCTTAGGAAACGATCTTTAAGGATCGCTTCAAATTGCGGGGAACAATTATCTTCAACTCCTGCTGCCGAGATTAGGTGTCTCATGAGTTCATTAGGTGTTTTATCTCCTAATGTTAAATCGTTTAGCAATAAATCCAATCTATCTTGATCGTCTCGAGTAAATATATCATGAATTTGGGTGATTAATTTGTCATAACAGTTTTCGTCTTCTGGTTTGGGTATATTGTATAAGTGTTCTAATTCAGAGTTGCTGAGGGCTTCAAGAACAGCCATGTATTTATTAATTTGCGTCGTTATTTTTGACATCCGAAATTTAGCTTCGATAAGAGCTATCCATGAGCCTGCATTATGTTTCCAAAACGCTGGTAATTTAAAGTTATTGCAGGGGCGACGTTCATCGAGCGGCAAGCGATCGTCGTTCGATTGCGATGTTTGTGGCGAATCTTCATTTTGTGGGGGACGATTATCATTAGATTGCGAGGTTTGCGACAAATTTTCGACCTCGGTTGAAAGTAAAGGGTCATTCTTTTGTTCTTCCATAATGTGCGCTCTGTCGGTTAGCCTAGTGCTAATAGTGAATGGGACTTTTATGAGCTTTTTGCCAAGCGATGTGTCTTTTCTAGACGTCATAAGCTAACATCGTTATAAAAAGTAAAATGCTCTTACCTTGTTTGAACACGTCGGGTGTCACCAATGTAGCGACTGGGGTCACCAATATAGCTGTCGTCTGACTCCAAACAGGAATGTCTATTTTATGCGCTTTATTCAAGAAACAGCATTACTAGTACGTAGATTACATAATGATATATCGAATATCGTCAAATCAAACATAGTGGAAGATTATATAGTGGCACAAAGTTATTAGAGATCCGTGCATACATTAGCTTACTTCCTGCTCAGCATGCAAGAGCGCTAAAAAGGTAATCATCAAAACAACAATATCAAACTGAAGCGGATAATAACAAATCATCAACTACGAGATTGCATAACGATTAGGCCTAAGCTCCAAAGTCGAATGTCGTAGTCATGAGCTGAATAATTATGCGATGAATAATCAGGCATTGCGACTACACAAAGTATTGCAACTATGCAAAGCATATTTTGCAATCACTACAAATCAAAGAAAAGTGAGTGCAAATGATTTTTTCTCATAAATCATTCTTTCGCAAGCAAGCTGGCGACCAGACGTGCTGTGTAGAGCAACTGCAGACAGATTCTAGCTGTGCAAAATTTTTTATTCGAAGAAGCAGGAAATTACATTACTTAAACAGAGCAGTGCAGAGTACGAATAGCAATTTGAAATCGGTAACGAAGAAAAATGGAAAAGCTTAACAAGAAACTTGATACAGTAATCTTAAAGCTAGAGAAATTGGAAAGCCGCATGGATATCATTGAAAAGAAATTGAATTCAAATACAGAAAATTTGGCCAAAATCGATCAACGCTGTGAAACTATTGAAAAGCAATTAGATGACAAGGTTAATGTCGCAACGGTTCAACTTTTAGAAGAAAAAGTAACTCGGCTGGAGACTGCCTTAATAACCCAAACCAGGAAATGCGGAAGTGTTTCAGAAAAAATCAACAAACTTGACCAAAACGTAAAAGAATTTCAAATAGACACTGAGAGGGAATTATTGGAAAAAGAAGTTTACGATAAACGTTTCAATTTACTAATACACGGAATTGAAGAGAATAGCCAAAGTTCTTGGGAAACTAAATGGGAATCGGAAGCTAAATTTAGAAAATTTTTGCATCATGCTTTGAAAATTCCTGAGGCTCATGTTGTAGCAATAGCAGACGTTCACCGCCTGCCACAACATTCAATCACAAGGAAAGGTAAGCGAGTCACTCGTCCAATCATTGTGAAACTTACCAGTTATTCAGACAAAAATCTAATCATGAGGTCGCTAAAAAATCTAAGGGCTTACAACGAAGAAAGAAAAACAAAATCTGAAGGTACAGCTGACTATGTCTACGTTACCGAACATTTACCACGTGTGTTGCAACAGCAGAAGAAACTACTCCTTCCTGCATACAAACAAGCAAAAAAGAACGGAAGACGAGCAGTCTGGCGAATTGAAAAAGCAACTTATTGCCTGTACATTGATAATGCCAGGTATAGCAACAACAATGCTGAGTCGACAAATGTCTGCTCAGATTCTGCTTCTGATAGTGAATAACTTTACTTTTTTGTGAGTGATATTTTATTTTAATTGTTTGCTAATATGTTTACTTATAATGCAGCTAGGACTGTCTAGTAGAGAATTATTGTACTACAGTATTTACTTTTCAAATGATGTTAATTCTTCTTCGAGTCAAACAGTTCAAATGAGCGATAATGAAATTTCAATTAATGATATAATTGATAATCTAGATTCTGTAATTCCCCCTAATATTAGACCTTGCAGCATTACTGACTATACCATGAAAAACCTAATAATTGATAAAAAAAATAAGTTTTTCATAATGCATTTGAATATTTCATCCCTACAAAAACATTTTGATGAGCTTTATGACCTAATTTTAAATTTGACCATTCAGCCAGATATTTTATGCATTACAGAAACTCGCATAGCAGATGTCCCTCTTACTAACATCGAGCTGCCAGGGTACAAGTTTTTTCATTGTAACTCCCCGACTGTAGTAGGTGGTGTAGCAATATATATCCAACACGATACAACATTTGATTTAATTAAAACTACAAAATTAGGTGTAGCTGGGGTTGAGGAGATGTGGCTTGAATTTTCTGATATAGATTCATTCCACTCAAAACGTATTCTCGGCTGTATTTACAGACATCCCTCATGTAATAATGAAGAAGAGTTTCTGCAAAAACTAAATGATTGTTTAGCGGATTTAAACCTGGAACACAAACAGTATTATATTATAGGCGATATGAATGTCAATACTTTATTAAATAACCATCAAGAAAATCTGGCAAAAAAATATAACCTAATTCTTAAAAGTAACAACTGTTTCTCTGTCATAACTACTGCGACACGTGTTACACATCAAACTGAAACTTTACTTGATCATATTTTAACGAACGAAAAGGATTTTGAAGTTATCCCCGGAGTAATCGATTACCACATTTCTGATCACTCGTTAACGTTTGCTATTTTGAAAACTAATCAATCCCGAAATGAACGTAATAAACCCACCGGTGGTAATAATTCATTGCAAACTCGTAATTTCAAAAATTTCGAAGCAGCGAAATTTTGTGACGATTTGAATGCTAAGCTGGAATCTCATATGAATTTGTCGCCCGAAATTAACCCCGTAAATTTCAATCTAGAATTTGATAAATTTAACCAATGTATCTTAAATATAATTAATCGTCATGCGCCTTTTAGCACTGTTAGTAGAAAACATAAACGGTTGCTACAGAAGCCCTGGATAACAAAAGGTATTTTTACTTCCATACGTCATAAGCAAAAGTTGTATAATACTCACTACAAAAGTGGAGACACATTAAAAATTGATTTCTACAAAAGATACGCTAACAAACTAACCCATTTAAAAACAATTAGCAAAAAAAATTATTTCCATGACGAAATCAATGAACACAGGTCTAACCCAAAGAAACTTTGGGAAACATTGCGATTAATTTTACCTGCTAGTAAAAAACATACACGGTTCTCTGATGCACCTACTAAATTAAGGCATGAAGGTAAAATAGTGGAAAATGTATTTGATGTAGTGAAAAAATTTAACAAGTATTTTGCAAATGTAGGCAAAATGCTAGCAGATAAAATTATTACGACAAACCCAAACCATTGCAAATCTTATTTGCAAAATCACATTCAAAGCTCAATTTTTTTAAATCCGCCGCAAAGCAATGAGATATTTAACATAATTAATTCTTTAAAATGTAAAAAATCTGCAAAAAATAATGCAGTGCCCTCTTACTTTATTAAGATTGCTGGGAATGTGCTAGCGCCGTACTTGGCTTACTTTTACGCATTCTCCTTTGAATACGGCATTTTTCCTGACGCCCTAAAAATTGCGGCGGTAACTCCTATTTACAAAGCAGATGATGAACTTTCATCATCTAATTATCGTCCAATTTCGGTACTACCTTGCTTATCTAAAATCTTAGAAAAGTTGATTAAAATTAGAATAATATCATTTTTAGAAAAAAATCATGTATTTAATCCTTATCAGTACGGGTTTCGAGCTAAACATTCCACCACGCACGCCCTATTAGATATCACAACATCATTATACGACAATCTCAATAAAAAAATTCTGTCATCTCTTGTTTTACTTGATCTTCGAAAAGCTTTTGATACTGTCTCACATCAACGCCTTCTTTTAAAATTAGAACATTACGGGATTAGAGGGATTGCACTTCAGCTACTAACAAGCTATTTGAGCGATCGCATGCAATTTGTAAATATAAACAACGTATGTTCCAATCTAGAACGTTTAACTATGGGTGTACCACAAGGGTCAATTTTGGGACCCTTATTATACATTATTTATGTGAATGATTTTCAATATGCTGTAGAATGTACTCCTAGGCTGTACGCAGATGATACATGCTTATTGATCGAAGCTAAAACCGTACAAGAATTACAAAATTCTGTAAATAACGAAATGATTAAAGTCACGAATTGGATGATAAGTAACCAACTTACGATTAACCCCCAGAAATCTTCTTTATTAATTATCCAACCCACTCTAAACGACCCTCCAATTAAATTTCAAATCAATATTGATGGTTATTATGTAAATTCGCAAAATAGTGTAAAATATCTTGGAATTTATATAGATCACTATCTTAACTTTAAATTTCATACTGAAAAGACTAACTCACAGATTGCAAGAGCTACCGGGATACTTTGGAGAGTTAGAAAGTATCTTCCAGCCAAGACAATGCTGTCTTTATATTATACTTTAGTGCAGCCACATCTTCTTTATGGTTTAACTGTTTGGGGCTCTACATCACCTAGAAGCTCACAAAAACAGTTGCAACTTCTTCAAAACAATGCTGTTAGAGCAATAGTGGGGTGTCGCAAATGTGATCACATATCCTTATCATATAAAAATTTAAACATATTGAAAGTTCATGATCTTTGCAAACTAGAAATAGCGAGTCTCATGTATTTGTATGAAAAATCTTGCCTTCCAACTACTTTTAATAATAAGTTTATTAAACCCTCTGAAGTTCATCAACATACAACGAGAAGTATTCAAGAGCTAAAATATTATATTCCCAGATTTCGTTTGACCAGATTTCAAAAATCTTTCACATATACCGGCGTAAAAATTTGGAATAACATTGAGAAAAAATTAAAACAACTTTCTTACTCCAAATTTCGAAATACTTATAAAGCGTTATTAAGTGATGCATATAATACATAAGCTCAGTAGAAGCTTTGGTACAGTCTGTTTGCCCTTTTTTTCTCTTCTTATTGTAATAAAAAAATAGTAAACAAACGCAGAAGTTTTATAATCATCTTTTGTGGAGCTGTTTGACTCGAAGACCCATTGGTCCCTTCACAGCTTCTGTTAGCTTTATTTCTCAAAATAGATTTGTGCTCGTTTACTTATTTATTTAATTTTACTTTGTTATTTTTCTTTTGTTATTGTTATGTTTTGATCTATGCCTTTGAAGTTAACAATAAATTGATCCTTGATCCTTGCTGTAGTTCATTCTGTAACAGAAAAATACATTAAAAGTAAAATGTATTTTTAAAAAAAGTAAAATGTATTTTTAAGTTTGAGCTTTCTTACTAAAATTGAAATAAAGTAACAAAAATTACGCTTGATTGAATTTCCAGAAAGAAATGTTACGTTTCAGTGATTGTGGGAAGTGACGTCAGGCCACGTGACCAATCTTATTCTACAGACCAGCAAACTTCGTCTATCATAGCCTCGACCGTCTAGACCAGTGCTCCGCAATCGGTGTGCCGCGGCGCACTAGTGTGCCGCGAGGCGATCCTAGGTGTGCCGCGGAATAATTATATTTTGAACCACTAAACTGAAAAAAAAAATGAAAAGAGTGTATATGGTTTTCCGATTTATTTCAGAATTGCACCGATCTATCTCAAAAGATCTCTTTCAAGTTTCGCTTAGTAACGTAAGGATTATCATCACTTTAATTAATCTCCACATTTTTCTCGTATTGCATAACTACCAAGAGACCCGCACGTTGTACAACAGATTATTGTTGTTAGCAACCGAACCTTTTTCTTGAATGTATCTAGATTTCCCCGCATTCTTGATGATAAGGAGCGTTTTATTGCCAATTACGAATTATTCACTTAGTCTTGGAAGTATAAACATAAAAAATTCCAGCTTTCGCTCGACGCGACGATCCCGTTATGCTAACCTTTGACTAACCTCAGGAAACCGCTTTTGTTTAATTTTTCTTCTCACGCAGCTGGAAGCTGATATTACAACTAACTTTGCTTAATTTTGAAGTGCGAGTAACCTTGAACAACGTTAAGGCGGCTGCACACTGAGCTTGTTGCGATGCGCCACGACCATTGCGATCACGCTTGCGTCAAGTCCTGCGACTGCCAATGCCCACTGCTGCGATTTTCTTACGCAATAATCGTGCGATGCGATTCCAGCGACAAATCGCGCTATCTGTGCACACTGAATGCGACTGAAGTGGCTGCGGTCATCGCAAGTGAAAAGAAGTGAGTTCTACGACGCTTGCGACAAAATTTTTCTACTTTGTCGTATGAATCGCAAGCAACCTAGGTTGTAAAAGCAGCTGGTACCATAGGCTGTGGGCCATATTTGCAGTAGGAACTAAATTTATATTCAGTTTTTTGCCTAATCTTGAACTTCGAGTTGCCATTTCAAATATAGAACCCAACATACAGCGATTGAGCTCGTTACGACAACCCCAAGCATCTCATTGAACTGCTGATAACGTTGGTGTAGTTACAGTGATTTGATGTGTAAATTTTCTGCTCTTTTTTGCTGAGGTGTGCCGCGAAAATTTGGACATGGTTTTAGTTTGCCGTGAGTAAGAAAAGGTTGCGGAGCACTGGTCTAGACCAGAGATGTCGGCATTGCAGCCCACTATCCTCAGTTAAAGCAATTTTTTAGCAAGTTTATCAAGTATTGAGCACGAGAGTGTTCATGAAACTTAATCAAAATACTTTATATTTAATAAATTAATTAAAATAAACATTTTATAGTCATTGTGACACCATGCATTTTTGAAAATCTATCTGGTTAATAACTTTCTCATAAAGAGCTGGCTCAAATCTGGAAGCACTTCCCTTGTCGGTAACCAAATTTCCTGCAACTGTAATCCCTGCACCTTTTTCGATTTGAAGCTTTGTTTGGGCCTGGACTACTTTGAATAATCTTTAAATAACTGTTGGAAACCAGACTAGAATAGCATCTTTTACAGGGAACAAATTTGTAGAAATCTTAATTTTATGACATATGACACGTTACTCTCTTGATAATTTTTTAGACGTGGCTAGCGGTCGGTGTCTTTGAGTGAAGGCCATATTGTTAAAAGTTAAAACTAAATTAACAGTATTGGATTAATTATTAAATTAATTAATTATATTGATGAGTTTTTAAATTTTCTTTGTTGTTAAAAAAGATGCGTTTTCAGCAAAATGCGGCTCAGTACAAGGCTACCAATGGTAAATTTTTTTTTCTTAGAACTATAGCCTAATATGAAATATTGGAATTCTGGTCGCTTTGCGGCCCAGTTAAATATATAATTTTGCAATGGGTCCCTAATAAATTAAATAGTTAGACATCCTTGGTCTAGAGTAGATTACCATCGAATGCATGTGCTTAGTGGTTGAAATAGACCAGTTTTCATATACGCTGCTCATAAAAAGAAAGCAAAAGCCTACAAATTCTGCGGGCCTGAACAACAAAGCAAAATGGTCAAAACAAAATGAGGCCAAATGTTTTTGCAAAGTGCGAAATCACGCACAATGTTTTACTTTGAATACATCGGGTAAGTACCATTGTTGCTTCCGTATCAAAGACCTGAATGCTGTTTCAAATCCAAAATTTTTTCATGTCTCGATCGAGACATGACCATTTTCCGAGACTTTCAAGGTCCGAGACCGAGACGAGGCATTGGCATAGCGAGACCGAGACACTCAAAAACGTGTCTCGAGACGTGTATCGAGACCGAGACACGTCTCGAGACATCCAGCTCTGCTATACAATAAAGTATACATTGCAATAAAGTACAGTATTAAACAATACCACCACAAAAATAGCAACAACAAAAAACATAACGATACTCACTTAGGCATAACAAACAGCATAACATCCAGCCTGCAAAAATTGAATAAAGTATTCAGGTAAATAATTGCTTACTGTCATAAAGTTTATAGCCCAAGAGAGGACTCTGCTATAATACACCTGCTACATTTTTCAGAAAACATTTTTTTTGAACTAGAGGGACCCAGCCTCTGTGAGCCCTACCATCCAGAGTTGTCAACGGATCGGAGATGTTGAGCCTGACCCGACCCCGACTTTCAAGCCCGAACCCGCATCCTATAACTTAAGTCCGAACCCGCATCCTAACTTAAGTCCAAACCCGCATGCTCAAGTCTAAGCCCGATTTAAACCCGAAATTAAAAACACCACTTTAAATTTTGAATAAAGTTTAGTAAAGAAGAAAATGAGTTTTGCCCATACACAGTCACAACAATTACATACAGCAATATTTTTTAATAACTCAATCAAACAAAAATCGTCTAAATCTTTGACAAAACATCTAAAATAATTAAAAACTGCCTTTATTTTCAAGGTGTAATTGAAATTTTTTAACCAATTAGACTATTTTGAATGTGGAATGTGCATACGTTCTGTATAACCAAGGCATGGTGATTTTAATAACGGATCATGTAAAAATTGTCACGAAAACTCAGAAGTTCATAACAGCTGTTGCCCTTATTACAGGGGTGAGCAAACTTTTCACACGAAAAGCCACATTTGAAAAAATTGTGAAGCCAAGGGCCGCACTGATTGGAAGAGCAAAAAAAAAATCTATGGTCAACACGTCCTCAGATGTCCTACAGTATTTTCCATTTATAATCAGTGATGAGCAAAAAGTTTTTCGACTTGATTCACGGTAGGAATTTATATTTTTGTAAGTGCCTGCGGGCCGCATAAAATGGTCTGCATGCGGCTCGCGGGCCGTAGTTTGCCCAGCTTTGCCTTCAGTGGCGTATTTAGAATTTATAAAAGGGGGGACCAAATTAATCATTGTCTGTCGACTGTCGTAAGTAACTTCATATAATTTATTTGAACATAAGTGTTCACATTTAAGCATTTTAGAAACTCTCTTTTTCTTTTGTTTTGTATCATCTTGTAATAGAACGGTTCCCAACCATTTTCATATAAAATTTTTGATATGTTCTTGCACCCGTCACAAAATATGCGACTGCAATCACCTGCACAAACCACAAATATTCATAATGGTTGGGGCCAAAATGAATTCATGTGTGTTATTGACCTTAAACATTTTCCTGTAATGATTTCGCGTTAAAAACCCAGCACGTGTTCAGCTGTGGGATCTGGGACAACGCTGTATGCTCCCGCAGTGGAGCTATCAATTTTAGCGTTTTTATCCTTGTTTAAAGTGTCGCTAATGCAAGGTATAGGATAGTTAAACCAGTCACTACTCTTTTGCTGAATCAGACGCATTTTGTTTTCAGAGCTTGATTTTAGCAAACCACAAAGAGGCGAAGGGTTTTACGCCACTTAGACAATTGCGAATTACTAGAGCGTAACAGCGATGAAAAATTGACACTGAGCAACTGAAAGTAAAAACACTTTTATTACCAGACAAAAATCTATAAGCCGTTTTGAACCCCCTGGAATGCTTCCTTGCGCCTCCAAGGGGTGCAAGCATTCCCAGTTAGAAAACCCTGTTCTTTGTAGTGTGTTGAGATTTTGTGGACGTGCTGAAGCCTTTCATTAAAAATATTTTCCTGCGGCACAATTCTCGCATGTTCTAAGATTGCGAACTTTGTAATATCGCCCGTAAGCGTACAAATTAACGCAGTGTTTTTCAAACTTTGCGTTACTACGCCTCCCTCACAAAATACTAATCATGACGCTCCCCTTCATAAAATAATGCACAAGCCATATTTTTAAGTGTTAATATTATTTATAAGCATATTTTTTAAGTGTTATTATTATTTATTAGCATATTTTATTTGTTATACACAAGCCATATTTATAAGTGTTATTATTATTAGCGTATTATTATTATATATTAGCATATTTATTCTCTTATCACGAAAAAGCAATCAATGCGCTATACGAGCTCGCTTAGGAGTTGCTGGCCATCTGTCTACCACTCCAAGATGGGGAAATTCCGTTAAGTACCTTTCCCAACGGCACAACCAGTAAACTAGCCGGCTTTCTCCACACTGTCCCTAAATGCTGAACGTCAATCAGGGAAGCTGTGAATACCAATTTTAAAGTCATTGATTTGACCCGATTTGGAATCGAACCCCAAGTCTGATGGCCGAGTGGTATAGAGCATCCGCTTTTGGGTCAATAGACTTGGAGTTCGATTCCGAGTCGGGTCACACCAATGACTTTGAAATTGGTATTCACAGCTTCCCTGCTTGACATTCAACATTTAAGGGACATTGTGGAGAACAAGCCGGCAAGTTTACTTGTTGTGCCGCTGGGAAAGGCACTTAACAAAATTCCCCCATCTTGGTGTGGTAGACAGATGGCCGGCAACTCCTAAGCGAGCTCGTATAGCGCATTGATCGCTTTCCGTGATAGGAAGATAAATATGCCAATAATAATAAAATTATGACAAACATTTGGGCTTCCCTTTAAACTAGTCCACGCCTGCCAGTTTGGAAAACGCTAACATATTTGATGTTTTGCACCGTTGCACGTCTTGTCAAAAATAAAAAAAATAAATGAGTGAATGACTTCACAGAAACACGAAAAAAGGAAGAAAGCTTCGTAAAAATATTTTTGGCTTGTTTTGATTTATGAAACAACGATTTAAAACAATGCATTGAAAGCTTTTTGAAAAATCAATCTGAAACTTGGTTTGCGAACAGTCCGTAAGCGCAGGGATGCAAATCTATATTGAGCATTGGGGGAATGATTTTGCAAAGTTGACCATTTTTTGCCAGTTTTGGAGATTGGGGGGAGATGATTTAGCAAATTTGACATAGCCTACCCGCGCAGTTGCCCAAATTTTTTCCCAAAATGAAGTGAAGACCCCCCCAAAAAAGGTCATCACTTCCCAGATGACCAATTTCTTATTCAAAATGAAGTGCAGATCAAAAAAATAAAAAATGGTCATCTCGTTCGCTTATGTGGGGCATGAAATTGGGGGAACGCATCCAAATTATTGGGGGATACATCCCCCTCATGTCCCCTAGATTTGCACCCAAATGTAAACAACTTTTGGTTGCACTAGTCCAGAAGTCGGCAACCTGCGGCTCTTTGAACCCCCAGTTGTGGCTCTTTTCGGAGGTAAATAAAGACCTATTTATAGGAATCATTTTCGGAATAACTGAAGTTTTCGGACCTGACGGTAGTTTTGCGGCTCCCGCTGGGTTTTGCATTGTAACAAATGGACTATTTGGCTCTTTAAGTGCAAAAGGTTGCCGACCCCTGCCCTAGTCATAACGATGCAACGCCCAAATAAAGTGAGCGTGACGCCGTCGATGGAGCGTTGTCTCCACGTCGACCATCGTAACAGGTGGTGACTGATTTACCTCTCACATACGCTGTGTTATTGAGTCCTTGGATAAGACGCTTCACGATGATTATCTCTGCTTGATGGTTTCTTTACAAACAACAATTTAAAGCATCAACAAGCAAATTTCAACCAAGAAACTTGGAAACAAATGGCAACACGTTAAAATCTAAAATCTGGATTCGTCTTGTGCGTAGCGCCTTTATCGCTTTCTCGTTGATAAGTTTTTTTTTCTAGGAAGATAAAAAAAAAATATAATAAATTATGTGTAAACTGACAATCAATCTCACAATGAATAACTAAAATATTTAACAGCTTGCAGAACAATACATCCGTGATTTTCGCTATCTAAACTAACCCTGTAGGCAGGCACGCCAAGAGGGGGGCAGAAGGGGTCATCGCTCGGGGGCCCGGAGACACAGAGGGGCCCTGGGTTCAGAATTGTCAAGATAGAATGCAAAACTACGGCCTACGGACGCCACTAGTGTATTTAGGGGGTGCGATTGTGCTATGCACCCCCCCCCCTTTTTGACTCTGCTTTTTAGTAAAAAATAACAAAACCAATGGTGCCAAGTGACTGAAATATGCCATACTCTTTTAATGGTTTCTGTAGCTTATGGCCAGGGGCGGATCAAGGGGGGTAGGATGAGGGGTATGCATCCTCCCACCAGCCATTTTCAAACATGTTTTTGATGTATACAATTTTTCCATAATTTTGATCCTCTTTGATAGCAATAAGCCTTACGCCTTAAGCACGCATGATTGAAAATGTGCGAACAAAATTTGACGAAGCACTCAATATAAGGGTCAAAAAATTCGAACAAAATTTGCCTGAAATTATTCAAAAAGCACTAAAATAGCCATTACAGCGTAAATTTTCAAAAATTTTCCGGAGGAGCATGCCCCCTTTTGTTTTTCTCAATCAGCTTCAAATTTGTTCTGCCGAAAAAAAAATACGCTTGAAAAAAGTGTGGAAATTATGACCCCCTCCTTTTAAAGTTTCTAGCTTTGTCACAGGCGATAGTGTTTTTTTGATTTCGGGCCGAAATTTGAACATCTGTGGACGCTATGACCTTTTCTTTTGCTCATCGCTTGATTTTGGAGCACCACTGACCAAGGGGCCCAAACGAAATTTTTGCCCCTCGGCCCGAAATTTCTCTAGGCGCCCCTGCCTGTAGGTTAGTTAGTTAGTTGCATATTTATCCTCCTATCACGAGAAAGCGATCAATGCGCTATACGAGCTCGCTTAGGAGTTGCCAGCTATTTGTCTACCTCACCAAGATGGGGAAATCCCGCTAAGTGCCTTTCCCAACGGCACAACAAGTAAACTTGCCGACTTGTTCTCCACACTGTCCCTTCAATGCTGAGCGTCAATCAGGGAAACTGTGAATACCAATTTAAAAGTCATTGGTTTGACCCGACTTGGAATCAAATCCGAGTCTACAGCTCAAGAGACAGACACTCTATACCACTCGGCCATCTGAGCTGTAGGCTCTCAGCTGCTTCGCTTAGAGCAGATTTAATTTGATTTATAGCTGCAAGACCGAACTACATGCTAGAGCACGTCTTGTTTCACAGCCAGGCCACCACGTTATCATAAACAGCCGTAAGAGCAAGATCACGTGCACTTTCTGAACATTAGCTGCACCTCCTAGTTTTAGACTCACGAGCCGCAACTGCCCTCTATGCTAATTTCTTCCTTCTAAGTATTACCGTCGTATGTAAGGCGGAAGTCTTTTGCCATCCTATTAGAATTTTCTACAACTACAAGTTTGTTAAATATAACAACACAGAGCATTTTACTCTTAAGGGCAGCACCTGTTATTCTCAACTTATAAGCACCTGACCATCTCGGAACATTCGGAAATTCAAGGAGCAAGGTTAATCTGTAAAGCTGAAGAGTTGACGAACCAATAGGGGAGGGGGCTATAAACCCACACACCCCCCTTGCCAACGCACTTGGTTGTCATATTATTTCTACAGCTAGAATCACCCATCGAAATTTTACCAAAACGGTCGTATGTATCTTGCATTAGAAAACTTGTTAACCCATTTTTTTTACCCGGTAGGCTACTGGGTCTGGCTACAATACATTTCTTCTTGGCCTATTATAAAATCAATCAATCACTTCATTTGTAAACGCCAATGCGCTGATGAGTAACAATAGCACATGCACATAAAATTCATACTAAAATTGATGAAGACGTAGAAAAGAGCGCGTGCAACAAAATAGAGAGGCGCTGAAACATGGAAGTTGTAACGGAACTTGCTCGCTTGCAGAATCAAACGCGCGTCACACGATTGTCATGCACTTGATTACATTGATAGTTGGATGTCGGCGTGGCAACGGCAACGGTTTTCTACGTAAACATCAGACATTAATATTCCAAAGACAAATTACATAAATTAAAAACCTAGTCGCATTTACCAGAAGAATTTTCCTCCTTGCAAGCAATTATTCCGGTTACGACAAAGAATCCTGAAACCCTTCCCGCTAAGGTATCTCGGGAAAATTGAGAGCAGCGGCTCGAATACACGAAGGGCGTGGCAGTGGCCACGTGGGGAAAGAGACCAGTAGCCCAACTCAACTAAGGGTGTGGCAATGGCCACGTTTTATTGGGAAAGCAGTTAAGTTCCACTAACGAAAGGGCGGTGGCAGTAGCCACGCTATAGTATTAGAGCGGGAGTAGCAGTTCAAATCAACTTCAATATAAAAACTGCTACATCAGTAATAATAATACATCAGTAAAAACTGCTGTAACCTTTAACCAAGAATCCTTAAACCTTTCAGTGAAACTATTCATTTATAACAAATTCTGAAATACGATGGTACGTCCGCACCTTTCAGTAACCAAAAGTCAACCGCTCGCTCAAAAAAGCTTCAGCTTTGCTTGCTATCAGGAAATACAAAAAACTGTGAAAATTACTCGAGCAAATTTGCAACCAAGTTGTCAATATAAAAAACAAACAAGATAGGGTTATTCTCAACTCAGTTAAAGCCGCGCGTCTTTGCAGCATCTTCGCGCATTGACCAAACTAGTTCTCGCACAACCACATTCCGTTACATTTAATAATTCGTCACGTTAGTGCATAAACTGCCTAAAGGTCTGTTCACACTAAATGCGATTTCAGTCCGATTTGCTGTCGTACGAAGTTTCATCAGATTTTTGAGGTAAGCAGTTGACGAAAATATCTTTCACACAACACAAACCCAAACAGTTTTGCTTCCTACCAATTGTTTTGGGAAGCCCCTAACGATTGTATTCTAGAATGCCGCGGATAGTGACGTAGCTTTACGTCATTTCGTAACCTACGTCACTGTACGTACGAAAAATTTCATCGTATTCTGTGTAAACACACCTTGGTGAGAGGTTATGTTATGACGTAAAGGTTAGTTTTATGTAAAAGCATATGTTATGTCGTAAAGGTAAAGGTTAGTAAACGTCAAGTTTGGTTAGAAGTTATGACGTAAAGGTCACTTTGCGCTATGGGGCGCCGTTTGGAAAAAAATTATGCGCAAATTTTCCACTTGTTTTTTGGCTTATTTCAAGATCATTTTTTCCGATTTAGGTAAATCAAAAATTTTGCTAAATTAGAAATGCTTTTTACTAAATAAGAAACTTTGATCTCATCAATTTTTTCGATTTGCTAAATAAGAAACTTCCGTCCCATTGATATTTTCGATTTACTAAATAAGAAAATTTCTATTCCTGTTTGTTTTTCCAATTTACCAAAAAAGAAACTTTTGCTTTACTTATTTTTCTGATTTACTAAATAAGAAATTTTTGTTTTCTGATTTAGTAAATAAGAAAAGTTTTTCTTATTTATTTTTCCTATTTAATAATTAAGAAACTTTATTCTTATTTATTTTTCCGATATAGGCTACTGGTACTAAACAAGAAACTTTTTTCTTATTTATTTTTCTGATTTTGCAAATCAGAAAGTTGTGCATTAGCTCTTTTCCAATTTAGAAAATAATTTGGAAACACCTTTATGTCATGATCGTGATTCGTGAAAGGCAATATTGGGTGCTGGCTGTTCACAACTATAATTCTGGCAGAATAAACGAGAGAATCGAAAAAAAAAAAAAGAAAAAAGCGTGCCGTGTGCAAAAATTAACAAGCGGCAAGTGCACCCTGTCTAATAATAACTGTCTGAAACTGAACGGCAATACAGGCTCAATAAAGCGATTAAGCATGCACGCTACTAAAAATGGGATGAAACGTATAAAAATAATAATATTGCTACATTTTCCCCAACAAAACCAACATTTCCAAAATGTTCAATCCTAAAAGATATGAATTTACTTTTTACCTGATGTATTGTTAATCTGGAGCAAATTACTGCAAACACCATCACAATTACTTTTTTACATGAATATTGTCAAGTTGATGGCAAAAAATAGCAAACACATTCAGTAAACCTAACTTTTAGTCCACAAATTCTCAAAACTTTCCTTGCTTTTTGTCAAAACGGCAAAACGTGGGATCCAATCAAAGTAATATGGCGACGTTTTCCGACGTAAAACTTACAAACTTTCAATGGTCATTGCAAAGAGTATGAAATTACCTTTCACATGAATGTTGTCAAGTTGATGGCAAAACAACACAAACATTATCAGAAGGACTTTGACCTTGACTGAAAATCGAAAAAAAATTAATGCTTTTTTGCCAAAACGGCAAAAGTTGGGGTCCAAGCAAATCGCTAATGCGACGTTTTCCGACAAAAAACTCACAAACTTTCAATCATCATTGCAAAGAGTATAAAATTTCCTTTCACATGAATATCGTCAAGTTGATGGCAAAACAACGCAAACACCATCAGAACGATTTTGAACTTGACCAAAAAACGAAAAGAAATTAATGCTTTTTTGCTAAAACGGCAAAAGTTGGGGTCCAATCAAAGTACTACGACGTTTTCCCCCACGAAGTTGCTATTCCTTTAATACTCATTCCAAAGAGTATAAAATTACCTTTCACATGATCATTGTCAAGTGTGTGGCAAACTGCTACAAACACCATCAGAACGACTTTGAACTTGGCCGAAAAACCAAAAAAAGTTTTTGTATTTTCTGCTGAAACGTCAAAAATTGGGGTCCAATAAAAGTAATATTGCGACGTTTTCCGACAAAAAACTCACGAACTTTCAATCGTCACTGCAAAGAGCATTATTACCTTTCACATGAATCAGGGGGATTGCTAACTCCAGTAATTTCACGCTTGAGTGGTGACAACAGTAGGGTCATTCATTCACGCGCTCATTTAAAATAAGGTTTAAGAGTAAAGACTGGATATCGAAGAGAAGTTAGGCGTAGGGCTGAGCTGAAATATTTTGCAATAATTGTGTTGACAGCAGTGTGTAGAAAATACTCTTATCTGTAAATGAGAATATGGACTTGGGTTTATCCAGCAGGCCAGTGCAGAACTGGGAATAAATAAGTGGTAGTCTAGGCCTATTGCTAGCCTACCAGAGTGTTTTACTGCTAAACCTCACTTGTGCACCCTAGCCTAAACCATAATAGTTTTGTCGTAGCTTAAAAATAAATCCCATGGGGCTACCTACCCTCTGGACTTGTGAAGGGTGCAGCAGGATACTGGTGCAGTGGTGTGGGAACCAAGTAACAGAGTAATGAACTACCGACATATACCGATAATCATCGTACTGGTACCGGTACCAAATGGCCAATAGGTCTACCAGTAGCTTTTTACTTACTGTTATTGGCCTCCACTTTCATGTCTTATGTAGGCCGTCAGGGTAGGGTCAGTATTTTGTCTCTGAATTTTTTTATCAGCAGATTACTGGATTAACAAGTTTTTCTGGATAGACATTAGAGATGTCGCCATTTAAAATGGGATAGATGAATAATTAACTAGATGTACCGGTACCCTAGATTGCTTTAAATTATATTGTTGAATTTGTAATTGTTAGACTATGATCAATTGGCTGATCTATAGTTAGTTCTGGTTGAATTACGCCTTCATTTTGAAAAGAGTTTTAATTTAGTTTTTGGGCAGTGTCTGTTTTGCCGTTAATCACAAAATCCTGATTGACTCACATCCACAGATCTATACGCATAACTGTTAATTGGCTTGTGTCCACTGTTCCCTCTCGTCGTCGTCGTCGTTTGGCGGGGCATCTCTTCCAAGACAGATGGGAGGACCAAGGCCGAGGGTTTATCCTTTTACCACCCTGGCCACCAAACTGCTTGGGTCAGATGCTGACTGTAAGGGACTTCAGCCAGCATCTTGTTTCGTCATCCAAAACCATTAGACCAAACATACCTCGGGGTGCTCGATGTATGGGACACTGTGAGATGATGTGATCTGCGGTTTGTTCACTGGCATCACACTCACAATTCGCTAGAGGAGCGAGACCCCATTTGTACATGGACGAACAGAAACGTCCAACACCAGAACGCAGACGGTTGAGCTTGACCCAGGCTGCCCTGGGCAGACCCATACCCAAGGGTCTGGAGCTAGCCTTGGGAATGAAAGCGTGGAGTGACAATCCGTTGGCAGAGTACTCCATGTCCCATTTCGTGTTCGTCCACTCGGCTGCACGGACGTCCATCTCAGAAAGACTGTCTAGTAATTTTTGAGCAGCAGGTAAATGAGCGTCTAGATTTCAATCTCTCCCTACATACGTCCTGTGACTCATGAAACTGGCCATGTAAAATGTGGTTAGGGTCCAGGGAGCTGCGGTTGGCTAGGGAGAGTGTCGCTCCTTGGCGGCGAAGCTCAGCTGGCTGGATGCCTGAAAGAACCGGAAGGTAGACCGATAGAGTGGGACGCAGGCACCCAGTGACAATGCGCAAGGCGTCATTTATTACACTGTCGATAAGCCGTATGTGCACGCTGCGGCACCAGACTGGTGCGCAGTACTCGGCAGTCGAGTAGACCAGAGACAGGGCAGCTGTGCGTAATGTCTTAGCGCTAGCACCCCAACCTGTTCCGGCAAGTCGCCTCAACAGTGAGACGCGAGCACTTAACTTTTTGCGCAATGCTTCCAGGTGAGGACGATATGTGAGCGATCTGTCCAGTTTGACCCCAAGATAAGTGGGAACTGGACAGAAAGGTAAGGTCTTACCGATGTTACAGACCTTAAGCTCACGCTTAGCCTCTCGATTGTGGAGGTGAAAGGCCGCCGTCACCGTTTTAGTGTGGCTAAGCTTCAATCGCCAGGTCTGGAGATATTCCGAGAGTGTAGTCATGTCCTGGCTTAGAGTCCTTTCCAACTCCTTCCATTCTCCAGATGTATGAAGTATCGCCAGGTCGTCGGCATAGGCGAACTTCTTGGAGGTTATGGAGGGGATATCATATGTATAGATGTTGAAAAGGAGGGGGGCCAGGACCGATCCCTGGGGGACGCCATTTCTCAGGCGTCGTAACCTGCTAGGCTTGCTGTCGCCAGTTGTAAGGGTGAAGCTTCTGTTACGGATCAGCTCCATAATCATACGAACCATGTGCTTGTCCGGCAGGAGCCGCAACAGCTTGCAGGTGAGGCCACGGTGCCAGACAGTGTCATAGGCAGCTGTCAGGTCGATAAAGACGGCACCGGCCTTCTTTTTCGCTTCGAATGCATTCTCAATGCTTTGCGTGAGCAAAGTGACTTGATCCATGGTGGATCTTCCGCGTCGAAAACTCGCCTGTTCCCGTGGGAGCAGAGGGTCAATAAGAGGTTCGACGCGGGCGTAGATAAGTCGCTCGAGAATCTTGTAGGGAACACAGAGCAAGGAGATCGGACGATAGCTCTTTGGATCCTCTACAGGTTTCGAAGGCTTTGGGATCGCTACTACCAGCGCTCTTCTCCAGATCTTAGGAATTTTGAGGTGGTGCAGGCAGGAAGATAGGAAGCCACGTAGCCAAGATTTTAAGCTGGCTCCAGCATGGATTATCAGCTCCGGACAAATGGAATCAGGTCCAGGAGCTTTGCCTGGTTTTAAATGTTGGAGGGCAGCAGCGAACTCCCGATGGGAAAAACTCCCGGAGACATTCGCAGGATGTAATGGATCAGCCCTCCAAAGGTCAGACACTTCCTGTAAAACGAGCCGAGATGAGCGTCGATTCACACCTTCGTATTTCCCGTTTTTAACCAGCTGAGAAGCAATAGCATCAGCTGAAACGGGACATTGACGAGGGGATTGTCGTGACCTACCAGTCAAGTTGTTTATAGTATTCCATGCCAGCCGGCTGGAGTGCGAAAAGTCAATGTTGCGGACCGTCTCTGACCAGCGATTTCTCCGCTTCCCGTCGAGCCTTGTGAGTAGGGCTGTGGCAGCCCTATCCGAATCAGGGCCCCCAGGTGACTGCAGGAAATGCTGATAGAGGTCTTCACACTCCGCATCCCAGCAAGGTATGTGGTTTGATCGTCGACCACGAGGGATGCATTTCTTCGCCGCAGTGCTTATTACCTTGCAAAAGCACTGGTAAACCTGATCGATGTTTTGAGATTCAGGTGGCGGTATACTCTTGGCCAGTTTGTTGGTTAGGTTAGAATAGTGGTCCCAGTTGGCCTTGCGGAAGTTCCATCGCTTTACAGGCTTGCTCGGTTTTGGATGAGCAAGTTTGGGTGGACTTATAAGCGAGGGTCGGTGTTGTGACCTTGGGAACTTTCCTAAGATACGTCTGTCAGGTAAGCGACTGTCCAAATCGACACTGGCAAATGCAAGATCTGGGTTGGTGTCTGTTTTCCAGCGGCCAGAGTGGAAACTGGCGGCCTCCTTGGGGTTATATAGCAGGGTGAAGTTGTTGGCACTGGCCCAGCCAGCCAGGCATTCACCATCTGGATTGTTATTATTATAGCCCCAGTCAACATGGTGGCAGTTGAAGTCGCCAGCATAGAGGCAGGGATGGGGGAATGCTGGAAGATCAGATGCTTGCATCCGTGTTGGAGGGGGTTTGTAGACGTTGAATATTTTATAGTTATCAACATCCACGCACACCCACTCGATCTCCGATGTTGGTGGGGACTGGTCGATTAGGATCCACTTCAGACGCTCATGGACAAACGTAGCAAGACCATGCTTCCTGCTCAAGGAAAACCCAGCTAGATGGTAGCTCGGAAGATCTAACCTTTCTACTGAGGTGCAATGGGTTTCCTGTAAGAGGATGACGAGTGCCTCACACTGTAACGCAAGATGATGCAACACGCTCATCTTGCTTGCAGTGAGGCCTTCGATGTTCAGTTGGAGAATGCTGGGCCTTTGGAACTTGTTGACGGTGCGCCGAAGATGCGCATCGCCCCGTCCTGAAAAGGACGTTTGCCGCTGCCCAGCTTGAACATCGTTAGGTGTCTCGCCGTTAAGGCAGATTCGGTTTCTGTCAGCCAGATTAAATATCGTAGACAGAGTAACGCTCCGGGCTACGGGAAAGCATCTGCCATCCGGAGCCGTTCTGTTCTTTCTAACTGTCTAAGATTTTAACTAGGCTAGTGAGAATTTGCCCAAATATGAAAGTCACTAAAAATTTACCCACACATTCAAAGGATGGAATTCAAGGTCTGGAATAATTTTTATTAAAAATAAGAGTTTCTATGGTAAAAAACTTTCATTGGACATAAAAATAACTTGAGCTTTAAGTAAACCATGGTTAACTCGAGGTATTTTAACTTCCATTCGGAGTAAACAAAATATGCACAAGTCTCATTACATTCATGACACTGTTGAACAAAAAATGTTTTATAAAAAATATACCAACAAACTCACCAAACTAAAAACTATTGCCAAAAAACTTCATTATGAAAATGAATTTCGTTCCTCTGCTGAAAACCCTTGTCTGCTTTGGAAAACTTTGAATAATGTATTGCCTTCGAAGCGATCTACTGGAAACTCTGCCCCCAAAATTCTCAAAATTAATGGCACTTGCTTTGATCAACCCGCTGATATCGCTCAAAGTTTCAACAATTTTTTCTGTAATACAGGGCAATCGCTTGCTGTTCAAGTTACTGCAACTCCCAGTGGCATAAAACCTTCATACTACCTACACAATATAGTAACAGATTCTATATTTTTAGCTCCTTCCTATCCTCAAGAAATATTGAGAATTATTTCATCGCTACAAAGTAGTTCCTCCTGCGGACCTGATAACATTTCTTCCTTTTTTCTGAAATTGGGATCAAATATTCTTATTTACCCTCTTACAATCTTCTTCAATTTCTGTGTTGAATGTGGTATTTTTCCGGATTCTCTAAAAATGTCCAAAGTGGTTCCTATCTTCAAATCAGGCGACAAGACTGATATAAATAATTATCGCTCTATCTTACTCCTTCCTGTAATAGCAAAAGTGTCTGAGAGATTACCGGTACTTTACAACCGAGTCCAATCCTTTATCGAAAAGCACAACATCTTATTTACCGGTACCACTTAATATGGTTTTCTTTTTAAATTTTCCCCAGAGCACGCGGTTGTTGATATAGTATCTTCATGTTGTGATAGTATTAATGACGGTCAATTTACTGGCCTTATAATGCTTGATTTGAAAAAAGCATTTGATTCTGTCACTCATGACATTTTACTACAGAAACTGGAACATTATGGTATCCGTGGTAAAGCTTTCAATTTGTTTTCATCTTATCTCTCCAATAAGCAACAGTACGTTTCCCTTCAGGGCATTAACTCATCTACACTACGCATTGAATATGGAGTTCCACAGGGCTCAGTGTTAGGGCCATTATTATTTCTCTTATACATTAATGATCTAACCAATTCTATCAACACCACTCCCAGGCTCTTTGCGGACGATACGTGCATTATTGCTAATGCTCTCTCAGCCACCGTGTTAGAGCAGACGCTAAATCGTGAAATGACTAACTTATCGATGTGGATCAATGCCAACAAACTTACAGTTAACCCTTCAAAATCGTATGCCTTGATAATATCTCCTAATGCTTAAATCGATCCTCCTATCTCAACATATCATATAATCATTCTCCGGTTAAGGTAGTTAATTCCGTTAAATATCTAGGCATTGTTTTAGACAATAAATTACAATTTAAACAGCACATTGCCTTGCTGGAATTTAAATTATCTCGCTCTCTAGGAATCCTTTTTAAAACCAAATCTTTTTTGCCCAAAGATATACTAAAAAAGCTTTACTACGCTTTTATTCACTCCCACCTTAATTTTGGGTTAATTATCTGGAGCGCTACACCTAAATCAAATCTTCTTAAACTGCGCAGTATTCAATCGAGGGCTATCCGCATACTTGCAGGACCTGACTGGTACGAACATGCCTCTCCTCTTTACGTTAAACTTAATATTTTAAGCCTTGACAAGCTTATTCTGTATGCTTTGGCTAAGTTTATGCATAAATATTATCTAAAATGTCTCCCTTCGTCCTTCAATAACTATTTCACTTTAGTCTCTTCCATCCACTCTTGCCATACCAGAAATGCTGCTAAATCCAACCAATACTTCCACAGTTTTCTACCTCCTTGCTGTTACGCACTATTAAATTTAAAGGTGCCAAACTTTGGAACGATATTCCTGAAAATCTTAGAAAACTTAGTCATAAACAATTCCTTTTAAAATATAAAGCTATGTTGCTAAACTCAAGTTCATAAATTTCCTTCAGCAATTCGTAATTGGCCTTTGTAATAATTAAATATTTATATTACACACAATATTTTGATTTAGTCTTTTGATTATCTATCGCTCTTTGGTAATTAATTATGTCAAATTGAGTAACACCGCATATTTGCTGACATCTTAATTTATATTTACATGTATACAGTACTACTGTAATTTTCCTGTTCATTTAACCCTAATTTTTGTCATCTCTTTTTTTCCTCCTTTTGATTAAAACTAATCAGCTCTTCTGATTTACATAAAATCATACTGTATTATCAATAGGTGGTCGCTTGACTCGAAGACCTAACCCGTCCCTTCGCGACTCTCCTTTGCATATTTGCCAACTATGTAGGTCTATTAATACTTCTGGTTAATAAACGAAATTTTTTAATTATTATGTTAAAATATGCTTTAATTATGTTGTTTTTTTTTGTTTGTTTTACCTGTTGGCACTTTTCGTGTTTGCATAAAATAAACTTGTTTGATTGATTGATTGATTGAGCACTTTCAACTAAGGTAGTGTCTATTTTGCCGTTAATGGCGAAATAGCTTTTAGGTCTATTTTGCCGTAAATGACGTCGTGGGTTTTTAACAGCCATTTTGTACTAGATAGTCACCATTTCTCGATAGCTCAGTGGATAGAGCAGAGCGTATAAAAGGAAGCGCTGCATTTGTGTTGGGTTCTATTTTCGTCGCGGTTTCGGTTTGTTTTGCTTCGGTGACTTCGGTTTGGTGCGATTCAGATTTATGTGACCTGGGGTTAACAATCGGGTTTGTGAAGATAATAGAATAAAATAAGATGTAATATTCGTGTGACATGGGGTTATGTAGCTGCGGCAAAACAGACCTAAAAGCTATTATGTCGTTAACGGCAAAATAGACCCTGCCTTCAACTAATTTGCTTTTAAATCATTAAAGTCTAGCATTGTGCAAAAATTGAAAAATTTTGCCCAAAATTTCTCATTTTTCTCAAATTTCGCACCACAGAGGGAACACTGCTTATGTCTATACAGTGTACGCATAACTGGTTTTGACGCTTCATATTTTTTAATCTTGGTTGATCGACATTTAGTGACAATTTTATCATTCAAAAAGTTGGGGTAAAGGTACCATAATAGAGGGGGCGAGTGACAAAAGAATATGAGGGAAAAATTAAAGTTTTTTGCCACCAACTATTAGAAAGTAAAGGTTTATATATATTGTATAACGCAGTAGCCTATGTGGGCTTGTTCGGCCTCCAAAATAAAAGCACCGTGTTTGGAAATTATGCTTTTTCATAGTTTTGCTCTGGTAGTGCTCGAAAAAACTAACTAATGAAATTTCTAGAATTCAGTCTGTTTCAAATTGCAGAAATTTGTAAATTGCTGTATTTGCAAGTATTTTTTCAACCTTATGCAGAGTAAATGTGATGCAACAGATTGAGAACAATTTATTTTTGTTATGCCAAAACATGAAACTCCACCGTGATGTATTTTATACGTCAAAATGATAAATGTCAACACCACTGAAACCCTTAAAAGTTTTATGAATTTGCCAGAAACGGGAAATCTTGGAACCCCATATTTTATTGGAAATTTTCCATCCCAACTTCTCGGTAGGAAAGTAATAGTATGCATTTTTTGGAGATAGTCCCAGTCTGGCAAGTTCCAGCTGTAAGTTATGATATACTGTAGTATCAGCACCAGTTGGCATACCATAAAGAGGCCTATACAAGAAGTAGTGCAGCACCATAATGGCTGATAGAACATGGGCAGCACTTGTGGTTTTCGAATTGAACCAGTTGGGTTAATAGATTCATGAAAAAAGGTCATCTCCTTATGCAACATGCTGATACTGTTCCAAATTGGATTATATTGTATTTAAGCTATACTACCTTTGCCCTTTGTTTGTTCTAAATATGAAATCGCAGCTCTTTCACTATGCATTTGTTCACAGAATTTATATACAATTAGTTTTTGCTCTTGCTAATACTTAATATTACAGTTTCAGCTAAATTTATGTATTTGCCATGGTGTATACTTGCTGTGTACCAAGTTGCTGTACTGCGTATAAGTCAGTTAACACTACAGAAAAAGTACCGCTATGTAAATTTCCAAAAAATAAGGATTTGAAACAATGTTGGATCAAAGCCATTCCACGCAAAAATTGGACCCCTACGACTTCACACAAAGTTTGTGCAAAGCATTTTTATAAGGATGATTTCATTGCCACTTCGCTGGATCATAAGAATCACGTAAACTTGCTCAAGATTCTGAAGAATTAAGCCGAATGCGCTTGAAACGATCAGCAGTACCACATGTTTTTCGGTGTCTTCCAAAATATTTTTCGATTTAATCAGCTGAGCCACGCTCTGCAGCATCGTCATCTTCTGCAAGATACGGCAAAGACAATGCTCTTGTTTCGCAAAAAAAAATGAAGCGTTGCTTAAAAGTGAATCTTTCACAACTTTTGAAGAATGTAATTAAAAAATCTTGCTGGAACCCTTACTTAGCGGTTATGTAAAAATGTCTGGTGAAGGTTTTATGCTATGTCACTGCATACAGGTTGGATGTTCTGAACAACTCTGGGATGTACCACAATAGCATCAGTCATTGTCATACACAACCTTCACGTAAAGCCTTTTGTGCGTGGTGCTAATATTCCAAAGTGTATTTCAGTCATTTTAGGACATCTAAGGTTCTCCAGTCCACTACTGAACTTACAAATTTACTTGCTCTTTGCAAATTATTGTCTGAAGTTGACAACTTGACAATGACGTAATACCGGCGAAAATGCGGTGCACAATGCGAAAGTTGACCTCAAAAGCTTCGGCTAAGAAGTGGTATGAACCAGTGTACACTGTAAATGTTTTGATGCTTTTCATTTGCTGTTTGGGTTTGTCCTGAAGGTATGGCATTGCACTTTACCTTACTTGTTATATTTATTTGCTCTTTTTTTTAGCAGATTAATAATTATAAGTATTAAGCATCCATGCAAAACACTATCCTGTTCAAACTGTCACTACAACTACTGAGCTTGCAAATTTACTTGCTCTTTGCAAATCATTGTCTGAAGTTGACAACTTGCCAATGACGTAATACCGGCGAAAATGCTGTACACAGTTTGAAAATTGACCTCGAAAGCTTCGGCTACGAAGTAGGCTAGTGTGAACCAGCGTACACTATTAATGTTTTATTGCTTTTCATTTGCTGTTTGGGTTTGTGATAAAGGTATTGCATTGCCTTTTACCACACCTGTTATTTGCTCTTTTTTTAAGCAGAGCATTAAGCATTTATGCAAAACGCTATCCTACTCAAACTGTCACTACAATAACTTGTAATACCATTTTGTTAGTTGTACTTGAGTGTTATGACCTATAGCGCCGACGTATTGTCAAAATTGAAAAAAATGCGTTTGACCCTACTCGTGTCACATGCAAAAATGAAATATAACAGGGTAAATGGTAGGCCTTGAAGACTTACTAAATAAACGCTGTAAAAATCAATTCTACGACTAGTTTCGCGGTTTGACCGCTCAGCAGGTAGACTCAGGTTTTGAACCCAGGACCTTGTGATTGAGAGTTTTACCTTTCCAACCACTCGGCCACCGAGCTGACAGCGTTTTCTATGCAATTTTCATTGCAAAAATGAGTTGTTTTCAATGCAAAAATGCGTTTTCAGCATTTTCAATGCAATTACAGCGTTTTCAATGCAATGCGTTTTCAATACAATTCGTTTTCACTTACAGCGTTTTCAATGCAAAAATGAGTTGTTCATCCCCTTGTTTTAGATATCCCTGGCATGAATATTGTCCAGTTGATGGCAAAACAACACAAACATCATCAGAACGACTTTGAACTTGACTAAAAATCGAAAAAAAGTACCGGTAATGCTCTTTTGCTAAAACGGCAAAAGTTGGGGTCCAATCAAAGTACTATCGTGACGTTTTCCGACAATGCGATTAGGCCTTATAAGATTGGGGATTTAGTATACGTACTGACACCTAAGGGTAGCCGTTGGAAGTTAGGTGAAGTTTGGTGTGGGGCCTGTGGGCCCTGGAAGGTTGTGAGCTGCACTGGAGTGATATATACTCTTGAATGGGTTCAACCTGGGAAGAAGAAAAGAAATCGTCGGTACCATTTTAATTTGTTAAAATTTTGTTTACCCCGTTCTGAAAATCGATGAAATCTGCCAAACTGTGAGGTTCTGAAAAGACAAACAGTGATGACATGTTGTTTACACGCCGCATGTGCAAACCACTCGATCGTTTTGGGGACTGGGAATTTCCATGATATTGTGTGCATTTTTTTTTCTGCCAAGCTTATGTGACATGTTGGTTACACGGTTGAGTCTTAGTTTTAGAATGTGTGATCTGGTTATAGTCCAAGTGTACGTTGGTTATGTGCTCAGTTACTTACTGTCTATACGGTTTGATCTTTAGGGGCGTAAATGTTTTTTTTTTTTTTTTTTTTTTTTTTTTTTTTTTTTTTTGTGGCTAACTTTGTGTATGCTTCGGGTTGTTGTAGACCTGCGGACAGGTCTTCTGCCGTGGGGGGGAAGTGTACTGGTTGTAGGATTGTACGGAGTGTGTATTGTGACTCCGCTTCGAGTCGGTTGGCAACCATCCAATAATGTTGTACCATTCAACCAATCAAGTTTTTATTTGCCAGGTATACAAAATGCAACACGTACATTACATGATACATCATGACAGGGAGACAACGAAATGACGATACGGTCTTCTAGTCAATTGCCACCCAAGGATGCAAGCTTGCAATTTGTTTTGGCTATAGCATGAAAAATGAATAAAATAAAAAAGAAAACCAAAAACAAACAAATAAGACAATAATAATAAACACGAAAATGCACATTCAAAATACGCCAAATTGTCAATTATGATTAGAATTTAAACGGTAATTTAGAATTGCTGTTTCATTTCTTTTTGTTTTGTAAATCACTCATCATGTGTCATGTTTAAGAGTTAAATGCTTCTTGAAATTTTTCTTAAATTTGGGAAAACTAAGATTTTTTAGTTCATGTGGAACTTCAGACCATATAAGAGGACCACAAACTGACTGTGACCTTCGAGCAAATTTAGTAGTAGTTCTTATTATATAACAATTATCTTGCACACTTTTTCTGGTTTCATAAGAATGAATTTTGGAGATCAGACAATAATTAATCAACTCAAGACCTGAGCGTTGATTCGTGCTGAATTTGTACATATGTTTCGCAACTTCAATAGTATATATATCTTCCAACTGTAAAATTTGTAGTTGACTAAACAAGGGACTCGAGCGTGCACGATATTCACTCTTGGCAATCAATCGAATAATGTGTTTTTGTAAAATTTTAAGAGGTTTTAAATTACAACTTGATTTTTATCTTTTTCTCAAGTCTGCAAGGTGGTTACGTTGTGCTTTTTATTATGTGCTTTTTATCTTTTTATCAAGTCTACAATGTGCTTTTTATCAAGTCTGCAAGGTGGTTTTATCAATTACCATGTACTTTTTATTTGCTGGGTGGTTTTATCAATTTGCAAGTACCATGTGATTTTTATCAAGTCTGCAAGGTGGTTACGTTGGTAGAGATTCCAGGAAGTGTAAAGTTTATTGTTGTGTATTGTTACGTCTAGTTAGTAGCTGCGAACTGTAGTATGTGAAGATTATGTTGTACTAGAGGCTACAGTCTAAGTGATGAGATGTGTTACTGTTAGCCTAGCCTAGTTTGCTAGTAGTGAGTGTGCTAGCTATCAGTGAAATGTGTTTTTTAACGATTCTATTTGAATAAGATCCTATTTTATTAAGACCAGGGCTGAACCTGAATTAGGCTTTTAAGTAATAAAACGTGTTGGGTAAAAGTGAGCTTACAAGAGTCGGAGAAGATAGAAGAAAGAAGGTATAAAGCGGTGCAAGAAGAAAGAAAGTATAAACCGGTGCGAGAAGAAAGAAAGTATAACCCGGTGCAAGAAGAAAGAAAGGTAACTTCACAACCCGGAGCGTTTGAACCCGGGATAACAACCCGTTACAATTATTTAAAACATTGTTTTTGGTTACAGAACAAAACTTGTTTTTTACTATCTCGGAACAAAACTTGTTTTGAACAAAAAAAAAGTTTTTTGATTAACTGTTTATTTGTGTTTGTGCTGCTGTTGCTATTTTAGCTTAGCACAGAAAGAGGCCAAATGGCATGTGAATGTGGTTATAATTAATTTTTTATTTGTGTTTGTGCTACTGTAGCTACATTAACTTTAACACAAAAAGAGGCCAAATGGCATGTAAATGTGGTTGTGATCTTTTTTTCTGTTTTTTTTTTGTAATTTCAAGCCACTTAATTGCAGCTTAAGATTTTTGTGGTAGTGAAGCACATGCATCATGGAGATGACCTAGTTGAGCATCGAACCCGCGAAGCCAGATCCGGAGCCAGCTTCGGATCGAACCGGCGAAGCCAGCTTCAGCTTCGCAGTAAATCATTCGCCAGCGACGTGGCCTAGCGCTACCACGCCCAAATGACAGATCGTACGTGACGGGTTCGATTCGCGGCAGAAGCCAATCGCATTTGACATATATAGCGGGTTCTTGCTGACTCAAAGATGGCTAGCTCACTTCGCAGTCTCCCTCAATTACTGTAGAATTTTTGGTTTGATATAAGTTGAAAATAACCTCATTTATTTATTTTAACACTTCTAGCACTAAACAATGTGAACATAATCGTTTCTCAATCTTGAACGCTGTTTTGCAAGAACTTTTTGTAGAAGTCGAAAATTCCCTGCGGCTGTATTGAATATCGAAACCATGTCGTTGCAGCAGTTGCGGTCACTTTCCCAATTTCCATATTCTCTAGTGCAGTGTCCTAGATCTGACAACGTTGCTTGAAGTAGGGCGATAGATATAGGCGTATCTGGAAACTGTTTAATGAATGCTCATGAAGGGATCATAGCAAGTGGAAAACTTCGGAATAAACGTTTTGTCATTAAAAACACATCCTTACTAAACTGTTTTTTAGTAAAAGTATGAAAAAACAACAAACAAGGCCATAAGCTCTCGTCAAAAAAAAATAAATAAATAAAATAAAAATAACGTTTTTTTTACATCACTAGTTCGCACTCAGTGGAAGATATTTCTATCAACTGCGTATGTCAAAATTCTTATGAAATTTCGCGTGACAACAAATTGGAAAAAAAATTTGAATGCTACAAATGTCAAGGATTACAGGCTCCTGTTGTGTGCTACAGTATCGCCCCAGACTCCGCTTTGGTCGTGGTCATTTAACTTGAGCTTTCCTAGGTTAAATATTTGTTTATTCATTGTAACAAGTGAACGATGTTCAGGGAGGAGTCGGTAGACCGTAGCAAGTACATGGATTGGATGGATAAGTACCAGGCCCAGATCGTAATCTTGTCCGCCTAGATATCGTGGTCAGAAAGTGTGGAGAAAGCTTTGCAACTGACTGCTGATCAGAAAGCGAAAGGAATTACAGCGTTAAAAAGTAAATTAACTGCTTTGTTTCCTCGCTTTCCAACATCACGAGCGCGTAGAACCAAAGTTGTTTCGTTCAAAAAATGTTGGATTCTTACTTTTTCTCCCTGCATGTTCTATTTATTCTCGATCACATCTCGTGATTACTCTGTGTTCTCGCTATTTGTGAATTTTTTCGCTATCATGCTGGAATAATTCGTGCTTTTGCCTCTGCGTGCTGGTTATCTTATTGCTTGTGTGAATATAGCCGAGTGGTAAGATCGTTCGCCTCTACAGCTGTACACTTGAGTTTGATTTCAAGTTGGGTCAAACCCATCACTTTAAAATTGGTATTCGCAGCTTTCCTACTTGACGCTCCGCATTAAAAGGACAGTGTGAAGAACAAGCCGGCAAGTTTACTTGTTGTGCCGTTGGGAAAAGCACTTAGTGGGATTCCCCCCATCTTGGTGTGATAGACAGATGGCCGACAACTTCTAATCGTGTTCGTTATAGCGCATTGATCCCTTTTTCGTGATAGGAAGATAAATATGCAATTTAATACAAATACAATACGTAATAACAGAAGTGTTGAACCGAGTCGAAGATACGTTGAATGTCCTTGCTCATTCTGTGCTTCATGAACAACCTGCTGTTCGAAGGAAGAAACTGGAACATCTCATCACCGAACTTGTCCACCAGTGTGATACAACCAGGTTCCTAATCAAGGTAATATTACAATCATAATCTCAACGAAATGGAAGAGTCTGGAGCAAGTTTTTGTTGAGAAAGCAGTGGAACACTTAATATCTACTTTAAACATAAACTGCATTGTACGAAAGTTGGTGGGTCCTTGCTTTTTATAATTAGAATTCTGAGAAAAACAGGTGAAGTAAGGTATTTTTTAGTTCTGCATTTGATATAACCGGATATACGCACCATTAAAACTGCGAGACTCCTCGTTGCAAAGTTATGATAATTTAACTCTTTCCAATTGTTCTGCCTTTCGAAAATTGAACGTTGTGAAAAAGGAGACAAAAAACGCTTCTGGCGCCCGGGCTTTGTTGCTGCAGAATTTCGTTTTTTGTATAAATTAACCTGTTGTGAGAGATTTTAAACTTGTGGTAGCAAGTACATAGCAAGCGTTGCTACATGCTATTTAATGCTTACTGCTTTTTACTCGGGAATGTCTGACCAACCCGAAGGGTTTTACATGGTTGATGCAGATGCGTTTCTACTACGATCCTCGCAACACATCAGTGCTAAAACAGCTTCCATCCAAATGGCAAACGCCTGTTTTCATTACGGGTTCGAATATCTCGGAGTGCAAGACAAACTGATGCAAACTCCTCTCACTGACCGGTACGTTATACGCTGTAGTAAAGTTGTTACCTGTTTTAGGGGCTATAAGGCACATTTTAAATCCTTTTTCTCTCAAAAATTGATCGTGTGTCGTATAACGCGAATAGCCGTTGCGCCTAATGTATGGATCAGGTAATACTTGATGTTTTATTGCCATCAAAATATCGAGCTTTTTTGTTTAGTGAGCTTCATAGGGTAACCTGATACTTTTCAAAAACCGTTGATGCTTATCATTCGTTGCGCCATATGGTCCGTAATATACGGCATGTAGAAACACCTGAGTGGAAGTTATCGTCTGTTAATCAATTTTGCTAGTGTTTCTGGTAACTTACTCTGGATCAATAGCTAAAGTTGTGGGAAATCTCTAGAAAGATACTTAATTGCCTCAATGGGAAGTCATTTGACTGCAATGTGAAGTGATAGCTATGTTTCCTGATTATTATTGTTTTACGAGAAAACGCTCGGGAGTCGTAGAGTTTGCATCCGGAGTAATATTGCTCTCTGTAGGGAAAAGTAAAGAAGCGCACATCTGTATAATAAGCTCGACTGAAACGTCATTTCGCTGGCTCATTTTTTTTTTGCTCGTTTCAGCTGTTATCTCACAATGACGCAAGCATTGGAAGCAAGATTAGGTGGTTCCCCATTTGGTCCTGCTGGTACAGGCAAGACAGAAACAATGAAAGCTTTGGGCAACCAACTGGGACGATTTGTTGTTGTGTTTAAATGTGATGAAACATTTGATTTTGAGGTTCGTTGTGTTTGCAAGCTTTGTTATTTAAGCAATATTTTAGTGCGCAATTTTAGTTTTGAAACAAAATTAACATTGTGATATCTCAAAGACTGATCGCAAAATGTTAAGTTTCTTGTTTTTATTGAGTGTTATGTTATTATTCTGATTCCAGTTTCAGTTTTTCTTAGATGTATATATCCGATTGGTGTATAAATAATTAAATGATATGTATATATATATCCGATTTCTGTAATCAGTAACGTGTTTAGAGGGAAAGGCATTATGCCATGCCTCCACCCCTTAAAATTTCTCGCTACGCCGCTATTTGTGATATGTAACAAGTAACAAAAACAAACACAAACGTAAAGAAAGCAAAATTTTGTGATAAATTGTCATTGCAGAGCAAGGCTGCGCAAATGCACATAACATGTTGTTGATGTGATTGTGAGTGAAAGAAGCTTGATTATTCAACTTTGTTTTTCAACAGGAGATGGGACGGATCTTTGTGGGCTTGTGCCAGGTTGGAGCTTGGGGATGTTTTAATGAGTTTAACAGGTTGGAGGAAAGAATGTTGTCAGCTGTATCTCAACAAATACAAGTCATCCAAGAAACACTCGAATTATGTGCCGACCCCAATCATGACGCGTCTAAACCCGGCAAAGAAAAACTTTTCGGAAAATAGGTACGATTAATGCGCTATCCGTCGATGATTCTGCTTTTACAATGGGTGTCCTCTTTTGTGATGGTTGCGCTGTTTTAAAATCAGCATTGTTGGTGTTTCTGCTAGATTCGATAGAATGACAGCTTCGTTGTGTTTATGCAGACCTCGTATTTTTGTCTACTTCCATTCTAATGATTCAGAATCCATTACTCACACAGTTCCTCTGCTATGCACCAGTGTTCTATGCACCGGTTCTATGCCCAGTGTTCTATGTGCTATGCACCTATGTGCTATGTACAGTGTTCTATCTGCTATTTGCTATGTACAGTGCTCTATGTGCTATTTGCAGTGTTCTATGTGCTACGCACCTATGTGCTATGTACAGTGTTCTATGTGCTATGCAATAGTGTTCTATGCACAAGAAAAACCAGTTCTATGCACCAGTGTGGGAAGTAGAAAACTTTCGGTGAGGTGGTTCTGCGAGCTTAATTTGCTTTATGACCTTTGTTATCTGTACGAAATTCGAGGTCGAAGCTCACACGTTGCCGTGGTAAAAGCTGTTAGCCTGTGCTTTTTTTGTTTGTAAAAACTCGATGTTTGCAAAAACAGGAGTTGAGCATCGCTCAACCTTCATTTTTGCTGGTCACCAAGCGGGTGGAATGTTTTGCTTTCCCTCGGAATGATAGTTTCTATGAGGAGGGAACACATTTCCCCTTCTCACTCTGTTATGCACTCTAGCAGATACTCTATCGCTGGGTTACCGAAAAAATGTCTCTGCGAAAGTTTGGAATTAGAGATTTGGGTTTGGGTTGTGATTAGGGTTCAGTGTGCTTCCTAGCTTACCGCGTAACTTGTAGTACCTGGAGGAAGATGACGTCCCCACTCTCCGCGCAGTGTTGTTATATGCAAACTTAATTATTTGTTTTGTATTATTCCCAGCACATAATCACAGGTATCGCCCCACGATGTGTATTTTCTAGAGCAGTGGTTCTCAAACTTGTCGGAAGTATCGAACCCAACAGGTGTCATGCAAGCATACATCGAACCCTTAATTATAACCAGGAGCGGATCCAGAAAATTTTAGAGGGGGATGCAGTTTTGAATTAGGTTGAATGTTAAATGAGTGCAAAGACGTTAGACGTCTAAACCGGAAAAAAAGCATAAGCTCTTTGAAAATGTTTCACGTCAGGGGCGTATTCAGAATATTCTTAAGGCGGTGAAGGGTGGCATAAAATTTTTACATTTTTTAAGCGTATTTTTTTCCGGAAAGTTAATTTGAAGCAAATTGAGGAACAAAAATATGGCTCTAGGGGGGTCCGGGGGTATGCTTCCCCGGAAAGTTTTCAAAAATTTAGACACTGCAATGGCCATTTTAGAGCTTTTTGAACAATTTTTATGGCAAATCCTGTTTAATTTTTTTGCCTCTAACTCTAAGTCCTTCACCAAATATGATACATTTTGTTCGCACATTTTTGATTTATGCGTGCTTAAGGCGTAAAGATGATTGTTATCAAATAGGTTTGAAATTATGGAAAAATTGTATTCATCAAAAACAGCGTTGAAAGAGTATGGTGGGGGGATGCATCATTCCACGCAGAGATAGTCATTTACTACAACTGTATGCCTTTTTGCAAAAACTTATTCTGATCTTAGCCGAACCCCTGCTACAGCCTCACCAAACTTCTGGGGTTCGGTCGAACCCCGTTTAAGAACAACTGTTCTAGAGTGTTATTGTGCGGGTGAACGTGAGTCCCGCCATGGCAATATTCATAACAATGAACCCAGGATACGCGGGTCGATCCAATCTGCCGGACAATTTAAAGAAACTCTTCCGTAGTCTGGCCATGACCAAACCAGATCGTCAATTGATCGCGCAAGTTATGCTCTATTCACAAGTAAGTGGGATGGTTGATTTTACAGCTTTTTCCCGATTTTGGTGATAACCGGCATGCCATTCGCTGTTATGTCTTTTGTTAAATTTCATTGACATGACACATTTTCTAAACCAGTGGTTTTCAACCTTTTTCAAGTCGTGGACCCCTAAGTTAAGCAATTCGTTGTTGCGGACCCCACACAAATTAACACATATAGACACGAGTTTAGGATTGTTATTGAAAGTAATTTGAGTTTAAATCAAAGGCTACCGTCACCAGGGATGCCTTTTTATTACCGCTTGCCATAAGCTATCCATTTGAGGATATGATGGGCGGCACTTATTTTTTCACGTAAAAATCTGTAACTGCACAAAACACGATTCGCTGCTTAAGCAAAAGCAGCTTAGTTTTTGGCGTTGGCTTTGATAACAAGTTGTATTTTGGGAAAGAACTAATATTGCTTATTTACTCATTCTTCTTCTTTCGGCTTTTTCCTATTTGAGAACGCCACAGCGCGAAAGTCTTCTACATAAGATTCGTTCAACTTCGTCTCTCTCTCTCTCTTGCTCCAACCATCTCCATGTCTTTTCTCTCCAAATCCATCCATCATCTCTTTGATCTTCCTCGCTTTCTTTTACCAAATTATTTATTTACTCATAATCACAAATTTATCTCGGAAACTCCATAAACATTGACATTGCTGCCTGCAAATAATTGCGTCACTGAGCTTCTTGATCTGCAGACTGTTGGTGTGTAGCTATTCTAGAGTAGAGCTTGGTACCGAGACGCTGTAACATTCCTTTCTCTCTGCAGTACCAGTACTTCAGGCGTAACGGGGGTGTTTTTTCTGAAACCAAACATTTTAGCAGTACTGGCGGCAAAAGATCGTATTCAGTGCTTGACCTTCTTAAATCACGTTTAGATCGTTTCACGCCGCTACCGGTCTATTTCACACATTACTATTAGCACCAGGAATTTATGAACAAGTGTGAAAAAGTGGAGTACTGTATTGCAAAATCGGAGTAAACTTCGTAGTTATACGGATTTTGTAGCATTGCAATGCGGAAGAAATAAATATTAAAATTTACTAACTCTTCAAATGTTTCTGCGGGCGATTTAACATAAAAATTTTGAAGAAACCACCGGTCGAAAAATTTTAATTGGCTGGATCCGCATCGCAGGTTGCCGACGCCTCACCTAAGCTTTGCGAATTTTGGCACAATGACTTGATATCTGGATCAAAATTTGTGAATGCAAGGCGAAAATCATTCCGCAGTTACAGACGATTTTTTGCTTTTGTTTTAATGTGTGTCGAAGCACTGGAAGCAATTTTAGCAATGTATGTTTTTGTGAAAGGCAAAAATTGCATTATGGCAGGCAATAGTTCCAACTAAGGAAGCTTTTGTCTGTCGTTTTTCGATCCAGAATTTGACAAATCATTAACCATTCCTAAGTATGAAAGTTTCAGCCCCAACTGCTTTTTTTTTGGTTGCAAATTAAGCGGTGCCTCCTTATGTGTGAGTTTGCAAAGTTTCAATGATTCAGTCTTACCAAAAAAAAAATATCGGAAGAAGTTGCTTGGGCCTTAGAACTACCGGTGCCTATTTCATATTCTCATATTGTTCAGAAAAAGATCATTTTTTGAAATGCATGAATAATATTAAACACCGGTACTTCAATAAACTGCCCTATTTTTAATAAAATTTTCAACACTTTGGCGGACCCTTGGCACCTTGAGGCCCCCCATTTGCGGACCACTTGGGGGTCCGCTAACCCCAGGTTAAAAACCACTGATCTGAAAGGATTTCAGTAAACTTATAAAGTGATCATTATTTGTAAACTAGAATGGAATTCTATAGGTAAGCCATCGGAAATTGGATTTATTATTCAGAACTCATAGGCCTGCACTACCTGTTCAAATCGGTGCCTTGGATTGTATCAAATTTCCGAGATCAATTTGACGTCATTATGTCAATGGTGATCAATTGGTGCAGTGTCATGTAAAAGAATTGATGCTAGCCTGTAGGGCAGTGCTTCCCAACCTTTTGTTGTTTGCGGCCCTTTTTTAAAAACTCTTAACACCCGTGGCTCCCCTGCTCAGAAAAAAAAATTCTGTATGTTCACTTCAGATTAAGCTTCGTCAAAAAGGGGGGGCAGTGCCCCTAATTTAGTTGCACCTGCGCCGATAGTCCAGACAAGGTAGGTTAGTGCTGGTAGCCTACTTGTGGCCCCCGTATAAACGTCTCATGGCGCCCTAAAGGGGCCATTGGCTCCCGGTTGGGAACCCTGCTGTAGGGGTTTTTTATTATACTTACGCTTGGATAATAAGGAACTCAGTTGTTTTCAAAATATATTAAACAGAAAGTTCAACGGTAGTTGAGGGAGACTGCGAAGTAAGCTTGCGCTCTTTGAGTCAGCAGCCGCCCAGTAAATATGTGAAATGCGATCGGCTCCAGCCGTGAATCGAACCCGTCACGTAGGATCTGTCACCAGCGCGCGGTACCGCTAGGCCATGTATTTTTTTTTTGTATTTAGTTGCATTTATCCATCTACCGCGAGAAAACAATCAATGCGCTTTTCGAGCTCGCTTAGGAGTTGCCGGCCATCTGTCTGCCACACCAAGATGGGGGAATCCCGCTAAGTGCCTTTCCCAACCGCACAACAAGTAAACTTGCCGGCTTGTTCCCCACACTGTCCCTTTAATGCTGAGGGTCAAGCAGGGAAGCTGTGAATACCAATTTTAAAGTCATTGGTTTGACCCGACTCGGAATCAAATCCGAGTCTACAGCTCCCGAGGCGGACGCTCTCACCACTCGGCCATCTGAGCTGTTGCTGACATTTGTAATAACTTGAGCATTTGTAATAACTGCAGTACCCCTACTGCCTGTTCTTTATTTTGATAGCATTTGTTGATTATGATGCAGGGCTTCCGCACAGCTGAGCAACTTGCCAACAAAGTGGTTCCATTCTTCAAACTATGTGACGAGCAACTAAGCAGTCAGCCTCATTACGACTTCGGTCTACGTGCGCTTAAATATGTGCTGGTGTCTGCTGGTAATGTGAAGCGAGAGAGAATTGAAGAGATCAAGAAACAGAGGTTGGCACGTGGAGAAGCGGTAGAGGAAGCAGAGATTGCTGAAAATTTACCTGAACAAGATACAGGTTTGTCGTTGTCTGGTATTTTTTCGTTTTCGAGCAAGTGGTGAAGACTGATTTGCAAACAGTTGCAAGGAATTAATATACACTGATTAGAAAATTTTGAGCCTCTTCTGATAAACTGGTTTTACTGCGTATATATGAGTGCCACATTTTTCGTCGGCGTTTACCGGCGTTTGTGTTTGTGCTTCGCTGGGATGTTTGCTGTTTTCTTATTATACACAGCGTTAATTGTTCGGTAAAACCGAGCAAGCTGTATCTTACAGAAGTACAATGTGAACTTCATATGATTCAAATGTTTATGAATGATAAAAGCATAAATCACTCGGCCATACTCCACTTCTTCACTCTGCTTGAATTTGTTGACCATTGAAGTTGATTTATTAGAGTGTCACCGAGACGATGTTACCCAAGCTGGTGACTGAAGACATTCCTCTGCTGCGTAGTTTGCTCAGCGATGTCTTCCCCAACGTGGAATACAGAGAGGACAAGATAGCGGCGCTGCGAGAGAAGATTAAGATTGTTTGCGAAGAAATGCATCCGGTTTATGGGGAGTCGGATGAGACCGGTGCGTTTTAGTTTGCATGTCATGAAGCGCTGATCTTGCCGATCGCCATTTTTCGATCTAAATCAAATCTTCATCTTACTGGCGGTATTACGCTGAAGCGTGTAACGAGTGGCGGGGCCTATCTACGCTTTATAGCGCTTGGGCTACACAGCTCTGAAGAAACGTCGCAGCGGTGGCGAGCCGTTGGCGACACTGTGCAGATTTGACCAACCCGGAATCGAAGCCCAGACCTCCCGCTTCGATAGCGTGTACTAAACAACTGAGCTAACTGGCCAGTTTATTTTTCAATCTGTTATTTATAAATTGGACTTGAAGTTCATCGTTTTTGCGAGCTACAAAATGGATGATATGTGATTCAGCAAGGAATGTCAGTTTTTTGGGATCTCTTAAACTGATAAACCAAAAATCACTGAATGATGCTGTGAATTCAAGTTCATGAGGCTAGAGATATCAGGAAGATCTTCCAATCAAACCTAATCATATGGAATGAAGGAAAAACTAACGAAATGAGAGAAGTATTTATTACATTGAAACAGTCATTGCATGTTGCTACCGTTTTTAAGTTATTTTCTTCAAAACTTTCACGCAGTTTGGCGATTTTTATTTTCTTATTCGGTAATTTGTCCTTCATTCCTTATGATTACGTTTAATTGGAAGATCTTTATAATATCTAGTCTATAGGGCTGTTTAGTGCAACGTCACAATACCCATTGTTTGGTTCCAAACAAATTTAAACCTAGCTAGTAAGACTGGCAAAACACATTTAGTTTAAACTTGTGTGCACTAAACTTTGTTTATTTCACGAAATGAGTTGTTTGCGGGCATGTATTTTTAATACAGGGTGACCCAAAAAAAACGGAACCCGTGTATTTAGAATAATTACAATTGAGTTCCGTTTTTTTTGGGTCACCCTGTATGACGATGGTTCAATGTATCACTCCCGATTGGAGTCGCAGTTGCAGTTTTAGAAAGTTTCTACTACGCTTCCTATCGTAAATTTTGTAAGCAACCACATTTTAGCGTAATGTTGCTAAGTATTTGCATAGGTATTTGTAAAAAATTTTAATAACATCTGTGTGAAATGTCGGTCGTGGCTATTTCGGCAATTGCTGCATTTTTTTCGGGGGAAGAAAAACTTATTAAAAAGGGGGAAAATGCGTTAGAGAGCAACAGGCTGCAGAGTTTTGTGTATGACGGCAGCATGGGGATGATGAAGGGCAAAGTAAAGGCGAGTATGAAGCCAAAAGTTTATGTAGTGGAGGTGAGTTGCATGATTTCATGTTGCGCGAGGAGGGTTGCATGATGTTAAGTAAATATTGGTTTACAATTTCAGATTGGAATTAATGAAGATGGCTGCGTAAATCTTGCGCAGTGTGAGTGCCCCAAAGGACTGCTTCGGTGCCACCACATGGCAATAGTTCTACTACATGCAGTCAAGACGGTATCAAAAACAGATAAAGCATGTGAATGGATACGAAAAAAAACACCCACTGAAACCAAGTGAGTGTTCGATTTTGTCGTAAAGAGTTTTTAGATCTATTCATCTCAAACAGGACTAATCTCTATGGGAGCTTCCATTCTTATAGAGATGGAAAGCGTACGGCAGATTGGCAGTATATGTAGTCCTATCACGTCCTACTAGCTTTGATCGCCCAACGAAAGTCCAAATTTGGAAGGTCTAAAATAAATCGTTTTTGCAGAACAATAGAAGAAACATTTCCCAGAGAACCTTCTTTCCTAGGGTTAGCTAGGAAAGTCGATGACGCGGACAGAGCGTGGTTTGCCGGGGCGCTGTCAATGAGCGCAATTCAAAATGGCTTTTCGTGGTTGTTGTCACCCGAACCCCCATCTTCCATTAAGCCTATTCTTACTGTAGACGAAGTTTTGTGTAGCCCTGAAGTCTTGGGAGCGCCAGCGGCTATCGAGGTTGTTCTCACACAAATGCAAATTACCCCACAGCAATCGATATTAGTGGAGGAAAGTACACGCGATCAGCACAAAAATCCTCTCTGGTCTTCATATCGGAAAGGAAGACTGACGTCATCCAAGTTTGGTTTGGTTTTAAAGCCGATTCTAGCAAATAGGGCTGTGTGCAATTCGACGATGAAGCGTCTATTGGGAAAAGACAATTTGAGTTCGGTTAGATCAGTACAGTGGGGCATTCAACATGAAGCCACTGCTATAAAAGCATATACTGAACATACTGGGCTTACTGTGTTTCCGTCTGGCTTATGGTTACATTCGTCAGGAATCACTGGAGGATCTCCCGATGGCGTTGTATCTTCAGAAAAAATTATTGAAGTGAAATGCCCCTTTGCGGGGCGCGACAAGCATCTGCTTGAATTGGTTGATACTGACTCAAACTGCTTCCTCAAAAGAACCGGCAACACCAATTTGCTTGAACTAAATATGTCAAGTGTGTGTGGTTTTAATTATTACCACCAGGTACAAGGCAATTTACATCGTACTGATAGAAAGGTGTGTGATTTGGTTGTATGGTGCCCCAAGTCGATGTACGTTATTCCCATCTACAAGGATGAATCTTGGCCGAACAATATTCCAATTTTATTTAATTTCTTTAAGACCATATATATGCCTAAGTACATGCAAGGTGGTGTTGATGAGTAGAAATTAAAAATGGGATGTTTTGTTTCCAACTTTTATGTGTTTACTGTTGCTGCATTCACATACTGTACATACTTGTGTGAGTTGTGTTATATTGACGTTTGCAGTTGTAGCTGCTTTGCCTACTAATCTGTGTTTTCAATGCAATCGTAATTCATTCCAGGGTATTTACTTGGCTTTCTCGCATATATAGAAATACACATGCTCCAGTATCGACAACTAGAGGCCTAATAACATCACAACAAAGGAAACGAATACGGTGATAGGAGCCAATAAGCTAAAATATACAACAGAAACTAAATGTACCAACAAAACTTTACAATTCATTTTCTACTTCACGAATAATCGGTTTTTGCAAATTCACCAAACATGCTACAACTTGAAATAATTTCGTTGCCATACATCGATAGTTGTGTGGAATCAAATTCAACACAGCATAGCTTTTCACTCGTTGAATGGCTCGCTCGACATGAATTCTTGACCTGGCAATTCTAACAGTAAGTTCAGCCTGTGATTTGGTGAACTGGGAATTCGTCAAAAATGGAGGCAAATTCAAATAAACGTTTGGTGGCAAAATACTTTGTATTAAAAAGCCTTTATCGGCAATAATAAGGTCACCAAGTTCCATGAGGTTGAGAATGCCGCAATGCCTAACAATTGCTTTGTCACTGGTCGATCCCGGATATAAACCACTCGCATAAGTTATAACACCGTTTGGGGCAACTCCGATTAGACCCTTGAAAGTATGACGCTGTTTGTAATGAGAAAAAGTTGCGCTCTGGGATTCCATATTACTCGGAACTTCACACTGTATCTCCGTACAATCAAGAATGATTCTGCAGTTACTAAAATTTGAGAAACAGGTTGGAAGACACATCCTGTTCTTGCTAACAGAAGGTATTTTGTCTTTTAAAAAACCGGCGTACAAAACTTCATGAAGGACATTAATCCATGTAATAGTCACGTTGGATATAGTACTGGGACACACAGAAAAGCGAACACCTAGATCTTTATGACTGAAATTGCAACGCAATTTCAATAGCGTGAGAAAAAGTTGATCTTGCAGTGAAATCGAGGAAACATTCCAACCACAATAATACGAAAAATCAAAACGGCTACACACCTGTAGCAACAGATCGAAAACAGCCAGAGATGGCAAACCCGTATAGTGCTGAAGTAAACTGCTGTCATCTTTGATGGCATCAAGCGAAAATGCTTTGGGTGCGTTTCTCAGCTGGCTTTCTAGCTTCGACACTTGCGATTTTAAAATATCAACCTCGACTTGCAAAGCGACGGAAGATGGGCTTTCGTAAGAACAGCAAGCAGACAACGATTGGTCAAGAGAAGACGCAGACTTTTTTTTTGCTTGCTTCCTCGGAGGTTCTGGATCCGCATATTGAAATACTTTCTTCGAATTTCTCCGGTACATTGTGGGTCCATTGTCTTTTAAACCATCCTTAAAATGGCAGCTGCAAATTCTAGAGCTGCTTGTGATTTGTTTGTCTTGTCGCCTATAAAGAATCAAAAATTCTTCGCAAATACTGAGCAGCATTGCACTAAAATCGTTGTTTACAAAGCTACATGCAGGAAGCCTAGTCGAAACTTTTCAAAAAAATGTTTACAAGTTGTAACTTTCACATAATGCAAATCATTAATCCATCATCCCGATATATGGTTAGTTTTTAAACAGACATTTAAATTCAAGTCAATTACTATCAATGAGTCGTTATCCGAACAAGAGTAATTATCTTGCCTTATTATCAGGGCTAGATTATTCTTAAAATTGAACAAGTTGAAGCTTTTTAGGCCATGAAAATTCGTCCTACAAAAAATAAAAAAGTTGTTCGAATGCGCTTTGCAAAGACAAATTGAAATAACTTTACTATCCATCGCAACCCAAAATAGATCTTTTAAAAAGTTTTTACACAAGTAAAAATAGGCCCATCAGTGATTTAAGCTTTACGCTCACAGTATCCGAAATCCGGTACTGCTTAGCAATAAGCTTAGCATATAGATAACCTAGGCATTCTACATTGTTTGATACACGTACCTGCAAAATTTCTCCCACCTGGATGCAAGTATTTCATTTGTCGGAAACCGATAAAATTTGCAATCCGAGGACTCACTTCGGTGGTTGCAGTCCGGAACAAAACATTGAACCATCCTAATCTAGAAGGAAATCGGCGCACGCATCGTAATTCGACAGATATAACGAGTTTAGTGGAAGCAAGTTTTATCTAAATGTGTTTTGCCAGTCTTAAGAGCTAGGTTCCAGTTTGTTTGGAACCAAACAATGAGCATTATGACGTCGCCACTGTACAGCCCTATTGTATCGTTTTCTTAACCACTGATTCACAAGAAAGCGTTCAGACTTTTGGCTGTTTGTTTGTTTTAAGCCCCACTCACACCTAGCGATACAATTGACCAAGTCAGATATGGTCAGTTTTAGTCTGCGAGCGTTTTCCGCTGTTTGGTTCTGACTGGTCGCACACAAAAGCATTTGCAGTCACATCTGCAGGGTTCAGCGACTGATCGAATATTGCAAAAGACTAATATTCGCCTTTCGCCTACTACACGTGTTCGAAGTGGTGTTGCAAACCGTTTATATTCACCTTTGACGACTGCCCATTGTTTTTTCGCTCTCCGACTATTCGAGCGACCAGTCGGCGACTGCGAGCAAAAAATTGCTCGTAAATTAGTCATTGGCTACTGGTCGCATCGTTAAGTGAGACGGGGGCTTCGAACTTTTTTAATCTCTCCTGTTTTTCGCATACCATATTTTGATAATGACATTGATGCAGTAGTTGAAATAGAAACATACAATGTTTGAGTTGTTTTTGTTACGTAACGTGAGATTTGTTTGCTTTGTTTTGTTTTTTTTGTATCAGTAAAGAAACGATTTTGTCTGTTGCTGCTTCTATTTTTTTTTTTTTTTTATCAATTCGTGAGATTCCTATTCGAGGGCGGCTTCTATTCAAGAAAATGCTTCTATTCAAGAAAATCTGTGCCAACGTTAATTTGATGCTTATTATGTGTCCAGGAAGTGCATGGGTGGAGAAAGTGATCCGGCTGTACCATGTGTCCTTGATCAACCACGGTTTGATGATGGTCGGTCCCAGGGAATCGGGAAAATCGATGGCTTGGAGGATGCTACTCAAAGCACTGGAGAAACTAGAAGGTGTAGAATGAGTCTTGTATGTGATTGATCCCAAGGCTATCAGCAAGGTGAGTGATTCGTTCGTGAACTCGACCAATCTTCAACTTTCAACTACAAACTGAGAGCAACTAGTAAAAGACTAAAATGTTAATACAAAAGTTGAGTATTTTTTCAAATTGTTGAACATAGAATTCATCATGCGTTGAAGGATGCTGCAAAGTGAGCTTGCGCTGTTTGAGTAAGCACTGAGCAGTCACTTGAAAGAATCTGGTCCAAATGGGAATCAAATTCATTAAGGGCCCTAATTTATCAAAAGCTTATTGCATGCCTCCTTTGTTACTACATACACCTGTAAACATGAAATTCTTTTTGGTGGTACAGAATTTCAAAACAGATTTAAAAAGCGCCGAAAACATCTTTTAAATTTAGGTAGTCTTGAAAAAGACTGTTTTTGAACCAAACATTTTCGTCTCGCTCTCTTCAGGGTTCAACGCGAGAGTTAATTGAGAAGGAAAAAGGTGGTCTATATATTATCATCAGCTTCATCGAAAAATCTGCAACAAAAAAGGAAAAAAGGGCTCTGATTGGTTGTTTAATGACAGACGGATTGTGATTGGTCGAATATGGATGAATTTTAGAATCTAACTCAACTATCGGAGAATTTGGAGTGAGTAGACAAATTCCTTTTGACGGCACAGAATAGGTTTCAACGTTTTGATGAAAGTTGCCTCCAGCGCCCCCAAGTGGAAATTTGTTCTCGCTTTGGCTAAAACCGAAAACTGGTCAATATGATAATGAGAGGCGCAATCAGGATGTTGGATTAAGTGTAGACCAATAGCTGAATCACAGTCTAGCTGATTGAGTGGAGTAGCAATTTTGCAGTTACGTTTGGGAAGAACTTTGGTTGGATTTTCTTTATTTCGAATTGATTTTGGAATGTGTTGATTGATTCTATCTTGCAGTCGTAGGGATGTGCGACCCACGTACCGGCAATCACAGCGGCACACGTATTGGTATACGACCATACTTTGATGAGTGATGGGCACAGCATCCTTATAGATTGAAGGCAGAATCTTTCTGGTTTGGAAAATGACACGAGGATCGACGGCTCTAAAACAGTTTTGAACGTTAGATTTTACCTGTTTTTCGAATTTACGAGAAATATTGCCAATCCAGGGTAGTTTTAGATACACAGGGCATTTCTTTGGTCCTTCTTTGGGCAGTAATTGAAAACGGGAAATTTTCTTGGAAATGCTGGAGTTGATTATTGTTTCAGGGTAACCATTATTCTTCAGAATGGAGCGAATGCAGTCCAGTTCTTGTTTAACTTTACCAGGTGAACAGATTACGAGGGCTCGATGAACTAACGTTTCGATTAGGTTCGTTTTGCGCTTGGAAGGCGCAAAAGAATCCCAACGCATGTAGCGACCAGTGAATGTAGGTTTTCTGTATACTGATGTTTGAAATTGTATTTCGGATTTGTCAACTTTCACGTCGAGAAAAGAGAGTGCTTGATCGGCTTCTTTTTCCATGGTAAATTTCAAAGCTGGGTGTAATGAATTGAGAGCAAGAAAGAACTGGTCTGCATCCGCCTCTGTTCTAAAAATAGAAAAAGTATCGTCAACGTATCTAGTATAGAAAAAGGGCTCGTTTATAGTTTGAAACAACTTATTTTCATGGTAGCCAACGAAGATATTGGCTAGTGCAGGCCCGAGTGGACTACCCATTGCAACACCATCAATTTGCTTATACATAACGTTATTAAAGCTGAACTCAGCAGAGGTAGTAGCGATGTTCATCAGCTCAATAAAAATTTCTTTGGAAAACTGCGGAGGTGAAAGATCGCCATCATAGAGGGTGTCAGCACAAATTTGAATAGTTTCAGCCAAAGGTACATTAGTGAACAAACTTGAGATGTCAAAGGAACAGAGAAAGCAATCATCTGGGTCAAAAGTAAGCTGCTGCATTTTTTGAGCAAAAGAAAAAGAATCTTTGGTGCAATTGCTGGAAAATAGATCGTGAACTGGTTGAAGGGTCGCCGAAAGAAATTTAGCCAGTTCATGCTGAGCAGAGCCAATCATGGATAGGATGGGTCGGAGGGGAACACCATCTTTGTGCGTTTTAGGTAGTCCATACAGTCTGGGTCTTTGTGAACCAGAGGGCCGAATAGCTTCATAAACAGATCTAGTCAACGCTTCACTTTTCAGCAAGGTCAAGAGACGCCTTTGAATGCTTCCTTCAATTCTCGCTGTGTTGTCATGCGTGTCAACAGGTCCAATTTCTTGAAATTTCTGCGAATTCAAAATAACGTTCATTTTAGTCAAATAATCAGTTTTATTTAAAATAACT